>WOXC01006490.1:0-692688 GCA_011680675.1 Gymnobelideus leadbeateri
ACAGCAAGAGATAGAAAGAGAAATCCCATTTAAAGTCACTGCAGACATTATAAAATATTTGGGAATCTACTTGCCAAAACAAACCCAGAATCTATATGATCACAACTACAAAACACTTCTCACACAAATAAAATCAGATCTAAATAGTTGGAAAAATATCAATTGCTCGTGGCTGGGTTGAGCTAATATAATAAAAATGACAATTTTACCCAAACTAAACTATATATTTAGTGCCATACCAATCAATTTACCAAAAAACTACTTTCTAGAGTTAGACAAAATAATAACAAAATTTATTTGGAAAAACAAACGGTCTACAATATCAAGGGAATTAATGAAAAGAAACGCTAGGGAAGGTGGACTAGCTATGCCAGATCTTAATCTGTATTATACAGCAGCAGTCATCAAAACTGCTTGGTACTGGCAGAGGTGTAGAGTAGTGGATCAATGGAACAGATTAGGTGCAGGAGACCCAGCAGTTAATGAATATAGTAATCTATTGTTCGATAAACCCAAAGACCCCAGTTTTGGGGATAAGAATGCACTATTTGATAAAAACTGCTGGGAAAACTGGAATACAGTATGGCAGAAACTGGGCATAGACCATTATCTAACACCATATACCAAAATCAAGTCCAAATGGGTGCATGATCTAGGTGTAAAGGATGATACTGTAAGCAATTTGGGAAAGCAAGGAATAGTTTACCTGACAGATCTGTGGAGAGGGGAAGATTTTAGGACCAAATAAGAATTAGAGAGCATTATAAAATGCAAAATGGATAATTTTGATTACATTAAATTGAAAAGCTTCTGCACAAACAAAGCCAATGTAACCAAGATCAAGAGGGAGGTGGGAAATTGGGAAAGAATTTTTACAACTTGTGTCTCTGATAAAGGACTCATTTCTAAAATTTATAGAGAATTGAGTCAAATCTATATGAATACAAGTCATTCCCCAATTGATAAATGGTCAAAGGATATGAACAGGCAGTTTTCAGAGAAAGAAATTAAGCATATGAAGAAATGCTCTAAATCACTATTAATTAGAGAAATGCAAATCAAAACAACTCTGAGATACCACATCTCTCCAGTCAGATTGGCTAAGATGACAAAACAAGAAAATGACAAATGCTGGAGAGGTTGTGGGCAAATTGGAACGCTAATACATTGCTGGTGGAAATGTGAACTTATCCAACCATTCTGGAGAGCAATCTGGAATTATGCCCAAAGAATTATAAATAATTTCATACCCTTTGACCCAGCCATACCACTCCTAGGGTTATATCCCAAAGAGATCATAGTAGTGGGAGGAAGAACCATATGTACAAAAATATTTTTAGCAGCCCTTTTTGTGGTTGCAAAGAATTGGAAACTAAGGGAGTGCCCATCAATTGGGGAATGGCTAAACAAGTTGTGGTATATGAATGTAATGGAATTTTATTGTGCTATAAGAAACGAGGAGGTGACGGATTTCATAATTACCTGGAGAGACCTATACAAACTGATGCTGAGTGAGAAGAGTAGAATCAGAAGAAATTTGTATACAATCACAGACATACCATATCTGTGACGACTAACTATGACAGACTGGACTCTTTTCAGCAATGCAGTGATATAAGTTAATCCCGAATGACTCAAGAAAGTGAGAAATGTGCCATCCAGAGATATAACTAGAAAGAACTGAGCCTGAATCCTGATGGAAGCAAACTAAATGATCTTGTTCTTCTCGTTGTTTGGTTTTACTTCTTCCTTACCATCTTTCATCCCACCTAGTACAATAAGCCTTTGTAATTGGAATAATGTTTAATATGAATGCATTTGCAGACCCTATACTGTACTATATGCTGTCATGAGGGGAGGGGGGAGGGAAGTAAAGGAAATTTGAAAATCAAGGAACTATGGAATTGAATCTTGTTAACTGAAATTTAACTAATAAATTAATTAAAAATTAAAAAAAATTAAAAAAAAAAAATGATTCCTCCTATGTAGGGTGATACATGAAATTGAAAATTCTTAATATTTCTTTTGAATAAATTTTATTACATTAAATAATCTGGGGATCTGAAAAACGGGCTGATAGCACATAATTAAAGAATAATTATAGATTACAAGGTACTCCATAGTTATAAAGTGTTTGTATACATATTATATCATGTAAATCTCACAAGGCCTACTTGGTAGATAATGTATTATCTTCATTTTATAGGTGAGGAGAAGTACCTTAAAGTTCTTCTAGCTCTATTCTAATGATGCTTCTATTACACTATGCTGCTTTTCTTTTCTTTTTTTTCTGCTTTTTGGAGGGCAATTGGGGTTAAGTGACTTGCCCAAATTCACATGGCTAGTAAGCATGTCAAGTGACTGAGGCCGAATTTGAACTCAGGTCCTCCTGACTCCAGGGCCAGTGCTCTATTCCCTTTGACACCTAGCCGCCCCCACAATGCAGCTTTTCAAGTATGCTATTAGTGATTGCTAAATATCAATATTTAAGAGAAAATCCTATAAGATGGTCATTATAATTACATATTCTGTGTCAAAAGTAATAAAGAATATTTAACATTAGCTAAAGAGAAAAAAAATGACAGTAAATGATAAATCCACTACCAAAGGGTAAACTCCCAGAAGCAAATGCAGAGTCTAAGTTAATTTGGTTTCTTCCAAATTCTCACTCTCTGTAGGAGAATGACCAATCAAAGAAAACAAAAAGTTGGCTCAACAAGAAATGAACCTGTTACATGTATTTTTCTTTACTAAGATTCCAAACTAGAACTACAGAAAGAAAACTGTGTAACAATAGAGTGCTATAAAATATACCTTTGCAAGAAGCAAATTTTGAAAAGGATTTGCTGGAATTAAAAGACACTGAGATCTTCCCTTCTTGATTAAAATGAGGTGAGTTTTCACTTTTAATAGTAGTGAGGAAATGTCACCATATTTCCATTTTTAAATAGCTGAATCATTCAAAAGCAGTTGAATTCAGGAAGCAGCAAATATTGCTATTCCTCTAGCTCTTCTTTATGAAGTGTGCCAAATTAAATTTCATACCAGAAGCTACTGAAAATATATTAAGTGACTAGCTGAATTTCTGATACTGGTTTTAAATATTTACTATTAAAGAAACGAGCTACTTTTGCCTATAGAACAGATCTTTGACGAAAGAAATGAATCTATTTAAGGAATTTATTCATTCATCAAAACTGAGTGCCATCAAACGTCTCTGTGTTATGCAGTAACGCTGTAGCAAATAGGCACTAAGTAAATGACTAAAATCCGGGAGGGATTCTTACAGGGCCCAAGGTCTGCCAGCAGAAACAGAAAAACCCAGAAGGAGAATTCATCCATTCCTCCTGCATAAATCTCTAGTGATAATATGGCCACAAGCCCAAGGATTAACAATAGCTAAATCTCTGCATCACATTCATACTGGATTACATTATTAAAAACTCCTACCATTCATTCTCCTCAGACATTGGAAGACAACTTAACTCGTTTTAATCTGGGTTCCCAAATGACTATTTAGACTTCTTTAATTCAAAACAAAAAGTCAAAATGGTCCTCAAATTAACATGCACCCAGGAGCCTGCAATCAACCAAGAAACAAACTCAGGCATAGGTGTTCAGCAGTTAACATATGGCAGGTGGGGAAATGACAATCTGTTGCTAGTCTGTATGCACCTGTGTGTTTACGGGGCGGGGGAGGGTGGGGAAGGGCCGTGAGTCTTTCAGTAGCTTGGCTACTTAACCCCGCTTCCTAAACAGTAAATTCGCCGCAGGCTGGGCGAGGGTGGATGGATGGCTTAGTAGGTGGGAAGACAGAAGAGGGGGTGGACGAGTTATTTGTCCTTATCCACCCTACAGAGGTGACAGTCACCTGGAGGCCCAGGGATTCCTCGAGGAATCTGCGAGCCTCCCGCGGGGCCAGCAGCTTCCTCCCCGAGGGAGGACACGTAGCTGTAGGAGGCAGGAAGCCTCCCCATCCCCACGGCCCAGCCTCCAGTTTAGTCCCGTTGGGAGGTGGAGGCTGGGGTGCGCGCTATCCCTCCCGCCCCTCAATGCGGGGCGCCAGGCCCACTCCAAGGCCCCGGGGGACATGGGAGAGAGAGGGGGCGGACGGTGGCGGAGCCCCCGGAGGAGCGCGATGGGGGGTGGGGGATGAGGGAGCTACCCCGCAGGGCTGGCGCTCACCCAAACAACCCTCTCAAGAACGAGTGGGAGGACTTCACGCGCTTCTCGGCCTCCGCCATCAGCTGGACCGCCTCCCGTTCCTTGCCCGCGTTGTCCATGTCAGTCTCCTTTACCCTCTTCGGATTGGGGTAGAGAATAACGGAGCAACGGCGGCGGAGCCCGACGACTCAGCCTAACGGAACCCCCAGCTGCTGCCTGGGGAACGCACCTCTAGAGTTTCTCCACAGAGGAGAAACGGGGGTGGGGGGGGAGGAAGAGGGGGCGAAGCTCCGGCCTGGATCACAAAGCATTTCGGGATTTGTAGTCTATCCTCCCTGCTTTGGTCTCAGAGTCCGAAGAGGCGGAAACTACATTTCCCAGAAGAGAGTCGGACCTTTGCAGTGTGCGGACACGCTCCCTTCTGCCCTCTGCTGTGTGTTCAACCTGTAAGATAGAGATGCTGCATTTGGGGGGTGTGACCCAACGTAGGAGGAGTTGGGAGGTAAGGAGTGGACTGAGGCTGGGAAGCATAAGGGGACACATGATGATTAGCGATTTAGGCTGTTCGCCAAACCTTTATTAAAGGGCCCACTTTGATAGGGAGCCCTGTATTAAGGCACTGGACAAAATAATAACTTTTAAGTGAGGTGGTGTCCCTTATGAAGCTCGAAGTCTAAAAAGGGGGGAAACAAGGCACATACGCAGATAATAGGACACAATGATACGTTGTTGAGTCCCCAAACGCCAGGCTTTATTTTCTTTTCATAGTTCCTGGAATATGTTCTTAAGACTTCCACGAAATCGCGGGATTCTATTAGTATTTGTCATCGACAGGTTGGGGGTGGGAATGTCTGCAAGGTGCAGAAGAGAAAGTCCTGCAGTCAGGAGACGAGAGGTGTCAAATCCTCGGTCTGACACTAGCCTTGTGACCCTGTACAGCTCAGCTTTGACAGCACTGAGACGGAAGTGGAACTTGACTCACCCGGGTGATCTCTGTTAGCTTCTCTAGGCCTCAGTTTCTTCATCTGTAAAAAGCGAGACAATTGAACTGAATGGCACCTAAAGTCCCTTCTAGCTCTAGATGTATAGTCTGATTTCCATATCTGCAAAATAGAGATCCTGCTTCAGACTCCGATTCTATACAGGCTTTCTCCCACCATGCCACAGCAGCCTTTTCATCTTGGAAGTTCACACCCATCCCACCTGAACCCCTGCTTTTCCCCTTTGGGAACTGTCTTTTTTTTTTTTTTTTTTTTTGCTTATTTATATTCCCAGCATTTAAGACAGTGCTTGGCATAGAATAAGAGCTTAATAAATGCTTGTTGACATCATTTGACTTGACTTGATACCCACATTACAGGGTCCTTGTGAGGAATTCACTTTATAAATCTTAATGCACTATATAAATGTGACTATACAAGATGTCCCACAAGTCTTAGTGCAGTTTTATGCTAATAAGGCTTAAACTGAACTAATACTTTCTGAACACTATATATGTAAACTACAAACTACAAATACACATGTTACCTGATTCAACATCACTCACACACACATATGTTGTGGGTATATATTATCATTTTACCAGGACATTTCTCCATTTGGCAATGCCTAGGCCCCAATTTGAAACTTCTGTTTACTCCCCAATCCCTTAACCAGTTGTTTAAATGTTGATATGAGAAACAATATTCATATGTCTGCCCCTGGGTTTCCCCCTCAGAGTATTGCCACAGAGCTTTCTATTATGTTGGATCAGGTAGAAGAGGAAGACCAGCCCAAGGTAATCTAGCATTCCTACTACTATATGTCTGGCTAACAGCTGCTTATCAGCATTAGTGCAGAAATCATTGTACACATTAAACAATTACAACCACTCTTAGCTGCTGGATTGATGCTAAATGACAGTTTAGCCAATGTGACTCATTAAAATAGGAGAGTGTAGTCTCCTGGACACACATTGTTAGTGTGTTCCATTGGTATAAAATGCCTGCATGCAACCTTAGGGTCAAAATATCTAATGAATGTCAATGCAATGGAGAGTCAGTAGATAGCCTATCTGGAATCGCAGCATGGTACAATTTCTTAAAAGTGATATGATTTGATATAATATGGGGAATGAATTCCTAAGTAAAGATCTCAAAGCTTATTTTTATCAACCTCAATCTTACTTTTTATATTCCTTCAACTTTTTGTTTTCTCTTACACATGTAAATAAATTATTACTTAACTCTAGTCATTTTATGGATTATTTTATGTTTCCTTTACAAAACTGCTATACATGTACTATACTGTATCCTTTGCCAAGTAGATGTATCCCTTATGGCGCTTCAGCTTTGAACTTACTGCCAGGGGAAATCTGATTTGTCTGAGTGAGGTATCCAAAAGTCTATTGTTTCTCATTTCACTAAATCACTAAACCATTCAAATCTTTTGACCCAGTAATCCTATTACTGGACATATGCATTCCAAGGAAATCAAAATGCCAAAACAAAGGTCTAATATAGACCAAATTGCTAATAGCATTTTTTATTCTAAGAAACTGAAAAGGAAGTTGGCATCCATCAACTGGGGAATGACTAAATAAACTGTGGTGCATTAATGTATTGAAATATTATCATTGTTCAGGAAAAAGTAGAAAATATGAGGAACTTAGAGAAAATGGAAAAACATATGAACTGATGTAGAGTGAAACAAGTTGAATCTAAAACAAAATACATAATGACTACAACAATGAAAATGATAACAATAAAAATTAATTTGAAACTTGAATAATTGAAAGAGGATAATTATTCTGGAGAATAGGTAATGAAATATATTTTCCTCTTTTCAGAGAAGAGACAGGATAATTTCAGCACAATATTGTATTTTTTATCAGACACAGTAATCATAGAGGATCTTTTTGCTTGGTGTGGGGGGAAATTTCCAGAAATCACTGTGATATAAAAATTAAAGGCATCAATAAAACTTATGTTTTAAAAATGTAATGGAGAAATCAGAATGATATTTTGCCAGACCAATCTAAAACTTTTAGGAACAGAGACAGAACCCCATAATTAGG
The DNA here is from genome assembly GCA_011680675.1 of Gymnobelideus leadbeateri. NCBI lineage: Eukaryota > Metazoa > Chordata > Mammalia > Diprotodontia > Petauridae > Gymnobelideus > Gymnobelideus leadbeateri. The sequence goes on from WOXC01006490.1 coordinate 7,220, forward strand.
TGATAAAACTATATATGTGGTTTCCTTATAGTGTAGAAACTGACCTGAGGGATAAAGAACCTATTAAGAGGCTCTTGATATCCTCTTCTACACCACCACATAGACAGTACCATCAAGCTAGTGTTTACAGTACAAATATTTTGTGGGGTATATCCCCACACCATACTTTCTTCAGGTCTTCAATGAACCCGTAATGCCATCCTCTGTGAGTATTTCCTATATCCTATATCTACATATTTCCTATATCCATATCCATTTCCTATATCCTATATCCATATATAGGAATATCTTATATTCCTGTATGTCACAACCTATCCATGCCTGCTCATCCTGCCCAGTTCTTGACTGTGCACTCCCATAAGTCCTATATATAGTGTCTACTTGGTCTACTAGAAGGTTTCCTCCATTTCTTAGCAATTTTTAGGTATGAATATAGCACCTGTCTATTTTTCCCTTATTTATATTATGTGACTAGCCCACTGCATCCTTTATCCATTTATTGGAGAATATCTTTAAAAAAAGACAATAGTATTTCATTTAGTAAGTGAGCCTCATACTTATTGGCACTAAAACCTGGGAATTTATGTTGACCAAGGAAGAAAGACATCTTCCTTCAATCTCATTTGATCTTCACAAAGCTCTGGGAGGTGTTGCTATTGTACCCCATTTTGTAGTTGAGAAAACTGAGGCAAACAGAGGTTAAATGCTTTCCTAGGGTCATAGAACTTCCAAGTGTCTAAGGTAGGATATAATAATAACAATAATTAACATTTATATAGTCCTTACTATGTGCCAGGCACTGTGCAAAGTGCTTTACAATTATTATCTCATTTGACCCTCACAATAACCCTGCTATTATTATCCCCATTTTACAAATGAGGAAACTGAGGCAAATGAAAGTTAAATGACTTGTCCAGGGTCATAGAGCTAGAATCATATTTGAACTGACTCTGGGTACAGTGTTCTATCCATTGTACCATCAAACTGCTTCAGAAACAGTTTATCAAAGCCAACTGTCACATGGGACATTTCCTGGGAAACACCAGCTTTGAGAGTTGCTTTGCAAGTAATTCTAAGTTCAAGACTTCCTGATTTTGAGAGTTTGGGAACTGAGTCTTCTAGAGAGTTATGATTTCTTGGTACATCCTGTGCCTTGGAGAAGGAAGAAGACAGCACACATGGATCCTACACAGTCTCCTAATTTGGGAACAAAGCCAGTGAGTTACTTGGACAGAAGTCTTATGAGAAGGAGTAAAGTCTTTTATTTATCTTTTAAATAAAATCTGAAGGCTTTTCAAATTGAAAGGACTCATGAATTGGTATAGTCTAGTGGAACGACTCTAAAGAATCTTTAGAAGGGTCTAAAGACCCAAGTTCCATATTGTTAGTGTATGACTTTCATCATAACAGTAGTCATGCACCTTAGTTTTTACATGTGTAAAATGTGGATGACTTCTTGAATTAGGTTATATAGATTTTTTGTAAAGGCAAAATGATAGGTGTGAGAGTCTTTCAACATGTAACCAACCTAAGCAAATACAAGGTTTTATAATGAATTCTCTTATGTACTCAAATATACCAAGATTTCGATCCATTTAACCCCTAGAAACCTAGAACGCCTAGAAATATAGTAAATGGGGTGTATTTGAGGGATATTCCAAAGCAGAACTTTGTTTATTTTATTATTCAGTGTCATTGATGCTGGACAGCATTCTTGAGCCAAAAAGGGCACCTCATCTCAAGGTCAGCCAAGCTGTTCTCTTGCAGCAGCCAGGATATGAAATCACAGGATGATTACATTGGCATTCTCTTCTGCAGTCTGGCCTATGTCTGGGAGACTACCCAAAGGGGAAATAGGCTTATAGGCTATTGATTGCAGCTTCCTAGGGAAGGATAGATTGAAGAATACAATACATTGAAACCTTGCAACAAGGTAACTTTAAATAAATTTGATTTCTTTCACAGATAAATCTAGATCAGCAGAAAGTTTAGAGCCATTTGATTTAAGGAAAAACAAGATATGATTAGCACCAAAAGCAAGAAGGACTAAAGGAAACAGTGGTCTAAACTGGTTTAAAATAAGAGTATTTTCCCCTCCGTGGCAAAAGTTCAATATCTAATATTAAGCTCTTTGTTGAATGAATGAATGAATTTTAGTCCTATACGAGGCAGGGCCATCATCATAAAAGAAGCAGCATGGTACAGTAGAAGGAGAGCTATATGTGGGGTCAGACACCTTGTGTTTGAATTTTGCCTCCACCACATTTTAAATGTGTGACTTTTGGAAAGTTTTAGGACCATAGGTTTAAATCTAAAAGGGACCTTAGAGTTTATCTAATGCAATCTCTCTTATTTTACAGATAAGGAAACTGAGTCCCCTTTTAGCTAGTAGAGCATCATTTTCTTATCCATAAAATGGGGAGAATACTTGTATTACCTACCTCCTAGGGTTGTTGTGAGCACATTTCACAAAACCCAAAGTGTTATATAGATATAATCTCTGACTCAAAATATGGTATCATTAAGACTCTCCTAATTGGTGGGAACTGATTAGAATGCTCCAAAAATGCTCCAAATCTGCATAAGTATCAGAGTTGTCGAGAGCTTGGGAGAAGAGAGATCCTGGTCTTTTCTGGCTTCCAACTTCGAAAGAGAAGACATATGGTTCCAAATTCCCTTTAAAGAGAGGTCCTTAAAGGAAAAGAAAGAGTGGGAAGGAGCCAACATGTAAAGGAGCCAGCACCTGGATAGTGTCCCTGTCTTCAGCTTACTATACTAAAAAATTCAGGGTATTTCTCCCTGGGGACCCTCTCTCTCTCTCTCTCTCTCTCTCTCTCTCTCTCTCTCTCTCTCTCTCTCTCTCTCTCCCTCTCTCTCCCTCTCCCTCTCCTCCCATTCCCTAACATTATTATGTGGATAAGATCTTTTGTTAGAGTAAGTCAGCATTACATACTGAATAAAAGGCCAACTTTGGATTTCAGAAAGACCTGAGTCTAACCAGGGGCAAGTCATACACACACACACACACACACACACACACACACACACACACACGGACTTTATGCTCAGAAATTTGATTGCTGTACTCATAAGTTCACATGTGCATGTGTGTACAAATGCACACACATTACATGGACATACACCTGTGTATTGCACATATGGATATTGTATGTGTACATATACAGAACACACATATGTATATATAGTCGCAATGGTCAGGTCAAGGGTAGTCTTGAAAAAGAAGACATACAAAGTCACAAAATGGATTGAAGGGAATGTAGGGAAGGGTCAGTACCATATTCTTTGACTTGGAACACAGTCCAGGGACATATAAATAGATTAGCACTTACTTCACTGGGTTGTTGTAGGATCAATTAGATAATGTATATAAAGTGCTCTATAAACATTAGAGTCCCAAATTGCTCTCCAAAAAGCAAAAAACCCCCACAAAACATTATTCTATTTGATTCTACTCAATCAAAATCCTTATAACCATTGTCTACAAACTTCCAAGACATTCTCTTTCCTTCCTCACTAAGTTCAGGACCTGGCTTACAATCTTTATCTTCTCCCTAACTCCTGACTACATTCAAAGGGACTTCAAGATACGCTAACCATTTGTTTGTTTTTTTTAACTTACTTTTTGTGATGAACTCTTCTGCCTCACCTCAGTTATACACAAAGATGATCAAACCCTTAATCTTGTCATCACCCACAAATACCCTGCCTCCATGTTCAAAAACTCTGAAATCCTTTTATCTGACCACAATCTGTTGGATTTCCATCACTCCCTCTGATTTCCCATACCAAACTTTACTCTATTCACACTATGTTCTCCAGTTCTCTCTCAGGCTATCACCTCTGAACTACTTATGCTATCATTTTCCCCCCATTTTCACCCTGTAGTGAATCAGTTCAACTTTGCACTGTCCTATTCTCTTGAGTCCTTCATCATATTTTTGATTATGCCCTGCCAAACCTCAGCCATAAATCACTTTTACCATCTGCTGGCTTCACTCCTATAAATATACTACTGAACAAAGGGGGAGAAAAAATTACAACTATTCTGGTTGTATGTAATAAAGTGGGTCCACTACAAATTAATCTTGCATGACCTAAACTGGACCCTCACTACTGCTAGGCCATCCTTCTACATCTCTCTTATCATTATTCTACTCCATATAGTGGCTTTTCCAAAAACTTTTCATTCTTCCTCAAATTTCCCATGGTTTCACCTTTCCCTAACCTCTTAGTTGTGAAAATTGCTATAAAGCCAAGCATGAGCACCTTTCTAGAGGACTGCTGCTGTGAACAGCTTTCTGGGTTCTGATTACATAGTATAGCAAACTCTCTATTTATTCAGTAACAAATCAGAGCAAAACATTCACAGAAATCAAAGTACAGCATTCAGAATGTTACAACTTCACAACTTATCACTAAAATGGCCACATAGTTTTCACCAAACTGGTCACATAGTTTTAAGCAAAGTACATTCATTTAGTCAATCACAAAATCCTTAATTCAGTCACAAAGTACAAAAGTCAAAGTCCTCCACCCATGGGGAGCAATTAAGTTACAACATCAGTCACTACTCAGTACCCTCTTAAGGGGTAGTGGAAAATACAAAAGCCATCCACCCTTAGGTCACAAGTAAGTTACAATTTCATCAGTCACTACTTAGTACCCTATTTCATCAGTCACTACTCAGACAATTTCATCAGTCACAACTCAGTACCCACATAGAGGTCTTTTCAACTTGACTCAAGGCAGGCTTTCAGCTTCCATGGTTCCTCTTCCAAGGTCCCAGCTCCTGCCCAAATCTAACTAATTGCCACCTGAGTTCAAAGGCAGACACCTCCCAGTTCCTTGTCCAGCTCTCCATGAAGTTCCTGCTCTACATTGAAACTCACAGTGTCCAGTCCACCTCAAGTCCTTCACAGTTTCTGTTCCTGGGAAGATAAAACTTAACAGAGCCACAACAATGTCTACACACATCAAACTTAGCAGAATTACAATATTCACACACATGGTTGGCATTATCATCTCAATTCATTTTCTGCCTGTGAAATCAATATAGACCCAAAACAGACAGACAAAGTATCCACACCACAGTCATGTTTCCTCTGGCAGCTTGGGCTGGCCCTTGGAAGTCTTCAGCAGCTCCAGCTAGCCCTTGAAGTCTTTGACAGCTCTGGATAGCCCTTGAAGTCTTTGGCAAGAGTTTGGCTGGCTCTCAGAAGAAGCTCCACCACCACAACTTCTGTTCTCAAAATAAAAATTATTTTCTCCAGTTCTTTTCTCAAAATCACTTTATCCAGCCTCCATGCAACTTGCTCCAAGAAATTTTGTCTCAGTTCTAAATTCTCATTTCTCTTCTCAGTTCCTCTCAATTCTCAGTTCAGTATTCAGTCCAGCAGTAGCAGCCCAGCCCCTCCAGATGCTGAAACTCACTCTCTCTCTCTCTCTCTCTCTCTCTCTCTCTCTCTCTCTCTCTCTCTCTCTCTCTCTCTCTTATAGCAGCTGCTCTGCTTCCACAATGCTTACCCCAAGAAATTCTGACTCGCCCAGCCAGGGCTTTTCCTTATATATTTTGTTAGCTCCTCCCTGTTCAGCCCCTTCCTGTTATGTCAGCAACAGGGAAACCTTCTGTTTCTTTAACAGAGGCTTGAATATAATCAGCTTGACACTAAGTGCTAAGTACCTGTTAGCTTGTCAATCCAAAGGGATCTTCAAATTTCATTAATATTACACTTGCCTGATAATTCACAGAAAAAAATGAGACTATTCTCCAAGAGCTCCCTCTTTTCCCCCTTTGCTTATCTCATATTACTTCACTTTCTTTCCTCTCATTCTCTTCTTAACTCCCCACAATCTTCAGATCTCATCATTCCTAAAAACCTGCTCTCTCCAAAGTTACCAATGATCTCAACAGCTGAGTCCAATGCCCTTTTCCCAGTCTTCATTCTTCTTGACTTCTTTGCAGCCTTTGACATTGTTGATCACCCACTTTGACTTGATACTCTCTTCTCTCTAGATTTTTGGGACAACACTTTCTTCTTGTTTTCTTAGTACCTGTTGGACCTCTCCTCAGTCTCTTTCTGGATCCTTATCCAGGTCATCCCTACTAACCATGGGCATGCTATCCAATTCTGTCCTAGACCCTTTTCTCTTTTCCTTCTATACTACTTCACTTAGCAATCTCATCCACTTCTACTAGTAATAATTGCTCTACTGATGATTCTCAAATCAATCTATTCAGTCTTAACCTCTCTGCTGAGGTTTTAGACTCATATTTTCAACTGCCTTTCAGATATCAGAGTGGATGTCTAGTAGACAGCTCCGTGTCCAAACTGAACTTACTATATCCCCCCAAACCCTCTCTTCTTCCAAACTTTTCAATAACTGTTGAGAATGCCACCATACCCTCAGTCCCACAGGCTCTCAGTCTAGTTGTTATCCTTAACTCTTCACTATCTCTTGCCCCCATATCCAATCTGTTGCCAAGGCCTATCAATTTTACCTTTTCAGGATCTTTTGAATATGCCCCTCTTTCTCCTTTGATTTTGTTGCCCTCCTCATGCAAACTCTCATGTCCTCATGCTTGGACTATTGTAATAGCCTGCTATTTAGTCTGTAGGTCACAAATGTCTTCCCACTTCAGTTCATCCTCCATACAGTCAAAGTGATTTTTCTAGACTGCAGGTCTAATCATCTCACACCCAACGCTTAAACTTCCTATTACTTACAGGATCAAATACAACATCTTCTGTTTGGGGTTCAAAGCCCCACACCCCCTACATTTCCAATCTTCTTAAATAGTACATATCTCCATCCTTCAATGTACTCTTTGGTCCAGTGACACTAGTCTTTTTGGTATTCCATGAATAAGACATTCATCTCTCAGCTCTGGTCATTTTCTCTGGCTGTCCCCCTTGCCTAGAATGCTCTCCCTCTTCATCTCTACCTCCTGACTTCCCTGTTTTGTTTTGTTTTGTTTTTTCAAGTCTTAACTAAAATCTCATCTTTTAGGGAAAATCTTTCTAATTGCTCTTAATTTTATTGTCTTTCCCCTATTAATTGTTTCTTGTTTATCTGTTATATGGTCTGTTTGGGCAAATTTGTTTGCTTGTTGTCTTCTCCATTACATTGTAAGGTCCTTGAGGGCAGAGGCTGTCTTTTGCCTATCTTTATATCCCTAGAATTTAACACAGTATGCATTTTTAACATAGTATGCATTTAATAAATGCTTATTGATTGCCTGACTTAATGAATGTTAGCTATGATTATTATTGTATATGAATACCTCCGACATTTTTAGCAACAGATGGAGAATCTATCTCCTTCACAACTGTTCCCTCATATGCTGCCTTCCTGAATCATTTCACAGTAACCAAGGAGTTCCAATGTAGGATCCATATTTTTCATGCTCTAGGGCCATCTGAAGATATATACCCCTCACTCACTCCCTGCCAAATTATAATCAGAAAATATATTTCCTATAATTCAGAAGTGAAGAATACAAGTGCTTTAAAACAATATTCCAATCATTCAATCAACAAGCATTTATATTAAACTCCTGCTTTACCATGTTCCACATGGGTTTGGGGAATATAAAAACAAAAATGAAACTGTTTCTGCCTTCAAGGAACTTGCATTCTATCAGGCATTTGACTATGAAACTGTGAAATACAATCCATTCACTAAATGAAGACTCCTGACCTTAATTAAATCTATTTAGTTTGTTAGGAAGAAAGGCTACATGTTGAATGGGAGGGGGAATTCTTCTTTTTAATGGACTTTCAGAAAGTATACATTATTTAATTAGACAAAAGTATGGGGGAAAGGGTTTTATTTCCCTCCAAAAATAGTGTGATACGAAAGCAGGATTTAGCTATCCCCAGGACTGAAATTAGAATTAATAAAGGGTTACTAAGTATGAAGAATCAAATGCAAAATAATCAATGGTGTTTTTCCTGAGCAGATGAATGAGTCATCCCTGATGCCAAGAGCCTAAGCAGATCTGGAATTTCAATGCTAATGTGATGTGACATAGGAAGCTTTCTGGTTATGAAATAGTTCTCTGAGGGTGAAATACTTGTTCTCTTTTCTGATTTAACTGCATCTATTTTATTTTTTTTTTTGCTTTGTAACTTTCTAGGAAAATTTAAATGTATATTAGAAATTAAACATTAATCCTGAATTTCTTTAGGATTGAGAAATATGAAACATAAGCATAGAATTTTAAATTGAGGGCAGAGAGCAAAGGAATAGGACAATGGCAGAGAGTTTTCAGATCTGCCATTTTGAGGGAGAAAGACCCTCAGAACATAGGTGACAGAACAAACTTGCTATTGTGGAAATAAAGATCACATAAACATCATTCAAGGCTAACTCTTCTTGATGCTTCAGATTATTCTTTATTTTAAAAAAAGCACTCCTAGCTTAGTAGTTTTGTCTCAGCAGAACTGGGACTCAATTCAGAATAACTCTCCATATTGCACATCAGGATTGCATATAAGCAGCTGTTCACAATCCCATACTTTAATGTCAGATATTTTTATATTAAAATAAAAATCATGGGGGCAGCTAAGTGGCGCAGTGAGTAGATCGTTGGCCCTGGAGTCAGAAGGACCTGAGTTCAGATCTGGCCTCAGCCACTTAATGCACACACAAACAAAAACCTAGCCGTGTGACCTTGGGCAAGTTACTTAACCCCAATTGCCCTCCAAAAGGCAAAATAAACAAACAAACAAATAAATAAATAAATAAAAAATCAGTGAAATGTGACTGTATTATGTTTCAGGAATGCCAGATAATATTTGCTCCCAATTATCCTTCTGTATACATATAAGGAAAATATGAAAATGGAGATAAAAATGAGAACATGATATAAAATAGAATAAAAATATAGAAAATAGAATAAGAAAATAAGGGGGGAAATTGGTTTAAAAAAGAAAATCCACCAGGAAACCAGAAGTCAGTTATCAAGCATTTATTTAGCAATTACTATGTTCAAAGAACTGGACTAAGTGATAGAGATAAAAATAAAGGCAAAAAGATAGTCTCTGCCCTCAAGGAACTCATATTCTAAAAGAGGAGACAACAAACAACTCTACACACACACGTTTTATCAGGATAAATGAAAGGTAATTTCAGAAGGGCAAATATCAGTGGCCAGAATTGGGGTAGAAAAAAAGGGACCAGGAAAGTCTTCTTGCAGAAGGTAAGTTTAAGTTTGGATTAAGTCCTCAAGAAAGCCAGCAAGAGGAGGCAGAAATGAGGAAGGGGAGAGTTCTAGTCATGCGGGACAATAGTGAAAAGTCTCAGAGTCGTGTATGAGGAACTACCAAAAAGGCCAGTGTAGCTGGATCATAGTGTATGTGGAGGGAATTGAAGTGAAAGAAGACCCAAAAGATAGGGAAAAGAGATTTTGAAAAAGAAAATAAAAAATTGTTGTATCCATCCCTTTCTCTTCAGTTCTAATAACTCTATTCCAGTACTTTTCATAGATGCTTAAATTAGTATATGAATCCTCTGATTTCCCAGCTTCAACCTATCCTATCATTGCCAGATTATATTCAGATGGATCAATGAACTCATCAATTTGAATATTCCCCGTAACAATGTTAATCTCATGCCTGCCTGCCTACCTTTAGCTACTCTTATGTACGTCTTTATAAATTTTGGGGAAAGGGTTGTGAAGAACGAGAGGAGGGGTCTATCCAACTTGCTGGGAGACATTCTTATTTTCTCTTATCATCAAAAAGATACCAGTGGAGCACTCAGGCAGTCCACTTATTATCTATAACCCTCATCCCACAATCATCTCTTTTTGATCATCAATTGCCTGATGTCTTTTTTTTTTCACTCAAATTCTTCCAAGTTCCTTATTTATTGTAATGCAGCCTACTCAGACTCACCAAAAATCTCATCATTGCCCTCTGAATGGTATTATTTTCCCATTCCTTGAAGCTGTTGCATTCCATATCTTGCAGTCATGTGACTGCCAAATTATTTTCCTGTAATATCACTTTTACTGTCCCCACTCTGACAAGAATCTATAATAGCATGCTATTGTCTAAATTTCCCTCCCTGCCTTTCATTTGTTTCTATAATTTTCTTTCACTCTACCTATCAAACCTTATTTTGACATTCTTCCTTAGTATAAACCCTCTATTCTAATTTGCTGGGGAATTGTTGATGGGCAGTGCTTAGCTTCCAAAAAGACATGCTGATATGTAGTTTAAGTGCCTTGGAGAAATTTGGCGTAGTTACATTCTGTAACTGGTACCAGTCTGCTAATCACACTATGGTCTGCTAATCACACTATGATGAGATTTTTTGATTGGTTGGCTATTGAATAGGAACTAGGGTATATTTTTTTTAAAGGAACTAGTTAGCCAGAGCCATTTTCTTGGTGAAGGGTCTTTCATACTTTGTGGCACTGATAAGAAGGACAAACTGCTAAATGTCTCTAGGTGGGGGAGAGGCCTTGTGTCCTGCCTCGAAACCTGTATGATGATGAGGATTCATGACTCTGCTGGTGCTTCTGTCTTTGTTGTGTCATCTTTCTTTTTAATGAAGGAGATGGGAGATTGCCACAATCTTGTCAGTTTTTAAATTATTTAGGAATTGTCTACCAAGAAAATCAGAAATAGAGTCCATGATGGGTTTACTGGCTAGCCTGTCCAGCAACAATGCCCCAAGGAATAATTAATTATTCTAATTCCTCTGCTGTTAATATAGACAATTTACACATATTTTAAAAATATTCTTCCATTTTATTTAGATTGTCAGACATTGGCAATTAGTTGGGTAAAATAACTTCTAATAAGTGGTTTAATTTCCTCTATATTTATGGCAAAATCACCCTTTTCATTTTTGATACTAGTAATTTGGTTTTCTCCTTTTTTAAAACATCAAATTAACTAATGGGTATCTTATCTTTTCCCAATAAAACCAATTTTTAGTTTTAATTCTTCGTTCGATTATTTTATTTCAATTTTATTAATCTCTCCTTTAATATTCAGGATTTCCTATTTGTTGTTTAATTGGGAATTTTTTATTTGTTCTTTTTCTAGGTTTTTTTTAATTGCATGCCCAATTCATTAATCTGGTCTTTCTCTGTTTTGTTGATGTAAGCATTTAGAGATATACATTTTCACTTAAGGACTACTTGGCTATATCCCATAAATTTTGGTATATTGTACCATTGTTGTCATTTTCTTTTTTTTTCTTTTTTTTTTTTTTCTTTTTGGAGGGCAATTGGTGTTAAGTGACTTGCCCAAGGTTACATGGCTAGTTTTTGTGTTAAGTGACTGAGACTGGATTTGAACTTCAGGTCCTCCTGACTCCAGGGCCAGTGCTCTATTCACTGCACCACCAGCTGCCCCTGCTGTCATTTTCTTTACTCAAATTAGCAATTGCTTCTATGATTTGTTCTTTGGCCCACTAATTCTTTTTTTTTTTTTAATTAAACAAATGCTTTATTAACTTCTGGTTTACATCATTCATTTCCACCAGATGATGAGTTACATTTTTCCCCCATTTTTTCCCTACCCACCACCTAGCAGTCCCACTAGATATCCCCTCATCCAATCTGCTCTCTCCCATATCTTCTCCCATACCCCCTTTGAATTTGCCATTAAGGCAAGGTGAATCTCTGAGCCCCACTGCCTGGACATCTTATGAAACATTTAATTTTAAAACTTCGATTTTCAGATCCATTCCCTTTCTCCCTTGTCACCCACTCCCTCTGAGAAGATAAGCAATTCAGTATGTGTTGTACATGTATATCTATGCAAAACATTACCATAGTAGATATATTGTAAAAGACTGTTTATATTTCCCTCCCACCTGTCTCACCTCCCACCTGGTACATTCCCTACTTTGATCCTGTCCCTCTTTGATAGTGGGTACTTCTAACCTCCCCTCTCCCCAGAATGCCCTCCCCTCCATCATCCCCCCTCTCATCCCCCTTTCCCCTACTCAGGAGAGTGAGTGAGGGTAAGATATTCCATTTAGTATGTATGTGATTCTCTCCTTGAGCCAACTTCAATGAGAATATGCTTTTGCCTTTTTGCCTTCCTGTTCTTCCCCTCCCCTGCAACTACTTCCCCTTGCCTCTTCTACATGAGATAGTTTGCCCTACCCTGTCTCTCTCCATCTCCTCTTGCCACTTTCCTCTCTCACCTCTTGACTTCACCCCTTAAGAATGATCCCTTCCTTGGGGCGGCTAGGTGGCGCAGCGAGCAGAGAGCCAGCCCTGGAGCCAGAAGGACCTGAGCTCGGGTCCAGCCCCAGACACCCAACACACAAACAAAAAGCCAGCCACATGAACCTGGGCAAGTCACCCAACCCCAATTGCCCTCCAAAAAAAAAAAAAAAGAATCATCCCTTCCCATCAAATTCAACCTATGCCCTCTATCCATGTATACCTGTGAACATATGCCATGTACCCTTCTTCAATTATTTTCATAATGAGAAAGGTTTCATCAAACACAGTTATTGTTTTTCCAGGTAGGACTGTAAATAGTCCAACTTTGATAAGTTCCTTTTGATTTCTTTTCCTTGATTACCTTCTCAAGCATCTCTTGCCTCTTGTGTCTGAATGTCAAATTTTCTATTCAACTCTGGTTTTTTCATCAAGAATGCTTGAAAGTCCTCTATTCCACTGAATGACCATATTTCCCCCTGAAACAAGATACTCAGTTTTGCTGGGTAGGTGACCCTTGGGTTCATTCCCAACTCTTTTGTCCTCTGGAATATCATATTCCATGCCCTTCTATCCCTCAATGTAGAAGCTGCCAGGTCCTGGGCTATTCTGACTGTGTTTCCACAATATTGAAATTGTTTCTTCCTGGCTGCTTGTAGTATTTTCTCCTTGATCTGGGGATTCTGGAACCTGGCTATAATATTCCTGGGAGTTTTCTTTTTGGGATCTTTTTCAGGAGGTGATCTGTGGATTCTTTCAACCTCTATTTTGCCCTCTGGGTCTAAAACATCAGGGCAGTTTTCCTTGAGAATTTCTTGAAGGATGATTTCTAGGTTCTTTCTTTGATCATGGCTTTCAGGTAGTCCAATAATTTTTAAATTATCTCTCCTGGATCTATTTTCCAGGTCAGTGGTTTTTCCCATGAGATATTTCACAATGCCTTCTATTCTTTCATTTGTTTGGATCTGTTTAATAGTATCTTGATTTCTCATAAAGTCACTAGCTTCCATTTGCTCCAGTCTAACTCTGAAGGAATGAATCTCCTCAGTGAGCTTTTGAGATTCTTTTTCCATCTGGCAAATTCGACTTTTTAAGGCATTCTTCTCCTCATTGCCTTTCTGAGCCTCTTTTGCCATTTGAGTTAGTCTATTTTTTAAGGTGTTATTTTCCTCAGTCAGGCTGTTGACTGTCATTTCATACTTTTCTTGCATCTTTTTCATTTCCCTTCCCAAATTTTCCCCCACTTCTCTTATCTGCTTCTTAAGGTCCTCTATGGCCTGTAGCCAGCTTGTATTTTCATTTAGGGCTTTTGGTGCAGGAGTTCTGACCTCACAGTCCTCCTCCATGCTTTGAGCCTCTTTGCCCCTAAAATAGGAGTCCAATGTTGAACTTTTCTGTTTATTTTGTTTCGTTTGCCTAGGCATATTGCCACTTAATTACTTGATTTTGGAGCTTGTTGCCACAGTAGGACTCTGCCACCAGACAGGGGAGCTTCCGCCCAAACGTGGGGTCTTCACAACTTCTGCCAATTGGGTGGCCTCTGTAAAGCCTCCACCCACTCTGGCAAGTTGGATTTCCACCCCAAACTTCCCCCCAGACCACAATCCAGATCCAGGCAGTTTAAAGCAAAAGCGATTAACCCCCAGACTGATTGCTGTATCTTCCTACAGTTCACAGACCAGGAGCTAGAGCCACTACTGAAACTGCAAAATGGCTTCTGTGCAGCTGTTTCTTCAGCAGCTTTTTGCCCCCAGGGCACGTGTTCCCCAAATATTGGTCCCAAAGTCCATAGGGCACTAACCTCTCACTTTGTCCTAGGCATATCTGTGCTGATAATTCTGTAATCTCCACAATTGCTGGTGTTCTGGGGTTCCACCAGCTGGCTGAAGGCCCGGCCACCCTGGGGCTAAAACCGCTGACCTGGGCTCGGCTCTGAGGGCTGCGCTGTTGGTTCCCAGCATGCTGTGCTGCCTGCTCTCAGAGCACTGCGCTGGCCGCTCCCTGCAGGGCTGCTGGGCTGTCCTCAGCAGGAGGTTAGCTTCTCTGTGCTGTTCTGTGGGTGCTGTGGCTCCAGAAGTTGTTCGGAGCTCCCTTTCACATTGTTTGAAATTTGTGTGGGTCAGAGCACATTGGAAATGCTATTTCTACTCCACCATCTTGGCTCTGCCCAGGAAGCCCTTCTTCTTCTTTTTTTTTTTTTACAAAGACTGTGAATCTTTATTCAGATAAGCAATTCACATTCCTCAAGTCTCAGACTTTGGGTGGGCCTTTTGTGGAAGAGGGGAAGGACAGAGGAGAGAAGACAAGGCAAGGCAAACCCACCTTCCTGGACATCCCCTCCACCCCCTAATCCTGTCTCAGGCCACTGGATAAAGAAGGGAATGGGCGAAAGGGAATGCCAAGAAGGGAGGGACTGAGGGAAAAAGAGGCCCCTGCCAAGGAGAGGCCTACCCAGATGTGTGGCTTTCAAAGTCCAGCTGTGGCCAGGACAGCAGCCACCATAGGCCCCTCCCTATAAATTAAGTCCCCACAGTAGCAAGGCTGGGGGTGGAGGGAGCAGGAAGAACAACCTTGTAGAAGAGAAATTGGTCCCATGTCAGCTCCTTTCAAAGTAGTGCCCTGAACCCTGGCCTAAAGAATGGCTATATGGGTGCAAAATTCCCAAATGAGAGGACAAACCAGGGTGGGAGAATGAACAGGAATGTTGAAGGGGTCAGTACTACCCAGTTTTGGTCCAGGAGGATGGAGGATGGGTGGGTTGGTCCAGTTTTGCTGAATTGGGGGACAGGGAGTGTATTACAGTAAATTCAAGGTGAGAAGGCATTGCTCAGCACCTGTAGCCGCAACAGGAGAAGCAGTGCCACCAATGGATAGGAGTAGGCAGGGAAGATGAAGAGTTGGAACAGAAGGGGCTTGAGAGTTCCACAGGCTTCCTAGGAATATCACTGCTAGAAATATATTAACCATTCAAGGGAGGGTGGGAAAGAGTGGTGATCAGAGGATCTGGCATGGCATTCCATATCTAGTCATGCCTGCCTGAGAGGCCCCACGGTTGGTGCCCATCTGCAGCCCGATGACATTCTTGCCCTCCTGCAGTTGGTTATCTGTGAAATTTCGGGGATCTCCTTGGACTTCTTAGGGAACCAGTTAGGATCTCCAGAGAAGAACCCATCACCCCAAGCCACCGCCAGCCCACCCAGGTTCATCATTGTCCACTGCACACATGCCATATTCTTTCCTTCCCAGAGGTCCGTAGTTTGGAAGATATCAATGGCATTGATGCTGTAGCACTCTGACGCCTGTAGGAACTGAGAAATCTGTTCTATCTGTTTGAAGGCCATGCCTGAAGCATGAATCTTCTTTACCGGGCCCTGGCCTTCGGGGTATAACCCATGAATGAGCTTACACAACACCGTGCCATCTTTGAGCCAGTTTTGGAAATTGTCTCGCCCAGGCTGGGGCTGCCCGACATCCCTGCGGCACTGTGTAGTAATCCACTGAATGAGAATCTGCTCCAGATCAGCATTATACTGCTTCTCAATCTTCTGCTGGACCTCCCAGCTCAGTCCATAAGCAGGTCCTCTGTTGGCCGTTCTGAGATGGTGATGCAGGTATCTTTACCGCAAGGTGGTGGATGGAGAGCGTAATGGGCTGGGGAGCGGCGTGCAGTGAGTGGCCCCACTAATTCTTTAGAATTAGATTATTTAGTTTCCAATTAATTTTTAATTTGTGTTTCAGACCATAATGCAATAATGGTCTGGAAATGTTGCATTTAATATTTCTACTTTTCTACTTTTCTGCATTTGTTTGTGAAGTTTTTGATGTCCTAGTATGTGGTCAATTTTTGTGAAGGTACCATGTATATTTGAGAAAAGGGTATATTCCTTTCTATTTCCATTCAGTTTTCTCCAAAGGTCTATCCTACCTAACTTTTCTAAAAATACTATCTTTTAACATATTTGTTATTTATTTTATGGTTAGATAAATCTAGTTATGAGAAGGGGAGGTTGAGGTCTCCCCACTAGTATAGTTTTACTCTCTATTTCATCCTTTAACTCATTTACCTTTTTCTTTAAGAATCTGGATGCTATGCAATTTGGTGTATATGTGTTTAGTATTGATGTTACTTCATTGTCTAAGGTATCTTTAAGCAAAATATAGTTTCTCTGTTTGTTTCTTTTAATTAGGCTTATTTTTGCTTTTGCTTTGTCTGAGATCATGATCGCCACCCTTGTCTTTTTTAACCTCAAATGAAGCATAATAACATCTGGTCCAACCCTTATTTTTACTCTCTGTGTATCTCTCCATTTCAAATGCATTTCTTGTAACAACATATTATTAGATTTTGATTTCTAATCTATTCTGCTATCCACTTCCATTTTAGGGATGAGTTCATCCTATTCACATTCACGTTTATAATTACCAGCCATACATTTCATTCCATCCCATTGTCTTCTGCTTATACTTCTCATTCTTTTTTTCCCTGTTCCTCCTCTAAAATCTGTTTTGCTTCTGACCACTGCGTTCTTTTATCTGCCCTCCCTTTTATAATCCCTTCATTTATCTCCTTCCCCTCTTACTTACTGTTGGGTAAGTGAAATTTCTCTTACCATTTGAGTATGTATGTGTGTGTAAGTACACACACATGTGTATTATACATACACACACACACACACATACACACACACACATATATATATATATATATATACACATATATATTCTCTCTTTGAACCAGTTTAGATATGAGTGAGGCTCAAGCCTTGTCTCTTCAAACCCCTAACCCCATTTTTCTCCTCCATTGCAAAAGTTCTTCATTGCACACATCTTTTTGTGAAATAATTTTTCCCATTCTTCCTCTCCCTTCCCCCTTCTCCCAAGTCATCCCTCTTCCTCACCTATCCATTTAAAAAAAATATCATCCCAACATAATTGGCTTTCTATATACATCTTTCTGTGAAGAATCCTTCTAACTGCCCTAACAATGAGTTCTTAGAAGAGACATGTATCATCTTAAGTATATAAAAAGGTAAACAGTTTAACCTTTTTGAGTTCCTTATGATTTCTCTTTCATATTTACCTTTTTATGCTTCTCTTGTGTCTTGTATTGTAAAGTCAATTTTTTCAGCTTCAGCCTTTTTTGCACTGCTGTTTTTAGAGCTAGTTATGGAGGTTTGGAAGTTTTCAGTGCTTCCAAGGTGGTATAATTTGGGGAGAGGGGTGGTCACTACTTTCTTGGTCTGCACTGTGGTCCTTACCCAGGAAGGGCCCCTGGTTCCATTGGATTGCAGTTGATAACTGCCCCTCAGGTTCTCTCATCCCTAGAGACTGATTTTGCCCCTCAGGATTTCTACTCCCTCTTGACTTAAAATGTTTCTCTCTGCCCTTGAACTATGATCCAGGAATGGGCATAGGCAATGGAGTTGTCACACAGAGTCTGGTTCTCTATCCAGTGCTAGCCCCAGAGTACTCTGTAACCTCTTTTTGACAATTTTCCAGGTCCCCTTAAAATCTCTGGCTTGAGAGTTCCCAAAGCTGCTGCTGCTGCTTTTGTAAACACCACTTATTCCCACCACTGTGTGGGCTCTTAGTTCTCGCCCCAACTCCTCTACCACGACACATCTTTTTTTCTGAACTCCTATGCTGTCTTAGGCTGGAAGAATGTCTAACTCTGACCTTCTGTTGGTTCTGCCACTCCAGAGTTTGAGTTGAAGTGTTATTGTAAAGTTGTTTGGAGGAGAATAATGGGAGAATCTTGTTTAGTCATTTTTTTTCAGTAATGTCCAACTCTTTGTGACCCCTTTGAGAATTTTGTTGGCAAAGATACTAGAGTGGTTTTCTATTCCCTTTATAGCTCATTTGACAAATAAGGGAACTGAGACAAACAGGGTTAAATGACTTACCCAGGGTCACATAGATAGTAAGTGTCTGAGGTTTGATTTGAATTCAGGAATAGGATTCTTCCTGATTTCAGGCCCAGTATTTTATCTACTGTGCCACCTGGGAGAGTTCAGATGAGTGCTTTCTCTACTCTACCATTTTGGCTCTGTCTTCAAAAGTCGAGAATCGCTATTTTAGGAAGGACAGTTTACTCATTGCTCACCACACATAGCAAATTTATTTCTACCTCTGGGCCTTTACTCATGCTTATACGCTTTGCCTGAAATATGACATCTCACCCCCATATCTCTGTTTCCTTCTTTTCCCTTTGTTCCTTTGTAGCCTTTGAAGTCTTTACATACTCTAGTTTCACCCTACCTATTCAACTTTATTTTGCATTCTTCCTTAATATAATCCTCTAATCTAATGTAATGGGGAACTGGTGAGCTGGAGTACTTGTCTTCCAGAAAGACATAATGATGTGTAATGGAAGGCAGATTTAGGAAGGGTTCATTGTTAATGGTTTTGTTCCTCTTGTCCTTTCAGTGTTTTGCTCTTTGGAGATTCCGATAGTTCTATGCTGCAGTAATTTCTGGAAGGGAACTAAACCAGAACAGCTTTGTTGTTATAAAAGATTATTAAATAAAGTTCTATTCATAACCTGTTTTCTGTTCTTGAACACAAGAATCTGTTCCTGCAAATCACTCAGGGAAGGTCCCTGGTTGCCAAAATACAGTTCAATCACACTGTCCTGGTGCAAATACCCTGGAGAACAGAAAAACACAAACTTTCTATTTTTGGAAAGGAAAAGTTAATCTATATGGGCACTGTATTTAGCCTGTATTTAGCTTGACCAAGCTAGGTCAAATGGATGGATTGACCCAAAGCATGTAGAAACATTCTTGAACATATTACATCAAAGTTCACATTTAATTTCATATACTTGGAAACCACATAGATCATGGAAGAAGTATCCATCAGCTTAAGAGCTTCTTGAGTCTTGCCAAAAGGGTGCTTGTTTTAGGGTGCTCTACTGCTTACAAAATTAGATATGCTTCAGATATGTGAACTAGTGAGGGTTTGAGTGGAGGACAAATGCAGAAAAGGATGACCTTTGGTCGAAGGAACTGATGGAATCTTGCTTTTGTACCTCAGACTTTCTATTTTGGGACCTCTTTCTTAGAACTATATGTCTTTACTTGTGGGTAAATGACCTTGAATCATGAAAGGAATAACAAGACTGTTTTCCGGTTCCATTCAAGGGTACAGACTGGCCATGGGATCCTTAGGTTAACTGGAAAATTCAGTGTCTAGATGAGCTAAAAATGAAAGCAGCTCTATAAAACCTGCTGCAGTATTTTCAATCTGTGGCAACATCCTTCAATAGATTTTAACAGCATGTTTTAGGATTTTCCTAGTCATTTTGTAGGTTGCATAGCTAGAGAGCATCATGATCTCATGCATGAAATTGGAAGAGCATATTCATCAGTTCTGTTTAATCCTCAAATGCTTCTGAGAATACTGCCTCTATATAAAAGTAGACAATTGTATATTTGACAGAGAAGAACCTGAATTTTTCAGCTATATTATATCTCCTTTCACATAGTAAAGATGAGACCCCAAGGGAACTTCTACTTCTGAATATGTGCTATGGCCTACCGATTTGCAGGTGGTACTCAGATTCCTATACAATGCAAACTTTTAATGATGAATCAATCAAGGGTTCTACACTTTCTCATCCATCATTATATATATATATATATATATATATATATATATATATATATATATATATATATATATATATACTTTTAAAAATGCCCATTTCCAAAGGACCTTGGTGGCCTGTACTGCTTTTGAAGAATTGCAAGTAACTCTTACCACCAAAGAAAGCTGCTACAAATACTTTACAATATATAGGTTCTTTTCCTTTTTCCCTAATCACCTTTGGAAATAGACCTAGTAGTGATTCAGCAAAAGTGTTAGTGTTCTTTGATAACTTTTCTGCTTCTGCCTTATGACTCACACTCATACACATCTCAGTACCTCCTTTAATTATAGACTCCCATTTTCTAGACTTCCTCAATTTGCTCTACAGAGTTCTACCCCATGCTTACCTTGTGGGCTCCACAAATACAGACAATATTTACCCAACGGGCTACATTTTGCTGTACTCTGATTATTGAATATATATAATTCATGTATCTATTTATTTACATGTTTCTCCCCTTTTAAAATGTAATGTTCTGGAAGGTAGGTATTGCTTTAACGTTTCTTTTTAATGTCTGCATTTAGCAGTGTGCCTGCAAAATACTAAGTGCCTAATAAATGACTCATTGACTGACTTGGCAAGCCAACTGATATCCCAAATATAGCCAGGAACCCAGGGATCTGCTTAAATGAAGGCAGGAACGTTGTCCCTAGAGACTTGATAGAAGGGATTGCAAGTACTCCCATGGTACCTAGTAGGTGCCTCTTTTTTTTTTATTGGGAAAGAAGTAGTCTAGATTAATCAGAAGTTAAATAATTGTCTTGCATAGCATGATGGGGATAAATCAGTGTTCAGAAGTAATAAGACAAACAGATCAATTACATTATCTTCATTATTTATCTTTTTCCCTTGTGTATTGAAATATTTGTCTTTAATGATATTTAAGTTCATAATTTTTAGACAAAGAATTTTTAAAAATCATTTTATTCATTTTGAACTTAAATACAAAAAGACAAAAAACCTTTTTCATGTGCATAGAACAATACAAAAAGAGGATTCAATATGAAACCATTAATTTCAATTTCTTTGAATTTTTTAAAAAATTATGTAATAAATACTACACATCATTTTCAAAGCTACCCTGCTTTTCTGTACTTACTTCTGAGTTGTGTTCTTTTTTTTGTTCTCTGCTGTGCATTTTTTTTCTCCCTCCCTCTCCATCTTGCAGTAAGGAAGGCCATCACTAGACACAGGTGTGTGTATATATGGTACATACATACATACACATATACATACATATTATAATACTCCTATTTTATCAATTCTTTCTCTGGTGGTTCCTTCATAGTTGTATACAACTACTTTGTAGTTGATTTGAGTATTTCTCAAAATAACTTAGTTGTTCACAGTTATTCTTTGAACAATTTTGCTGTTATTATATATAACTTTCTCTTGGTTCTGCTCATTTCACTCTTCATTATTTCACTCAGATTTTTCCATGTTTTTCTAAAATCAACAAGCTTATCATTTCTTATGGCACAGTATTATTCCATCACAATCATATGCCACAATTTGTTTAGTCCTTCCCCAATTGATGGACATCCCTTAATTTCTAGTTCTTTGACACCACAAAAATATTGCTATAAATATTTTAGAAAATAATGGTTCTTTTTCTTTTTTTCCTGCTCCCCTTGGGAAACAGACCTAATAACGATATTGCTGGGTCAAAGAGTATACACAGTTTTATAATTCTTTGGGCATAATTCCAGATTGCTCTCCAAAATGGTCGGATCAATTCACAGTTCTATCAACTGTGTATCACATTATTGTCCCACATTATTGATCTTTTGATAAAAAAAAAACAGTGCTACTGGAACTGCAAATATGTATGGAAGCCCACTTGAGAATTGTTGAAGTTGGTTTTTAGGAAAGCGTACTGGTTATACTGGTTTAATCAAGTAATGGTGGGCACTTCAAAGGAGCACAGCATCAGGAGTTGAAGGGAAAAGAACAATCAGTATGTTGAGGGGAAAAGAAAGAGAGAAATAAAACTACTCTTTGGCACAAATTAAGATGAGACCATGAGTCAAGGTTGTCATTGCCAAGTTTTGCTATAGTAACCTTCTTCTCTGGAACTTGGGTTTGAATCACAAATTAATTAGTATTAGCCTTTGCAAATTACTACCAACTTCAACCAGTCTCAGTAATTTGGGGGTTTTACTTGTATTTTTTTTAAAAGGAATTCACCCAGGAATTGTTTTGACTATGTGACATGGAAATAGCAGCTCTAAATTCTGCCTGCTAGAGATTGCTACTCCCAGCAAAGCTGAAGTTTGGGAGGGTGGGAACAGCTGCACTGCAGTATTTTTAACTTCTTCCTCACCCAGTATAGGTCCTCTTCAGAGTGGAGCCAATTATAATTGCACATCGAGGTACTCTGCTGGGGATGGCATCTCTGTCCTCAACCCTCTTTCCCCTTACAGTCTCTGGACTGAGAGTACAGAGGTACTCTATTGGACTCCCCAAAACAATAAAGGGGAATGGTCTGATGCTGTTGAACATCTGAACATCTGAAACCAGAATTGCATCTCAGCAGATGATTATAAAGCCTTGTCTTAAAAATGGGTGTATGAGGTTAGTTGGAGAAAGGGAGGGGAGAATGTGAGAGAAGAGGAAAGTAAACCTCTCCCCAGAACCCTTCAGAAAGTGAGAGAAACAAAAGACAGCCCCTCTTCACCCCCATTTTGTGAATCAATGTCTGTTTAAAAACAGTCTTTTTGTACCTATTATGGGAATGGTATCTTAAAATCATTTAGCGTTATATCAGGTAAATGTCCAGTTTGAGAATACGGCAGTGTACACTAATAACAGCCTTTCATAATCAAAAAGTCAAAAGAAACCATTCATTAAAAAAAAATCTGTGTATCTGGTTTCAGTCACATACCATTTTCCTCTTTGACTTTTCTTGGAGGGAGAAGTTTTCAAGGTCAATAACAATATTTTGCAAATGGTAAGACCAATCTTGAGAGTAATAAAACAATATAAACTACTAATAATCTTTTAATGAGAAATTACAAAATTAGGTTAAAATAAAAGTATCCTATTGTAGCTTTAGGTCAAATCAAGGACTTTAGGCATACTTCATAGTGGAAAAGCTAAATATACCAAAGGGTTAAGTCCTGTGGGGGAAACATTGGTGGGGTATGTCTCATGGGTGCCCAATGGAATCCTTTCTACCAAATTTACACTGAAAACAGTCTCTTCCACAACTTCTTCAACTAAACCAAGGTTTCACTAATGTTAATTTAACATGTACCTTGTGCAAACAGAACAAAGCAAAACTTTTTTTTTTAAATAGAAGGGATGATAGAGTAGTGGTGTGTATAAAATAAATTTGTAAGAAAGTCTTGACTATGAAACTGGGAGCATGAGAAAAAGAATTTGAGTGAAGATAAAAGAAGAGAGAAATAGAAATATTAATGTACTGTATTGAGGTGGGGAGAGCACTGGATATGAAGTAAGAACGTCTACATTCAAATTCTATCTCTGCAACTTATTAGTTATGTGATCTTGGGCAAGACACTAGGCTGTTTTAGGCCTTAGTTTCCTCATCTATAAAATGAGAGTCTTGGACTAGATGGCCTCTAAGGTTCATTTCATCTCTATGGTTTGCCAGAACTGCTCAGCTGGTTTTCTTCTACAAATTTAAAAGCTATTAGAAAAGTAAGGTGTGGGGCGGCTAGGTGGTGCAATGAATAGAGCGCCGGCCCTGGAGTCAGAAGGACCTGAGTTCGGAGCCGGCCTCTGACACTTAATCCACACAAACAAAAACCTAGCTGTGTAACCTTGGGTAAGTTACTTAACCCCAATTGCCCTAAAGGGGCGGCTAGGTGGCGCAGTGAGTAAGGGTTCCGGCCTCGGAGCTGGGATAACCCGAGATCAGATCCGGCCTCAGAAAATGAGCACCCACGCATAAATAATGACTAGCCATGTAACCTTGAGCAAGTTACTTAACCCCAATTGCTTTTAAAAAAAGAAAAAAAAAAGAAAAGTAAGGTGTTGTCATGGTATGGGAGACAAGGGAAGAGGTTTCAACTCTACAAATAACTGCTATAAGTCAAATTTCTGAAAGCAAAATAGTTGACAAATTCTTGACTTGCCTTTTATACAACTGTATTTCTTAGAAGGGAGGGGGAGACTGAAGAAAACAACTATGCTTTACTTAATTCTAACCAACAAGAATAGTTAGTACTAAGCCTGGGGAAAAGAGTTCATGCCAACTTAACGTTTATAGTAGCTGTAAAAGGAAATGCTAGATAAAGTAGGTTCTACCTTAGACTTTAGGAAAAAAGATTTGAAAAAGGTCATGTGATGATAGTGATATCACCCCAGGCCCACAGACACTCAAAAGAAATGTAGTCCACAAAGATAGGAGGTTTTAATTTTTCTTTAATTTATTTAGTATTTTGTTCCCCCAACTACATGTAAAAACAATTTTTAACATTCATTTTTAGAACTTTGTGTTCCAAATTCTCTTCTTCCTTCCTACTCCCGCCCCCATTGAGAAAGCAAGCAATTTGATACAGGTTATATATTATTTTGTCATGCAAAACATTTCTGTATTAGTCATGTTGTAAAAGAAAACATAGATTCCCCTCCAAAAAACTCTCAAGAAAAATGAAGTAAAAAAAAAGTATGCTCTAATCTGTCAGAATTACACCATCAGTTCTTTGTTGGGGATGGATAGCATTTTTTATCATAAGTCCTTCAGAGTTGTCTTGGATCATTATATTGCTGAGAGTAGATAAGTCATTAACAACTGATCATCTTACAAAATGGTTGTATATAGTTACATTTCACTTTGTATCTGCTCATATAAATCTTTACAAGTTTTTCTGAGAGCATCCTGCTCATAATTTCTTATAGCATAAATAGTATTCCATCATAATCACATAGCACGATTTGTTCAACTAATTGATGACCATCCCCCTAATTTCTGACTTTCTGCCACTAGAAAAGAACTGCTACCAATAGTTCTGTACATATAGGTCCTTTTCCCTTTTGAGATATCTTTTTGGATACAGACCTAGTAGTGGCACTGCTAGGTCAAAGTCCTTTGACCATGGCTTCCAATTGTTCTACAGAATGGTTAAATCAGTTCACACCACCACCACCAATGCATTAATGTCTCATTTTCCCCACATCCCCTCAAACATTGCTCATTCTCCTTTTCTGTCTTATTAGACAATGTAATAGATATGAGGTAACACCTCAGAATTACTTCAAATTGCATTGCTCCAATAAATAGTCATTTAGAGCAACTTCTCATATGGCTATAGATATCTTTGATTACTTCGTTTGAAAACTGTTCATATCTCTTGATCATTTATCAACTGAGGAATGGCTTCTATTTTCATAAGTTTGACTGAGTTCTCTATATATTTGAGAAATGAGGCCTTTATCAGAGAAACTTGCTTCAAAAATTTTTTTTCACAGTTACTGAATGAATTTCCCTCCATCCTATTCCCTACCCCATCCTTCCCATTTATTCTATTTTCACTCTCTTTTCACCCTGTCCCTTCTCAAAAGTGTTTTGCTTCTGACTACCATCTCCCCTAATCTTTCCTCCCTTCTATCTTACCCCCTTATCTTCTCCTCTTTCCCTCTTCCTTTCCTATAGGAGAAGATAGATTTCTTTACCCAATTGAGTATGTGTGTTATTTCCTCTTAGAGCCAATTCTGATGAGAGTAAAGTTCACTTACTTCTCCCCATCTTCACCCATCTTCCCCTCCACTGTAAAAGCTTTCTCTTGCGTCTTTTATGTGTGATAATTTGCCCAATTCTACCCCTCACTTTCCCTTTCTCCCAGTGCATTTCACTTTCTTAACTCTCAATTTTATTTTTTAAGATAGTATCCCTTCATATTCAACTCATACCTGTGCTGTCTATATATATATATATATATATATATATATATATTTCTAACTGCCCTAATAATGAGAAAGTTTTTATGAGTTATAAGTATCATTACCCATGTAGGAATATAAACAGTTTAACCTTAGTATGTCCCTGTTACAGCAAGCACCCCAGCATCCCCAGGGTGGCTGCCAACCAACACAGGTTCCTAGATCTGCTTTTCTAAAGGAAAGCAACTCAAAATGGATTAACAATCTTTCTTTAATCAATCAAACATATTATTTACCTAGTTCAGGGGAAAAAGTCAGCACCCCGAATTTCAGAGTATTCAAAGGTTACAAGCAGAAATTACAAGAAGACAGAGAAATAAACAGATCAAGCAGACAGGCCTCCAACTGTCCAACCATTACATCTATACCTAGTCAGTTACCAGAGAGGGAAGCATCAACATCTGGGTTTTCAAAGCTGGGGGCCTCGACAATGGCTGCCCAGAGTCTTGTCTGGTCAAGCCACACAACACTTTTCAAAGTGAGCCCCCAAACAAAGTCTCACATCAGGGTTTATATAGCCTTCTCCTGGCTCAGAGAATGTAACACCGCTCTTGACCCCACTGCCCAATCACAAAATATTTCCAGCACAGACTCCAGGTGCACTTAACCTAGGGGCAGGAAAGATCTTACACAATACAATCTTAGAAAGATGGCAACAACATAAATTTACATTCCCATTATAGTCCCTTATGATTTCCCTTTCCTGTTTACCTTTTTAATGCTTCTCTTGAATCTTGTATTTGAAAGTAAAATTTTTCTATTCAGCTCTGGTCTTTTCTTCAAGAATTTTTGAAAGCCCTCTATTTCAATTGAATATACTCTCTCCACCTCCCCCCCCCCCCAGCCGCCCCCTCCATTCCAAAGGATTATATTCAGTTTTTCTGGGTAGGTAATCCTTGGTTGTAATCTTAACTCCTTGGCTTTCTGGAATATAATAATCCAAGCCCTTCCATCCTTTAGTGTAGAAGCTGCTTGATCTTATGTTATCCTGTTTGTGGCTCTATAATACTTAGATTGCCTATTTCTGACTGCTTGCAATATTTTCTCCTTGACCTGGAAGCCCTTGAATTTGACTATAATATTCCTGGGAGTTTTTATTATGGTATCTCTTTCAGGAGGTAATTGGTGGATTCTTTCAATTTTTATTTTACTCTCTGGTTCTAGGATATCAGGGCACTTTTCCTTGATAATTTCTTGAAAAAATAATGTGTCTAGACTCTTGATTTTATCATGGCTTTCAGGTAATCCAGTAATTTTAAAATTATCTCTCTAGGATCTATTTTCTAGGTTGTTTTTCCAATGAGATATTTCACACTGTCTTCTATGTTTTCACTCTTTTATTTTTTTAATTGTTTCTTGATTTTTCATAAAGTCATTAGCTTCTATTTGCTTAATTGTAATTTTTAAGGAATATTTTCTTTGGTGAACTTTTGTACCTCCTTTTCCATTTGGCCAATTCTACTTTTTAAGGCATTCTTCTCCTCATTGACTTTTTGTACCTCTTTTAGAGTTTGGACCATTCTGTTTTTTAAGGTGTTATTTTCTTCTCTATCAATTAATTAATTAATTAAATTTTTTTGTGAAAGCCATTGACTTTTCTTTCATGATTTTCTTGCATCACTCTCATTTTTTCTCCAATTTTTCTTCTACCTCACTTACTTGATTATCAAAATTAGGCCCTTCCATGATCTGAGAAAAATTCATATTTTTCTTGGAGGTTTTGGATGTTGGAACTTTGACTTTATTATCTTCCTCTGAGTGTGTATTTTTATTTACCATGTTACCATAGTCAGAGATTTTTCTGTTCTTTGCTCATTTTTCCAGTCCATTTCTTGACTTTTATCTCTTCTTTAAAGTGGGGTTTTGCTTCTAGGGTAGAAAGCACACTATCTCAAGCTTCAGGGGTTTTGTGTAACTGTTTTCAGATCTACTTCTAGGGACCTGTAAGTTTTTAGTTCTTCCAAGGTGGTATGATCTAAGGAGAGGTGTTTACTTCTCTCCTAGTCTGTTTTCTGGTTTGAATAACCACAAGCACTCTTTTCTGCACTGGAGTTGTGATAAGGGTTCTTGTTCCACTGTGACCACAAGCTCTGGTGTGCTAGTCCTTCTCCTCATGCTGGAATTGCCACCCAGGACCCTGACCCAGATCTGAGTATGGGCAAAGCAACAGAGTCCTTCCCCCAGTGCCAGCAAAGAGGTCCCTGGAATCTTTCTGATCAGTTTTTCAGCCCTATTATTGTCTGTGGGCTAAAACAGCAGAAGCGGCTGCTGCCACTTCTGATTCAGTGCTTCACGTTACCTGCTCCTCATTTACTAGGACCTGCTTTGTCCTGGCATGGTCTGTATTAAACTGTGCCCCACTGTCACTCAGGTGCAACAGATCTTTCCTGCTTATTTTCTGAGTTGTCTTTGCCTGGAAAATTATTTCACCCTATCCTTTTGTGGGTTCTGCTGCTCCAGGAATTGTTTTATGGCATTATTTTAAGGTACTCAGAGGGGTTTTGGGGAGAGCTGAAGAAAATCATTGCTCTTTCTCTTGTGTCTTGACTTTACCATCAATATGAGGATTTTAAAAGTTAACTTTTTTGGCTTTTTTGGAGGGCAATTGGGGTTAAATGACTTGCCCAAGGTCACATGGCTAGTTTTTGTGTTAAGTATCTGAGGCTGGATTTGAACTCAGGTCCTCCTGACTCCAGTGCCAGTGCTCTATTCACTGTGCCACCTAGCCACCCCCAAAAGTTAAATTTTAACAAAACAATTTTGAATCGTGGTAGTAAGGAGAAAACAAAGGGAGGAAACAAAAAAATTTAGTATGGATTCACACAGAGCTATTTGATTTTAGTAGATGACCCAGAAAAAAAAATGGAACTATTCAACACCTAATTTTCATCTGTCTACTATATCAAGGAGTACTGTCTTTAAAACTATAATAATAATAGAAATAAGAATGATTAAGAAGGATAGGGCAGCTAGGTGACATAATGGATAGAGTATTGAGCCCAGAGTAAGGAAGATATCTTCCTCAGTTCAGATTTGGCCTCAGATACTACCTTGTGATCCTGGGCAATTCACTTAACCCTGCTTGCCTCAGTTTCCTCATCTGTAAAATGACTTAGAGAAGGATGTGGCAAACCACTCCAATATATCTGTCAAGAAAACACCAAATAGAGTCATAAAGGGTCAGATATGATTAAATAGTAATTGGATTAGGGACTGGGCCTGGGACTGAACTGATTGATTATAGGGATCTTTCCAATGAAAACATTCTGTCTACAATTCAGGTCAACATCTTTTAATCTTAGAGTTGGTTAGAGGTTAAGTGATTTGCCCATGATTACATAGCCCATATTTATCATAGCTAGGACTTGAGTTCAAGTTTTCCCAACTCTAAGGTGAGTTCTCTCTATCCCTTATGCCAAGCTGATTCTCATAAACTTGCTTAGCATGGAATTTAAACCCAAGACAGGTGAAAAGATTGCAAGGGAGAACCTGTCCTTAAAAGAGCTCAAGTCTTTTGGCTTAGGCAAATTTCATATCAAGATATTTAAAGAGCTTTCAGTTGTGATTATCAGACTACTCTCAATGATATGTCAACTCTGAAGAATGAGAGAAATGCTGAAAGACTTGAGACAGGCAAATATCTAAGTTTTCAAAAAAAGAGGTGGGGGGCAGATCCAGAGAAAGAACTTATGGAGTCTGAATGAAGATTGAAATATGTTATTTTCACTTTCTTTATTTTTTCATATTTTTACCTTTTGTTTTGTTTCTTCTTTCACAACATGATTAATATGGAAATGTGTTTTTACATGACTGCACATATATAACCTGTATCAAACTGCTTACTGTCTTAGGGAGGAGTGAGTGTAAAGAGGGAAGGAAAAAT
This sequence comes from Gymnobelideus leadbeateri, assembly GCA_011680675.1. NCBI lineage: Eukaryota > Metazoa > Chordata > Mammalia > Diprotodontia > Petauridae > Gymnobelideus > Gymnobelideus leadbeateri. The sequence continues at coordinate 36,875 of WOXC01006490.1, forward strand.
TTGGAACTTAAAATTTCATTAAAAATGAATGCTAAAAATTGTCTTTACAAGTAATTAGAAAAAATACTATTTAAAAGGAAAAGGGAGGAAAGTTGGATTTTAGAAACAATAGATTAATGAAGTTGATATTTTCAGGAACAAATTTGCAAATGGATTATTTACTGGATCATTTTTGAGCACTCAGGAAGGGCAGTTGTGTGTCCCTTCTGGTCTACTACCCTGTTACAAAGAGTTTAGATGACTTTAGAAGGTGCTAGCTGAGTTGGAATAGGGAGCACAAACCAAATGAGGTGCATTTATCATCCAATACCCATATTGAAGCCAGCAATCATGTTAGGCCAAAATGGAGCCCAATTTAGGGTAATCTGCTTGATGCCCCTTGGAGAGAAGTGTAAAGCTCTTCATCTTGGGAGCTCCCTTTAGCAAGGCTTCAGCACCTTTCATCTTTTTTTTCACCTTTCACCCCTTCTAGTGAGTAAATTTCAAGGGAACTTGAAGGTATGTGCTCAAAGTGAAAAAAGTGATGAGTTTGGTGTCATAGGAGAAGAGTAAATCAATGGGCATTTATTCCTATGTGCCAGGCATTGTATATAAGACAAAAAATGAACAGTTCCTGCCCTCAAGGAATATATGTAAATTTGTAGCACTTAGCTCAAAGGGTCAATTGTATGGGGCTCTTTCCTCATTGATGAAGATTGATTATTCAATGCCCTGAACATATCAAGAACATGCAGAGTTGGTGAGAGCAGAAAAAGAGAGAGATGCACACACACACCCTTCTGGCTTTTAGCATCAAGAGATAATATAATATGTGCCTTGCTAACCTTCCTTCAGCACTCTGAAGGGAGAAGCACTGGGAAGAAGCCAATACATAAAGGAGCTGGCAATTTCTATTCCCAGCATACTATACTTAAGATTTGGGGGAATTTCCCCTTGGGTAAGATGTGAAACTCTCTCGTTTAATCAAAGTTATCTTGATCTCAATGAAAGAACTAATTTACTCCATAATATCATGGAGGGTTTTGAATGCCAAACAAAGGAATTTGTATATGATCCTTGAGTCAATAGTGAGCCACATAAAGGGCTAGTTTAGGGTTACTCTATTGCTTCCTGCCTCTCTTCCTACTATTTCTTTAAAATAAAAATGCATCTTATCAGTATACTTCATAGTTACATTACAGTTTCCCTATAGTTTCTAAAAGTAAAAACACCTATTTAAAGAAGTGTTTTCTTTTTACCTTTGTATCCTTACTACTTACACAGCAACTGGCAGTTGATTGAATGGTTTTAGAGACAGCAAGGAAATGGCACATCTGGAAACCATAAGGAATGTGTATAGAAAACAACTGAGAAGGAAAGGAAGAAAGTGTAAGTGGACTGAAGAAAATAGTAGGTCCAAGCTCCGAGACTCTTGGAAGAAATGTGGGTTATGTAATCTAGTCTAGAAATGTCTCTAAGGCAGTCTGTATAGTCCCATAACTTCTCTTTAGTAAATGAGTAGGACTAGGGATAAATCTAACCTGACCCTCAGCTTTATTTCTTTTGCTAGTTCTTAATTTAAAAATCAAATAAATTTAACTTTATATTTTTATTCTCAAACCAAGTCCATTAAGTTGCTTTTCATTTGAATATAATTCTTAATTTATTTGTTGAATGTATTGGAGAGAGTTGGGGATGGGGAAGTGGGGAGGGTCAATGATTATCAACAGAAAAAAGATTCCTCCCATCTTTACTTTGGTAACAGAAATTAATATGGAGAAGGGAACTGTTAGATGCACCTTCTCCTGCGCTTTTATGACCTTGACCATCTTCAAGAGGTTTTCATGGTTATTTCTTTGTCTTTAAGATATCCTGCTAATTTATCAAGATATTCTTGGCTTTCATTGCACTAGCCACCATGGCCAGAAACAGTGCTGTCTGCCAGAATTTCATAGAGTCACAGCCAAAGAAAGCTTGTCTCCTCTTCTGGGATTTGGCCAAAGTGGGTATATTGGCAAGTGGGATAAGATACCATGGAGATGGATGGTCACTGCTATCCCAGTGTCTTCAAATCTCTTACCATCTTCTCTGAATGCTAGTTCCAAATATAGCAAAAGAGCTGTCATACTTTGGAATCATTTAAATTCCTCCAACTTCCTCTTCTTTCTTCCCCAAAACACAATCAAATCAAGGGGAAAGAAGAGTCAGAATCATTTCATTAAGGGCTCAGTGCCAAATCCCACCCACCTCAAAGTATTTCAAACTCAAGCAATCTACCATACTCTCACTCCCTACTAGCAAAGATCAATTAATCAACATTTTTTAAGCACCTATTATGTGCCAAGTATTACACTGTGTAGGACTTAACAAAAATTGGCAAAGAGAGTCCCTCCCTCAAGAAACTTATCTTCTAATGGGGGAGACAACATACAAATAAATATATACAGATCAAGCTATATATAGGATAAATAGGGAATAATTAAAAAGGGAGGGCACTAGAATTAAGAGGGGTCAAGAAATGCATCCTGCAAAAGATAAGTTTTAGTTGGGACTTTAACCACAAAAGTCAGTAAAAGTAGAGTTGAGAAGGGAGAGTGTTCCAGGAATGTTTTACATGCTTGGGCACCAGACCCAGACTTGGTGAAGATTTTAATCATATTTTGAGCTCTCATTAAGCCTGTCATAGGGAAAGACAAGAAAAATAAATGTTGACCAAGGAAGATATTGGGATCATGGGGAAATGAAAAATGAGAGCAGATCTTCATATATGTTGATTATTGGCCAGGTGTCTTTGATTATTAGGGTCAGGACTGGGTTCAACCATTTCAATCCCAGAGAGAAGTAAAAATCTGAGTGGCCTTCTTACTTCTTCCTCTATAGCTAGTTTTCCCGACCTTGTTTTTATAGAGCTATAAGTAATACCTAGAGAGTAAAGTTGAGTAGATAGAAAACAGAAGTAGCTTTGCTAAGCAAAGTATTTTATATCAGAAAACATTGGGAAAGGAGCTGTTCAGCTTAAGGAAACTTTTAATAGCTTTTTTTTTTGTTTTGTTTTGTTTTGTTTTGTTTTTAGAGGGGAGGAGGCAGGGCGAATGGGGTTAAGTGACTTGCCCAAGGTCACTCAGTTAGCAAGTGTTAAGTATCTGAGGCCAGATTTGAAATCAGGTTCTCCTGATTCCAGGGCCAGTACTCCATTCACTGCACCACCTACCCACCCTTCATAACTCTTTTAGCTGAAAGAAACCCCAGAGGCTATTGAGGCTAATATAAAATATTTTACAGATGAGGAAACCAAGGTTGGGGGAAGTTAAATGACTTTTCCAAGGTCCCCCCAGAAGTTAGAATAGGATGATAGCTCTAGAGCTGGAAGGGACCTCAGAGGCCATCTAATGCAATCCCAAATATTTATAGATGAAGAAACTAAAGCCAAAGAAGGTTAAATGATTTGCCCAAGGTCCTATAGACCATATTCTTCAGAAGTGGGATTTGAACCTGAGTCCTCCAACTCCATGCCTAGTATTATTTTCACCGTCATTCTGTTTGCTGTACTTTTACTTTATTTTTCTTTCTAAAATATACTTTGATACTTGAATGCAGTATATCATAGATATCAACCAATCTTTTCTGAATGATTCAAAGTCATTATTGTGAAATACATTTATAAAGTTGTTTTGTGGAAGTGGCTGTAAAAGACAGTGTGAATGAATAGATACAACTACAGAAAATACCCTAAAACTCACTTTCTAGAAAAATATCTTCAGTCTACTTGCCTTTTGGTCATTTAACATTTTCTCATAATGGTGAAGTAAAAATGCATAGGGTTTTAGGAATTCCCTTTTTTTTTGGAGGGGGAAGGCAAGGCAATTGGGGTTAAGTGACTTGCCTAAGGTCACACAGCTAGTAAGTGTGTCAAGTGTCTGGGGCTGGATGGGAATTCCTAAGAAGTGTGGCATTGTCAACTAATAGTGAAATAAATAATTATAGGGGTGGCTAGATGGTGCGGTGAATAGAGAACCAGCCCTGAAGTCAGGAGGACCTGAGTTCAAATCTAGCCTAAGATACTTAACACTTACTAGCCATGTAACCTTGGGCAAGTCGCTTAACTCCAATTGCCCTCCAAAAAAAAAAAAAAAGAAAAGAAAAAAAAAAGAAATAATCATAGGAGGCAGCTGGAGTGGGGGAGAGGGACAGTGGAGAGAACACAGGGCCTGGAATTAAGAAGAATCATCTCCCTGAGTTCAAATCCAATCTCAGACTCTTACTAGCTGAGTGTCCTAGGGTAAATAATTTAACCCTGTTAGTTTCAGTTTCTTCATCTGTAAAATGAGCTGGAGAAGGAAATAATAAACTGCTCCAGTATCTATGCCAAGAAAACCCCAAATGAAGTGAAGAAGAGTTAAAAATAACTGAACAACAAAAAAGCAGCCCCTCTCAACTGATTCATCCTTCAGAAAATTATTTTTTTCTCTATTGCTGTCAATGTCCTACTTCCTACATGTGTGACCATCTGCTAAGTTACCTCATTTCTTCTAAACCTCTGTAAAGTGAAGGGTTTGTCCCATATAATCTCTAAGATACTTTCAATTTCTAAATCCTATGATTTGTCAGCTGCATATCAATCGATAAACATTTGTTAAGTGCCTAGTATGGACCAGTCATCATGCTAAGCATAAGAGTGATACAAAAATTAAAATCTCTTATTTCTACCTCACTAAAATTTATTCTGTTGCTGGGATTTTAAGACTTAACTCTAAAACCTCCATATTCTTCACCACAAAAAAAATGATACTTCTTCAAATAAGACACTAGGTTATAATTCTTCCCAGATGCTCCTTAAAACTTACCTCTGAACACAATTCCAAACAAAGTAAAATTTAAAATTGTACCATGACTGTCATGGCAAGCTTATGTATAATTTCTTGGTGATGGCTTACCTTTTCAAAAAAAAATCTCTTTAGCAAAACTCTTTATCTGTTCTGAAAAATAACCTGGTTTATAGTTTGAATCAAAACAGAAACAGGAAGAAGGGGCATTCTTTACAAAACTAACTCTGTTCCCTCAGAAAAGATCTATAATTATCTAGGAAAGGACTCTGTTATCCTCAGTTAAGCCCATGAAACTGAAATGATTTTTTTTTTTGCAGTAAGATGACACAATCAGTTTGAAAGCATCTTTCCCCATTCACAAATTAACTTGTAGTCAACAAGAAGCTAAGCTCAGTGGCAAGTCATGGTGCTTAGATGAAGCAATAGACTTTAATTCAGGAAGAACTGGGGTTGAATATAATCTCACATATTTCTGACCCTGGCAAGTCACTTCATAGCTCTCAACCTGTGTTCTTATGTCTAAAATGACAATAACAATACTGTCTATTTCATATGGTTTTTGTAAGGCTCAAATCATATTGTCAACCTTAAAGCATTTTAATAAAGTCAGCTATTATTGTTATTATCCAGCATTTTCTTTCCCACTTCATTGAAGGTTTACTATTATTTTTGTTATTGAGGCTGGGCTAATAAAAAATATTCTATTTTGTGCTAAGAACCCACCATGCCCTTTGGTCCAAAATCATATCCCAATCTGCCATAAACAAAAAAGTTTTTCTCCTCTTTGGAAGTCAGGATTCTGTTACAATCTGCCCACTAATTATTATTATTACTATTACTGCTACTAATAGCTAGCATTTATATAGTTCTTTAAGGTGTGTACTTTACATATGAGAATATATAAAGAATTATGTATGGATTATTCAATGCATTAATGAAAGCCTCAAATAACACTAGCAGTGTGCTGCTAATAATCAACAATAATCAACAAGACCATCAGGTTATGTTGTTCTCAAACTGCAGCAGATTTCACACATGATGATTAAATGACCTCTCCCTCTGCCCCAAATCCTCCTTTTCCCACCAGCTGGGTTTTTTTCTCTGGGGCTCCTTCCGCACCCACAGTGGACAGTTATCTCCCAGAGGAGAATGAGGCCTTTAGTTTTTAACTTCCTTGCTATCATTTTCCAGGTTGTTTCATTTACCTCTTTACTCTCACCTGGAGACTCTGTAGACAAAGTGGAGCACTGGAGAGGGCTCTGGCTTTGCAGTTCTGGTGGATAGGGGTTCACATCTTGCCTTTGCCACTCAGGACTTGAGTAAGTCATTCCTTAACTTCTCTGAGCCCTCATTTTCATAACTGTAAAATGGGGAGTATAACTAGATCAGGGATTCTCAGCCTTTTTGTGTGTCATAGACCCCTTTGGCACTCTAGTAAAGTCTATGGACCTCTTTTCAGAATAAAGTTTTAAAATGCATAAAAGAAAACACACAGGATTATAAAGGAATAATACTAATTTGATAGCTAACATTTTTGTAGTGTTTTTTATGTGTCAGGCTTTGTGCTAAGAACTTTATGATTATTATCTTATTTGGCCCTTACAACAACCCTGGAAGGTAAGTATTGTTATTATCCCCATTTTTCAGATAAATAAACTGAGGCAAACATAGTTAAGGGACTTGCCCAGGGTCATGCAGCTGGTTAAATGTCTGAGGTTGGATTTGAACTGAGGTCTTCCTGATTCCAGGCCTGGTACTCTACTTGCAGCCCCAATTATATTGACATACATCTCTCTCTGTCTCTCTCTGTCTCTGTCTCTGTCTCTCTCTCATCATAATACATAATATAATATACATATAATATTAAGAACCCCTAGAGATGACAGCCTCTAAATCCATGATGCTATGATAGACCACATCCAAGGGTAGCACACACAAAGATCACCGTTAGCCTAGAACCTGGCCTAGTGTTCATGAAGGTGACCTCAGTCTTCTGCTTGCTGGTTCTCCCTTTGCTGCCCAATTTTATGAGATATTGTTGCTTTCCCCTGAACTCTAGTAATAGCACGCCCCTTTCTTCTGTGACTTACACGTATTTCTTGTTAGCTATTCCTGTATCCAGTATTCTCAGGTCATTCTAATCTGGCTACAGTTGTCTGCTAAGGTGTTTTTATACCCTTGTAACTATTGCCTATTATCAAGTTGCCAGAATCTCTGTGAAGTGATCTCAGCATCTCTGTCTTTACATAAGTCAAAGGCAGGCTCTTGCCTCCCTCTGGTTACAGTTAACACAGATGGGCCAAGGGCTGCATGCAGAGAGAAGGCCTCTGTGAACAGGATGGTGAGCAACTATGAGCTGCCCTAAATTTAGGCCTCCCATTCATCTGACCTTTGCAATCTGGCTTCCACTTAACTTTAAAGCTGACTGTCATACACATAACTCCCTTTTATACACTCTACATTCAAGCTTGGTTGCTGTTCACCCCACATGCAACATTTCTATCTCTGTGTCTTTGTACTCAGTCCTCAACACTGTCTTATAGGATTTCTATTTTTCTTCAAAAATCAACATGAGTACTCCCCACTCCCACCCCAGCTGGTAGTTCCTACCCTCCCCCGACAAAAATATATTGTCTTTATCTTATAGTTACTCACCCAGGCAGAAGAGATATTGGGGGGGTGGGATAAAAGGAAAAGCAACCCCACAGACATGGCTGAAGGTGCCAAAAGGGATTACTTTAGGATCAATTGTGAATAGGATAGAGGTTGATAGAAAGTCTACATTTGGAAATAACTATTTTCCTCCCCAGGAACACAATGAAAGGGATAATACCCACTAAGATAATGTTGAATATTGACTGACATACCCCATATTCATGGGAATGCACTGAGAGGCAGATTCTACCTGAAGGTACAGTGACAGCAACACTTGGTCAGCTACTAAGGAGCAATCATTCTAACTGGCCTAGAATACTCACTGGGCATTAGTACTCCCCCTAAAATAGTTGGGCAAAAGAGACAGAGACAAAGCTGTCCCCAGTATTTGACTGGACCTCTCTTGATTTAGTTTCCTAGTAGCCTCTGACTGTATTGACCATAGCTTCTTGGCCATCTAAGGGCATAAAAAGACCAACCTATGTAGAGTCTGGGCCTTTCAGACTTGGCAGATGTTCCAGGACTACTGGAGTTCCACACCTTGTCCTGCTGACCACATACATTTTCACATAGAGACAAAGTGGGTAATGAATCTACCTAAGCTAAGTGCTAGAGCATTCTTTTTTCCCCTTTTTTGGAGGGCAATTGGGGTTACGTAACTTGCCCAAGGTCACATGGCTAGGTTTTTGTTTGTGTGCGTTAAGTGTCTGAGGCCGGATCCGAACTCAGGTCCTTCTGACTCCAGGGCCAGCGCTCTACTCACTGCGCCACCTAGCCGCCCCTGCTGGAGCATTCTTGTTGAATATCCTTTTAAAGAATTCTATATCAAAGTAAACCTTTCGTAAACTATGTAATGACCTATGAGTACCTTACTTCTTTTCAACATTGAATCTGAACTGACAGGGTAGCATCCTGAAGTAGGCCCATCCTTAACAAGGGCAGTCCTGGCTAGAAAGGGCTAGCTAGAAAAGTCTATTTTAGAGGATTCAGTAAGAAGGTAACTTCAGGGAGGGATAAGAAAAGAATGGTTTAAGCAACAGAGAAAGGTTTTTGAAGGGACCAGTGTGGAAAACCTTCACCTGGAAAATGATGATAAAGACAAATGTATCTCTGAAAGCCTCCAGGCTTGATTTGGTCAAAGAATCTTATGAAAATTAAGATTGGGGTGAATATGTCGGAAATGTGGCCAAGAAGTATTTACTGGCCCATGCTGTGAACTCCATCACTATTGAAGGTAGCTTTGGAAAGGAAGAATCCTTTCCTAATGGTACTTTTGAAGGGCATTTGCTACTTCTGTGGTCTTAGCCAAGTTAGATAAGAAATCTCAGAAGGAATTTATGGGAGGTGGGAGTGAGGGTAAGTGGAAAGGACTGCCTGAACTCCAGACTCCTGAACTGTATGACCAAAGGGATGGAGAAGTAGATTCTAGAGAGCTGAAAAATACGGCTTTGACCATACAAATTTATGCCCCTAGAACTATAATTGAATGTTAGAATCAAGACATTATTGTTCAGTTTCCAACTTTTCTTGAACCCACTTGGGATTTTCTTGGTAAAAATTTTGGAGTGGTCTGCCAATTACTTCTCCAGCATATTTTACAGATGAAAAAACTGAACTAAATAGATTTAATTGCCCAGGTTTACACAGCTAGTAAGTTTCTGAGACTGGATTTGAACTTAGGTCTTCCTGACTCTAGTCATGGTGCTGTATCCACTGCCCTACTTAGCTGTCCTAAAGCACTATATAAACACTGGTAATTATGTTTAATAGGCCCAGTATCCTAGATTTAAGAGGAAGTGCCAGAAGTTATTGTTAAAAGGAAAATTCTATGTTCAGCCTTTTGCCTTGATTAAAGAGCCAAAACTCAGGAAGAGCAAGTTGAAAAGGAGTTTATTAGCACCAAAGCAAAAAAGCATTGCTGGACTGGTGCATGGACCAACTGGGGATTTAAGCCAGTGTCAAGATATTAGGAGTCATTCTGTTTTCCAGAGCTAAGAGCCAACAAGTAAACAGTGCCCTGAGCTTGGCCTAACAATAATCCTTTGCACTTACCAGGATTATCTCACCCTCTGACAAAATCACAGTTATTGTATTGCTTTGACAAGCACAAGGTGTTCTTTGAACTTGGACGAGTTTGGAGAAATACCTGTGTTCTGGTCATGAAGCCCTCCTGTGAATTGAACTTGTCACATTTTTGCTGTTATCCCTCATTTTTAGGACTGTAGCTCACTGAGAAATCATTGGTATAAGTATTGAGATCTTCCCACACTGCCTGTTCTGTGACTCTAAATCTAGCCTTTTTTCCTTTACCACTTGGATACTCAGTTGAGAAGTAATGGGCCAAATGGATTATTGGTGTCATTTTTTTATTGACTCCCTTTCTGTAAAGCAGCTTTGGCACTGTGACTCCAGATATGTGGAAGAAAGAACAAGTCTAGCTTTTGTTGCAGGTAGACTCCAGAAGGCTGTACTGATTTAATCAAGGGATAGTGAAAACCTCAAAGGAGCATGTTTGCAACTGCAAAAGAAAAAAAAAAGAAAAAGGAGTTGGGGAAGGCAGGGAGAGAAAAGAAATAAGGCCCTTTGGCAGCTATTAGGAAAAGCAGGTCAGTGAAATGGGGAATGTTGATTCATTGGTTTGATATACCTAAGAAGAGACACTAAACTAGGGGAATAGTAAACACATTGGATGACAGAATTAGGATCCAAACATATCCTGAGAGGCCATTAAAGCATTGGGATAAATCTAGTTAGATGATATCCAGGGGATGAATATAGAGTTCTATGGCTGGGTTCAAAAAAATCAACTTCCCAAGTAGAAGATGGGGAAGCACGTTTAGCTGGCAAATTGTGTAAGAGTTTTGGGATGTTTAATGGACTGCAAGCTCAGTATGAGTCAGTCATGTGTTACCATACTTAGCCAGCAAGGCAAATATGATATTGGGCTGCTAAAAAAGTGATAAAAAAGGGAATCATTCCTCTGGGTTCTTCCCTTTTAGGTCTCACTCATCTGTGATAGTGTGTTCAGTTCCGGAATCCATTATTTTTATTAATATCAAAGATCTGCGATGTATTTCCATGTGATTCTTTTGTTCAGTGAAACAGGTTTCAGCCTGTACCTATTTACCCCTAGACCTTAAGTAGATGGTTTTGAGAAACTACTAGGGCTGCAAATATTATTAACTTGGAGCCAACTTTAAATGAAGCTTTCTGAGCTAAGCTGGACTAGTCCTTGGACAACAGACTCTGGGCCAGTAAGCCAGAACTTTTTAACATGTCCAGACCTTCCTGAGCTTTATCTCCCCTGAGATAGTCTTTGAGAGCCAAGTCATTCCTCTTCTAGGATGAGGTATTGAAGGAGGATTTAAAACTGAATCCAAACAGCAATTAAAATTCCCCTTCAAAAAAGAACTAGCCATTTAAAAACAACTCAACTACAACAATGATCTCTTTACTAACTTGAGTCATTTCCCAGTTGGTTCCAATCACATACCTATTTCTTCTTTGGATTTTTTTGAAGGAGACATTTTAAAGGATCAGTAATAGGATTTTTGCAAATGGTCTGTCAAATCTCAGCAATAATGAGGTAATTAATATGTACCTCTTGTTATCTGTAAATAGTAGTTTGCAAATTAGATATTTACATAATATCATTCCCTCTGGTTTTGGATGAACACAAAATACTTAAGCATATTTTATAATGAAACTGCAGAATTGTTAAGTTCTGTAGGAAAAAACTTCAATAGTTCTCATGGCAGTCTAAGTACTCATTTGCTGAGAACCTGGAGTCAATCCATATCGTGCAAAAAAAAATGCTTTTCATTGTTATGAAAGTGTTGTGTATTAATTGAAAGCATAATAACAATAATAGTAACAAAAATAACATCTATATAGCACTTACTATGTGTCAAGCATTGTGATAGGCCTTTTACAATTATTTATCTCATCTTAACCTCAAAACATCCTTGGAAGGTAGATGTTATTATTATCCCCGTTTTATAGGTGAGAAAAATGAAGTGAACAGAGGTTAAGTGACTTGCCCAGGGTCACACAGCCAGGACAAATTTGAACTCAGGCTTTCTTAATTCCTCATCTACTGCCTAGCTGCTTGATCTTTATCTATTTCCTTCTGGAAAATCAGGACACCTGCCATCCCACCCTTTTGATCTGCTAAGTGGAGAGAAATTCCAATTCTTAACTCTGTAAACCATTGTTTCATTGAGACTGAAAGTTGATCAATTAACTTGAATCTTTTAAGCACTTAATATGTACTAGTTGCTGAGGTATAGGGAGACAGTCTCTGAACTCAGGAAGCTTATATTCTAATAGAAGAATACAATACATGTAGGTATGGTCAGAGTTTTGGTCTAAGCAGGGAATATTAGTGAATTGGCTTTACTCCCAGTGAACCTCAGCAAATAGGATGGGTGGCTTACACTTGAATTTTCCTCATCTGATCGCTATAGTTTCTATTAGTGAAAATACTGAGAAAACATTGGGGGAAAGTTATGTACTTATTTCAGAGAAGGGGGAAAGATGGGAACTCCCGTCCTTTTCCATACAGTGGGTAGAAAGAATTTGGCACCAAAAGACTTGTAGTCATATTCATGACCTGCTAATGATCTCTTGTGTGGCCTTAGGGAAAGCATCTAACCAGTCTGTACTGCATTTTCTTCCTCTATAGAATGTGAGGGTAGAACTGGACATCTCTAAGATTCCCTTTTAGTTCTGTATCCTATGATTCTGTATAAAGCTGTAACTGGCATGGGGGTAACTAAGGCATTGTTCTAAGGTGCTAACATCTAGGGTTGGGGAAAAGCAAAGGTGAAAGCAACATGATTCCTCATATAATGAATGTTATCTAAGAACCCCACCTTGTAGTCTTCCTCTGGTCTATACCACACTCAGTGTGACCACTTTTGGACTATTGCTTTTAGTGACTAATAATCTTGATTCTATTCTCTGAAGGCCTGTGTTTACCCCCAAACTATTTATGTGGGAGATTTTATTCTCTATACAGCCTTTTTCTGGTGTACCTGCATTTTCATGTGAACTTTTCTTTGTACCACTGTTTTCTCCCTCTCCCAACTTAATTTTCCCCAAATACAAGAATTTCTAGTTATACTTTGAATCTATAACTCCAGAACTCAAGTGAAAAAGGGTTGACAATACACAAAGGAAAGAGTCAATGAGGGAGAGGAGAAAATGGGTAGGGCAAGTAAGGTGATTTGGGATCAAGAATGATCTTGGGGGGGGGTGTGGAGCCAAGATGGCAGAGTAAAAGCACAAACTTGGCCTGGGCTCCTGCTCCAACCACTTCCAATACCTGTAAAAAAATGACTGTAAACAAATTTTACAGCTATAGATTCCACAAAGTGACAGAGAGAAACAAATCTCCCGCTGAAGGCAGACAGGCAGGCCAACAGGAAAGGTCTATCGCTGAATTCAGAACCATGTGAGCCACAAGGTTCTAGCCCCAGGGCAGCCCTGACCAGCAGCACAAACCAGCCTGAGCAGACTTCAGGAGAGTGAATCACCAGCAGCTGTGGCAGTTTCCAGACTTTTCAACTCATAAATGCCAAAAGGTCAGTGGGGAACCCTGTTGGAACTGGGTGATGGAGGAGCATAGTCTAGCACCTCCCCCTGGGATGAGAAGTGGTGGAGGTGTGGTATCTTCAGCTACTGCCATATGGCTGACTCCAGAGTTCCTGGTCTGCAGATTGTAGGGGGACCAAGTGATCATTCAGAGGGTAATTTCTCTTGCTTTGACCTGCTTGGATCTGAATTGTGGTCTTGTGTGGTGGTCCTGGGGTGAGAAATGCCAGTGTGCCAGATCTTATGGGGGCTATAGAGAAAGCACGTTCCTAATAGGTCTGGCAGCTGCAAAAACCCCAGAGATTTGGGACACCAATCTCTCTACTCCGGAAGCAGAGTTCTACTGTGGCAAAGAGCTCAAAAGTTAAGTAACTGACTGGCAAGATGAACAAGCAGAAAAAGCACGATCAGACCATAGAATCCTTTTTTTAGGGACAAAAAGGATCAAAGCATAGAACCAGAAGAAGTCAACAAAGTAAAAACTCCTCCATCAAAAGCTTCCAAGAAAAATATGAATTGGTTATAGGCCATGGAGGAGCTCAAGAAGGATTTTGAAAATCAAGTAAGAGAAGTAGAGGAAAAATTGGGAAAAGAAATAAGAATGATGCAAGAAAATCATGAAAAGTGAGTCAACAGTCTACTAAAGGAGAAAATAACACCTTATAAAATAGACTAACTCAAATGGCAAAAGAGGCCAAAAAAAGTCCATGAGGAGAAGAATGCCTTAAAAAGTCAAATTTGCCAGATGGAAAAGGAATTTCAATAACTCACTGAAGAGAATAATTCCTTCAAAATTAGATTGGAGCAATTGGAAGCCAACGACTTTATGAGAAATCAAGATACTATAAAACAGATCCAAACAAATGAAAAAAAGAAGGTAATGTAAAATATCTCACTGGAAAAATCACTGACCTGGAAAATAGATCCAGGAGAGATAATTTAAAAATTATTATACTACCGAAAAGCCATGATCAAAAAAGAGCTTTGAAATCATGCTTCTCCAGGAAAATTGCCCTGATATTCTAGAACCAGAGGCAAAATAGAAATTCAAAGAATTCACTGATCACATTTTGAAAAAGATGCCCCCCCCCCCCCCAAATTCCTAGGAATATTATAGCCAAATCCCAGAGTTGCCAGGTCAAGGAGAAAATACTGCAAGCAGTCAGGAAGAAACAATTTAAGTATTGTGGAAACACAATCAGGATAACACAAGACCTAGGAGATTCTACATTAAGGGATCAAAGGGCTTGGAATATGATATTCTGGAGGTGAAAGGAGCTAGGATTAAAACCAAGAATCACCTACACAGAAAAATTGAGTAAAATGCTTCAGGGGAAAATATGGTCATTCAATGAAATAGAGGACTTTCAAGTATTCTTGGTGGAAAAAGCAGAGCTGAACAGAAAATTTGACTTTCAAATACAAGAAGCATGAGAAACACAAGAAGTTAAATAGGAAAAATAAATCATAAGGAACTTATTAAAGTTGAACTATTTACATTCCTACATGGAAAAATGATAATTGTAACTCATGAGACTTTTCTCAGTATGAGGACAGTTGAAGGGAATATATATATATATATATATATATATATATATATATATATATATATATATGTATATATGTATACATACACATATATGTATGTATAGGAGGGTATATGTGTGTACAAACATATATGTGAGTGTGTGCATATGTTTGTACATGTATACATAGACAGGGGGCTCAGGATAAGCTGAGTAGGAAGGGATGATATCTAAAAATAAAATTAAGAGGTGAGAGAGGAATATATTGGGAGAAAGAGAAAGGGAGAGATAGAATAGGGTAAATTATCTCATCTAAAAGAGGCAAGAGAAAAAACTGTTACAATGGAGAGGAAGAACAGAAAGGTGAAAGGGAATAGGTCAACCTTATTCTCATTGCATTTGGCTTAAGGAGGGAATAACATACACACTCAAGTGGGTATCTTACCCTACAGGAAAGTAGGGGAAAAGGGGATAAGAGGGGGAATAATAGAAGGGAGGGCAGATTGGGGGAAAGGGTAGTTAGAAGCAAACACTTTTAAAAAGGGATAGGGTCAAAGGAGAAAATAGAATAGGGGGTGGGGTGGGATAGGATGGTGGGAAATATAGTTAGTCTTTCACAATATAACTACTATGGAAACATTTTGTATAACTACGCATGCATAACCTATATTTAATTGTTTATCTTCCCAGTGGAGGTGGGTAAGGAGGAAGAAGGGAAAGAATCTGGAACTCAAAGTTTTAAAAACAAATATTTAAAAAAATTGTCCTTTACATGCAATTGGGGAATAAGATATACAGGCACTGGATATAGAAATTCATCTTGCCCTACTAGAAAGTTAGGGGGGGATGAGGGAAGATATAAGAGAGAACAGATTGGGGGAATGAGTATTCAGTAGGCTTGCTATTTTGGGGTGGGGGCAAGGGGCAAGATGGAGAGAAAAATTTGTAACTCAAAATCTTGTGGAAATGCATGCTGAAAACTATAAACAAACAAACAAATAAACAAATAAATGATCTTTTTTTTGGGGGGGGTACCTGCATGACAATCCAACATAATTAGCCTGTCAGTTTATAAGTGAGGATAGCGCGTATTAATTAAATGTAAATTAGTACAACCATTTTTAGAAAGCAATTTAGAACTATTCAAATAAAGTAACTACATCCATATCCTTTAAACTGGAGACTGAACTATTAGGCATGTACCCCCAAGAAGATCATTGATAAAAAGAAAGGCCCCATATGCATCTAAATATTTTAGTTTCACTTTTTGTGGTAGCAACGAACTAGAAACAATAAAAACCTCCACCAATCAGTGGAATGGCTAAACAAATTGTGGTATATGACCGTAAATCATATTATTTTACTGTAAGAAATAACAAATATAATGACTACAAAGAAGTATGAATATACTTATCTGAACTGATGTCAAATGAAATACAAAGGTTGGGAATCTTTCTCCCTCCCAGGGCCTGATCTATCCCTTGGCCCTCCAATTTGATTTCTTCTGCCTGATTGTTAGTTTAAACCTTCAATTTTCCAATTTGTATCAAAAATAAAGAAACAAACAAACAACAAAAACCCAAACCAAGTCAAATCAAACAAAAACTTGCAAACCAAACCAATATAAAACATGAAAAAAATAGATCCTCCTTCCCCAAGCTAAGTATATCAAATTGTTTCCTCCTTGTGTGCAATCATAATTTGAGACTCTCTGTGAGCCAATGGCTCTTGGCTGATGAAGATACCTCCATATCCTTTCTGTAATGGCTCTATTAATGTTATAAGGACAGTAAGCTGACCTCCTGTAGTATATGGGCAACTTTGTAGAGGTAATTATTTTTATTGACATTATTGTATTCTTCCATGGCAAATCTCAGTGACTGGGGAACACAGTCCTTTGTCTCCAGGACAGCCTGGAAATGTTTCCTTGATCATATTTTATTTTTGGCTTTGACTAGGTTGCCCTCCAGAACCAGGGCTAGCAGGAAGAGGGCTAGATGCCAGTATTTGACCATCATTCTATGGTTAAGGAAAGACACAAAGAACCGGCATATTCTATTCATAGGAGTTGGGTGTAGGATTAAGTGATGGAGAAAGAACTGGATTCAAATCTTATCTTAAGCACTTACTAGCTTTGTGACCACAGGCAGGTTATGTAACCTTTCTCAGCCTCAGTTTCCTCATCTGTAAAACAGGGATATTAATAGCACCTACCTCAATATGTTTTTGTTACAATTAAATTAGATAACACCTGTTAAAGTCCTTTGCAAACCTTAAGTTAAGGGATTGAGGAGGCAAGAGGTCATGGCTACTACATTGTCATCCCTTTAAGTTTTTAAAAAACAAGTGCTCCCGGAAACAATTGTATTTAAATCAGATTTCTTTTATCTTAAAGTCAACTGTTTTGTTACAACTTTTCTAACTTCTTTGTTTTCACCTAAACACAGCCAGTGCAACGAGAGAGAAAAGAGGAATAAGAACCTCCTGATATTTTTCTCTAGACTATATTCTCACTTGTCATTCTTTCCTTCAACAAATTTTGCAAACACACACATACACACTTAGTAATGAAGACGTGACAGTATATATGTTGAGTTCCTAATCGATAAGGGGATAAATCAATAAACATTTTAGTGTCTACTAGGTGCCAGGATGAGAAGCAACATAAGAAATGTGGGCTAAGGGAAACAGTGAATAAAAAGAAAATGAAACATGAGTGGAATGTGAATAAAACCTTTTTTCTGGTCAAATTTGAACTCAGGAAGGTAAGTCTTCCTAACTCTGAATTATGGCAAAACCTAGCTGCCCCAAAAGTCTTACTTCTGGTTAATTTATCTGTTACTGCGTGTATGGGATTATGTGAACACCAACTATAAGTTAAAAGCAAGAGAGAAAGGTGTTAGGACCACATTATGGGGATAATCACATGCATGGATTCATACTCACCAAGAAAGTTTGCATCTTATTTTTTTTCAGTATGTTCCATTAATTGACTATCCACCATCTCATGTCTTTGGTCTACCTGTTCTTCATAGCTACTTTTTGTCCTGCTGAGCATAATTTTGAGACTTTTAATTTACAAATTATATAGAAAGCTGGACTTGGAATTAGAAAGACCTGAGTTTAAATCTTGTCTCAGGCATTTACTAGCTGTGTGACCATAGGCAGGTTATGTAACTTTTCTCAGTCTTAGTATCCTCATCTGTAAAATGGGGATATTAATAGCACCTACCTCCATATGTTTTTGTTATAATCAAATTAGATGACATCTGTTAAAGTCCTTTGCAAACCTTAAAGCACCATATAAATGCTAGTCATTTTTATGACTATGATCCAGAGCTCTAGTAGTCTTTCATCTGTGACTGGTACAGAAGTCAACAGGGCACAGAAATAGAGAATCTAGTGATGCACATGTAGTTCACAAATAATATAGTTTGCTTGGTGGACATGTGGATTGCATCATAAGGGAATTAATTTATATTTAAGAGGGTTGTCTATGTTAATGGCATCTAGAATAGTATCAGAGGTGTTACTTAAGTGTCATGGTTTCTTCTTTGGTAATTTAATCATGATGGCCAAGTAGCAGACCAAAAGGAAAAAAAAACCCACACAAAAAATGGTGAAAATGATGTGCATCAGGGCAGAGTTAAGATGGTGGAGTAGAAACAGGACTTCCATGTGGCTCCGGCTTCCACCTACTCCAATTCATGTAAAAGGTGACTTCGAACAAATTTTGGAGCTACCGAACCCACAAAATGACACAGAGAAGCTAACCTCCCACTGAGAACAGCCCAGCAGGCTGGCAGGAAGTGGCCAGCACAGCACTCTGGGAGCAAAGCACAGCCCCGGGCAAGCCCAAGATTTTAGCCTCAGGGTGGCCACAACCAGCCACTGGCTGGAGGGACTTCATATCATCAGCAGCTGTGGTGATTTCCAGAATTATTAACACATAGATACTAAAGACAAAGTGAGAGGTCAGTGCAGTGTAGACTTTGGGATCCAGTAGTCTGGGAGTATGGTCTGGCCTTTATCCCCTGGAGGGAACTGCCCCTGAGGCACCACGGACACCACCATGTGGCTGCTTCAGAGCTACTAGTCCACAGATTGTAGGGGGATCAAGCAACCAGTCTGAGGGGTAATCACTCTTGCTTTAACCTCCTTGGATCTGGATCATTGTCTAGGGTGGAGGTCCTGGTGTGCGTGACCAGCTTGCATGTTGAGGCTTCAAAGAAAGCACCCAACTAACAGCTCCAGCAGCTAAGAAAACCCCAGTGATTGGGACAAAGCTCCCCTGTCTGGTAGCAGAGTCATACTGTGGCAAAAAAGCTCAAAAGTCAAATAATAGAGTGGCAATGCAACTTTACACACCTATTCTGGGGACAAAAAAAGATGAAAGCATGGAAAAGGAGTCAGAGCTCCTACACCAAAAGCTTCCAAGAAAAATATGAACTGGTTATAGGCCATAGAGGACCTTAAGAAGGATTTTGAAAACCAAATAAGAGAAGTAGAAGAAAAAATAGGAAGAGAAATGAAAATGATGCAAGAAAATTATGAAATGAGAGTCAACAACTTGACTGAAGAAAATAACACCTTAAAAAATAGACTATCTCAAATGGCAAAAGAGGCTCAAAAAGGAAATGAGGAAAAGAATGCCTTAAAAAGCCAAATTTGCCAGATGGAAAAAGAATCTCAAAAGCTCACTGAAGAGAATCATTTCTTCAGAATTAGATTAGAGCAAATGGAAGCTAGTGACTTTCTGAGAAATCAAGATACTTTTAAATAGATCCAAACAAATGAAAAAAATAGAATGAAATGTGAAATATCTCATTGGGAAAACCACTGACCTGGAAAACAGATCCAGGAGAGATAATTTAAAAATTATTGGACTACCTGAAAGCCATGATCCAAAAAAGAACCTAGAAATCATCCTTCAAGAAATTCTCAAGCAAAATTGGCCTGATGTTTTAGAACCAGAAGGTAAAATAGAGATTGAAAGAATCCACCAATCACCTCCTGAAAAAGATCCCAAAAAGAAAACTAGGAATATTGTAGCCAGGTTTCAGAATTCCCAGATCAAGGAGAGAATATTACAAGCAGCCAGGAAGAAACAATTTCAATATTGTGGAAACACAATCAGGATAACACAGGATCTGGCAGCTTCTACACTGAGGGATTGAAGGGTCTAGAATATAATATTCTGGAGGGCAAAGGAGCTGGGATTAAAACCAAGAATAACCTACCCAGCAAAACTGAGTATCATGTTTCAGAGGAAAATACAGTCATCCAATGGGATAGAGGACTTTCAAGTATTCTTGATGAAAAAACCAGAGTTGAATAGAAAATTTGACATCCAGATACAAGAAGAAAGAGAAGCATGAGAAGATAAATCATAAGAAAAGAAATCATAAGGAACTTATCAAAGTTGAACTATTTACATTCCTACATGGAAAAATGATAATTGTAACTTATAATACTTTTCTCAGAATGAGAGTAGTTGAAGGGAATATAAATGTGTGTATACATATACATGTATCATACATATCTATATATCTATCTATCTATCTATCTATATATATATATATATATGTAGGAGGGTATATGGAAATAGGAATACATATGTGAGTGTGTGTATATATGTGTACAGGGATATATAGATAGAGGGCACAGGACCAATTTAATAGGAAGGGATCATACTTAAAAGGTGAAATTAAGATGTGAGAGATGAATATAATGAGAGGAGATGGGTAGAGACAGAATGGGGTAAACTATCTCATATAGAAGAGGCAAGGGAAAAGTTACAGTGGAGGGGAAGAACAGGAAGGCAAAAGAATGGGTCAACTTTATTTTCACTGAATTTGGCTTGGGGAGGGAATGACATACACACTAAATATGCTATTTTACCCTACAGGAGAGTAGGGCAAAGGGGATGAGAGGGGGTTGATGGAGAGGAAGGCAGGCTGGCAGGGAGGGAAGTTGGAAGCACCCACTTTTGAAAAGAGACAGGATCAAAGTTGAGAATAGAACAAATGGGAGGTGGGATAGGATGAAGGGAAATATAGTCAGTCTTTTACAATATATCTGCTATAGACATTTTTTGTATGGCTACACATATACAATTGCTTATCTTCCCAGTAAGGGTGGGTGACAAGGGAGGAAGGCAATGAATCTGGAATTCAAAACCTTAAAATCAAAAGTTTAAAAAATATGTGTATATATATATATATATATATATATATACATACACATACACACATATATACATGCATATATATATATATATATACTATTATTAATATTATTTTACATGTAACTGGAAAATAAGATATACAGGCACCGGGGCGTAGAGATCCACTGTGCCCTACTGGAAAGTCAGACAGGGTATGGGGGAAGATATGGGAGAGAACAGATTGGAGGAGGGGATATCCAGTGGGATTGCTATTTTGGGGTGGTGGGTAGGGGAAAAGCAGGGAGAAAATTTGTAACTCAAAATCTTGCGGGAATGAATGATGTAAACTAGAAGTTAATAAAGCATTTGATAAAGGAAAAAAGAAAATAATATCCTTTGATCTGCATTCAGATTCCATTAGTACTTTCTCTGGATATGGACAGCATTTTCCATAATGAGTCCTTTGGGATTGAACTGGATCATTGTATTGCTGAGAAGAGATAAGTCATTCATAGTTGATCATTGCACAATGTTGCTATTATCACATACAATGTTATGTTGGTTCTGCCCATTTTACTTTGCATCATTAATTCATGTAAATCTTTCTAGGTAAAAAATGTCTCATTTTGTTTATTTAGTTTATCACCTTTTAGGAAATAGATAGCATGCTTCATCGTGCATATTCTGGAATCAGGAGTTGTTAAATGCACTGATGAGAATTCTTAATTCTTTCAAAGTTAGTTGTTTTTATAAAGTTCATATTATTGCATTAATTTTTTCCTAGTTCTTGTTACTTGATTCAAATCATACAAGTTCATACAAGCTTTCCCAGGTTTCTCTGAAATCAATTCTTTTATAATTTCTCATAGCATAATAGTGTTTCATACATTCACATACCTAACAAAATTTGTACATCCATCCACCAGTTAATGGGTACCTCTTTAATAAACAATTCTTTGCCACTACAAAAGGATAAATATTTTGCACATATAAATTCCTTTTCCTCAGGGGCATAGGCCTAGTGGTTAAAGGAAGGTATGCACAGTTTATTATCTTTGGGGGTATAGTTCTCAATTGTTTTCCAAAAATGACAAACCAATTCACAGTTCCACCAACAATGCTTTTATGTACCTGTTTTCCCACAGTCCTTCCAACATTTGTCATTTTAGGAGCTCCTCTTCCCAGGTGGTACATTTATACTTGGCAAAGTTTAGCCTCTGAGAAAAATAAGCACAAGAGTGCTTTCATAGGCATGTTAGAGGTACTCAGTTCCAATTCGGATGATGAATTGGGGTCAGAGGATCCCTTAGTTAATTTTTTTCTAAAAGATTCTAGTTAGGTACATTCACTTGCCTGCTCTTAGCAGGAAACTCCAAATTGATCACCCCCTAATAGGAAGCACTTATCAAGATCCTCACTGGAGTAGAATTTCACTTTAGTGTCAAGATTTTCTCATCCCCTTGGTTTCTAGTGCCTTATTTAGATTTTTCTGACTATGTGGAATTCTACAGCTTTCCCCTGACTTTTGATAACAAACAGTATGACTCCTTTCTTCTGCTTGCCTACCATTTCCTTTGATTATCAGTCTTGTCTGTGAATTATTCACTTGACTGATGACTCTCAGATCATATTTTCCCATCTGGTTATAGACCTGTGATTGCCTTGACATTAGTTCCTTTAAACTTTGTTGCCTTCTTGTGCCTACTGTCTGGTTATCACCCCAAAAGAGCCTTTGCAAAGTAATCCCAACCTCTCTTTCTCTGCTTCAATGAGGGGCAGCAATTATCTGCGTGTATCTGACTTCCTTTTACAAATACTTAACACTTACAGACATTTGTTATAGCATCTAAGCTTATATTTGTGAACATCAGAACTCAGAGGACATATTATGTATACCCTAAGGCTCTAATCTGGGTCCTCTTCTTTTGTCTCTTGATGACCTCATCAATGACTCCAATTTAATTAACATCTCTACAAAACTCCAAAATCTAGTGTAATCTCTCTCCTGATCTCCAGTCCCACATCACTGACTGCTAATCGTTCATTCCAACCTGGGTGTCCTATAGCATCTCAAACTTAATGTATCATCTTTCCCTCCAAACGCAGCTTTTCACAACCTTGCCCTCTCTCAGCACACATAGTCC
Source organism: Gymnobelideus leadbeateri (assembly GCA_011680675.1). Classification (NCBI taxonomy): domain Eukaryota; kingdom Metazoa; phylum Chordata; class Mammalia; order Diprotodontia; family Petauridae; genus Gymnobelideus; species Gymnobelideus leadbeateri. The sequence goes on from WOXC01006490.1 coordinate 59,766, forward strand.
ATATGCTACCAAGTCTTATCCATTCTATGCCCATATTCCTCTCATTTGTACCTTTTTCTCTATTCACATGGCCAGCACCTTAGTCCTTATCACCTCTCATGTAGACTATTGCAATAGCTTCTTAATTGGTCTTTTTGTTTCCAGGTTATTCCCTCTCTGATCTATTTTTCATACAGTGATCAAAGTGTTTTTCCTTAAGTTTTAAGTCTGGTTATGTCACTGTAGGGGCAAGGTAAGTCCCTCTGTGAGGAATCAGATCATATAAACCAAGGCCCCAACTCAATATGACCTTTCTATTACCCTGAGTTGTTTGGGAACAGGGATCCTGAGAACTTGAGGGCTGCTCCTCTCCTGGGACCCTGGCCAGGTCCTTGAGATGAGATATGATAACTGCCCAACTCCTGGAACTAGCCACTCCAAGGAAACATCACTCTTGGGGGGGGCCTTAGAGGGCCTCCCTCCCTGGCCTCACACAAGATACCAATGTTTGCTAAAAAACACCTGGCAGTATGCCTTCTTTGTTCTCAGCACTACTTAAACTGTAAGATTCAGACCCCAAATTGGAATCTCACCCATGGAGAGGACTCTCTGCCTGGGACCCTCCCGTGCCGGACCCTGCTGGCTGTACACGAGATTCCCCAGCTTGTGTGGTCAGGTGTTGGTGCTTCCCCGCAACTGTGATGCTTGTAAATATGTAAATATATATATATATGTATATATATATATATACATCCACTATTAATCATAGTTGCTCTTATTCTGCTATCTTTAAGCCTCTTATTCTGTTATCTCCGGTTTCTTTCTCACTTGCCTATATATACATATATTCTGAATAAATATTCTAAAGAAATTGCCTTGGGTCTTTCTTGGAGTGCCGAGCATTCTGTTTATGTGAATTCTGAACCTCCTTAATTGGACAGTCACTCACCTTACTCAATAAATACCAGTGGTTTACCTCTAGGATCCATTCCTCTGATTGGCATTTCTAACTTTTCACAAATTTTCTCCAATCAATCTACCTTTCTAGATTTATTATATTCTCAAACTTTGTATACAATCTTCTTATATGTATTACTTATATACTTCTCTATGTCTTTGTTGCTTCCCTCATACACTTCTTGAGGGTAGGGATTGTCTTTGTAGCCCCATCTCATAACTCAGTGTGGGTGCTTAAAAATGCTTATTGCTTAATATCCTACTCTGCCATAACTTTACAATCCGGTCATACTGACCTTCTTGCTTTTCTTCAGGCATGTTACTCCATCTGCCATTTCCTGTTGCCCAGGCAATCTCCAACCCCTGGGAAGTACTTATTTCCTCATCCCTACCTTTTAGATACCTTAATTGCCCCTGCCTTAAACTCCACCTTCTCTAAAGTTTTTTCTTGATCCATCTAGTTGCCAACTATCTTCTTCTCTCTCCATTCCCCTTCCCTATTACATTGTATTCATATATTTATTTTGTATTTCAACACATTCTAGTATACATGTCGTCCCCCTGAGTTGATTATAAGCCCCTTAGGACCTATTTCATTTTTGCCTTTCTATCTTCATAGTAGATGCTTAATACACACTTATTTGATTGAGGGACATTTATTAATGAGCTAATTCTGCTACGGGAAATCTGTCTGACTTTCAAGGGCAAGGTTTAAGTCTCTTCAATTTCTTTCCCAATAGGGATTCTTAATTTTCCAAAACAGAAGAAATACTCTAATACCTCATCCAAGCCATAATCACTGCAGGATCCTGGAGGTTCCAAAAATACTTCTTTCTCACTGCTGACCTGAACCTTCTTATAGTACTCATATAGGTAAAATATTGAGGAGTATATGCAGTTCTATAGCAGCTACCTGGGGTAGCAGAAAGTATCAGATTAGAAGCTGAGATATTTATATTCTAGTTTTAGCTCTTTCAGCTAGCTATATTACTTTATATAAGTGACTAATATATAAATGAGGGGATTGGATTAAAATACCTCTATAAGCTTTTAAAATTCTAAAATTTTATGATTTTATTTTACCTTAAAATCCCCAAGGCTCATTCCAACCATAGAAAGAACAGGTTACTTGCCCAAGTTTGAGCAGATTGCTTTGCCTGTTTCCTCTGACTCAGTTTCCTTAACAGTAAAATGGTGATAAGAATATCTCCCAGGGTTGTTGTGAAAATTAAATGAGATGTTTGTAAAGAACTTAGCAGAGTGCCTAGTATATAATTAAGTAATGTTTGTTTTCCTTCTTAAAATGCCTCCTTCACTCTGAGAGGCCCAGCTAAATGCTTTGTCCTGGACATGTATGTTCCAGTTGCACAAGCTTCTAGACACTATACTTTCAAACCAAGGATCATACCCACCAGTTCAGTACCACTCTAAGGTGTATTGGGACCTCTTTTGGGGGTTCCTTCCTTCTTTCTTCCTTTGTTGTTGTTGTTTGTCCTTCATTCTAGAAGAGGACCATGACATCATGGAAATAATGCCACGACATGCAAGTGACTTGGATTTAAGTGAGGGAGGGCTATGCAAAGTTACCAGCTTCACTTTCTCCTCTGGAGCCACGTGAGTCCAGTGACCAGACACATATCAGAATGACTGTTGATGGCCCTAGATGTAGGGGAAGACCTTGGCCTTTTTGTTTTGTTTTGTTTTGTTTGTTTTTTGGGGGCAATTGGAGTTAAGTAACTTGCCCAAGGTTACACGGCTAGAGTTTTTTTGTTTGTTTGTTTGTTTGTTTGTGCGTGTTAAGTGTCTGAGGCCAGATCCTAACTCAGGTCCTTCTGACTCCAGGGCTGGCACTCTACTCACTGCGCCACCTAGCCACCCTAGACCTTGGTCTTTTAAAGCTACAGTCTTTAACAGGTCTCAGTTTGAGGCAACACCTCGTTAAAAAAAATGAGGCAAAGAATGGACTCCTTAATCTAGTCCATAAGAAAAGAAAATTTCCTGAGGGAAAGACTCTCAGGGTTTCTAGCCAAAACAGAAACTGTGAGTCAATCAGGGCTCAACCAATGACCAGGTAGGGTTTGGGCTGGAACTTATTATTGGCCAGTCACTGAGATTTGGGTCAAAGGTGAGGTCCTTAAGAAAGAAATCTAGATTGTAAACCCCAATACATGGGGATGTTGAGAGAGAGAGAGAGAGAGAGAGAGAGAGAGAGAGAGAGAGAGAGGGAGGGAGGAAAGGAAGGAGAGGGAGAGAGAGAAGGAAAGAAAGAAAGAAAGAAAGAAAGAAAGAAAGAAAGAAAGAAAGAAAGAAAGAAAGAAAGAAGGAAGAAAGGAAACATCTAATATAATCTAACAAACATTTACTAAGTTTGTAGTACAAACATTTACAAATCATTGCTTTACCGACCTATCTTGCTCTAACCTTACTGCTCATCTCTAGTCTCCTATCTCCAACCACCTATCAGAACTCTCAAACTAGATGTCTAAAAGACATCTTAAATTCAACATGTCCAATATAGAACCCAGTATCTTTTCCCCCAAGGCCTCCCTCTTTTCAAACTTTTTTTAAATCAGTGTTTAGGGCAGAGGTTCCCAAACTTATTTGGCCTACTGACCCATTTAAAAAATATTACTCAGAGACCCCCCCCCCCGAAATCTACTTTCTTTAACATTAGCAGTTTTTTGGAAATTTGAATCATTTCAAAAGAAAATAAAGTATTTTTTAAATGATGCATCTCAAATTTGATAATTTATTATAAATTTGTGGAGTTTTTTTCTGCATTGAAATTTTGATGGTGCAATGTTATGTCATGTAATGTATAGTATTGTATTGTAAGCAAGTCATTACTTGCACATATTCCTGCCTATGCATGCGAGACTACCTGTCAATGCACAACATGCTTGCCTGACAGCACTTGCTTGTTAAGACCTGTTGGCAAATTTGACCATTGATGAGTTATCAATTACATTGTGTGTGTTTATTTGGGAAATAATGTAATCTCTATGATTTTAACTCTGCTACACAGCATATGAAGCATGAATGAATGGTTTTTCAAAATTCTCTTTCCTTAGGCTTCCACCACTCACTTGTTTTTATTCAATGTCACCCAATTACACCCAAGGCTACTACCACCCCCCTGGATCTGTCCAGTGCCCCCACCAGGGTCTGTATTACCCACTTCGTGAAACTATTGTCTAGGGCAACAATATCCTTCCAATCCCCTGGGATCTCAATCTAGGTGGTATTTTCTGTTCATTACTATGTCTCACCCCTGCCCCTGCCCCATATCTAATCTATTGCCAAGGCCTGTTGATTTCACTTTTGCAACATCTCTCCCCTTCCCTTTTACTACCACCACCCTGGTGTAGGCTTACATCACTTCATCCTTGGGGGCTGTACTTTTGGTCTCTGCCTCAAGTCTCTCCCCATTCTAGTCCATCCTTCATTCAGGCACCAAAGTGACCTTCCTAAAGTGCAGGTCTGACCATGTCACCCCACTACTCAGTGAACTCCAGTGGCTCCCCTATCACTTCTAGGATCAAATACAAAATCCTCTGTCATTCAAAGCTCTTAATAACCTAGCCCCCTCCTACCTTTCCAGCCTTCTTATCACTTACTACCTGACAAGTACTCTTCAGTTCAGTGATGCTGAACTCCTGCCTGTTCCATAAACAAGACACTCCATCTCTCAGCTCAGGTCGTTTTTTTTTTTTTTCCTGGCTGTCCTCTATGCCCGGAATACTCTTTTTTCTCATCTCTACTTGCTGTCTTTCCAAGTTTCCCTCAAGTCTTAATTAAATTCCATCTTCCTTGAGGTGGCTAGGTGGTACAGTGAATAGAGCATCAGCCCTGGAGTCAGTAGGACCTGAGTTCAAATGTGGCCTCAGACATTTAACACTTATTAGTCATGTGACCTTGGGTAAGTCACTTAACCCCAATTACCCTGCCTTCCCCCCTCCAAAAAAAATTCCATCTTCCATTAGAAATCTCTCTTAACCCCACTTAATTTAATGCCTTCCCTCTGTTAATGATTTACTATTTTATCTTATATACAACTTGTTTATACATATTTGTTTGCTTATTGCCTCTCCCATTAGATTGTGAGTTCCTTGAAGACAAGGACTGTCTATTACCTCTTTTTGTATTCCTAGTGCTGAGCACACACAGTACCTGGGACATACTAGGAGCCTAATATCACAAAATGATAAGCAGTATTTTCTTTCAAGAAGCTTACATTCTTCTGGGGAGATTCAACATATAAAAAGCTAAGTTTTAGGAGGTGGAGAAGACTAACAAGAATGGGAGGAGGATCTTGAAAAGTTTTGTATAGTAGATGGCACAGGAATGGAACCTTGAAGGAAGGTCAGTTTCTAACAAGGTGAGGTCCATTAAAAATGTATTCTAGATATTGGTAATAGTGCAAAGACAAAGTTGGTGGGAATAAAATGCATGAGGAGTAGCAAGACCAGTGCAGCCAAGATGTAGAGCCCATGAAAGAAAGTAGCATGAAATAAGCCAGGAAAGATTGCCTAGACTTGAATTGTTGAGAGGCATCCATAGTCAAGCTGAGGGGTCTATGGGTTATCCTAAAAGGTACAGAGGGCCCCACAGACATGCTAATTTTACATCACTAGGCCCAGATATATTACATCCCAGGGTAGGTATGATTGCAGGATGGTTTCCAATAATCTTTGAACAATCATGGAGAACAAGAAAGATGCAGGATTGGAGAACATAATTTTTCTAATTTTTTAAAGGAGTGTATGGGTAATTAGGTGGTGCAGTTAGGTGCAGAGCTCCAGGCCTAGAGGCAGGAAGATCTGACTTCAAATTCAGCCTGAGACATTAGCTTTGTGACTCTGGGCAAGTCACTTAACTCTGTTTGCATCAGTTTCCTCATCTGTAAAATGAGCTGGAGAAAGAAATGACAAACTGCTCCAGTATGTCTGAGAAGAAAATCCCAAATGGAGTCACAGAGAGTCAGATACAACTGAAATGGCTCAGCAACAATAGCCTGAATATTAAAAACTGATTAATTTTATTTTCATTCATGGCAGAATTCCAGAACATATTTTTAGAAGGATTGTTTGTAAACTATACTTCTACAGGAAAATGGTGAGCATTGAGAGCCCAAATGGCTCAATAAACAAATTGACCTTTTTTAAAAAATTTAGAGGATTACTAGATTGGCAAATGAGGGCAAGTTCATCAGCAAGTAATTACACCTAGATTTTAGCCTGTTGTTTGACAAGCTTTCTTGTAGACATACTATGTGGGCTAGATGATAGCACAATTTAGGTAGATCCAGAACTGACTGAGTGACTAAATAAATGAATGAATAAATGAATAGATCCCAAAAACAAGTCTTAAAAAATCTGTCAGCTCAGAGAGATATTCCTAGTAGAATTTCTCCAGGTATCTTTCCTTCATTCTATTATATTCTTTTATCAGTGACTTTAAGTCACAAGATAACATAATTAGAAAATTTGAAGATGGAAAAAAGATAGAAAGAATAGAGAACATATTGGATGATAGCTTGCAAATGTCAAGAGATTTCCATAGGCTAGAACAGGTGGAATCTCATAAGATAAAATTTAATAGAGATAAATGTAAAGTCCCATACTTAAAAAAGTCAAATATCCAAATACAAGTTGGGGGAGGTGTTGCTAGACAACAGTTCCTGTGAAAATGTTGGCATTTTTTTTTAACATACTGAAATACAACATGAGTCAGCAGTGTGACATGGCAGCAGAAACAAAACCAAAAAAAAAACAAAAACCAAACCCTAATGCAATCAGTTACTTTGATAATAACCATAGCAATAACAATGATGCCAACTCACATTGACCTAGTGTTTTAAGGGTTACAAACTGATTTTCTCCCAACACCAAAGATAGGCAGTACAAGTCACAACATCATAGAGTTTTCAAGTCAGAGAGAATCTCAGGAAGCATTTAACTCAACCTACATCTTCCCCCAGCCCTGGCCCCCAAAGGGTCTATACTATACTTTACCTGACATATGTTCCTCCATCCTCTGTTCAAAGACCGTCTATATAGAGGGATCCACCACCCCTTAAGGCAGACAATTCCTCTTAAAGATACCTCTAATTGCTAAACATAAAGCCTAAATTTGCCTTTTTGGTATAGGACCAACCACTATCTAGGGGTCTCCCTGAAGCATTCCACTGGAGACCTTCTGCCAGCTGGAAATCAAACCATTAATGATCATTCTTTGAGTTCAGCTCTTTAACTAGGTTTAAATCTTTATTCTTATCTATACCACAGCTCTCTATCTTCTCCATAAAAATAGCAGGAGATACTTGACCAAACACTGCTAAAATTTGCCCCAGGTTCTGTCCTCTAGGGCTAAATAGAATAACATTTTTATATGATGGCTCTTCAAATAAAAACTTCCAATCTTCTCTCCCCCTCTGCTATTGCTTTCCCTTTGAGATTACTTTCCATTTACTACATATTAATATTTGTATGCATATATGCACATATAGGGGCAGCAAGGTGGTACAGTGGATGGAGTGATGGGCCTAGAGTTAGGAGGACCTGAGTTCAAATTTGATCTCAGATACTTAATACTGTGTGACCCTGGGCAAGTTACTTCACACTGTCTGCCTCAGCTCCTCATCTGTAAAATGAGCTGGAGAAGGAATTGGCAAACCACTCCAGTATCTTTGCCAAGAAAACCCCAAATGGGGTCATGAAAAGTTGGACATGACTGAAACTATCCAACAACAAAAAAATATAAAAATATTTCTTTTATGTATATAGTTATTTCCATATTGTCTCCCCCATTAGAATGAGAGTTCCTTGAGTGTAGGCAATGTGAATATATTCCAGAATTTAGCACACTGCCTGGCACATAGTAAGCACTTAATAAATGTTTGTTGACTTGGTACCAAATACTTCAAGACAGCTATCATGCATGCCTTGACTAAGTCTTCTCTTTTTTAGGCTAAAAATCCCTTGTTCTTTGAACCATTCCTCATCTGGTAGAGACTTGAAGCCCTTTTCCATCTTGGCATTTGCCCTTTGAATACTTTCCAGTTTATCAATGTTTTTCCTAATTTTGTCTCACTCAAATGTAAAACATGCTCCAGATGTATTTTGCCCAGGGCAGAATTCAATGTGATTATAACTTCCTTAATCATAGAAGCTATACCTCTCTTGACGCAGCCCAAGAAATCACCTTTTTGTGTTGTTATTGGCTTATGTTAACCTTTCAAGTTACCACCAGCTTCAGTCCACTCCCCACCACACCCCACCCAACCCAGAGAAACTGTTCTCCAACCATGTCTTATTCATCTTGTCTTTGTGAAATCACTCTTTTAAACCCAAGACTTTACATTCACTCCTGTCATCATAGACTTACAGATTGAAAGTGTAAGGGACCTTAGCAGCCATCTAGTTCAAGCACTTCATTTTGTAGATGAAGAAAATAAGAACAATGGCATTAGTGAGATTTGAACCCATCCTTCAAAATCCAAATGAAGTGCTTTCTCTCCTGTACCACCCTGCTTCTTACTTTTAGATTCATCTTCATGTTATAGACTGCCAAGATGTTTTAAATCCTTGCTCTGCCATCCAGCGTGTTGGTTGTCCCTTCTAGCTTTGTGTCATCCTCAGACTGACATAATGTAGCCTAGTCAGAAAAAATGTAAAATGGTATAGGACAACCACTATCCAGCAGTCTCCCTGAGGCATTCCAATATAGACCTTCTGCCAGGTGGAAATCAAACCATTGATGACAATTCTTTGAGTTCAGCTCTTTAACTAGGTTTAAATCTATTTCTTATGTGGTATTTTTATCTATACCACATCTCTCTATCTTGTCTACAAGAATAGCAGGAGATACTTGATAAACACTGCTAAAATGTGGTTAAACCTTGTTTATAGATTTTGTTTCAGCTCCCTGGTTTTAAATCTGTCAAAGATGAAAGTGGCATAACCTGTGCTTCATTAAATCGGTGTAGCTCCTTGTGGTAGTCATGACTTCCTTCTCTACAGGTTCACTAAATATATCCTTTTTGTGCAAAACCCCCATCCTTTAAAAAAATCTCTTTTATCTCCTTATATCTTTTTAAATCTTTTTATCTCTAGTATACAGACCTAGCAGTGGTATTGATGGGTCAAAGGATATGCACAGTTTTGTAGCCCTTTGGGCTTTCTGCTCTCCAGAATGGTTGGATTAATTTACAATTGCACCAACAATACATTAGTGTCCCAATTTTTTCACATGCCTTCTAAAATTCATCATTTTCCTTTTTGTCATATTAGCCAATCTGATACATTTATGTATATATATATATATATATATATGCATATGTATAGCTTTTATGTGTAGTTATTTATATGTTATCTCCTCCATTAGAATGTGAGCTCCTCGAAGATAGGGAACATAAAAATATTCTTAGGTTTAACACACTGGCTTTGAAAGGCTTAAGCACTTTGATGAATATAATAACCAAAAATTATCCCAAAGGACCCATAATGAAAAATATTGTCCACCTCCTGACAGAGAAGGGATAGACTAAATGAGTGAATGAGACACATTTTTTGCATTTGGGAAATATGGAAATTTGTTTTGCTTGGTTAATAGATATTAGTTACAATGTTGTCTTTTTCTTTTCCAATGAAGAAGAGCAGGAAGGAGAGAGAATAAATACTTGTTGATTGTAAAAAACAAAAATAAACTGTATATATTAGGGCAGTTAGATGGCACAGTAGATAGAACTCTGGACCTGGAGTCAAGAAAACCCAAGTTCAAATCTTATCTCAGATGCTTACTAGCTGTGTGACCTTGGGCAGGTTAATCAACCCTGTTTGCCTCAATTTCCTCATCTGTAAAGTGATATGGAGAAGAAAATGGCAAACCATTATCTTATCTTTGCTAATAAAACTCCAAATGGGATCACAAAGAATTGGACATAACTGAACAACAATCAGCATGTACTTTATCATTCATAGTATCTCAGTAATGACATCCACCAGTTTTTTGAGTACCAGAGGTTGTAACTCATTTGCACCTGTTGGCATGAATGTATCAAGGCCAAGTAAGCATCCTCTTGCTACCTTCCATACTTTGTCTTGGTTATCAGATTTCCTACTAGCCATTTTTATTTTGGCCTTTCCAGTTCAAAGAGCATTCTCCTTGGCAGAGAAAAAAATAATTTAATTAGCTTTACCTTCTCTCTGTTTTCAGTTATCTTTATCCTCATTCACTGTTTCCTCAAGTTTTTTCACAGTTCTCCAAATTCCTCCATCTCCAAATCCATTGTCTGGCCTCCTTCATTTAAGAAGTCTAAATCCCATTATATCACTTCCACTATTCAAATTCTGTCAAAAGGGGAATTAAGGTTAAATTTTATAAACTGTGCTTGATTAAATCAGTCTAACTCTTGATGGTCATGATTTCCTTCTCTAGAGATTCACTAATTGTATCTTTAGTAATTCATTCTACAATTTTATCTGAAATTCCAATGCTCAACACAGTGCTTGGCGTGTAGCTGTTTGATAAATGTTTACTGACATCAAATAGCTTTGTCTGTATTTTCTTTATTTCCCACCCACATCTTTTCTTTTGACAATCAGAACTACGTTTACCATTTTTCCAATACCTCTCCTGTTTTATTTTTTTTCCTTTAATTTTTTAAAAATTTTTTAAAAATTAAAAAAAATTAAATATGGAATAAAGCAAGCACTTACACAGCATAGCATGATAAAAAAGATTATTGCACATGAAACTGCAAGTCTATTATGCACAACTTGCTATTCCTCTTAAATGTATAATAAAATCATCATCTAAATTTCTTTTTCCCCCTTTTTTCCCTCTCTCCTCCCTTGCTGTAGGGATGGCTATCATTAGAGACAAATATGTATGTATGTGCATCTATCTATCTATCTATCCATCTATCTATCTATCTATCTATCTATCTATCTATAGATAATATGTGCATGTATGGGTGTATACTTCTATTTATTTTTTTAAAATGCTTTATTAACTTCTGGTTTACATCATTCTATTTTCTCCTTTGACCCTATCCCTTTTCAAAAGTGTTTCTTCTAACAACCCTCTCCCCCAATCTGCTCTCCCTTCTGTCATTCCCCCTCTTATCCCCTTCCCCCCTTCTTTCCTGTAGGGTAAGATATTTACTTCAGTGTGCATGTTATTCCCTCTGTAAGCCAAATGCAATGAGAATAAAGTTGACCCATTCCCTTTCACCTTTCTGTTCTTCATCTCCATTGTAACAGTTTTTCTCTTCCCTCTTTTATATGAGATAATTTACCTTAATCTATCTCTCCCTTTCTCCTTCTCCCAATATATACCTCTCCTACCTCTTAATTTTTGAGACATCATCCTTTCATATTAAACTCATCCTGTGCCCTCTGTGTATACATGTACATACATATGCATACACTCGCATATATGTTTATACATACATACACCCTCCTATACATACAAATATATGTATGCATATATTTGTATATACATATATATTCCCTTCAACTGTCCTCATACTGAGAAAAGTCTTATAAGTTACAGTTATTGTTTTTCCATGTAGGAATGTAAATAGTTCAACTTTAATAAGTTCCTTATGATTTCTTTTTCCTGTTTACCTTCTCATACTTCTTGTATTTGAAAGTCAAATTTTCTGTTCAGCTCTGGTTTTTTCATCAAGAATGCTTGAAAGTCCTCTGTTCCACTGAATGACCATATTTACCCCTGAAATATGATACTCAGTTTTGCTGCGTAGGTGATTTTTGGTTTTAATCCCAGCTCCTTTGCCCTCCAGAATATCATATTCCAACCCCTTTGATCCCTCAGTGTAGAAGCTGCCAGATCCTGTGTTATCCTGATTGTGTTTCCACAGTATTCAAATTGTTTCTTCCTGGCTGCTTGTAATATTTTCTCCTTGATCTGGGAATTCTGGAACCTGGCCATAATATTCCTAGGAGTTTTCTTTTTGGGATCTTTTTCAGGAGGTGATGAGGGGATTCTTTTAACCACTATTTTTCCTTATGGTTCTAAAACATCAGGGCAATTTTCCTGGAGAATTTCTTTTTTTTTAAACATGCTTTATTAACTTCTGGTTTACATAATTCATTTCTGCCAGATTTTGAGTTAAATTTTATCCCCATTTTCCCCCTACCCATCACCCCAGAATAGCAGTCCCACAAGATATCCCCTCATCCAATCTGCTCTCTCCCATATCTTCTCCCATACCCCCTTCGACTTTGTCGTTAGGGCAAGGTGGATCTCTGTGCCCCAATACCTGTACATCTTATCTCTCAATTACATGCAAAATAGTATTAAGAATAGTATTTATATATATTTGAAACATTTAATTTTAAAACGTCTAATTTCAGATCCATTCCCTTCCTCCCTTGTCACCCACTCCCTTTGGGAAGATAAGCAATTCAGTATGTGTTGTACTTAAAAAGCTATGCCAAACATTACCATAGTAGATATATTGTAAAAGACTGCTTATATTTCCCTCCCATCCATCCCACCCCCCAACCTGGTCCATTCCCTACTTTGATCCTGTCCCTCTTCAAAAGTGGGTAGTTCCAACCTCTCCTCTCCCCAGAATGCCCTCCCCTCCATCACCCCCGCCTCATCTCCCTTCCCTTCCCCCTACTCTCCTGCAGGGTGAGATATCCCATTTAGTATGTATGTCATTCTCTCCCTGAGCCAAATTCAATGAGAATATGGTTTTGCCTTTTTGTCTTCCTGTTCTTCCTCTTCCTTGCAACCACTTCCCCTTGCCTCTTCCACATGAGATAGTTTACCCTACCCTGTCTCTCCCCATCTCCTCTTGCCACATTCCTCTCTCACCTCTTAACTTCACTCCTTAAGTATCATCCCTTCCCACCAAATTTGACCTGTGCCCTCTATCCATGTATACCTGTAAACATATATATACACACATTCACATATGTATTCATATGCCCATATATCCTTCTTCAATTATTTTCATACTGAGAAAGGTTTCATCAGTCACAGTTATTGTTTTTCCATCTAGGAATGTAAATAGGTCAACTTTGATAAGTTCCTTTTGATTTCTTTTCCTTGATTACCTTCTCAAGCATCTCTTGCTTCTTGTGTCTGAATGTCAAATTTTCTATTCAACTCTGGTTTTTTCCTCAAGAATGCTTGAAAGTCCTCTATTCCACTGAATGACCATATTTTCCCCTGAAACAAGATACTCAGTTTTGCTGGGTAGATGATTCTTGGTTTTAATCCCAGCTCTTTTGACCTCTAGAACATCATATTCCATGCCCTTAGATCCCTCAGTGTAGAAGCTGCCAGGTCCTGTGCTATTATGATTGTGTTTCCACAATATTCAAATTGTTTCTTCCTGGCTGCTTGTAGTATTTTCTCCTTGATCTGGGAATTCTGGAGCCTGGCTATAATATTCCTAGGAGTTTTCTTTTGGGGATCTTTTTCAGGAGGTGATTGGTGGATTCTTTCAACCTCTATTTCCCCCACTGGGTCTAAAACATCAGGGCAATTTTCCTTGAGAATTTCTTGAAGGATGATTTCTAGGTTCTTTCTTTGATCATGGCTTTCAGGTAGTCTAATAATTTTCAAATTATCTCTCCTGGATCTATTTTCCAGGTCAGTGGTTTTTCCCATGAGATATTTCACATTGCCTTCTATTCTTTCATTTGTTTGGATCTGCTTAATAGCATATTGATTTCTCATAAAGTCACTAGCTTCCATTTGCTCCAGTCTAATTCTGAAGGAATGATTCTCCTCAGTGAGCTTTTGAGATTCTTTTTCCATCTGGCAAATTCAGCTTTTAAAGGCCTTCTTCTCCTCATTGCCTTTTTGAGCTTCTTTTGCCATATGAGTTATTCTATTTTTTAAGGTGTTATTTTCCTCAGTCAGGCTGTTGACTCTCATTTCATACTTTTCTTGTACCTTTCTCATTTCTCTTCCCAATTTTTCCTCCACTTCTCTTATCTGCTTCTTAAGGTCCTCTATGGCCTGTAACCAGCTCATATTTTCATTTGTGGCTTTTGGTTCAGCAGTTCTGACCTCACATGTTCCATGCTTCGATCCTCTTTGCCCCCAAAATAGGAGTCTAATGTTGCATTTTTCTGTTTATTTTGTTTCCTTTGCCTAGGCATATTGCCACTCTACTTGACTTTTGGGCTTGTTGCCACAGTAGGGCTCTGCCACCAGCCAGGGGAACTTCTGTCCCAAATGCTGGGGTTTTCTCAGCTGCTGGAGGTATTAGTTGGGTGCCCTCTCTGAAGCCTCCACACCCTCTGGCAAGCTGGTCACACACCCTAAGACCTCCACCCCAGACTACAATCCAAATCCAAGAATGTTAAAGCAAGAGTGATTACCTGTTCCCCTCCCCTCCCCCCTAGACTGATCGCCAGATCACCCTACAGTCTGCAGGCCAGGAGCTGAAGTTAATCAGTGGCTTCTGACCCCCAGGGAAAGAGGCCAACACACTATCCCAACTAGTCCCAAAGTCCTTAGGGCACTGACCTCTCACTTTGTCCTAGGCACCTATGTGTTGATAATTCTGGAAATGCCACAGCTGCTGGTGTTCTGGAGTCCCTCCAGCAGGCTGCTGGTCTGGCTGCCCTGGGGCTAAAACCCCCTAATCACATAAGCCTGGGTTTGGCTCCCAGAGTGCTGTGCTGGCCGCTTCCTGCCAGGCTGCCGGGCTGTCCTTATTGGGAGGTTAGCTTCTCTATGTTATTTTGTGGGTTCTGTAGCTCCAGAGTTTGTTCAGAGTATCCTTTTACATTAATTTGGAAGTGGTGGGAGCTGGAGCTGCACAAAAATGATGTTACTACTCTGCCATCTTGACCAAGCTCATCTTTTCTTATACCACAACAGTATTGTATCACAAGCAAATACCACAACTTGTTCAGCCATTGCCCAATTGATGGGCATTCCTGCAATTTTTAGTTCTTTGCAACTACAAAGAGAGCTGCTATAAATATTTTATAACATAGAGGTTCTTTTCCCTTTTTCCCAGTCATCTTTAGAAATAAACCTAGGTGTGGTATTGCTGCATCAAATGGTATAGGCAGTCTAATAATTCTCTGGGCATAATTCCAGATTGTTCTCTAAAATGTCTGGATCAGTCCACACTTCCACCAATAATGAATTAGTGTCCCAATTTTTCCACATCCTCTCCAACATTTGTTGTTTTTCCCTTCAATCATTTTAGACAACCTGATAGGTATAAAATGATATCTCAGGGTTGTTTTTATTTGAATTTCTCTAATTAATAATAATTTATAACATTTTCATATGATTATAAATTTTTATTTCTTTGTTTGAAAATTGCCTGTTCATATTCTTTGACCATTTATCAATTGGAGAATGACTCATATTCTTGTAGATTTGAAGTTCTTTACATATTTGAGACAAGAGGCCTTTATCTGAGAAACCATCTATAAAATTACATCCCCCCCATTTTCTGCTTTACTTTTCATCTTGGCTTCATTTGTTTTATTTGTATAATAAATAAAGATTATTCACAGTGTCTTTTTTATTCAGCCTGAACCTCCCTCTATTCTCTTCCTCCTTCTCTTCCAGAAAGTAGAGGTATTTTTATACTTATTTGAACTTAGTTCTCACAGCTCCCAAGTCCAGTGTTCTTTCTACCATATCATACTGCTTCAACCTAGATAAAGAGTGTCCAGAGCAAAGCAGTTGATAGCTCTGCTGCACTCATAGGGTCACATAGATAGGTTTTACAGGTCATCTAATACAACCTCATAATTTTGTAGATGAATAAGGCCTTGGTAATTTAGTGACTTGCTCAAGGTTACATAGGTAGGGTCAGAGGGGAGACTTGTGCCTATTTCCTAACTACAGAGTCAATACTCTTTCCACTTCACCATGCTATATCATTATGCATGGGTCTGCTTGAGGCAGAACTCACTTAAGAGTCAATTTTCAGTTAAATTTTCAGTGTGAGCATTCAAACATTGGAAATCAACAAAGACTAAAATTCAGGACCTGATTTATACTTTTGTTGATTATTTAGACTTAAGAAAGTAATGGGAAAGAATATTAATATTGTAAATTAAACTTAAAAGAGCATCCTAGACACATTTTTTTTTTCAGAGAGCCAGTTGTTAAACATTTACCAGCACACTCTGATTGGAAGGATAGATTTGTTAAAATTGTATCTTGTTCTGGTTCCCCTGACTACCTCCTCTCCCCTTTTAGTCAGTACAGCAAGTTTATAAATAGCCAGTATAAAGTAACAATAGCAGGATGTAAGATTGCAAAGTGAAACCTAGAGGGCACTTACAAACTGAACCATGGATCAAAGGAGCATAACTTGCCAACTGTATCTTATATAAATTAAAAATCATATCCTGAGACTATGTGCTAAATCAGGGGGCTGTCAGGGCCTTTTGGTGCTATGATCTTTAAACATCAGGTAACCTCTGTACATCTGCAGTAAGACCAAAAGAACAGCAAAGGGTGCTGATAACTTGAGGTAGATGTGTTAATCAACTAACTTTAAGGCATTGCTGATGACTTTGAGATTGTAGTGAGCTAACCCCAGGGTGGCACAATTAAGAGTTATTCTGTCCACCACTAAAACCCTGTACAAATGAGACCTCAAACTCCTGCCCCTCTGAACACTTCCATTTCCTAAGGGTCCATGCTACTCAGTACTCTCAACTCTGATCCATGATTATATGAGATAATATTTATGAAATCAGTAGAATAGGGAACTCCCAGATGAGGAAATGCTATCTACTAATTAGGTCCATACATTTTCCTCAACTTATTGTCTTAAGAGAGTAGTATAGAGCACTTAGAGGTTAAGGGACTTGCCAGCATCATGCAGTCAATATGAGTCTTACTGGTTCTAAAACTGGCTCTCTATCTGCTATGTTATCCATATAGTGCTTTAATGCTTGTAAAGCTCCTTGCATAAATAATCTCATTTTTACCTCACAACAATTCTATTACCTCCATTTTATAGGTGAGGAAACTCCAACTGAGACTGGTTAAATGAATGGTCCAGGTCATACAGCTAGTAAGTATCTGAGGTGGGATCTGAACGTAGGTTTCTTTGACTCAGTCCAAGGCTCTATCGTCTGGTACCTCTTTGTGAACATTTGGCATTTGGAAAAACAGTTAAGTCAGGGTTTTCATTCTCCTGAACTAATTCTTTTTTTTTTTAATTTTTTTTATTTTTTTAATTTTTTTTGATTAAACAAATGCTTTATTAACTTCTGGTTTACATCATTCATTTCCACCAGATTATGAGTTACATTTTTCCCCCATTTTTTCCCTACCCACCACCCCAGAATAGCAGTCCCACTAGATATCCCCTCATCCAATCTGCTCTCTCCCATATCTTCTCCCATACCCCCTTCGAATTTGCCATTAGGGCAAGGTGGATCTCTGAGCCCCACTGCCTGGACATCTTATGAAACATTTAATTTTAAAACTTTGATTTTCAGATCCATTCCCCTTCTCCCTTGTCACCTACTCCCTCTGAGAAGATAAGCAATTCAGTATGTGTTGTACATGTATATCTATGCAAAACATTACCATAGTAGATATATTGTAAAAAGACTGCTTATATTTCCCTCCCACCTGTCTCACCTCCCACCTGGTCCATTCCCTACTTTGATCCTGTCCCTCTTTGATAGTGGGTACTTCTAACCTCCCCTCTCCCCAGAATGCCCTCCCCTCCATCATCCCCCTCTCATCCCCCTTTCCCCTACTCAGGAGAGTGAGTGAGGGTAAGATATTCCATTTAGTATGTATGTGATTCTCTCCTTGAGCCAACTTCAATGAGAATATGCTTTTGCCTTTTTGCCTTCCTGTTCTTCCCCTCCCCTGCAACTACTTCGCCTTGCCTCTTCTACATGAGATAGTTTGCCCTACCCTGTCTCTCTCCATCTCCTCTTGCCACTTTCCTCTCTCACCTCTTGACTTCACCCCTTAAGAATGATCCCTTCCTTGGGGTGGCTAGGTGGCGCAGCGAGCAGAGAGCCAGCCCCGGAGCCAGAACGACCCAAGCTCGGATCCGGCCCCAGACACCCAACACACAAACAAAAACCCAGCCGTGTGAACCTGGGCAAGTCACCCAACCCCAATTGCCCTCCAAAAAAAAAAATAATAATCATCCCTTCCCATCAAATTCAACCTGTGCCCTCTATCCATGTATACCTGTGAACATGTGCCATGTACCCTTCTTCAATTATTTTCATAATGAGAAAGGTTTCATCAAACACAGTTATTGTTTTTCCAGGTAGGACTGTAAATAGTCCAACTTTGATAAGTTCCTTTTGATTTCTTTTCCTTGATTGCCTTCTCAAGCATCTCTTGCTTCTTGTGTCTGAATGTCAAATTTTCTATTCAACTCTGGTTTTTCATCAAGAATGCTTGAAAGTCCTCTATTCCACTGAATGACCATATTTTCCCCTGAAACAAGATACTCAGTTTTGCTGGGTAGGTGGCCCTTGGGTTCATTCCCAGCTCTTTTGCCTTCTGGAATATCATATTCCATGCCCTTCTATCCCTCAATGTAGAAGCTGCCAGGTTCTGGGCTATTCTGATTGTGTTTCCACAATATTGAAATTGTTTCTTCCTGGCTGCTTGTATTTTCTCCTTGATCTGGGGATTCTGGAACCTGGCTATAATATTCCTGAGAGTTTTCTTTTGGGGATCTTTTTCAGGAGGTGATCTGTGGATTCTTTCAACTTCTATTTTGCCCTCTGGGTCTAAAACATCAGGGCAATTTTCCTTGAGAATTTCTTTAAGGATGATTTCTAGGTTCTTTGTTTGATCATGGCTTTCAGGTAGTCCAATAATTTTTAAATTATCTCTCCTGGATCTATTTTCCAGGTCAGTGGTTTTTCCCATGAGATATTTCACATTGCCTTCTATTCTTTCATTTGTTTGGATCTGTTTAATAGTATCTTGATTTCTCATAAAGTCACTAGCTTCCATTTGCTCCAGTCTAACTCTGAATGAATGAATCTCCTCAGTGAGCTTTTGAGATTCTTTTTCCATCTGGCAAATTCGACTTTTTAAGGCATTCTTCTCCTCATTGCCTATCTGAGCCTCTTTTGCCATTGAGTTAGTCTATTTTTAAAGGCGTTATTTTCCTCAGTCAGGCTGTTGACTATCATTTCATACTTTTATTGCATCTTTTTCATTTCTCTTCCCAAATTTTCCCCCACTTCTCTTATCTGCTTCTTAAGGTCCTCTATGGCCTGTAGCCAGCTTGTATTTTCATTTGGGGCTTTTGGTGCAGGAGTTCTGACCTCACAGTCCTCCTCCATGCTTTGAGCCTCTTTGCCCCTAAAATAGGAGTCAATGTTGAACTTTTCTGTTTATTTTGTTTCATTTGCCTAGGCATGTTGCCACTTAATTACTTGATTTTTGGGGGCTTGTTGCCACAGTAGGACTCTGCCACCAGACAGGGGAGCTTCCGCCCAAACGTGGGGTCTTCACAACTTCCACCAGTTGGGTGGCCTCTGTAAAGCCTCCACCCACTCTGGCAAGTTGGATACCCACCCCAAACTTCCCCCCCAGACCACAATCCAGATCCAGGCAGTTTAAAGCAAAAGCGATTAACCCCAGACTGATTGCTGGATCTTCCTACAGTTCGCAGACCCGGAGCTAGAGCCACTGCTGATGCTGCAAAATGGCTTCTGTGCAGCAGTTTCTTCAGCAGCTTTTTGCCCCCAGGGGAGGAAGCCACGTGTTCCCCAAATACTGGTCCCAAAGTCCATAGGGCACTAACCTCTCACTTTGTCCTAGGCATATCTGTGCTGATAATTCTGTAATCTCCACAACTGCTGGTGTTCTGGGGTTCCACCAGCTGGCTGAAGGCCTGGCTGCCCTGGGGCTAAAACCGCGGACCTGGGCTCGGCTCTGAGGGCTGCGCTGTCAGTTCCCAGCGCGCTGGGCTGCCTGCTCTCAGAGCGCTGCGCTGGCTGCTCCCTGCATAGCTGCTGGGCTGTCCTCAGCAGGAGGTTAGCTTCTTTGTGCTGTTCTGTGGGTGCTGTGGCTCCAGAAGTTGTTAGGAGCTCCCTTTCACATTGTTTGAAATTTGTGTGGGGCAGAGCACATTGGAAATGCTGTTTCTACTCCGCCATCTTGGCTCCGCCCCCCGAACTAATTCTTTTAAGATCAAGAATGTATGAGTTACTCAACATTTCTCATTGGTGTAATGATAGGACTGAGGAAAATAGATCAGAAAGTATAGTCATCCTGATGGGGAAAATGGACTTGGGTCCATCAGTTATCCCTATAACTCCTATAAAGAAAACAATTGCCTCTGAAGCACTATGGCAGAGAGGGCCATGTGTGGGGAGAGAACTTAGGTACTTCCACCCATGAAGTCAGAGCTATATGCTGCCTGAGTACTTAAGTAGAGATGATTGATATTAACCATCTTTAGTATTTGCTAGAGAATATCACATAATTCTATAGAAAAAGCAAATTAGTATAGAGAAAAGAAGCAGGGAGAAGGAATAAGATTAAACTTTGTGAAGGTGAGGCATTTTGTGGTATATTTCCTTTCATGTATGTGTTGCTGTGTCATTGGGCTGCTATTCATTGTCAGAGGGAAACTCTATGTGTCTCATGTTCTGTGTGAGTTTGCTACATCTTGTACATTTTTCAGGTAATAATAGCTCATATTCACAACATAACCTGACTCACATCTCACATCTTTTACCTCCAGCCCTTCTTTAAGAAAGGTCTCTCTGGAAGATGGCGGAAAGGAAGCAGTAACCTCGCTGAGCTCCTCTGTCACTAAGTCCAAAAGGGTAAATCTGAGCAGATTCCAGAGTGACGAAGCCCAGTGGAAGACAGAGTGTGGCAGAATCCAGCACAGGAGGTTGCCCAGAGTGCCCGCACAGGTCGAGCGCAGAGCGCGTGGGGTCTGCACAGGTGAGCGCAGAGCGCTGGGGTCTGCACAGCTCAGACCTAAGAGCAGGCAAGCAGACTACACCAGAGAGAGAAAAAGCCCCAGCCTGCAGACTTACCAAGGACGAATCGCAGTCATCTCGCAGAGGGAACGGATCATTGGAGCCAGGTAGGAGAGTCTGGCCCCCACTGGAGAGAGTGGCTTCTCAGGCTGCATTCAGCCCCCAGCCTGGAAATTTAGAAACTGCCTGCCTGTATGATACAGGGGCTGGAATGGCAAAGTAAATTCTAGCTGCTCTGATCCTCCCATCCCTCCTTCATGAAGCAGAAAACCCAAAGATAAGTCTCCCACCCAGATTGAAATCCCAAGTTAATGGAAATAGCCTCAGGCTTGAGAATCTCCAAGAAAGGGTGTAACTGAGACAGCCAGGAATCTGAAGAGAAGAGAGGGAGGGGACCCAACAAGCCCCACCTCACCTCACCAACAAAAGCCTACTTATAGCCCAGGGGTATAGAGGCAGAAATCTGAAGTGGTCAGACTTCCCCACCTACACATCTACATTCCTCACTGACTTCCCTGACTTAGCCATAAACTAGCCACCCAGAGGTATTCAAAGTCAAGGATCAGGCCCCAAACTCATAGCCTGAGACACTAAGAAACAGGAAGTCACAATGGGAAGGAAGGAAGCTGAAAAGGAGAAGGGGAAGGCAAGAAAGTCTATTCGAGCATACTATGCAGGGCAAGAACAACAAAACACACAGGACAATATAGACTCTCTGCCCACGCCAGAGACCACAGAAGGAAACATGATCTGGTCTCAAGCCCAAATAGCATTCCTGGAGGAGCTTAAGAAAAATTTTAAAGACCAAATCAGGGAGGCAATGACCAACTTGGAAAAAGAAAATACCTCCCTAAAAAAGGAACTTCAAAAACTTACTGAAGACCATAATTCACTAAAAATTAGATACAACCAAACTGAAACTCAGAACTCTATGATGCAGCAGGAGTCAATCGAAAAAAACAAGATGATCGAAAAATTGCAAGAAAATGTAAAATATCTCACTGGAAAAATAACTGACCTAGAGAACAGATCCAGGAGAGACAACCTAAGAATTATTGGTCTACCAGAAAGCCACGATGAGAAAAGCAGTCTAGACAACATCCTCCAAGAGATTGTCAAAGAAAACTGTCCTGAGGTCCTGGAATCAGAAGATAAAATAGCTATTGATAGAATTCACCGGACTCCTCCTGAAAGAGATCCCAAACTGAAAACTCCAAGAAATATAGTAGCCAAATTCCAGAATTATAAGATTAAAGAAAAAATTCTACAAGCAGCCAAAAAGAAACAATTCAAATATCGAGGAACCACAGTTAGGATCACACAGGACCTAGCAGCTTCTACATTAAAAGAGCGGAGGGACTGGAATTTGATATTTCGTAGGGCAAGAGAGCTAGGACTACAACCAAGGATTAACTACCCGGCAAAACTGAGCATAATCTTTCAGGCAAGGAGATGGACGTTTAATGAAGTAAGGGACTTCCAGACTTTCCTAATGAAAAAGCCAGAGCTCAATGGAAAATTTGATCTCCAATTACAAGACTCCAGAAGAACATAAAAAGGTAAACAAGGGTAACATAGACTCACACATGCAGAAGTGCACATACCCACACCCACAAACACAAGCTCATTACTTGGGATGCAAAAAGAGCAAAATGTTCACATCCCTATATGTGGAGCTGATAACTGTCAATATTTGAAATCTCTATGATTATCATGACCTGCAAAGGGTGTGGGTATGAATGCACTAACATGGAGTCTAAAAAAAAAAAAAGACTATTAAGGGGATCAATGGTACTGTAATGGGAAAAAGGAAAGGATGAGCTAGGAAAAGGTAAAATATGCCATCTGAAGAGGCATCAAAACACACTATAGAAGAAGGGAAAGTAAGAGGGAGAGGAACATCATTTAAACACTATTCTCACTGGTTCTGGTTCAAAGAAGGATCAAATTAATCAGTGAAGTTTAAGAATCTAACGTGAATAGACACATAAATTCATTAAATAGAGGAATTGGAGGGAGGGAGAGGAGCATTGTTTGAAATTTACTCTCATTGGTTTGGAATCAAACGGGGAGTAATTTACTCTGATAAGTATAAAAATTTGTTGTGTCCTATAGATAGTGGGAGGGTAAGGGGGGGGTGAAAAGGAGGAGACTAAAGGGAGGGATTATAAGGGAGGGAAATAGTAGTAAGGGGAGAGGGTAGGTTAAGAAGGGGGGTCACTGGGTGGGAACACTGAGGGAGGGGGTGGTCAAAAGGGAAAACTTCAAGGAGGGGAAGGGAGAAGGAAAAACAAAAACATAAACAGGGGAGGGAATAGGATGGAAGGGAAGAGACAGATAGTCATCATTACTGTGAATGTGAATGGGATGAACTCTCCCATAAAACAGAGGCGGATAGCAGAATGGATTAAAAACCATAATCCTACAATATGCTGTCTTCAAGAAACACATTTGAAACAAAGGGATACCTACAGGGTAAAGGTAAAAGGTTGGAGTAAAATTTATTATGCCTCAGCTAAAGTAAAAAAAGCAGGGGTAGCAATACTTATCTCAGATAAAGCAAAAGCAAAAATAGATCTAATTAAAAGAGATAAGGAAGGAAACTATATCCTACTAAAAGGCACCATCGAGAATGAAGCAATATCACTACTTAATATATATGCACCAAGTGGTATAGCATCCAAATTCCTAGAGGAGAAGTTAAAGGAATTAGAGGAAGAAATAGATAGCAAAACTATACTAGTGGGGGACCTTAATCTCCCCCTCTCTGAACTCGATAAATCTAACCTCAAAATAAACAAGAAAGAAGTTAAGGAGGTGAATAGAATCTTAGAGAGACTAGATATGATGGATCTCTGGAGAAAACTGAATGGGGATAAAAAGGAATTTACTTTCTTCTCAGCAGTGCATGGTACATACTCAAAAATAGACCATGTACTAGGGCATAAAAACCTCACAATCCAGTGCAGAAAGGCAGAAATAGTAAGCGCATCATTCTCAGATCATGATGCAATAAAAATTATATGCAATAAAGGGCCATGGAAAGATAGACTAAAAACTAATTGGAAACTAAACAATTTAATCCTAAAAAATTGGTGGGTCAAAGAAGAAATTATAGAAACAATCAATAATTTCATTCAAGAGAATGATAATAATGAAACAACATACCAAAATTTGTGGGATGCACTAAAGGCAGTTCTCAGGGGAAGTTTTATATCCCTGAGTGCATACTTAATTAAAGCAGAGAGAAGGGAGGTCAGTGAATTGGACATGCAATTGAAAAAGCTAGAAAAAGAACAAATTGAAAATCCCCAATTTAGTACTAAATTAGAAATACTGAAAACCAAAGGTGAGATTAATAAAATTGAAATTAAGAAAACCATTGAATTAATAAATAAAACCAAGAGCTGGTTTTATGAAAAAATCAACAAAATTGATAGACCCTTAGTCAATATGATAAAAAAAAAGAAAGAAGAAAACCAAATTATGAGTATCAAAAATAAAAAGGGTGAATCTACCTCCAATGAAGAGGAAATCAAAAAATAATGAGGAATTATTTTTCCCAATTGTATGCACATAAATATGACAATCTTAGTGAAATGGATGAATATTTACAAAATCACAAATTGCCCAGATTAACTGAAGAGGAAGTGAATTACCTAAATAACCCCATCTCAGAAAAAGAAATCAAACAAGCCATCAATGAACTCCCTAGGAAAAAATCTCCAGGGCCAGATGGGTTCACTAGTGAATTCTATCAAACATTTAAAGAACAATTGATTCCAATACTCTACAAACTATTTGGGAAAATTAGTGAAGGAGTCCCACCAAACTCTTTCTATGACACAAATATGGTACTGATTCCTAAATCAGGAAGAGATAAAACAGAGAAAGAAAATTATAGACCAATCTCCCTCATGAATTTAGACGCAAAAATTCTAAATAAAATATTAGCCAAAAGACTCCAACAACTTATCACAAAAATAATACACCCTGATCAGGTAGGATTCATTCCAGGAATGCAAGGATGGTTTAATATTAGGAAAACCATCAATATAATTGAGCATATCAACAACAAAACTAGCAAAAACCACATGATCATCTCAATAGATGCAGAAAAGGCTTTTGACAAAGTACAACATCCATTCCTATTAAAAACACTAGAAAGTATAGGAATAAATGGAGCCTTCCTTAAAATAGTTGCTAGCATCTATCTAAAACCATCAGCAAGTATTATATGCAATGGGGATAAACTAGAAGCCTTTCCAATAAGATCAGGAGTGAAACAAGGGTGTCCACTATCACCCCTCTTATTCAATCTGGTACTTGAAACGTTAGCAGTAGCAATTAGAGAAGAAAAAGAAATCAAAGGAATCAAATTAGGCAAAGAAGTGACCAAGCTGTCACTCTTTGCAGATGATATGATGATATACTTAGAGAATCCTAGAGAATCAAGTAAAAAATTACTTGAGACAATAAATAAATTTGGCAAAGTTGCAGGATATAAAATAAACCCACATAAATCCTCAGCATTCCTGTACATTTCTAATAAAACTCAACAGCAAGAGATAGAAAGAGAAATCCCATTTAAAGTCACTGTAGACATTATAAAATATTTGGGAATATACTTGCCAAAACAAACCCAGAATCTATATGATCACAACTACAAAACACTTCTCACAGAAATAAAATCAGATCTAAATAGTTGGAAAAATATCAATTGCTCGTGGCTGGGTCGAGCTAATATAATAAAAATGACAATTTTACCCAAACTAAATTATATATTTAGTGCCATTCCAATCAATTTACCAAAAAACTACTTTGTAGAGTTAGACAAAATAATAACAAAATTTATTTGGAAAAACAAACGGTCTAGAATATCAAGGGAATTAATGAAAAGAAATGCTAGGGAAGGTGGACTAGCTATGCCAGATCTTAATCTGTATTATACAGCAGCAGTCATCAAAACTGCTTGGTACTGGCAGAGGTGTAGAGTAGTGGATCAATGGAATAGATTAGGTGCAGGAGACCCAGCAGTTAATGAATATAGCAATCTATTGTTCGATAAACCCAAAGACCCCAGTTTTTGGGATAAGAATGCACTATTTGACAAAAACTGCTGGGAAAACTGGAATACAGTATGGCAGAAACTGGGCATAGATCACTATCTAACACCATATACCAAAATAAAGTCTAAATGGGTGCATGATCTAGGTGTAAAGGATGATACTGTAAGCAATTTGGGAAAGCAAGGAATAGTTTACCTGACAGATCTGTGGAGAGGGGAAGATTTTAGGACCAAACAAGAATTAGAGAGCATTATAAAATGCAAAATGGATAATTTTGATTACATTAAATTGAAAAGCTTCTGCACAAACAAAGCCAATGTAACCAAGATCAAGAGGGAGGTGGGAAATTGGGAAAGAATTTTTACAACCTGTGTCTCTGATAAAGGACTCATTTCTAAAATTTATAGAGAATTGAGCCAAATCTATATGAATACAAGTCATTCCCCAATTGAGAAATGGTCAAAGGATATGAATAGGAAGTTTTCAGAGAAAGAAATTAAAGATATCTATAAGCATATGAAGAAATGCTCTAAATCACTATTAATTAGAGAAATGCAAATCAAAACAACTCTGAGATACCACATCTCTCCAGTCAGATTGGCTAAGATGACAAAACAAGAAAGTGACAAATGCTGGAGAGGATGTGGGCAAATTGGAACGCTAATACATTGCTGGTGGAGTTGTGAATTTATCCAACCATTCTGGAGAGCAATCTGGAATTATGCCCAAAGGATTATAAATAATTTCATACCCTTTGACCCAGCCATACCACTCCTAGGGTTATATCCCAAAGAGATCATAGTAGTGGGAGGAAGAACCATATGTACAAAAATATTTTTAGCAGCCCTTTTTGTGGTTGCAAAGAATTGGAAACTAAAGGGGTGCCCATCAATTGGGGAATGGCTAAACAAGTTGTGGTATATGAATGTAATGGAATTTTATTGTGCTATAAGAAATGAGGAGGTGACGGATTTCATAATTACCTGGAGAGACTTATACAAACTGATGCTGAGCGAGAAGAGTAGAATCAGAAGAAATTTGTATACAATCACAGACATACCATATCTGTGACGACCAACTATGACAGACTGGACTCTTTTCAGCAATGCAGTGATATAAGTTAATCCCGAATGACTCAAGAAAGTGAGAAATGTGCCATCCAGAGATATAACTAGAAAGAACTGAGCCTGAATCCTGATGGAAGCAAACTAAATGATCTTGTTCTTCTCATTGTTTGGTTGTACTTCTTCCTTACCATCTTTCATCCCACCTAGTACTATATGCCTTTGTAATTGGAATAATGTTTAATATGAATGCATTTGCAGACCCTATACTGTACTATATGATGTCATGAGGGGAGGGGGGAGGGAAGTAAAGGAAATTTGAAAATCAAGGAACTATGGAATTGAATCTTGTCAACTGAAACTAAACTAATAAATTAATTAAAAAAAAAAAAGGCAAAAAAAAAAAAAAAAAAGAAAGGTCTCTCTGTCCTATGTGACTCCCATTGTGCCCCCGTGCTGGGCACCCAGGAAGT
The DNA here is from genome assembly GCA_011680675.1 of Gymnobelideus leadbeateri. NCBI lineage: Eukaryota > Metazoa > Chordata > Mammalia > Diprotodontia > Petauridae > Gymnobelideus > Gymnobelideus leadbeateri. The sequence continues at coordinate 87,275 of WOXC01006490.1, forward strand.
ACCATAAAGGCATAGTTGATCATAGACATTTGTGAGAAATAGTATTAAATTGAATGTGATACAAATAGTGAAGTGCTTAGTACCTGTCACATAGTCAGTGCTATAAAAATGTTACCTAATATTAGCTAGCAAATGCATTTTTAACAGAATATATTAAAGAAAATGCAAATATAAGTAAGGCTAGAGCAGAGCAGGGCCTACCTATTGTTGTTCTCCAGTTGAACTTGTTTTTTTTTTCCATCCTCCTGCTTCAGGGAAAACAAGTGCCTGAGAAAACATATAGTCAATCAGTCAATATGTATTAAATACCAACTATGTGCTAACATTCACCTCCTAACTTGTCCATTCAGAGGGAGGTCATCTATCATGGTCTTACAGAAGAAAATTGCAGATGACACAGGCACCAGTGGCCTAAACTTACCATCTTCCCTTTGGCCTATCACAGTTCTTTACATGGTGGATATTATACTTATACTTTGTATTTGTTATAATTATACCCCCATTTTTAGAGCCTTAAGCTAGGATTTGTTAGAGAAGGAGCCTTGGTACCAACAACTTTAGGATTCTGTTCAGTAAAAATCTAGAAAAATGGCAATGGCCCCAGTTCCTCAGAAAGCCTAAAGACAAGTCAAATACTTGTTTCATATACAACAAGGGAGAGGAGGAATGGAAACCTACATCTCTTTTTCCTGCAGGGATAAATGCAGATGGAAAACCAGATGTTGGCACTGAACCAAAGCAACACGTAGGCCAAGTCAGGGGAGAGAAGAAAGTGAGGCACAGAATCTAACTTACTGGGGAGAAGATATGTCTCCAATGGGTTACCTCAGAGAGGAGGTTGTGTGGCATTTCTACTTGGTTAATTGGTTAGTAAAAGAGTGTGAAACTTTCTTTCCTACCCTATTCAGAGTTAATAACAGTAATGCATTTATATAGTGTTTTAAAATTTGCAAATCTCATTTACATAGTACATTACAAACCTCTTTACATACATTTTATTTGAGCCTCAAAATGACCCTATGGGATAGAGAAAAAGGTATAATTATTCCTATTTTTATAGGTGGACCAATTAAGAGAAATTCAGTCCTTGACTTGCCTACTCCTTGCTCAACTAGAAAGTATCTGAGGCAGGATTTAAACCCCAAGTCTTCCTGACTTGAAGTCTTTCCTTCTAACGACTATGCTACTCAGTCTTCAAGAAACTAATTCTGGGTATTCTTGATTTTAAAGTCAGAGAAGTTGAATCTTCTTTGGAAAGAAAAAAAACAAGTAAGGTATTTTTTTTAGACCAGTGGAGTTAAACTGATAGAATTGGGGGCCACTAATCCATATATAAGGATCCCTGAGGGCTAAATATTGACAGTTTTCAAATGTTATTGATGTTTTATTATAGTTTTATTTAATTAAATATTTCCTAATTACATTGTAATCTGATTTGGGCCACACTGGCCATGTGTTTGACATCTCTGTTTAGGCCATAATGGCTTGCAGTAGCAGTAGGGTCTCTCTCTCTCTGTGCTTTCCTAAGTATGATCTGGCTAAACATAAAAATGAAAGATTCCCCCTATGACAAACCACCCCCCATCTTCTCTCGTGAAGCACCTTAACTTTGTTTTCACTTGAGTGTGCCCATTAGTTGATTTTGTTTTTTGGTGTGCCACTGTCCCTCACTAGAAAAATGTTCCCTATTTCTCCACTTTTATGACTGCCATTATTCTGAAGCTATACTGGTCCTGACTGGCCTGATTATACTTCTTCATAGCAAACCTCAGGTCTTGTTTCATGTAGATGTCTTTTTTCTGTCACCTCTGGGTCAGCCAGTAGTGCTTTGCTTCTCTCAACTTCTTTACTGGCCACCAAGGAAAGGATGAACATCAGGAACAGAAAGGTCTGCCCATAGTCCCTCAGATAAGGAAGCATGGAGAGCTTGTTTCTTGTTCTGGGACCTGGGGGATGAGAAAAAGCTGCTGTTGTCCCCAGCCCTTTGAATGTGGTGTGCTTCCTTCAATACTTTCCTTGTGACTATATTTTAGAACCTCTTTTTACTTTGATATCATCTCTTTTGTGGGCAATTCTCCAGTATCTTTTCTTACCTAAACAAATTTAATCAAAAGGAAACAAGAACCATTATTATTAATACATATTTCCATTTTTAAAAATATGCTGACATACAAGCATATATACATACACACATAGTCCATTCTCTCATTTCATTTTCAGGATTGTCCATTTGCTAACACGCTCACCTTCCTCATGAAGATATGCATCAAGCTGTCATGGTGCTCTGGCATTTGGGACATAGTGGGCTAGAACTAGGGAAAAGGTTGATTCTCTTAGATATGAAACCGGTATATTTTGGTGTTTGAGGGTTCCCCTTTTGGTATGTTATTGATGTAGGGAACACTTCCAGTGAGGAAACTTTCCCTATTGATGCAAATCAACAACTATCCTACACATTATAGTATTGGTGAGCTTCCTCAGGGCACTGAGAAGTATAATAATATAACTATAATAACTAACATTTATACAATATGTCTGTATACTATGTGCTTGCTAAATGCTTTACAATCATCTCATTTGATCCTCAAAGCAACCCAAGGAGGCAGGTGCTGGTATTATCCCCATTTTTACAAGTGAGGAAGCTGAGGCAAACAGAGATTAAGAAACGTCTGAGGCTGGATTTAAACACAGGTCTTCCTGACTCTAAGGCTAGTACTCTACCCACTGCTACCTAGATGCCCCATAATTTGCTAAGGGTTACATAACCATATGTGACCATGCCTGGAACATAGTAAGCAATAAATAATTTTTTAAAAATTCATTTGTTAGAGGTAGGACTTGAAATGATATCTTCACGCCAAGGCTGATTTTGTCTGTCTCTCAAAACTAGCAGTATTACATAGATACATGTGTATGTATGTATGTATGTATGTACATATGTATGTTTACATACAAGCATGCATATGCATGTTTACATACAAGCAATACAAAACAAATATATCATATAATATGTTGTAATATATTTAGCTGACATATGTGTATTAATAATAACATGATAGATTTGTTTCTGTTGCTTTGTTGTTGGGTGGTACTCTAGGCCTAAAGTCAGGAGGAATTACCTTCCTGAGTCCAAATCTGGCCTCAGACATTTGCTAGCTGTGCGACCCTGGGCAAGTTACTTAACCCTATTTGCCTCAGTTCTTCCTCTGCAAAATGAGCTGGAGAAGGAAATGGGAAACCACTCCAGTATCTTTGCTAAGAAAACCCCAATTACAGTCATTAAGAGTCAGACACAACTGAAATGACTGAATAATGACAACAATACATACACACACATATGTATATATATATGTATATTTTATAAGGCTAGTATGAGCTGGAATTGGAATCAGAAGTTTCCCTATACTGATGAATCCCAGGAGCAAAACTCTCAAACATGTCAAAATATACTAACCTCATACCTAAGAAGATCTACCTTTTTCACTGGTTCTAGTGTACTGGGCCCCATGTGCCAGAGCACCATGATAGTTCAATGCATGTGTGTCCAAATCTCTATTCTGACACTTACTAATTGCACTACCATTTAATTTATTTGAGCCCCAGTTTCCTCATTTATCAGATGGAGGTAATAATAATTGTGGTAAATGACTCATGAGGTAGTATACGTAAATTACTTGTCAAACTTTAAAATGCTATTTAAACCTCACATTCATTCTTCTGAACTTTAACTTAGTGTACAACTTCAAAACAATTAAAAACATCCACAGGAGTCTCGCAGTTAGTGGAGATGTCCTTCTGAACTCTTAAGAAGGAACTGGGTTCTGTGTGTGTGAAATGTGTGGAGAATTAATGACACTGACTTGAGAAGTCATTATGTAAGATCATGCTCACAATGGAGTGAGCAGAGCACCAGTCAAACATGGGGGTACAAGATTTGCATTTACTACCACAGGAATCCTTTGTAATGGTGTCTATGTCCAACTGCTTGAACTGTCTAGCAATTGTAAGGATTGTCCTTGCTGTGTTTTTCTGAGGAATCCCATTGAGACCAAGACTAGACATGGACACCCAATGGCCATCTTCCTTTTATTAGGACACTAACCTAGGTTAGAAGAATTAGGAGTGCATTGTAGAAAGAGTGTGAGTTATAGTAGATGGAAACTTTGCAATCAATCGATCTTTGAAAATTGGGTCCATTGATAATTTATCTTAATCTCCTTCCCACTAGATCTCAGATGATACAGCTGATTACTAGTATGACTAACTCGACACTAGAAGAACAAGCAATAGAAGTATGGACCAAAGATGGCACTGGATCATGGGAGATGAAGCATAAGTGGGACAAAGCTCAGTCACTTTAGCTCTGTAGAGGAGGACAGCAAACTTAGGTATCTTTTTAAAAAAATACTATCTTTTCCTTTTTTCTTTACTACTTTTAGCTTGACAGCAAGTCTTTAATCTGAAAAATAGGTCCCTTGCTCTTAGAGATCTGATTGTATTGAGAACTGATTCTAAGACATCAACATGAACTCAAGGAAGTTGTTGAGGGTGAATGTCTCAGTAATAAGAAATCATTAGGAAAGAAAACATTCTAATTATGAGAATTGTATATATAATTAAATACTTCTACTTTTAAAAAATAAAGCTGTAGTAATAGAAACCTTTCTAGAATATATTTTAAAGAAGTATATTGATGATAATGTCTTCATTATCTTTCTTCATTATTAATGATAATGTCTTCATTATTTTTCAATGTCATCAACATTTTTATGCCATATTCTGTGTTGTCCTATGGATGTAACTTATAGATTGTCTGAGAACTAGATTGGATACATGGGTAGTGTTGGGTAGAATGCATACTGACTGGACAGAAAAAAAAAATGCCCTGGAATTTTCTTGAAAAATGTCTGTGTACTATTTGGTCATTTTGAGTCTTTCTCATATAGTACCTGGGGCATTTCTCTTCTCTCACATATGGAGCTCTCATCATTTTCACATGCTTGATGTATTCTCTGGGTGTACATTCACTCAGAACATTAGCTCGCAAGCCCCCACTATTTAGATATCCAGAGCACGCGCGCGCACACACACACACACACACACACACACACACACACACACACATATATATGCATTTCATGAAACAGTATAGTAAAAAAATTCTAAACAGAATATTCTTCCCATGAAATTAGGGAATGCCATCCTACAAATATATAGACCTTCAGTGAGGAGAGTGAGCATTCATAAAAATGAAGTAAAACACATGAAACTGCTTGACCTCATGGGCAGTGTTGGATGGCTGTCTCTTGGTAAAATTAAATAATCACAACACAAAGCATTCTTTTGCCCTCCAGAATTATTTTCTTCTCTTATACTCTTGCTATCAGTGTTCTTTGACTTTTGCAGTTGTAGTCAAACATTACGTGTGATTTATGTATGTTACAAAATAAATCATGGGTAACTGTCTTGGAAGTTTGTAGCCACTCTTGTATCTCACTTCAGCTGTCCTAATTTGATTCATGTGTTATAAAGGAAGACTGCCTCCTCTCACTATTTCAGGCACTGGTGATGGATTGTTTGGCTCCCAGACTGGATTGTTTCTGATAGGGGATAGCACAACATATGGCATAATTAAATGTTGTTTACAATGGTGACATTGAACTATATGGAAAAGGTTACATCCATATCAACATACTTCATTAAATGCATTCCAGAAAGATTTCTATCAAAGCAATTTTATTTTTTTAAAACAGCATTATGTTCAGTTATATGCACAATTCCCATAATTGGAATAATTTCTTTCTTAATGATTTATTACTGAGAAATGCAATTTATTCTCAAGCTACAAAACAAAATCAAGCAGTTAGATAGAGCTAGACAGAGCACTGGACCTGAAAGATCAGAAAGCTGAGTTCAAATCCAGCTTCAAACTCTAGCTATCAAACCTTAGACAAATCACTTAGCATCTGTGTGCCTCGGTTTCCTTATTTGTAAAATGGAGATAATACCCTTACTTCCTTCAGGGTTGTTACAAGATCAAGTGATATGTTATTTATAAAACATTCTGCAAACCTTAAAATGTTATATAAATGCTAACTATTCTTATAACCCACTTCTGACAAAATCTTTTCCTCTCTGTAGAAGTCATGCTTCACCTATAATCTACCAATGGGTTGATGAAGATTAACAAACCAAAAGGCCAGCCACATCCTGAAATAAAAACCACTTGTATCCTATGCTAACAGACAACAGGACCATAGGGTTTTCCTCCTTTCTTGTGACAGAGTTTGTTTAACAGTGTGGTATACTCTTCTATGCACAGTCCCTCCCTCTTTTGCCAGCTGTGGCACATTGTAACTAGAAACCTGGATTCAAGGCCTGCCTGTGACACATACTGTCAAGTGTGACCCTAGGTAAGGTATTTCATTTCTCAGAGGCAATATAGAGGCAACTCTCTAAGGCAATATAGAGAGGAAGTGTCCACCCAACAACAGTGAGGGAAGTTTCCTTATTTAGGAGTTCCCCAAACCAATGAAAACCCAGCTCTAATTGTTGTCCTATCTCTGTCCTTCACCAGCTGTTTCCTGTTCTTTTGTTGTGTTCTTTCCCTGCCTTCACTTCATTCATACCCATACCCACAGCGGAGAATTATCAGGCAGATTTGGAGGGGGTCTTCAATTTGCTTTTCTCACTCACATTTTCCACTCAGTTGCATTCACTTACCTGTTTTCATCTGCAAGTCCTGGATTGACAACAAACAGAATCTGGCTTTAGTGTAAAGGTCAGCTGAGTCTCCATGGATTTTCCTGCAAGACTATATGAAATTCTGACTAGTTGCTTCACTTTGTCCTCTGGCAACAATGTGCTTCCTTTTGTCCAGGGGTCTTAGATGAATTTTTTCCCACCTGCTCACAGACTTTTGTGTTATCCTGAGACTATGACTATTGTCTAGGTACTACCCCATTAATAGCTTTGTGAAATAATCCCAACATCTCTGTCCTTGACTCTTTCAGTGACAGTGCTCTGACCTGCTCCTAGCTACAAATAAGTCTAATAGATCCAGGATCATATACACATATTAAAGAAGAAAGAGAACACATATCATCTGCCCTCACTCAGCTACCTCCCAATACTTCAGGACAAATTCACTGAGTGGGCTGAGTAGCTTGGTAAGGGATATTTCTGGCTCTCCCCATTGGGTGGAAGGTGGGGATAGAGCCTAGGCTTGGGCCCTGAGATGCTGAACAGCTCTGGTTTCCCAGAAAGACCTGTCTTTTAAGAGGCATGTAAGCACATAAGGCCAGCCACAGTTTCATTTCTTAGAAAGTCCCAGTTTTGGAATGACCTCAGAGGATTGTTAACAATAACAATCCAAGAATGAATTTAGGAAAACAACTGCTCCCTCCCCCTTTCCTAATCAGTAACTCTTGAGACCTTTTTAAGCAGAGAGGGATAGCATGTGGTAGGCTAAACCCTAATCAAGGAACTCTACTTTGGAGCAGACATTCTTTCTTTCTTTCTTTTTTTGCTTTTTGTAAGGGGGAGGGGAGGGCAATCAGGGTTAAGTGACTTGCCCAAGGTCACACAGCTAGTCTTTGTGGTAAGTGTCTAAGGCCGGATTTGAACTCAGGTCCTCCTAACTCCAGGACTGGTGCTCTATTCACTGCGCCACCTAGCCACCCCTGGAGCAGACATTCTTAACCTTGGGTTAATAATGTTTAAAAATGTTTTGATAACTGTATTTCAATATAATTGGTATCCTTTGAAAGCCTATGTATTTTACTTTATACATTTAAAGACTATCCTGAGCAGGGGTCCACAGGCTTTACCAAGCTACCAAAGGGACCCATTACCAAAAGAAAGGTTAAGAATTCCTGCCTTAGAGGGAGGAAGTGTGAACACAAGGACATTAGAGGGAATTTTTAATTTGGTATAAATATAAAAAACAGTCAAAATGACTTCTATAAATTGTGGATATAATTCTTAAAATAACCTGAAAGGCTACATACCTACAGATATTCTTTCAAATAGGATTGAATTAGGTTACAAATCAATACCTCCCAGGTCTCTTTTGGATGGATCTGTGCATGTGACCCCCCAGATTCCATGGAGGGAGGGTGGGAAATACATTTGCTGTTTTAACCACAGAAGAGAAATCAGCAATAAAACCATTATCTCTTATGAAAGCTCCAGAAGAAAGGGAAAAAGTTAAAGGGGGAAAACAGAGAAGCATTGTAAACTACTACTCAATCTGCCTGAAGAAAGAAGTGTCAAAGAAGAAAGCATACATCTTGTGTCCTTCCTTCTATTTCTTCTCCAGTTAGGTCACAAAATACCTTTTCCCAGTCATTAGAATTTGTCTGTAGTCTGCCCCTTGGCTTCCTCTGAGGGTTAGAGGCAAAACCACACTTTATAAACTTAAGACCTATGCCTTGGCTTTACAGTTTTTGTTGGTCTAGTCTCCTTTTAAGGGGCAAGTGAGTTTGTTGAGTTAATAAGCTCTATAAACACAGGGAACTAAATACTTATTCAATAATAGCTAACATTTGCAAAACACTTTACATATATTATCTCATTACATCCTTATGACAAACCTGAAGTAGGTGCTAATACTATCTGCTTTCATATATTGAGGATAACATCTAGCGAGGCTAAATAAATGACTTGCTCAGAGTTACCAGTTAGTAAGTATCTAAGGAAAAATTTGGATTCAAGCCTTCCTGAATCCAAGTCCAGAACTCTATACTACATGATGTATTGATGTTTCCTTTCCTGACATCTGTTGTTCTAGAAGGAGCTGAGTGAGTGAGAGGCACATCATTAAGCTCCCACTCCAAAGATCTAGAATTTAATTCAAGTCAATGAGAACATATTAAATCTGCTTACCATGACCCAGGTAGGTTCTGGGGAGCTAGGTGCTAGGCATGCAATAACAAAATATAAGCCATCCCTGCCCTCAAAGAACTTCCATTCTATTGGAGATTGAAGCTGGAGGGAATAACATGTTATAGATAAGTAAATGCAGCTAGGTGGCACAGTGAATAGAGCACTGGGCTTGGAATCAGGAAGATTCAACTTCATGAATTCAAATCTGGTCTCAGACACTTCTGCAATACAGCACACCTGAGGGCTACAGTTGTGAAAGATTTTAAGGGTCTAATTACAAGGTATAATAAGCTTTCTATTCAAAACTAAACCTTATTCAGGAAACTAAAGCATTCACAATTCATAACAACATAATTTATTACTAAGGTGATAACATAGCCTTAAACAAAACATATCATTCAATATATATCATAATACTCAGTATGCAACAAGGCATACAACATATATCATTGTATTCAGTATATAACATAGCATTCCCCCCAAATACTCGTTTATATAATCAGGGAGTCCCAGGCCAAGGTCTTCCCTAGCATAACACATCCCCAGGGGTAGCAGAGAACACAAACACCCTCTACCCCTAGGGCACAATAGGTTATAATCCCTTCAATTAAAATAGAGTGTCCAAATCCTGAAAGTTTTCTTGTGGGTGTGTCCTTTCCTTACTGCCATTACAGGCTCTCACCTGGCAATCTTACTGCCTCTGCCTCACTTCAAAGTAAACATCTTGACTCAGTGTTGACTTCTGAGCCCTATGGTTCCTCTTCTATGGGCCAACCACTTCCAGCTCCCTCCTGGATCCTGACACAGGCAGTTCTCTGCTCCTACTCCAAGTCTCAGCTCACTGGGGAATGGACTGCTCCATTCCAAGCTCTCCCTACTCCTGCCTGACAGCAGACTCCAGGGCTTACTGCCCCTAGTTTTTTTTCTGGGAAAGCAAAGCTTAACAGGGCAACAACAATATTTACACACATTGTTGTCTCAGTTCTCTTTTAAAGCTCAGAATCTCTTTGATAACAGCTCTTAAAAGAGGCTTAAGCTAAGCCTGCTTCTGGTAGGTGGATCCTCAATTCACTTTCACAACCTGGAGGCTCCTTCAGCCAGCCTGTACTGCTACTGCTAGCCTTCTCACTGTTCTGCATTCAATGATCATTTTCTTATCTTCTTCATTCTCCTCTTCATCTTCTTCTGAGTTCACATTCTTAACTTGGGGGGAGGAGGAGCCCTTAACAACAGCTACTTAGATTCTTTTTTCCAGGATATCAAGAGTTCTCGGGTGCAGTATTCTTCCAGTAAATGAGCCTCAAAGTGATACCAATCTTCCAGCTTTTATATGGTTTTACTAGGCATCTGATTGGTTCTGTGTGAAAAGCCCATGTGCATAGCCCACATGTGTTACCTGATTGACTCAGCCCACTGTGTGTAGCACAGAAACTTGACACCAGAGAGGCTCAATGCCCAAAGGCATGAAAGCCAAACCTCGCTACCTAATGTGCTACAGCTATGAATTACCAGGGCTCAAAGGCCTTCAGATGTTTACAATTTAGCCTGAGGCTGGGAAACTGAATTCCAAAAGAAAACAACAAAAATTCCACCTTGCTTGTGGTTACAGCTTCCTAGCTGCATGATACTGAGCAAGTCACTTAATGGCATTTGCCTTAGTTTTTTCATCTGTAAAATTATCTGGAGAAAGAAATGGCAAACCACTCCAGTATCTTTGCCAAGAAAACCCCAAATGGGGTCACAATGACTGAAAAATGACAGAATAACAGGATAAATAAATGCAAAACATAAACCAAGTAAGTACAGTCATTTTGGAGAAGGAAGACATAGCAATGGAGGGGGTGAGGATTAGGAAAGATCCTGTGCTGGAGGTGGCATTTGACATGAGCCTTAAATGGAGATAAGCATATATTTCAAAAGGTAGAGGTGAGGAAAGAAGAGCATTTTAGGCATGAGTGCAGCTGTAATGGCAATGTGTTAGGAACCAGAATGCCATTACAGGGAACTGCAAGTAGGCCAATTTGGCTGACTCATAGAGTGTGTGAGCTGGGATATGTAATCAGTCTGGAAAGACTGATTTGAATTTGAACGAGATTATGAAGTGCTTTATCCTCTCCCACTCTGCTGCCCTCAAACCCTCCCCCACCCTTTTCCTAACATCCCTGTCACTGCTGAGGGCACCCCATGCTCCCCGTCATCTTGGTTTGAAATCTAGGTGTTATCAACTCTTCACCCTCTTTACTCCACATCCAACCAGTTGCCAAGACTTGTTGTCATATTCTCTCCCATGACATTGCCATCATCCTGGTGCAGGCCATCATCACCTTTCACCTGGAAAATTGTAATGACCTGCTGGTTAGTCTCCCTACCTCAAGTCTCTGCTCACTCCAGTCTATCCTCCATTCAGTTGTCAAATCAACCTTCCTGAACAAGAGGAGTGATTATGTCACACACACCTGGCCCCCCAACCCTGCCACTATCTAATATATTCCAGTGGCTACCTAGTACCTTCAGGATCAAATATAGAATCCTCTGCTTGATTTTTAAAGCCCTTCATAACTTGTCTCTCCCTCCTGCCCAAATCTTTCCAGTCTTCTTCTACCTTACTCCCTTCTTCATACTCCTCCATCCAATGCCTATCTTCTTTGCTGTTTTTTTCCATCTCCAGACTGAACATTTTACCTACCTGTCCTTCATGCCTGCAATTCTCTCCCTCATCACTTCTGCTTCTTGGCTTTCCTGGCTTTCTCCAAGTGTCAGCTAAAGTACCATCTTCTCCAAGAAGCCTCTTCCAGTCCTCCCTCTGTGATCAATTTATATTGTATACATGTGTGTATAAAAACACTCATGTGGGGCAGCTAGGTGGCACAGTGAATAATTGAGCACTGGCTCTGGAGACAGGAGGACCTGAGTTCAAATATGGCCTCAGACACAACACACACACACACACACAAAACTAGCTGTGTGACCTTGGGCAAGTAACTTAACCCCAATTGCCCTTCAAAAAAAAAAAGAAAAAAACACACCTGTATATAACTTGTATATGTGTGTGTGTATATATATCTGTATATATGTAATATATACACACAGATGTATATAACTGAGAATATACACATATATGATTTGTGTATATATACATATGTGTGTATACATATATATACACACACACATATATGTAAACATGAGAGAGACAGAGTTTGTATTTAGTTGTTTGCCTGTTGTCTTCCCCATTAGACTATGAGGACTGGGCTGTGAGAACCTTGGTTTTTTATTTTGTTTTTTGCTTTTAATTTTACCTCCAGTGATTAGCTCAGTGTCTGGCACATAGGAGTTGCTTAGTAAATTCTTTCTGATTAACTGGCTGCTTTGAATGCCAAACAAGGGAGTTTGTATTTCATTCTAGAAGCAATAGAAAGCCACCAAAGCTGAGAAGGAAAATAAATCAGCCCTGCAGGTTGGGAATGCCAATTTAGCCATGCTGTGGAAAATTATTGGGGGGTGAGGGGCACCCTGCTAGGCAGTTAGACCAGGTAGGAAGGTATTGAAGCAATTCCAAGAGAAAAGTGGAAATGATAAAGTTCTAAAATGGAGCGAGTGGAGAGCAGGTGAATGTGAAAGATACTGTGCAAGCAAAATAGACAAGATTTGGTAACAGATTGGATGTGAAGGGAAAAATGTGGAAGGTAACAAGGTGTTGATTGAAAAAATCACAATATTGCTAAGGATAGCTAAACAGTCAGTCTCTCATCAGGGTGTGTCCACAGGAGGAAACTGCAGCAGGCACATGTTATTGCACAATAATTAGCAAGCTAAATTTCTCTCCAAAGAAATATGTGTTACTCGGTTATTCTGCTTTTACTCATCAAACTGACATGTACCTCCTTACTGCTCCTGCAGTTATAAGTCCCCAAACTCTAGATTCCCTTACATTCTTAGCTAAGATTTTGAGATAGACATCCTGTCTTGATTTTCTCCATTATCCTAAATAATCATGACAGAGTAAGAGCCTATCAAGAAAGAAATCATTTTACCAGCCTATTATCTCTCCCCTACCTACTTTAAATAAGAAAGCTTAACAACTTCACCATCAAAGACAAACTATATCAAATGTTAGTAAGATACACAAATTCCCTAGAGCAGATCACTCTCTCTCCTTGGCAGTCCTCAGTTTGACTATTCACTGATTTGTGAAGAATGGGAGGAGCAGTATTTTTTTTTTTATATGGTTCATTTTTTTTTTTTTTGGAGGAAAGGGCAGAGCAATTGGGCTTAAGTGACTTGCCTAAGGCCACACTGCTGCTAGTAAGTGTTAAGTGGCTGAGGCCAAATTTGAACTCGGGTCCTCCTTACTCCAAGGTTGGTGCTCTATTCACTGTGCCACCTAGCCTCCCCAAGGGAGGAGCAGTATTTAAGGAATAAAAAGAGGGACAGCTAGGTGTCACAGTGAATAGAGCACTGGCCCTGGAATCAGGAGGATTCCAAGGAGGACCCAAGTTCAAATTAGGCCTCAGACATTTGACACAATAACTATGTGACCTTGGGCAAGTCACTTAACCCCAATTTCCTTGCCTTTCCCCCTCCAAAAAGAAGTGGTGTTATCTTGCACATTGTAGGGTAGAGTTCACTTATTTAACTAGCATTTATTAAGCACCAGCTATGTACTAAGCCTTCTGATAAACTCTGGAGATACAAAGGTAAAAACGAACAAACAAACAAAAAAGTCAGTCTCTGGGAGATGTGGCTTCTGTGGTACTGAGAGTGAGAGTATTGCAAGTGCTGTTGTCTGCATGGGAAGATCTCACCCTTCCTCCACATACTACCAATTACCTTTGTAATAAGCGGAAGAGGGTTAGAGGAAAAGGGATTATGATACCATGGGAAATATTTCAGAAGTAGGTAGGCTTTACTTACAGCAAGAGCTAGTTAAAGCTGACCTGGGTAAGGAGACTACTACAGCATAGGAGAAGAGAGTGAATATGACAAGTGAATTTGGGCATAAGAGCAGAAAGTATAGAGTGACTAGGAAGGCTCCCTTTCATTCTATTATTGTCTCTGTACCAAAGTTTTATTTTAACTGGCAATGTGAGATTTTTTTTTAATGTTCCCTATTGCCTAGTGAATAAAATCCTGGCTTTATCCCATGGTCTCATGCTTTCTTCCTAAGCAACAGCCATTATGTTCTCTCTCTTCCTCTTAGGAGGACACCTCCAAACAGTCATCTCTTTCTCTCTCAGGAATATCTCTCAACTTTCATTTTGTTATTGTCTCTGAATTGGACTTCACAAGCTCTTGTTTGTTATTGTCATTGATATTCACAGGCAATTTGGGATAATACAACATTTTTTTCTATATTCTGGATAGTCTGGATGCCTGTGTAGTGTTCACTGAGTCAAATCTGATCAGGAAGGTTGATTCAGAAGGTGCCATCCATAAAAGAAAGGAGTTTGGAATGTATTGCAAGCACTGATAGTAGGCCAGGGATCCATCCTGAGATCATCAGCTAAGGATCTGTCTCAAGGGGAAACAAGGATCTAAGTCAGTGACAGCAAGGGGGATGGTCAAACAGAATCTGTAGCATATTTTTTTGTGGAAAAAGGGCCATCCTGAGTCCATTAGAGTAGGTTACAGTAAGCATTGTGACCTGTTAGAGCACCATGACTATAAGCCACAGTTAAGAAAAAAATGAACTTAAATGGTTAATTTCAAATTCATTATTGCTCCTTTTCTCTTATTTTAACAAAGAGATGCTGTTGTTGCAGCTATAGATGTGTGCTAGACCACAGCTAGGTACCACTGCAGCTCTAGTTCATGAAATTGTATTGGTTTAATCAAGGTAGAGTGAAAATCTTGAAAATGTACATTGGAAGAAAACAGAACAATTGTCTTATGTGAAAAGAAGCAAAGGGATAGGGATAGCTGGTGACTTTATAGCTCTTTAAGGCTTGCCAACGAGCATTTTCTAAATGTTGTCTCACTTAGTCCTCACAATAACCATGCATGGTAAGTACTATCCTCCATTTACACATGAGACAGAGAGGTTAAGTGATTTGCTCAGGGTCATATAACTAAATCCAGTCTGAGAAGACTTGAACTCAAGTCTTCTGCCTACCAGTTCAGTTCTCTAACCACTATTCCACTGAGCTACATCTAGGAGGCAAAAGTCTTTTTAGTGAATATCAGAACAAGTAACTCAGGCACATGTAAGAGGATAATCCATCAGCTGATTCAATTTGTTAACTAGCAACACAATGGACTCCTGAGCCAGAGATTTTTCTTTCAAATCCTCACAGTTCCCTTAGAGAGGTTCTTCTATTCTTTTTTTGTTTTTGTTTTTTGGAGGCAACTGGGATTAAGTGACTTGTCCAGGGTCACACAGCTAATATGTGTCTGAGACCAGATTTGCACTCAAGTCTTCCTGACTCCAGTGCCAGTGCCCTATCTACTGTATCACTTAGCTACCCTGAGAGGTTCTCCTATTAAAACAGGCATCCACTATGATTATGTTGGAGTTGTCCTTGGTGAGGGGAGGTCAAAAGTAGTAACTCCTTGCACACAATGGTTCATTCAACTGTTAAGCATCTTAGCAGAGGCTCTGTCAACTCTTTCTTTTGGGGTCTTGTGGTCTCAACATAACTGATGGCTGAGAGGGTGGGGTCAACTTACCACTTGGGGTTTCTACCCTTACTACTAGCACAGCATTATTGCATAGGAGGGGACACTGTGCACGAGGTGGGAGGGGTTCTATCCTTTCTTCTTCTATACTTCTTGGACTGGGAATATAGAAAGATGTTCTATTTAGCTCTTGTGCCCCTGGCAACAAGACAAGAAAATTGTTCTGTTTATAGTAAAGAGAGAAACATTCACCTGAAGTCAATATTATACCAGTTCAGGAGATGGCTGTATCTTACCAGAGAAGAAGCCTTTGAAAATAAGAACAAGAGCCTGCTTATGATTTAACACAAGAGTAAAGGAAACTTCTTTCCAGAACCACACAGAATGAGAAGAAAACCAACTAGGCATCCTAAGGAAAAGCAAAAGCAACATCCAGAGGTCAGAAATGGAAACTGTGGAGAAGGGCTCCCTGTTGAGCTGTCTTCCATTCCCCTCTTTGTTAAGTCAGTACCATGAGTGTGGGTACAGTAAGAGAAGAGTTGGCTAGAATGTGCCTACTAGGTTGTGCTCCTGTCTGTCCAACTTACTCGTGTATTGTGATTTTCAGTTCTACTGCATGTGTGTATAGGATTGTCAGAATAAAATATCCCTTTTCTCTCTTCATGAGAACTCTCCCATATTGTCATATAGTTTAACATTAAAGAACGTCTCTACTTAGAGAAGTCTCTTTGAATCCAAAATGCCAAAAATGTCCCTCTCAAAACCAAATGGCTATTGGAAAAAAATAAATTTAAAATCAATTTTCAATCACATGCTTTTCTCCAACTTGGGTTTTCTTCAATGGGGTAATATACATGGTCAATTACCGACTTTCTACAAGTGGTACGATCAAGCTTGATAGTCATATGGCAACATAAATTACTTGTAACCTGATAATGATTAAGGAAAAAAAATGTTAGATTTAAAGGTTATGTTCCACCACTCTTGAAACTTTAGATAAACCAAGGTGGAGGAAGCAAAAAGGGAAAATTCTATCCTATCTGATTCTTCCCAAGAAGCAGGAACTGATTTGGGGGATTGAAATGATGTGACCCCTTGGGAGTAAAGAACTACTTTTTCTTAGAGTTTGTCATAGAAGAGAGGAAATTTAGTCTGTGTCTTATGTAACATCCAACATTTTTGGAGAAAATATGTCAAAGGCTTTAGAAGAAGGATACAAAGAAGCACATAAGTTAAAATTGTCCAGGCAAATCATCCAAAAAGTAATGGGAAGTGCTCAAGAGTTTTGTTCCAAAGACACAAAAAAAGAAAGTATTCCAATGAAGGGGGTTGGAGGGGAAAGAAATGATTTGGAGAGACCTATGTGGATGCATAGGAAATTCACCAATCAAGTTTTATTTTTTAAAAGGTATGTATATATAGCAGCAAGGGCATATAACAGAGGAAGAATATAAAGTCTGGGAGAGTTCCATAAGAATAGTGATAATACTACTGATTAGAGAAATACAAATCAAAACAACTCTTGGATACCATATCATAGCTCTCAGATTGGCTAATATGATAAAACAGGAAAATTGTAAATGCTGGAAAAGATGGGGGAAAATTAGAATATTAATGCATTGTTGGTAGGGTTGTGAACTAATCCAACCATTTTGGAGAGCAATTTGGAACTATGCCTAAAGGACTATAAATAATGTACATTTTCACCTTTGACCCTGCAATACCAGTTCTAGAGCTGTATCCCAAAGAGATAATACAAATGGGAAAAGGACCCACATGTACAAAAATATTTATGACAGCTCTTTTTGTGGTGGCAAAGAAGTGGAAATTGAGGGGATGCCCATCAATTGGGGAATGACTGAACAAGTTGTAGTATATGAATGTATGAATACTATTATGGTATGAATACTTTTGTGCTATAAGAAATGATGAGCAGGCAGACTTCAGAAAAACCTGGAAAGACTTATATGAACTGATGCTGAGTGAAGGGAGCAGAACCAGGAGAACTTTGTACACAGTTATGTGTGATGACTAATTTTGATAGACTTGGCTCTTCTCAGCAATGTAAGGTTCTAAGACAACTCCAAAAGGCTCATGATAGAAAGTGCTATCCACATTCGGAGATAAAAATTACAGTCTGAATGCAAATGGAAGCATACTATTTGCTCTCTCTCTTTTTTGTTTTGTTTTGTTTCTTCTTTCTCATGGCTCATTTCATTGGTTATAATTCTTATTTGCAACATGACTAATGTGAAAATATGTTTAATGTGGACGTATATGTAGAGTCTATATCAGATTGCATGCTGTCTTGGGGAAGTGGGGAGGAAGGGGGAGAAGAAGGGAGAGAAAATTTAGAACTCAAAAGCTTGTGGAATTGAATGGTGTAAAAAAATGAATTAAAAAAAAAGACTAGTGATAATAGTACCAAAGCTCAGAATGAACTGAAGCTTTCAAGGAAAGTTAAAGACAACAAAAATTGTTTTAAATATATGTATATGTGCATACACATATATGCACATACACATATACATACATACCTATGAGAAAGATGAAATGAGAAGGATGAAAGAAAGGCTAGGACTGCTATTTGGAAAGGTGATGCTACCTGATGACAGAGAGAAGACAGAATAGCTCACATAATATCTTGGTTTTCTTTCTCTGCCAAGGAACCTGGTCATTGAACTGGAAAGGAAAGAACAAAAATGGTTAAAAGAAAGTTAATATCAGATATAAGAATATACCTGATTCTATTTTGAATTCAAGTCACCTGATGCAGATAAACTACATTTTCAGGTATTGAAAAAACTGGCAGATGGGATGACTGCTGTCAGTGGTTGGAACATGCAGAAAAAGTGGGAAATACCACAGGACTAGGGATGGGCAAATATTGTTCTGATATTTCAAAAAGGGGAAGAGAATTGAATCTCTAAACTATAAACCAATGTACTTGATGTTAATTACTGGGAAAATTCTAAATATATCTTATTAAAAGGATAGTTAGTCAACATTGAGAAAACAGTTATTACAGAGTCAAGACAACTTCACTAAAACAAGCCATGCTCCCTCTCACACATCAATTTTCAAGAAAACACATTGTTTCTCTTATTTTTACTTTTCTCTTTCTTCTCATTTCTCTTACACAAATCCTCTGGGGCTCCAAGCTCCCAGCACACCTTCACAAACATCAATTTTCACAGGACCTTTGCTTCTCATGATCACACTGTGACTCTGCATTGAATCACAGTACAAATTCACCTATCAACAACACACATATTTCTCATTCTTCCACATACCCAAGTGACTAGTTTTCCCCAACACCTAACACCAACCTTGAGAGTACAATCTGACACCTCAAGTAAACTTGCAAAGTCATTAAAAGGTAAAACTCAGCAGAGTTTCTGGAACACATGGATTCTGCCTTCTCACCTGGACATCTCAGACTCTTGGCATAGCAATGAGGCCTCCTGGCTGATGCAAAATTTACATTTATAATGGCCCAAAGCAAAGCTGCATCATGGCTTGCCACAGAAATTAAAGGAAGAGCTTTCTTTTCAAATTCATTCTGTCCACCAAGCTCTTTGATGGTAGGGTCAGTATAACACAGGGAATGTCTGTTTCACAGTATCAGCTCAGTTCAATCTTTCCAACTCGTGCTCAAAATGTGGAATTCTCTCTCCACTCCAGCCCATCCTCCACTCAGTTATCAAAGTTATCTTTCTAAAACACAGATCTGAACCATGTCACACTGTGCCCTGCCTCCCCCCACCCACCCATACTCAAAAAACTCCAATGGCTCCCCACCAAGATCAAATATCAAATCCTCTATTTGGCATTGAAAGTTCTTTACAATCTTCCCCCTTAAACCCCATATTTTCAGTCTTCTTATACCTTATACTGTCCCTCCATCCCCCTCCACTCCTAGTGTGATCTAGTGACTCTTATTGTATGAAGACCTGGTAGATTCTATTAAAAACAAAAAATCTTGGAATACAGTATTCTAAAGGGCAAAATATGTGGAAATATAGTAAAAAATAACTTATCATGCAAAGCTAAGTATCATCCTAGAGGGGAAAAATGGGATTTTTAAACAACAGAGGATTTTCAATCATTTCTGATAAAAAGATCAGAGCTGATGATACAAAGACAGGAGTCCAAAGAAACCTAGGAAGGTAAACTTACTTGAGCTACTGGAGGGAACTGTATGATGATGCAATCTTTCATTCTAAGGTGAGATAAGAAACCAGTGTCCATTAATGCCTTCTAACAGAACCGTAATGTCTTAAAAGGACATTGAAGAAGTTAAGTAAGGAAACAGAGGTCCTGGAGAGGTAAACTGGTTCTGTTCTGGGGATTAAAAGAAGGAAAAGATAAGGGAAGCTAAAAGGAATATACTTCTGTAGAAAGATGGAAGGGTGTGGAACTTCCTATATCTTAAAATGGAGTATGTGAAAAGACTATACAAACATGGAGGAGAGAGTAGGGGGAGTAGGAATCAAATGAACATCACTTTTATCTGAAATGAAAAGAAGGATTAAGCACTATAAAATTAAATATATATATTTCTATACATATTATATATATGATATATAAAAATATATCAAATTCAACCAGTATGATTATTGGTGAAAAAGGAATAGTGTGATCAAGAGGAATGATGATACTGAGGAGGAAATAGCCAAAAGGAAAACACATTTCTTGATCCTGAGGAGAGGATGAAGAGGGGGGAAAACCCACAACAAATAACTAGAATTTAAGGGTGTGTGTTAAATTATCTCTTAGATATTGTGCAACAGCTGAACAAGTGGTCATACACAAAGGTAATAGAATATTATTGTGCCAGAAATTCGAAGAAAGATATGAGCTTAGATAATCCTGGGTAATATGAATTGATGTAGAAAGAACTGAGCTGAACTAGAACAGCAATGTTGAGAAAACAAAGACACCAAACAATGTTGAGAAAAAAGAACTTTCAAAGACTTGAGAACTCTGATCAAAGTACTGACCAACCATGTCCCCAAATGACTTAGTGTGAAGCATGTCCCCCATTTACTGACAGAGAGGTGATGGAGAAGAAGATACAGAGGCACACATCTTTGGATATGGCCACTGTGTGGGTTGATTTAGCTTAAATTTGCTTTTGTGTTACAAGGTTATGTTTTTCTTTCCATTTTTTAATTAGAGGGTAGAGGTGGGGGAAAGAGATAGATTTAACATTACTAATACCAAAAAAAGGGACCTTCAAAGCATTTTAAAATACACGGAAGAGAAAAGAAGGGAATTCAGAAGGAAGCATTAGACAAGCTGAATGGTTTTTAAAGCATTGTAGAAAGTTCCCCATGCAACATGTAGAATTATATAATTTTTAAAGCAAGTTATATGAAATGGAAATTCAATTTAGTGTGGAATCCTCTTTTTGTGTTCTTACATATATGTGCAAATACTTTTTTGGTATTTAAGTTCAAAAAATATTGTAACAATATTAAAAAGGTATGACAGGAAAGGGTGAGATTAAGCATACAGGTTGGCCATGGCAAGAAGCACCAGTTCTTTGTTAGAGACTGGGAGGAAGGAGGAGAGAGTGGGAGACGATGTCAAAGTATTTTGAGCAGAGTGGGAGAAGAGAGCTCACATCAAATAGACTAAATTTTTTCAGTAAAGTCAGAGAAAGGGCCTTCAGCTGAGAGAGGAGGTGAGGAGGAGGAGGTGTGGGAGGCTTGAGGAGGGAAGAGAAAGGATTTGGAATAGCTTTTGTGGGGAATAACATGGGGAATCAGTTAGGGAGGAATAACCAATCAAACAACATTTATTTCTTTTTCTCTTGACTATTAAATTCTTTCCATATGTCATGGCATCTTCTTATATTCATTTTCCCTATGGTGTTAACTGACTATTATAAAAAAAACCTTGATAGACTAGTATACTGTATTATGGCAGTAAAGAGCAATATACACACACACATATATCTATATCTATATAGTTATTGAAAGGAAAAGATCAACTATGAAGCATGTTTTCACTTCACATATTTTAAAGAGAGAAAAATAAATATTATAATCTTATGAAGAGTCTAAATGCAGAAGCAGGATTGGAGAATAATTTAAAATGCATAATGCTATGGAATAAAAGTGGGAAATTGGATGCTAAGAAATCATAGGCCCTTCCCCTATCTTTAGGTGGCATTATATTGAAACACACAAAGTGGATTAGAATTTCTCCAGTATTGAAAGATCTCCAATGAAAGTTATTCTTTTGATATTCATAAATATACCATTTAATTTTAACTTTTCTACTAAGCCTAATTCTTATATTTTAGAATAGAGTGTGAAGTCCAGTTGGGAAAGATTTTTTTCTTTTTTTTTTCATGAAGTTTCTGGGTGCCTCTTCTCATTTCTCTTATTACCAAACATGCCCCTTGTTGGATACACAAAGGTGCCACATCCCTGATGAAGTCACATATCTTCTCAGGATTTTAGATAACTCTGGACTAGAATTTGCAGAGGAGATGACAATATCCGTTGTTAGAGGGAGTTTCCTCACCTGTAATTGCTCTTCTCAGGCATCTCTTGCTTCTTGTGTCTGGAGGTCAAATTTTCTATTCAATTCTGGTTTTTCCTCAAGAATGCTTGAAAGTCCTCTATTCCACTGACTGACCATATTTTCCCCTGAAACAAAATACTCAGTTTTGATGGGTAGGTGACCCTTGGGTTCATTCCCAGCTCTTTTGCCTTCTGGAATATCATATTCCATGCCCTTCGATCCCTCAGTGTAGAAGCTGCCAGGTCCTGGGCTATTCTGATTGTGTTTCCACAATATTGAAATTGTTTCTTCCTGGCTGCTTGTAGTATTTTCTCCTTGATCTGGGGATTCTGGAACCTGGCTATAATATTCCTGGGAGTTTTCTTTTTGGGATCTTTTTCAGGAGGTGATCTGTGGATTCTTTCAACCTCTATTTTGCCCTCTGGATCTAAAACATCAGGGCAATTTTCCTTGAGAATTTCTTGAAGGGTGATTTCTAGGTTCTTTCTTTGATCATGGCTTTCAGGTAGTCCAATAATTTTTAAATTGTCTCTCCTGGATCTATTTTCCAGGTCAGTGGTTTTTCCCATGACATATTTCACATTGCCTTCTAATCTTTCATTTGTTTGGATCTGCTTAATAGCATCTTGATTTCTCATAAAGTCATTAGCTTCCATTTGCTCCAGTCTAACTCTGAAGGAATGAATCTCCTCAGTGAACTTTTGAGATTCTTTTTCCATCTGGCAAATTCGGTTTTTTAAGGCTTTCTTCTCCTCATTGTCCTTTTGGGCCTCCTTTGCCATTTGAATTAGTCTAGTTTTTAAGGTGGTGTTTTCCTCAGTCAGGCTGTTGACCCTCATTTTATACTTTTCCTACATCCTTCTTGTTTCTCTTCCCAATTTTTCCTCCACTTCTCTTATTTGATTTTTAAAGTCCTTCTTAAGGTCCTCTATGGCCTGCAACCTGCTCATGTTTTCCCCTGGGGCTTTTGGAGCAGGACTTCTGACCTCACAGTCCTTTTCCTGCTCTATGCCCCCAAAATAGGAGTCTAGGGTTGCAATTTTTTGTTTAATTTGTTTCCTTTGCCTTGGCATGTTGCCACTTAATTACTTGACTTTTGGGCTTGTTGCCACACTATGGCTCTGCTGCCAGAGGGGAATTTTCATCCTGAATGTGTGGGGGACAACTTCCATTTCTGGAAGCTGGAAACCCACCCACGACCTCCACCTCAGATCACAATCCAGATCCAGGGAGGTTAAAGCAAGAGTGATTACCCCCCAAGACTGATTGCTGGATCTCCCTACAGTTTGCAGGCCAGGAGCTGGAGCTGCCTCTGAAAACTACAAAGTGGTGTGTTTCCTCAGTGGCTTCTAGCCCCCAGGGGAGGAAGCCGACGCATTCCCCAAATACTGGTCCCAAAGTCCATAGGGCACTAACCTCTCACTTTGTCCTAGGCATGTCTATGTTGATAATTCTGGAATCGCCACAGCTGCTGGTGTTCTGGGATCTCTCCAGCTGGCTGCTGGCCCTGCTGCCTTGGGGCTAAAACCTCAGCTCACGGGGACCTGGGTTCAGCTCCACTCTGCTCCCCGAGCTCTTCGTGCTGCCGGCTCCCAGACTGCTGTGCTGGTCTTTCCTGCAGGGCTGCTAGGCTGTCCTCAGCAGGAGGTTAGCTTCTCTGTGTTGTTCTGTGGGTGCTGGGGCTCCAGAAGTTGTTCAGAGTCCCCTTTTACATAGTTTGGAGGAAATCTGGGGGTAGAGTGGCTTGGATGAGCTGTTTCTACTCCACCATCTTCTCAATCAATATTTATTAAGCACATATGTCAGCTACTGTGCTAAGCCCTGGAATAAAAAGATTTCCTTGATGAAATAAGGTCCTGGTAGAAGTTGGATAACATGAATTTATCATGCAAGCACAGTCAGCACAGTTGCGGGACTTCCTAACTTTCTACATAGCAGCCTGGGTTTTCTTAAGAGATGACTAGTCATTCAATAAGTGGGCAATAGATTTGTGATCCCTGGACATTCTAATATAATGCAATGCAGTACAATAAAATACAAGATAATATAATAAATATAACAAATATAATATATGATATGATATGACATGATTATGATATGATGTGATATATAACGTAACATAATATTAATATATGATTAGCATAATATAATATATACGCATTTATCAAGGCCTGCTATGTACCAGGGACTGTGCTAAGTGCTGGGGAGACAAATAACAAAAAAAAAGACTGCCCCTTCCTTCAAGGAGTTTACAATGTAATGTAGAGTTGAAATGGCTAATTATTAGGCTAAGTTTGGAGAAGGAAAGTAAAATCAGAAGAGAAATATTCTGAGAAAGTACTAAGGGAAGAATGTGTAGCAGCAAGCACCCTAGCACCCCCAGGATGGCTGCTAGCACAGGTTCCTAAATCTGCTTTTCTTTTTTTTTCTAGATAAATAGTAAATATATTTTAAAAGAAAGCTTATTGTTGAATTCCAAAGGAATATATGTTTTATCAAACTATTATTTTTTTACAAGAAAGCCAGGTTCTCAACATATCATCTTCAATACACTGTTATTACCTTTGAGATGAAACTTTATAATTTTTTGCTTCACTAAAGCATCTAGAGTGAGCACACGTTT
This sequence comes from Gymnobelideus leadbeateri, assembly GCA_011680675.1. Classification (NCBI taxonomy): domain Eukaryota; kingdom Metazoa; phylum Chordata; class Mammalia; order Diprotodontia; family Petauridae; genus Gymnobelideus; species Gymnobelideus leadbeateri. The sequence continues at coordinate 111,933 of WOXC01006490.1, forward strand.
TTTTATTTTTTATTTTTTTTCACACTTTTTTTCAAACCAAGGAGGCACTTAGTTTATTAACTACTATATTAAATTTAATATATACTTAACAACTATTTAACAGGTACATGTTACCAGAATCTTCTTTATATTTTGAAATGTTTGTTGTTGTTTTTTTTTCCGTTTTTTTCTCTCTTTTTTAAAAATTAAATTGGTTTGTTTATTTACTTTTAGTTTACAACATTCATTTCCACAGCCCCCTGAGTTTCAAATTTTCTCCCCCTTTCTCTCCTCCCCGCCCCATCATGGTGGCATGCACTCGAATATAGGATCTACAAATAACTTCACATTAATCATTAGACAGGTTGTAAAGAAGGACTATAACTGATGGAATGATCCATGGGAAAGAGGAAACAAAACAAAACAAGAAAAAGAAACACAGCAAGTAGTTTGTTTTAGTTTGCACTCAGACTCAGCATCTCTTTCTCTGGATGTGGATATCTCTTTCGATCATGAGTCTTTTGGAGTTGTCTTATAATCTTACATTGCTGAGAAGATCCCAGTCTATTGAGGTTAGTCATCACACATATGTTGTGTCTGTGATTGTGTAGAGATTTCCCCTGGTTCTGCTCTTCTCACTCAGCATCAGTTCAAATAAGTCTCTCCATGTTGTTATGAAGTGCATCTGTTCCTCATTTCTTATGGCACAGTAGTATTCCATTACATTCATATACTACAACTTGTTCAGCCATTCCCCAATTGATGGGCATCCTCTTGATTTCCAATTCTTTGCTAACACAAAAAGAGCCGCTATAAATATTTTTGTACATACAGGTCCTCCTCCCACTTCTCTGATCTCCTTAGGATATAACCCTTGAAGTGGTATTGCTGGGTCAAAGGGTATGCACTTATTTATAGCCCTTTGGGCATAGTTACAGATTGCTCTCCAGAATGGTTGGATCAGTTTACAACTCCACCAACAATGTATCAGTGTTCCAATTTTTCCACATCCTCTCCAGTATTTATCATTTTCCTGTTTTGTCATCTTAGCCAATATGGCTGGTTAGATGTGTTACCTCAGAGTTGTTTTGATCTGCATTTCTCTAATCAGTAGTTATTTAGAACATTTTTTCATATGCTTATAGATATCTTTAATTTTATCCTCTGAGAGCTGCCTGTTCATAACCTTTGACCATTTATGTATTGGGTAGTGGCTTGTATTCTTATAAATTTGACTCAATTCTTTGTATATTTTAGAAATGAGGCCTTTATCAGATACACTGGTTGTAAAATTTCTTTCCCAATTAACCACTGCCCTCTTAATCTTGGTAACATTGGATTTATTTCTATAGAAGCTTTTCAATTTAATGTAATCAAAATGATCCATTTTGCATTTTATAATGCTCTCTAATTCTTGTTTCATCATGAAGTCTTCCCCTCTCCATAGATCTGACAGGTAAGCTATCCCTTGGTCTCCCAGATTGCTTACAGTATCAGCCTTTATACCTAGATCATGCATCCATTTCAACTTGATTTTGGTGTACAATGTTAGATATTGGTCTATGCCCAATTTCTGCCATGATATTTTCCAGTTTTCCTAGCAGTTTTTGTCAAATAGTGTGTTCTTATCCCAAAGACTGGGGTTTTGGGGTTTATCAAACAGTAAATTACTATAGTCACTGGCTGCTGAGTCTTGTGTATCCAATTTATTCCATTGATCCACTACTCTATTCCTCAGCCAGTACCAAGTAGTTTTGATGGCTGCTCCTTTATAATACAGATTAAAATCTGGTATGGCTAGGCCACCTTCCCTAGCATTTCTTTTCATTAATTGCCTTGCTATTCTGGACCTTTTGTCCTTCCAAATGAATTTTGCTACTATTTTTTCTAGCTCTACAAAGTAATTTTTTGATAGATTGATTGGTATGGCACTAAATATGTAATTTAATTTAGGTGAAATTTTCATTTTTATTGTATTAGCTTGATCCAGGCATGAGCAATTGATGTTTTTCCAATTAGTTAGATCTGACTTTATTTGTGTGAAAAGTGTTACATAATTGTGTTCATATAAGTCCTGGGTTTGTTTTGGCAGGTAGATTCCCAAATATGTAACAGTAACTTTAAATGGGATTTCTCTTTCTATCTCTTGCTGTTGGATTTCGTTAGAGATATATAGGAATGCCAAGGATTTATGTGGGTTTATTTTATATCCTGCAACTTTGCCAAATTTGTTTATTATCTCAAGTAGTTTTTTTACTTGATTCTCTAGGATTCTCTAAGTATATCATTATATCATCTGCAAAGAGTGATAGCTTAGTCTCTTATTTGCCTAATTTGATTCCTTCAATTTCTTTTTCTTCTCTTATTGCTACTGCTAACATCTGTAGTACCAGACTGAATAAGAGGGGTGATAGTGGACTCGCTTGTTTCACTCCTGATCTTATTGGAAATGCTCTAGATATGCTTTTCTAAAGGAAAGCAACTCAGAATGGGTTAACAATCTTGCTTTAATCAAACATATGTCATTTACCTAGTTCAGGGGAAAAAGGTCAGCACTCCGAACTTCAGAGAATACAGAGGACAAAAAATACAGACAAAAACAGCAGACAAAAAATACAGATGGAGAAACAGATCAGCAGACAGGGTTTCCATCTGTCTGAACATTTCATCCATACCTAGTCAGTTACCAGAGAGGGAAGCACCAACATCTGGGTTTTCAAAGCTGGGGGGTGGGGAGGGGGCTCAACAGCTGCCCAGAGTCTCATCTGGTCAAATTACATAACTCTTCTCAAAGCGAACCCCAAAGCAAAATCGCACATCAGGGTATATATAGTCTTCTCCTGGCTCAGAGAATGTAACAATCCTCTTGACCCACTGCCTCCCACCACAGGCTCCATGTGACCACATTCAGCCTATTAGGGGACAGAATATATTTTCAAATCAGGGAAGGTTCTCAGAGTCACTTGAGCCTATCAAAGGACCAAGGGTCAGGGAAGATCTTCAGATTCCCATTCCCATAACAGAAGGGAATGGAAATTTTGATGAAAATGAATAGTGATGCATGGGGGGAGGTAGAGTGATAGGTGCTTATGGTCAGATAAAAGAATGTCTGAGTTTCTAATTAGGAAAAGTGGGGCACTTGTGCTTGATGGTGAGATCTAGTATTGACCATCCTCCTGTAGAGCTGAAGTGGAGTGAGAGAAGGTCATGGGATTTAAGGAGGCTGAGTAATTTAGACCTTAGGGACCTTAGGGAGTTTGAAGAAGAGTTTGAAGAAGTGATCTATGTAAATATTAGTCCTCCAGTATAAGGAGGACAGGGGCTGGGAAGGGGAGGAATATGGTAAACCAAGTACTGAACTCCTTGAAAAGGGAGGGAAAATGTCCTGGGATAGGCATACTACAGACTTTAGGCTTTTGGGCAGATGATCAATTTTTATTACTATTTTCTTGCAGTAGTTGGAACTATTTCTGAGTCACTGTATCTGAACAACTACTCCAAAGAAGGCATTCCATGACATTGAACTTTCATGGGACACTTTATAGAATGTGAACTTTGGAGCCAGTTCTAGTCACAAAATTCTAAATGATTTTAAGACATCAAGTTTATTACTCAAGAAGAACCATTCCAGGGGGTGGCTTGGTGGTGCAGTGAATAGAGCAGAAGGAGTCAGAAGGACCTGAGTTCAAATCTGGCCTCAGACACTTAACAGAAAAAACTAGCCGTGTGATGTTGGGCGAGTCACTTAACCCCAATAGCCCTCCAAAAAGAGCAAAAAAAAAAAAAAAAAGAACCAAATATGGTGGTCTATTGTGACTGTCACCTTTTTAAAATAGGATATAGAGAAGTTTTTTTTTTAAATAGGTTGGAGAAGGTCACATTTGAGATTTCTTCCAGTTTCTGTATTTTTAATTCTGTAAAATTGGAACATACCCAGAAAAATGAAACCAGAATGGTAAATGCCACATGAGGATCAGTTAAATAAACTGGAAATGTTTATCCTGGGGCAGAGAAGGTTTGGGTATGATTGGATGTGGTGGCTTCTTCAAATATTTGGAGATTGGAATTATTCTTCTTGGTGCTAGAATGTAAACTACTATTAATGAATGGAAATTCCAAGGATACAAAGTGACTTAATATAAAGAAGAACTTCCTAACAATTTGTTGTTGTTGCTATGTTGTTTCAGTTGTGTCTGGCTTTTTGATTCCATTTGGGGTTTTCTTGGCAAATTTACTAGAGTCGTTTGCCATTTTCTTCTCCAGATCATTTTACAGATGAGGAATATTAATGGGATTTAAGATCTTCCCCACCTATTAATAGGCCTCTCCTGGAACCCATTAAGGGAAGTTTGCTTAGGGGAGGCTTGCTTGTAGGAAGGCTTTCACACCTTTTGCTAAATTCTAATTAGGTACTGAATCCTGGTTGTAGTGCTTTCTGGCATTGGAAAGTGTATATATACTTTGAGTTGATATTTTGCTTTGGGGGCTCGCTTATGAGACAGATCTTGTAATTCTCTGGTCGAGATTCTAAGGGAGATTTAGAGCTCCCTGAATGCTCAGATGTAAAGGCTCTCTTGATCCAGGTATGTATGTAAAGTGTATAGCAATATTGCTTTGATTCAGGAAGTCAGAGCCCTGTCTGTTGGTCTTTATTTCTCTGCTTGTATTTTCTCTGTAGTTCAGGGTGCTGACTTTTCCCCTGAACTAATGAATGTAATTTAAAAAGATTGTTGACCCCTTTAACAACTATCTTTCCTAGTAAAACATATCTAAGAACCTGTTCTAGCAGCCATCCTAGGTATGCCAGTGTGGTTGCTGCTACAGGAACTGAGACAGAGAAGGGTTAAGTGAAGGCCATGTATCTAGTAATTGTTTGAAGCTGTATTTGAATTCAGGTGTTTCTGACTCCAAGACTAGAACTCTCTATCTACTGTGCCATCTAGCGGCCCTTTCCTAACAATTAAAGCTGTACAAAATTTAAATTGGATGTTGTAATTAGGTAGTAAGACCCTCTTTCTGGAGTTATTCAAGAAGAGGGTTGAATGAGTATTTAGCACTTATCAGAGATACTGTAAAGTAGTTTTATTTTTCTGGAAAATCTTGGTCAAAATGACCTCTAAGTTTCCTTCCAACTACTTCTATGAATAGCTAACATTTATATAGCTCTTTGAGGTCTACCAAGCACTTTATATACATTATCTCGTTTGATTTTCATGACCACTGTGAAGTTAAGTACTGTGGATATTATTAGACCATTATTATTAGCCTCATTTTGCAATGGGGAAACAGAAGGTCAGAGAAGTTTGTCAGTTGGTTAACAAATATTTATTAAACATCTATAGGCCAGGCAACTGTGCTAAGTGCATGGATTATACAGAAAGACCAAAAGAAGTCTCTTTTCTCAAGGATCTCACAGTCTAATAGGGGATATAACATACAAACAACTGTATACAAACAAAATATTTGCAGGTTAAATTGGAAATAAACAAGAAAGGGGAGGCACTAGCTGTAAAGGGGGCAAATGACTTGTTCACATTTATAAACTTAGTAAGCATTAGAAGTGAGATTCAAACTGCTTCCTGACTCTAGGTCCTATACTCTTTCCATTTAGGTGGTACTTCTATGATACTTGTGTATATTATTTCCTAATTCCTAAGAATTAGACAGTGTGCTATAGTAGATAAAAAGCTGGTTTCCAAGTCCAGAAAGACCTGGGTTCAAGTTCAGCCTCTGACACATACTGGTTGTATGATCTTGGGCAAATCATTTAATCCCCTTAGCAATCCCCGGGCAACTCTCTAGGGCTATGAGTTGTAGAGAAGGTGCCTATCTGCATTGGAAGAGAAAGTGTCCTCAACAGGAATGACCTGTCTAAATGAAGTCAAAGAGCTGTCTTAAAATAAATAAAAAGATTCCTAGAAAAACTTTCCAGCCACTCTGAACTACTCATTCTTTCCTAACTGAGGGTTTTCTTTCCTGCTTTGGAATGCCTTCCCTAACATTTCCACCTATCCCATCCATCCTTCAAAATGTTTTTAAAACTGTATCTTCTCCATAAAGCCTTACCCCAGCTAGATATTATCTTTCCCTCCTATGACCTCTGATCATACTTTTTACCATTCACATACAAATTATAATTGCTGCCTTGTGTTGTATAATAATTAGTGCCTTACATTGTAATTATTTATTTACCTTCCTTGCCACCCCTTGTTATTGTTTTTCAATTGTGTCCAATTCTTCCTGACCCTGGAGTTTTTCAGGAGTGATTTGCCATTTTCTTCTCCATCTCATTTTACAGACAAGGAAATGAGGGACTTGCCCAGGGTCACACAGCTACTAAGATGAATCTTCCTGGCTCTAGGATCAGCACTCTATCCACACTGCACCACCTACCTGCCCCTTCTTGCCACCCTTATTAGATTGTAAACTCCTTGAAGGCAAAGGAATAGGTCTTGCAATTCCTTGTATTTCTCACAATGCCTAGTGCAACAGAGGAGGCACTTGGGAAATACTTTTTGAATGAATGAATTTTCTTTTCTTCAGTACAGACAGAAAAGGCATTCGTCCTTCACGATAGTAAATTGAACTCCAAACATCTGAGGTACAAGTTCAGGAAGACAATGGGGGTTCATAAGGCATCGTCAAGCTTCAGGCTGTGGAGGAAGGTTAAGAATGTAGCAAGCACAGCCAACTTCTTTCTCAATGGAGTTTGAGAGGTAGCAGGTGAATGACCACAAAGGTTACTTGGGAAGGGTGCAATGCAAGGCAGGAGAAAAGAGAGCAAAAGGGAAAAGAGGTCAAAGAGGCAACAGATGGCTCAGCTTAGAATTATTTGGCTCCTGTCTATTTTTCTATAGTTAGCAGCAAAATCCTTCAGAAAACCTATAGCAGGATTATGATCAGAGACGAAGGTCCCTGTCTGCATTCCACCAGGGTGGAAAGAAAGCCAGATAAGACAAAGGGTTAGTGACACTGGACAAAGCCAGCATGTGGGCCATGGCCTGGTGTTCACGGGGAAAACTAAAGTGTGGCAGCAGTGATGTCTTGGGGCTGAGTCTCCAGAGATATAACCTTGACAGAAGGTATTATGTAATGTCACAGCATTTAGTAAAAGGTGTGGAACCCTCCTCCCCCTCTTCCTTCCCTCCCCATCCCCCTGCACTAGATACAGATGAATGCTCTACTCGATTTCCTCTGTTTATTCTTAATTTTGAAATGAGCTGACTTCTTTCTCCCTACCTTCTAACTCCCAAACTAATTGCATTAAATTGTTGGCTTTAAAAAATGTAGTATAACCCTAAATTGATGTGTGTGTGTGTGTGTGTGTGTGTGTGTGTGTGTGTGTGTGTGTGTGTGTGTGTAGCAATGATTTTCAATAGCAAAACTGCTCCTAGATTAGCAACAGTGGGATTATAAGTGGGGAGAGAGGGAAAGAAGCACATTCACCTTCGTTTGGGCTTGAATTACTTGTATAGCTTCATAAATATTTGTGTCTTCACTGGCTTTGTTGTATTATTTCATGGCAAATCTCAGAGCCTGTGGCATGTAGCTTTGGGTTGTCAGGGTATCTAGGTAAACTCTCATTGATTTATAGCTGCTTTGGTCTTGTACTGGGCTGGTCATTGGGTTACAATGAGCAGCAGTATCAGTGGGATATGCCAGAGTCTGGCCATAGTGCCATGGTCAAGGAACTTAGAGAGTGCATTCACTTCCTCTTCCTCTATGATTTTGGGGTGGGAAGGCAAAGGAGACTGAGAGTAGTTGGTTATGTTTTTACCCTTTGAAATTGTTACAAATATGGGATTCCTTCTGCCAATTCCAGTAGTGTTAAAGAGATCTCCTTTACAGAAATGTCCTCTACTTCTTTTTTCTTTTCCTTTGCCTTCCACCAAAACAACCTGACCAAAGAAAGAATAAGAGGACTTTGCAATAACTGTTCAGCTTACTTTCCTAATTTGCTGTCATTTTTTAACAAAACAGTAACAACAACAACAACAATAATAACAAAAAACTTTTTGAAGAAAAAACTTTCCTCCTTTCCTCATTCTATGACACCTGTAGGATCATAGAATCATTGATTAAGGAAATTGGACTAGATGAGATCTCTAGGGTCTCATCTAGTCCCAAGCCCCTAATTTTGCAGCTACTGAAGCATAAAAGTTAACAACTTAAGAGATGTTAAACAATTTGTCCAAGGACACACAGATTGAAGTAAGGGCCAGGATTCAAGGCCAGGTCTTCTGACCCCAATCCAGCACTCTACTATTACCATGCTAGGCTAATTTTCTCTCTCTGGACCTCAGTCTCCTCATCTATAAAGTCGGGTGTTTGAATTATATGAGCTCTACCTAAATACCATCCTGATAAAAATTTGGTCAAATGTTCATCAAACATTTGCTCAGATCAGTCCTATGGGAGGTTGAAAAACAACAGGTAAATGATATGTGGATTAAAGGGAATACCAGGGCATAAGGACATAAGACCCATGGGAATGTGAATGTAGACCAGTTTATCACTCCATGTAACTCTACCAGGCTGAGCAATTTTAGCAAGGAAAGACTTATTGATTCACGTAACATTTCTATCCCTTCCTGGGTCACTGCCTTGTCATGGCATGAAACTATGAACTATGCCAAGACAGACATGGCATAATAGAGAATTCTGACAAAGGTGATCTACTAGATAAAGAAAAGGCAAACCACTCTACTATCATTGACAAGAAAATCCCACGGACAGTATTAAAATGATAAAAGATTTTATCTGGAAGATGAGCTCCTCGGGTCAGAAAGTGTCCATTGTGTCACTGGGGAAGAGTGAAGGACAAGGACAAGTAGCTCCCGAAAGAATGAAGTATTTGGGCCAATGCCAAAAAGACACTGAGCTTGCAAAATAGGAGGGGAAGAGGATGAGAGAAGGAAGAGGGGGCTGATAAAAGGGACGGCAGATTGGGGGAGGCAATAGAAGCAAAACATTTTGAGGATGGACAGGGTGAAAGGAGAGAGAGAGTGGGATAAATGGGGGAAATTAGATGTAAAGAAATAGACAGTAATTATTAAATGTGAAAAAAATTTAGAGAAAGCATCTCTGATAAAGGCCTCATTTCCCAAATATATAGAGAACTTAGTCAAATTTATAAAAAATAAGAGCCATTCCACAATTGATAATTGGTCAAAAGATATGAACAGGCAGTTTTCAGACAAAGTAATCAAAATAATTTATAGTCATATGACAAATTACTCTAAATAAATCACTTCTGATAAGAGAAATGCAAATTAAAATAACTCTGAGGTACCACCCATCACCTGTCAAATTGACTAATCTAACAGCAAAGGAAAATGAAAAATATTGTAGGAGATGCAATGAAATTGAGACATTAATGCACTATTGGTTGAGTTGTGAACTGATGCAACCGTTTCACAGAGCAATTTGTAACTTTGCCCAAAGGGCTATAAAAATCCAGCAGTACCACTTCTATGTTTGTATCCCAAAGAGATAAAAAACAAAAAGGAAAAGGACCTATATGCACAAAAATATTTAGCAAGTTCTTTAGTGATAGCGAAGAACTGGAAATTGAGGAAATGAACATAAATTGGGGAATGGCTGACCAAGTTTTGGCATATGATTATGATGGAATACTATTTTGCTATTATAAGAAATGATGAGCAGGATGCTCTCAGAAAAAACCTAGAAATACGTACATGAACCAATATAAATTGAAGTGGGCAGAACCAGGAGAACAGTATACACAGTAACAGCAATATTGTATGACGATGAATTGTGAAAGACTAAGCTATTCTCAGCAACACAATGATCCAAGACAATTCTTAAGGACTTATGATGAAAAATGTTGTTCATCTCCAGAGAAAGAAGATAAAAGCATACTTTTTAAAAAAAAAACGTTTATTTTTCTTATTTTTGGGGGGTGGGGTCTTTTATTTCACAACATGACTAATATGGAAACATGTTTTGCATGGTGGCACATTCATAACCTATATTAAATTGTTTGCCTTCTCAATGAGAGGGGAGGGTATAGAGGGAAAAAGAATTTGGAACTCAAAAATTTTTTTTAATGAATGTTAAAATTATTTTACATGTAATTGAAGAAAATAAAATATTTTTTTTAAATCCAGAAAGTGAATATAAAATAATAGGAAAGGAAAAGAGCTCTTGACCAAAGGATTTCAATGATGATGGAAGATAAGTTGAATTTTGATTATATAAAGTGGAAAAGCTTTTTTTGGAAAAAAAATCAATGCAGGAAAAATGAAAAGGGAAACTATTAATGAAAAAAAATCTTTGTAGCAAACTTCTCTCATAAAGATCTGATTCCCAAGTTAAAAAAAATCAATATTGCATAGGAACCTGGAATGTAATATCTATGAAACTGGATATTGTCAGACAGAAAATGGAAAGATTAAACATTGACGTATTGGGTGTCAGTGAACACAAATGGATGGGAATGCGGGTATTTAATTCAGGTGATCATTACACTAATACTGTGGGCAAAAATCCCTTAGAAGAAATGGAGTAGCCCTTATAGACAGTACAAGGGTGAAAAAAGCAGTACTGGGATATAATCTGAATGGCTGAATGGTATCTGTTTGAATCCAATGCAAACTATTCAACAGTAATACAATTCTATTGTCCAACCACTGATGCCAACAAGGTCAAAGTCAATAAAAAAAAGATATCATTCATCATGGGACATTGGAATGCTTAAGTAGACATCAAAAGATAATTATAACAGGCAAATATGGCCTTAGTATGCAAACTGAGCAACACAGAAACTAATAAGAGTTGGTTTTTTTTTTTTTTTCAGAATTGGTTACAGGTCATGGAGGAGCCCAAGAAGGATTTTGAAAACTAAGAGAAGTGGAGGAAAAATTGGGAAGAGAAAAGAAAATGATGCAAGAAAATCATGAAAAGAGAGCAACAACCTGACTAAAGAAAATAACACCTTAAAAAATAGACTAGCTCAGATGGCATAGGAGGCTCAAAAAGACAACGAGGAGAAGAATGCCTTAAAAAGTCAAATTTGCCAAATGGAAAAAGAATCTCAAAAGCTCACTGAAGAGAATAATTCCTTCAGAATTAGATTGGAGCAAATGGAAGCTAGTGACTTTATGAGATATCAAGATACTATTACAGATCCAAATAAATGAAAAAAATAGAGTGCAATGTGAAATATCTCACTGGGAAAACCACTGACCTGGAAAATAGATCCAGGAGGGATAATTTAAAAATTATTGGGCTACCTGAAAGCCATGATCAAAAAAAGAAACTAGAAATCATCCTTCAAGAAATTCTCAAGGAAAATTGCCCTGATGTTTTTAGAACCAGAGGGCAAAATAGAAGTTGAAAGAATCTACCAATCACCTCTTGAAAAATATCCCAAAAAGAAAACTCCTTGGAATATTATAGCCAGGTTCTAGAATTCCCAGATCAAGGAGAAAATATTTACAAGCAGCCAAGAAGAAACAATTTGAATATTGTGAAAATACAATCAGGATCAAAGGCTTGTAATATGATATTCTGGAGGTCAAAAAAGCTGGGATTGGGGGCAGCTAGGTGGCGCAGTGAGTAGAGTGTCGGCCCTGGAGTCAGAAGGTCCTGAGTTCGAATCCGGCCTCAGACACTTAATGCACACACAAAACAAAAACCTAGTCGTGTGACCTCGGGCAAGTTACTTAACCCCAACTGCCCTCCAAAAGGCAAAAAAAAAAAAAAAAAAAGCTGGGATTAAAACCAAGAATCACCTATCCAGCAAAATTGAGTATCATGTTTCAGGGCAAAATATGGTCATTCAATGAAATAGAGAACTTTCAAGCATTGTTGATGAAAAAACCAGAGTTGAGCAGAAAATTTGACATTCAGATACAAGAGAAGGTAAACAGGGAAAAGAAATCATAAGGAACTTTTCAAAGTCAAACTATGTTCCTACATGGAAAAATAATAATTGCAAATTATGAAACTTTTCTCAATATGAGAGTAGTTGAAGAAATATATGTATACATACACATATATATGTTTATATAGGAGGGTATATGGGCATATGAATACATATGTGAGTGTGTGTATATATGTTTACAGGTATACATAGACAGAGGGCACAGGACCAATTGAATAGGAAGCAATGATACTTAAAAGGTAAAATTGAGAGGTGAGAGAGGAATATAATGAGAGGAGATGTAGAGAGACAGAATTCAGTAAATTATTTCACATAAAAGCTGATGTAGATAATATAGAAGGGAGTGACTGAATCATGCTAACTTGGAGACACAGGTAAAACCATGGTCAATTTACTCCATTTTCTTCTCCATTCTGTTGCATTGGGCATGCAACAGGCTGAGTATTATTTCTAATTTTTTCTCTATTTTTAAAAATTTGCTTAGTGATATTTTAAATGATTTTTTTTCTAGAAAATACGAGGTTAAAATCAAGGATGATTCAATGATTTCAAACCTGGGTGATTAGGTGAATAATAATATAATCTGAAAAGTCATCAGGTGCAGCTAATTCTAATCTTTCTGCCAGCATAGTTCTCTGCCAGACTTAGGGAAGACTGTAATGTTTATTGGAAATACATTTCCAGTTCACAGTGTACCTTCAGTGTTTTCTCCTGATCATTCAAGATCATTTCCTAGGCATATGCCATAGTCTCCCCAACCCTTATCTAGTTAAGGTCTTTTTATCTTCTGCCTCATACCCTTCCCCTAAGTCAGTTCTCCAGTTTCCGGCTCCTTATCTTTGGGCACAGATTGTTGATGAACTGTATGAATTTTCTGTCTTGGGGTGGGGTGGTGCTGAACCTTCCTCCTATCTCCCAGATGTCTTCTGACCAGCCAGCTGTCTAATAAAAGACAGCAAAAATTGTGGATACATAGTTTTAAAAAATAGCAACAACAAAAAACATAATTGTGGAATGCTGACAGAGCACTGATTTATTATTAATCATGACTAGGAAAATTACACAATAGTCTATGTGCTGCTACTGATGGTTGAGGTCAGTAATGCCACTTTCTAATATGAGGCACAACACTTCACCTGTGGAGGTAAGGTGACCTCCTTCTTTGGGGCCTATAATCTGCAGTTGCACATGGTGACTGCTAGAGGGCAGCATAACCTCAAAAATGTTCAGTTACATCAGCAGACAAAGTGAGAGGTCCTAAAGCAGCATCCTCAGTCTTCCCTCTGTTTTGTAAAATTACATAAATTGATTGTCCTGAAATTAATTCAGATCCTGTCTCTTCACGATGCATGCGAGGCTAAAAACCTCTCTAAGCTATGTAATAGGCAACTCCGATGAATAGGTCATTTGAATACTAAGCAACCCCATGAGGCCTAATTTCTCTCCTGTAGAATGTAAACTCCTCGAGAGCAGGGATCACATCATTTTTTATCTTTGTTATCTCCTATCAGTAATGTAATGCCTAGCATTAATCAAATGAATACATCAGTGCTTTGAACCTTTAGGTGGTTAGTAAATATTTGCTAAATTGAATTTGTTTAACATTATAGGCAGCATAGTTGATAGAGTACCTGGCCTAGAGTCAGGAGGACATGAACTCCAATCCTGCCTCAAACATGTACTACTTGTGTGACCCTGGGCAAGTCAATTTACCTCTTTTTGCCTCAGTTTTCACATCTGTAAAATGGGGATAATAACAGTACTCACCTCCCAAGATTGTTGTGAGGATCTTCCTTTAAAAAGGAAGAAAAGGAGAACAACCTTGTAAGTTGTTTTTTTTTTTTTTTATTTAGTTCCTGGTTTCCACTCTGTTAACTGGGTATGGGAAATATCAACCTCCTTCCCCATTCCCCAACTCCCAACATAATATTTGATCATGGACGATTCTGTCTTATTCTCTTCCCTCTCTGTTCTTTGCTCCTTCTCTTTATGGCTTATTAGAGGGAGTCCCAATGGTACAAAGGAAATCAAATATGGGATAGTGGAAAGTGTGCTTGGAGTTGGAAGATTTGGGCTTAAACTCTCTATCTTTTATTTTTACTACCCATGTAACCCAGGACAAGTTAAACAGGAACCAGATGGTTTAGAACAGAGGTGTCAAACACGTGACCACAGTGCATCCTGAACCAGATTGGAATGTAACTGGGAAATATTTAGCAATATAAATAAAAACATAGTAAAACATAGATGGTGTAAATATATGTTTTCTAAGTCTATATGTTTCCCACAGGATCCTTATATATAGTTTAGTGGCACCCATTTCTATGTGGTTTTGGCACCACTGACTTTGAAAATAGACCTAGATTAGAGTTGTCCCTATTAATATTTTTCCCTAAATAGAACTTTATAGTTACCATTGGCAACCTCTGTGCCTAGGACTTATGTGATCTTGAGACCCACTAATTTATAACAGATGCATAAATAATGATTTTTTTTTCCCTGAAGCAGACCCTCTAGCACTTAAAAAAAATCTTCTCTGCCTCAAACCTAGGCCAACCTATTTATATTTTTCTTTCTTTTTTAAATTACTTGCCAGCACAGGTTTTTAAAGGCGATTGGACCTTTTGTGCTTTTGAACATTTTAAGCAACAGTTTTTAATCTTCATCACACCCTTATATAGAAAAAATGGTACAGTGTAGTGAAAAAAGAATTGACTTTGCAATCAGAGAAATTAAATTCAAATTCTGTTTCTAATACTTTTTACCTATATGACCTTGGACAACTCATTTAAATTCCAAGGGTTGCAGTTTCTGTTTCTGTAAAATGAGTGGGTTGGACTAGATATCCTCTAAAGTCCTTTCTAATTCTCCATCTGTGATTAAATGATTCAAACTGTCCTTCTCACAGCCCTCCCCCCATACTCCTACCCACAACATTACTCCTGGTATGTAGAGCCCTCAAGATGCACCTTGGTGCATGCGAGCTACTTAAGAGCAGGGACTGTCTCTTGTCATTCTTTGTATACTTGACATTTAGCATAGTACTTATCACATTTGTTGTTTTGCTTTATTTTTCAGTAGTGATAGACTCTTTGTGATTCCATTTGGTGATTTCTTGTCAAAGATACAAAAACAGTTTGCCATTTCCCTCTCCAGTTCATTTACAGATAAGGAACTGAGGCAAACTGGGTTAAGTAACTTTGCCCAGGGTCATTGTATTTGAACTTAGGAAGATGAGTTTTCCTGACTCCAGGCTTGACACTAGCCACTGAGCAATCTAGGTGCCCATGGCTTAGCACAGAGTAGATCTGTAATGAATATTCATTGACTGGTAGAGAGAAGAGCTTCTTAAGAATTAATTTCTCCCGAGGGGGCTAGGAATTAATGCCTAAACAGAAACATTTTCATTTTAAAATAATGAAAGAGAAGGTAGAAGATAGAACAAGTTACCAAAAGCTGCTATGATGAACCTGGAATTAGATGAAAGGGACATGTGATTTTTGTTGGATCCTGAAAGAGCAACAGTATGAATGTTTTGTCTAACAACTGGTAGGAGTCAAGTCTTTCCCCATTTCAAGTCTGGAGGGAGTGATACAGTTCTCACTTTGTACCATCCTGCTATTTACTTGGAAAGAAAACTATTGAAACTCTTAAATGGTAGCTGACATTTACAATGTTTGTTTTTGTAAAGCACTTTACATACATAATATTTCTAATTTGTTTTTATAATAATCCTGTGAGAAATATACTGTAGGCATTTTCATCCTCATTTTATACATGAGGAAACTGAGTGATCTATTCATGGTTACGTAGCTAATGACTACCAAAAAGAGGATTCAAATTCAGGTCTTTCTGACTTCGAATCCACTGTCTCTCACACCACACTGCCTCTCCTTTAAGGACCATTTATTCCCATGGAATAGTTTAAATAGCATAATACTGTCAAAATCATTTGGGGCAGCTAGGTGGTGCAGTGAATAGAGCACCAGCTCTGGAGTCAGAAGGACCTGAGTTCAAATCTGGCCTCAGATACTTACGACAAAAACTAGCCATGTGACCTTGGGCAAGTCACTTAACCCCAATTGCCCTCAAAAAAGTAAAACAATAGATAATTCTTTCTAAGTGTGAAACCACTGGTTATGGAATTGCCGCTAAAGAAAGTTATCTTATTTTTTAGGTTCACTAAATTAATTTTAAAAATCATAAAACATTTCTTACAAAATAGAATTATATTCTGCACACTGCTCTGAATGATGCCAGGGGCATGTGGAGTATTGATACTCTTTCTTCCCTGTCCCCCCCCCCCACTAAAAAATTACAGTGACCACAAAGCAAAGTGTTCACAATAATTACAGGAGTGGAACATATTATTATTTTTTTTTACCACCAACAACAAACAAAAATGAAATTTACTCTGCTGCTGTTTTAAAATTTCAATGTTAGTTTTGCATGTCCTTTCCCTCCCACCATGTTTGTATGGAACTAAAACATTACATCTGATGAACAGCAAAGATTTCAGTACACCTCAAATGTGTAATGACTATCAAGCAGAGGAATGTTGACTTTTTAAACAGAAGCAGGTCTAAGAAAAAACAAACAAACAAACATGTAGGCTCCTTCAGTTCTTCACTAGTCTTAGAATAACTTTCCAGAATATTGCTTCACACTAATATTTGTGCATTCTATATCTGGTCCTGTGTTCCTGTAATGGTAGTGATTAAATCCTCAGATTCTTCCAAAGGCTCATCAGTTTTGATTGATCCTCCAGATTCATGACATATTTGCTTGATTCGCTGACCACCTTTGCCAATAATAGATCCAGCCAAATCTTTAGGAATAGTTACTTGTGTTGTAATAATGGGTCCACCAAGATCACTGTATGAGCCATGGCCCCCTGTATAGTAATGAATAATCATATCCAGAACCACCCATAGTCATAAGCCATCTGTCATTTGGAAGGACTCCATGTTATCTATCACAGAGTCTCAAGTCTCATCAGCATTGAAACCAATCACGTCATTGGAATGATTACTGGGTGTTCCTCTTCTGTCATAAGCCATAAGATCTCCTTCAGGTGGTGGTGGAGGAGGAAGAAGAAGATTTTGAGCTCTGCTACCACCCCTGCTACAATATCCAGGAGGAGGTGGTGGAGGTTCTCTGCTAAGGCTTATGTCATCACAATCTCTTCTAGATGAGGGCATAGGATGCCCACCATGACCTGGGGGCATTCTGTCAAAGACTGCTCTTCCCCAAATGGGAAATCCTACAGGGCATCCTTGTCGATTATCAAACATCATTGTGAAACCACTGTAGTAATAGGTTTCATCATAGGAATTGGGATCATAGGGTTGTGCATGTCCTTTGATGGGAGACTCAGATATAAGATCCAATATGATCTTCATGTACGCTCCAATTTATCAGAATTTCCAACAATAAGAACATTTGGAGAATGAGGACAGCATTCTTGGAAAAGCTTGATGGTTGTCTGAGTATTCTCTGGAAGTTCTTTGATTTTAGCACCTTTGACTGCAATAATTCCTCCTGCCAGATTCTGGTGAATCAAGTCTTAACTGGCAGTCAAAATCACTTCCTTAATGGTGTTGGTAATGTAAGCATTCCACAGCATCAGATATGAGCAGGAATTGGCTGGTTGCAATGGGTGCCGGCAACTGCAGGCCCTCTTCCTAGTAGGGATGATTTGCTTCAGAATCCCTCTAATTGTTTCATTATCTACACTGATACTCAATATATGCTCAGGGCCACTGCTGTCTGGGACTGAAACACTGGCATTGTAATCTGTGCATATTTATGCCTCCTTTTCCAATCACTGCTCGAGCATTCTTACTTTGAAGAAAATGTGTAGTTCAACCATCTCGTCAGGGTTTCTAGATCTTTTAAAGGCCTGTTTCTCTTCCTGCTTCTCTTTCATGTCTTCAGCTTACCAAATTCACCATTGGTTTCAGTATTGGGGAAGGTTTCTTCTGGCTTCTCAGTCTCTACTTTCTCAGATTAAATGCGTAGACAATCTGTAGGTTTAAGAGCAAGAGAAATGCCAGCCAACAGAGGTTGATGCCATAGAGAAACACAGATGATAATGGCATCTGCAGTACTGTCACCTCTATCCCTCTCTTCCTTCTCTCTCTCTCAAACACTCTAAAGAAAAGTATCTTATAATAAGCATAATTGTCAGAACTAGAATAAAATCTCAGGGCTATTTTATTTAGTTAGTAAATGGTGTGGTTTTTCTTCCAAGCATTTGTCAACCCTCCCCCCAAAACCCACATCCTGTGGGAGCTGGAAATCCTGGAACAATTTTGACCTCAAATTTCAAATGACCAGGCTTTAGCATCACCAAACAAAGCTCCTTCCTCAGCCAGGGAGAGGAATGGTGGAGGAAATCAGGGTTAGGAGTGAGATGGGAGAAAATTAAGAGGGGTAGAAATGAATATGGAAGGTATGGGGGATTGTCAGGAGGGGACAGTGAGGGGCTTGGGGAGAATTAGGAGAGAGCAGTGGTTTGGAGAGACCAGAGCAAGCAGCCAGGTCAAAAGTAGTTGCCAGTATTCATCCTTAACTCTTGAAGCCTCACTGAAGCCCCATTCTAGCAGCCTAGATGACTGGATTTCATGATATGACATGCTCTGTTTTCTCTCTCTTGTTTCTTGGTAATCTAGTTCCATCTTTGTTTTGAGCAGGTCCAATCTATTACTAAGTCTTCTTGTTTCTACCTTCATGAGATCTTTCCTATACATCCCTTTCACTCCATTCACACACTGCCATCCAGGTACAAATCCTCATCATCTCACATTTGGACTATTGCAGTAGAAGTGTGCTAGGTGGTCTCCTTGCCTCAATTTTCCTTCACTCTAGTATCAAGTGTTAAAGTGATCCTTCTAAAGTGCAGTCTTGACCATGTCACTCAATAAACTCCACTGGCTCCTAATTAACTCCACCATTAAATATGATATGCTCTATTTGACAATCAATTCATGGACTCCAGATTGAGAACTCCTTATTTCCATCATATGTATCTTGTATGTACAATTTTTTTTTGCATGTTGTCTCCCCATAAGAATTTAAGTTCCTTGAGGGCAGGGATACATTTTTACCTTTCTTTGTATCCCCAGTGCTTAGTGCCTGGCACGTGATAAATATTTTTTAAAAATTTATTCACCAAGTTCTCTCATTCACTTCCTTCTTCTTATCCATCGTTTGGGACTCTTTTTCCTAAGCTCTGTACTCATTTGCCACCTATTTTTTCTTCTTCCCAGCTACTTTCCTCCTCTATTTTCCCTTTCTCCTTTAGGTCCTTGATACTGAGCTCTGTCACTGGCTGCCATATGGAAGGAACAAGAACCTGTGCCCAGAATTTTAACCCTTTTATTTCCAGAATTCCTCTTTTACTCCAATTGGTGAGATCTTCCAAGGGTCCACTATTTCAGGCAGACTCCCTCAATATTTTATTGTAATCCCTACCTTACCCTTGTCCTACATGTGTGTGCCTCCTTCATTTTCTAGTTTTGGAATCATAATCAAATCTCCTGGAAAGGGTGTGTCATTTGTCTCTGGCAGTTCTAACTACCATACTTGTAACTTTCCAAACCAAAATACCCTTTTTTAGCCTCCACTCCTCTATATATGTTGTCTCCCCCATTAGAATGTAAGCTCCTTGGGGTGGCTAGGTGGCGCAGTGAATAGAGCACTGGCCCTGGAGTCAGGAGGACCTGAGTTCAAATCTGGCCTCAGACACTTAACACAAAAACTAACCATGTGACCTTGGGTAAGTTACTTAACCCCAGCTGCCCTCCAAAATGAAAAAAAAAAAAGAATATAAGTTCCTTGAGGACAAGAATTTCCTTTGATTTTGTTTTTCTATCCCATTGCTCAGCAATATGAAATACATAATGCATTCATAATGAAAATATATTCATTCATGTTACTTCCTTTGATTCTTAGAACCATCTATGATTACACAACTGTGAGTACTCATTCTGCCAAAATACTATGGCTGAAAAGATCCACCATTTGATGGTCAACCTTTTTGTGGTAAGATGAGCTTCTTCATTCTTAGCTAAGCTGATTCTCAGATGACAGAAATACAATCTGTCACTGGGTCCAGAGCTGAAGTCTTTTCAGAATGTTGGCCTGGAGTGAGTCCCTGTTGGGAAGAGAGAGCTGGACCTCAGAGTGAAGTTCCCAGATAAAATGCCTTTACTTTTGAGCTCCCTTATTCTTGATCTCTGGGAAGATGAAAGTAAAGATGGTACGAAGTGCCCTTGAGTAACTGGAATCTGACTTAGGAGAAGTCATATTTTGAGACCTTTCACCAGAGTTTTAGTCTAGAATGATGTGACATTGCAGATCCTAGGACTGGTGGTTCAGGGAGGAAGGAAGGAAGGAAGGAAGGAAGGAAGGAAGGAAGGAAGGAAGGAAGGAAGGAAGGAAGGAAGGAAGGGATAATAGCAGAATTCCCCAATTTCTGCACCAATTGGCATGTCAGGTTCCCAGAGGGCAGCTCCTACTACTCTCAGATAACACGTTAAAGGTATTTAATACAAAATGTTCTCCAAAAAATCTGGTTCACTTCTTCCCACAAATACAGTATAATAGTGATGAGGCACATGTTTAAGAAATATGTATGATAAAGGTTTAACTCATCATACCTGCTTTGGAAGTCTTTCTCTCTGTGTAGAGACCTCATGCAGAGGATCTCTACAGTAAGGAGATTACCATTAAGGACCATGGAAAGAAGTAAACATTAAAAAATTTCCATAAGAGGATTGTTTCAAGGAACTTGGTATGTTTAGCCTAGGGATAAAGGAGGGAAGCTTACTAGCTGTTAAATATCTGAAGACTTGGCATATGGAAAAGAGATTAAGGTTGGTCAGGTTAACTCCAAATTGCAGAATAAAGGTAGAAGTTACAAGGAGAAAATTTAGGTTTGATGTAAGGAAAAGCTTCATAATAAATTCAAGCTGTCCAAAAGTAGAAAGGTATGGCTGAAGAGGTAATTACTCCTCACTGGAGGTCTTCAAGCAAAGGCTAGCATTTCTGTTGTAGTGGGGATATGGTTTGGATTTAATACCTGCTCAGGTGCTCAATCTTGCTAGGGACCAGCATATTTGTCTATTGTTTATATGCAAGCACACATTACCTCCACCTCTTTCTTGTCACAGTAGGACATTGGGTCTTGTTTCTCAGCCAGAAAAATGTTTCTTTGTTGTTGTTGAGGAAGAAAAGGGAAGGGACAAAAAGACAGTGTAGGAAACATACCAAGTTACTTAATAGGCCTTTTCTTAGCCTTCTTTAAGGCTAAGGAGGAATTCAAGATAGGATAACTATAATTCTTACCTAAGGCATTTTAAGGGAGTTTTAAGAGTGATTCCTTCTTATTGAAGAAGATGTAGGGATATTTATAAGGTCAGGTTTGGGTGCAAAATTAGCATGCAATAACGATACACTAACATTTCTGCCAAGAGAAGGATGTTTTACTAATCATATTTCTTAATGCCTATAGTTACTGCAGTTAGTTGTCTTTTAAGAACACTCTAGGAGTGAGTCTGACCTTATGTCTGAGGCTTATCTAAGGCTTAAACCTGTTTTGGCCCTCCAAATTCATATGCTTCTTTATAGATGGGGCTTCCTGGGGAATCTTCATCCTCCTCTCTTACACAGGGGGAATTTCCAGGACTGTTGTCGTATGGGAAAAACCATCACTTATGGGGAGAGTAGTTCTTATACCTGAACCCTTCTCCCTCACTAGATCCATATCTTTGAAATGAAATGTTAAAAAAAAAACCTTAGAAATATCCACCAAATTTAGCCACTCTACAGGAACAAATTAATCATCATTCTCATTACGTGGATTAGGAAACTGGGACCTGAAACTAATCAAAATTTGTGAATTTTCTAAATGGTGAGAGCAAACTTCATAGAACTTAAGGCTAATGGACAGAGTATATTTTAGTGCCATTGATATAGGGGTGACACTTGAAATCATAGGTATTAATTATGTCATGTTGACTCATAGGTTCTTTTTTTAAATACAATCAGGATCAAGTAACTTACCCAGGGTCACATAGCTAGTTAAGGTCTGAGGTCACATTTGAACTCAGGTCCTTCTGACTCCAGGGCCAGTATACTATCCAGTGTACCACCTAGCTGCCCCTGATTGATAGGATCTTAAATCTAGAAGGTAGCTTATAAATTACCTAATTCTAACCTGGGGAGACATTCAATATAATTCAATTCAACAAGCATTTCTGAAGCATCTTCTCTATGCAAAGCACTGTGCTGGGTTTCCCAGGTACACAGACAAAAATGAAATAGTCCCTGTCCTCAAGGAACATACATTCTTCTGCTAAGGGAAACAACATATATGTGGATAAATACATGCAAAGTATAAAGTAACACTAAATAATTTCAAGACAGATTAGCCAAACCTGGGGGATCAAGAAGAACCTCATTTAGAAAGTGGTGCCCAAACTGTGTGTGAAAAGATAGATGAATGAAGGTAAAGATTATGCACCCCAGGAGTCAGGAGTAAAAATAAAAGTCTATAGAGGAGAGACAAAAGGGAGGAGAAATAATTGCTTAAGGGTGGGGTGGTAGAGAAAGCATGGGAAAAGTCACTGGAGGAGACCTTAGGCAGATGAGCAGAAGCAGAAAAGAATAATCTTGAATTCCTACCAATAGAAAGGATATTTGCCAACTATTCAGGTATAATGCTTATTGATACCATTGTCTCTCCAGAGCAGGCCCTCTCAGTTCAGGATGAGACTAACTTCAAGTCTGGGATTTGGCCAGGGACCAAAAAAACAGTGTTAACCCCAGAGGGCCACATATATGCTCCCTATCAGACAGGGCCTCTATTCTCTTCAACCTAGTGCTTCAAAAACCAAAGAATTCTGAAACTCTAAAGTAAACAATTTTAGGAGACAGGGAGAAAAAAGTTAAATGATACTCTAAATCTTGGAGTCAGTCTGAATTTTAGCTAATAATGGAATTTGATTCCTTAACCCTACCCTTCCCCCTTTAAAAATTGATTTCCTAGTTTCAAACCTACCTTTGGACTCATGTCCCTATGTGTTAACCTCTCAAATAATCAATGCCTGGCTTTGTTTCCATGTTCTGACCTTCAGAATTTGCCTGTCTTTAAAGTATTGATTTTGGATGGCCCTATGTCACTATAACCTAAAACCAATTTATGACAAAGGCATCAATGGCCATTTGTTTTGGCAAATATAGAATGTTTGGCTAATAACCCAGTCCACCATCTTTTCAGGGTAGAATCCATGTTAAGTTTCTCTCATTTCAGGGCAGACTGACAAGTTCTTAGAAGTATCATGAGGATATTAGCTCAGCAACTCTCATTGAAATGGCATTTCAGTATAGCAGAGAGCCCTGTGTTTACTGCTAAATGGCCTGGACTCAAATACTAACTTTGCTACTTATGACCAATATGACTTTGAGCATCTTTGGACCTAAGTTTCCTCATCAATAAAATGAGGAGTTCTTGTCCCAGGGTGGGAAACCTGAGGCCTCAAGGTTACATGTGGCCCTTTGACTGAATCCAAACTTCACAGAACAAATCCCCTTAATAAAAGGATTTGTTCTAAAGTAACTTGGCCTCAGTCAAAAGGCCACACCGAAGGACCTAGGAGACCACATGTGGCCACAAAACTACAGGTTCCCCACCCCTGGAACATTAGACTGTATGTTTGCTAAAGCTCTTTCCAGTTCTAAATCTATGACATAGTTGGTTTACCATAACCCGTATAAGGTTTCCCTTGTATTTTATTGTCCAATTAAAGACTTATAATTCCCACATTATCATTAAGGATATGAGCTACTTCAAAGCTGTAGAGACCTACCTGAGGGCCTCAGAATACCTTAAAACTTAGGTTTTTAATATCTTTAATACCTTTAAAAAAGAAAGTGTATAAATGAAACTGGTCAGTGAAACAGGGGGTCAAAGGGTGATAGGTATTATTTTTCCCTCATGGACAAACTTTTTTTTACATGGTGCTAGAACTGAAAGGGATCATAGGGGTCCTTTGGTCCAACTTCCTCATTTAGCTGAGTTTATAAAGGTTGAGTAACTTGTGATAGGGGCAACTAGGTGGCAAAATGGATAGAGCACTGGGCCTGGAGTCAGAAAGACCAGAGTTCAAATTTGGCCTCAGGCACTTACTAGTTGTATGACTCTGGACAAATCACTTAAGCCTGCTTGTCTCAGTTTCTTCATCTGTAAAATGAGAAAGAAATGGCAAGCCATTCCAGTATCTTTGCCTAAAAAAACCCAAATGGGATCACAAGGAGTTGGACCCAACTAAACAACAACAAGCTTGTGATAGTCATGTAAACCCAGGACATCCTAAGTCAAAGTTGAGTGTTCTCTATCCATGACACCATTCTGCATAAGGACCCAACTTCTTTTTCAGGATTGGTCCCTACTTCAATAGTCCCACCTTCTACCTCAACAGGGCCCAGTATCATGAGAGAAGGAAAATAAGAAACATGAACTTAGAAGCACTGAAACAGAACAGACTATACTCTACAAGGTGCTTCCATTGTGAAATATAGCCAGTCCTGCAGAAGATGGGGGTGGTAAGTGAATTACTTTACCAACCATCAATCAGTCAGTCAATAATGGGCCAGGCACTGTGTTAAGTAAGCACTTTTACAATATCATCTCCTCTGTGGCAGATGCTATTATTATCCCCACTTTACAGTTGAGGAAGCTTAAAGTAAACATAATTAATGACTTGCCCAGGATCACCCAAGTAAATAGTATTTGAGGTCATATTTGAACTCAGATCTTACTGATCCCATGGCCAGCACTCAAGCCACTGCTACCAGCTCATTCTTGTTAGTATTTGTTAGGATGGAACAGTAACTTTAAAGAGCACAGAGTGGCCCAGTGGGAACAGTGTTGGGCTTATAATCAGGAAGACCTGGGTTTGAACACCATTTCAGAAATTTACTAACAGTATGATATAGAGCACATTACTCATCACCTTTTTAGGACTCGGTTTCCTCATTTATAAAATAATGAAGTTGAATTCAATGACCTTTGAGGTCCCTTCTGGGTTCTGATCTTAAAACTTTAAGACACTGAATCAGAGGGGATGAAACAAACATGGAAACTGCATATGTCCTTGACTCTAAACTATCCCGTCCCTTAAGACCCCCTCCCACCAGGACTCCAGGAATACCATGTTCAGATGTTGTCTGTCAATGAATGATTTCCTTGAGAAGAAGACTGTCTTTTCTTACCATCCCTCTGCAATTCTCTCTGATTCATAGTGACCATTTGACAAATCACTTCTACCTAAAGGCCTAGTTCTGTTCAGTAGTGTGAGAAGTCAAATAATGTTGCCTAGAATTGAGCTGAGACTATATGGATTATATCAGTGGTAATGACAACATGCATGTATATCACCTTCAGGGTTTGCAAGTCATTTTATATACATAATCTCATTGGAGTCTTTCAACAAAGCTATGAAGTGGCTGTTATGATTCCCATTTTACAATGCAGAAATTGAGCTCAGAAAGGTGATGTGACCAGTATCTGGGTTAACTTGGGTTAACTGGGTTAACCAGTATCAAACTTAGGTTTTCCTGACTCCATGCCCAATGTTCTACCCACAACATCTTGTTGGCTCTGAGGCCAAGGCCAGATGCCAAGCCCCAGGGAAGAATGAGGGACCAAGGCAGGAAACCAGATAGGGAATTGGACATCTACCCTCTGGGAACCACAGCTATATTGGTAACACTGCATAAAGGCTGCTTCCCTTATCTCTGGTTTGTATACTTTTAGAAACATTGATGAACAAAAAATGACTTTAACATTCTGATAACATGGAAAATTTTTAAATGTTTCCCCTTGAAAATGTTTCATAATTCTCAAAAGATTTTTATTTTCCTGTCTACTGATATTTAGAATTAGAACTATCCCAAAACAGAATGGGCTTCCTCAGGGTGGATTTTGAGACAGTTGGATAAAAAAAAAGAAAAAGGAAAAAATGGGGGTGGCTAGGTGGTACAGTGAATAGAGTACCGGCCCTGGAGTCAGGAGGACCTGAGTTCAAATCCAGCCTCAGACACTTAACACAAAACTAGCCGTGTGACCTTGGGCAAGTCACTTGACCCCAACTGCCCTACCTTCCTCTCTCTGACAAAAAAGAAAAAGAGACAGTTGGATGATCCTTTTTTTGGAGATATAGCATAGTATCGACTAGATGTTCTCTGAAGACCCTTCCAATTCTTGAGATTCTGTGACTCTTTTGGGGGAAAAAGTGTAAGGTTGAAAGATAGATTGGACCCACCAAAAAAGCAGGGCTTTCTAATTTGCTTAAATTTGTTGGAGGGTAAGAATGTAAGTTTCCAGACATCAGGGACTGTTTCTTTCTCTACATTGTATCCTCAGTCCTTACCTGCTTTTTGTTTGTTTGTTTGTTTGTTTTGTTTTGTTTTGGGAAAGAGGCAAAAAAAATATGGGGGGAGGAGAAGAAAGGAGGAGGAGCCAATACAAGAGAGAAATATTTTAATACAACTTGCCGGAAACTAGTCAAAACCAGTATTTGGGAGAAAATCACGGAAGGCTGAGACATCATCTACCAAAACATTACCATTACTCTCCAAGGCAAGAAACAATGTCTAGGCTCTTGCAGATCCCACTGCTCCTGCTAGCTGCCCTGTTCTTGGTGATACAGTCCCAGGAAAATCAGAATGTATGGAGAAGATTCATTGATATTGAACAGAACCATGCGTTTTTCCCAGAGACCCTTCGATTTTCCATAAAGCAGTACAACAAGGAGAGCAGTGATGAGTACCTCTACCAGATGACCCAGCTGATTCGAGCCCAGGAGCAGGTCAGTCTTACTCTCTGTGTCCCAGCCCCTCCACTGCTTCTGTAAAGTAAGGGTGAGAAGCCTTCCCTGCTGCTGAAGGTGACCCATTCAGAAAGGGTCATTTTCAGGTCTTCTTCAAGTACAAAGAAATATTTGACCATTTTGAGAAAAGAGAAGTTTTTATTTCATTAGATGTTTATTTGGGAATAGATTGTGTTGTTAAAGAAAAACAACAGATAAGCATTTTCTCAAAAAATACTACAATTGCACATTAATAGCAGTGGAAGAAGTAATATTAGACAGAGAAGAGAAAAGGAAGAAATCCAGAAAGGATGAGTGAAGTAGAGACAGAAAACCAGACAGAGGGAAAAAGAAAAGAATTATTCCAAGAAGCATTCAACAGTGTCCATGAGGTGAGCTTAGGGACATATCATTCATTTAACATCCAGGTGTTCACTTAAACTTTTTCCAACCTTCTCATTTTATACACAAGGAAATTGAGACCAAGAGAGGTAAAGTGATTTGCCTGAAGTCATACAACTGGTTAATGGCAGAGTAGGATACAGCCCCCTCAGTCAGCCTCTTTCAACTTTCTGTCTCCCTGTCCTTGCCTCTTCCAACTTTCTCTGTTTTCAGTTTATTTCTAGTTCCATTGAGATGTTAGGTGAATGATTAGTCTCAGTTTTCAGCCCTTCTACTTCTCTTAATTCTTAATCTTTAAGAGGTCCTCTTGAAATGGGATAAAAAAGTTGGTGGTAAGGTTTTGAAGGGGGCGGGGGTAGGGGGAAGAGACAAGAGGCAGGAGGGATTGCTGTCTCAGATGCAATCAGTATCCAAAGCAACATTGCCCATGAAGGGCAAAGTTGTGGGCCAGGCTGGATGCATTCCCAATCAGAAGCGCCAGAAGATAGTGTGGGAGATTGGAGAAAAATCCTGAATCAGCTTCCTGGTCCGCTTTGTTCTTTTGCACCACTACCACCACCACCATCACCCTCCCCCCAACTTTTGTCTTTCCCCCTTCCGTTATTTAACCCCATCTCCCTATATCAGCCTTTACTCCAGGATTGCTGCCTCTCCTGTGATTAGAGGATAACTTAAATATAGATTACATTTGCTATTGCAATTCTCAAGCTTAGTTCTGGAACTTTAAACCTCTAGAAGCTTGGCTCTACCACTTTGCTAGCTGCATGAACTCCTACTAGGTTGGCTTCTTAAAAATAGATTTTTATCAATGCCTTTTGTTTTTTTATATCATTTCCCCCAATATCCCTTCCCTTCCTCCTCCCAGGGAGGCATCCCATATGTCAAACAGTTTTTTAAAGACAAAAAAAATTTTGAAAGAAAAAAGAAGAGGAGAAAATTATCACAACTGATCAATACTGCAAAAAAGTCCAAAAATATGCACAATGTACAATATCTATAGAGATTCTGCTTCCATGAAAGAGTGGGATTAGGGGAGGGGGTTATCCTCTCATATCTTTTCATTTGAGTCATGCTTGATTTTCATAATCTTGATATAATTTCTTTTGATTTATTTGTGTAAAGTTGTTCTTTCCATTTTCATTGTTGTAAATATTGTGTATATTGTTTTCTTGGCTCTATATACTCTACTCTGCATCAGTTCATGTAGATTTTTCCATATTTCTCTGTATTCATCACATATACATTTCTTATAATGCAATAGTATTCCATTACATTCCATTTGCCTAACCCAAATTGATTGGCATCTACTTTGTTTCCATTTTTTTGCTATCACAAAAAGTACTGCTATAAATATTTTGGTGGATATTGGAACTTTTCTTCTTATTCCAGGAGGAGTTCTTAACGTGGGGTCCATGAACTCATTTTTAGAAAAAAATATGTTAAGAATATTTCTATGAAATTGGTTTGTAATACTATATATTATATATTGTTTATTTATTTATTATAGGGCAGCTAGATGGTGCAGCAAGTAGAGTGCCAGACCTTGAGTCAGGAAAACTCATTTTGCTAAGTTCAAATCTGACTTTAGACATTTACTAGTTGTGTGACCCTGGGCAAAACACTTAACCCTGTTTGCTTTAGTTCCTCATCTGTAAAATTAGCTGGAGAAAGAAATGGCAAACCATTCCAGTGTCTTTGCCAAGAAAACTCCAAAATGGGGTCACAAAGAGTCAGACTTGATTGAGCAACAACGTTTTATTTTATGCATTTGAAAATGTGATTCTGACAAGGGTCCATTGTCTTTACCAGGCTGCAAAAGGGGTTAATGACACAGACAGTGAATAGAGTAAGTCACTAACTTTTCTGAATGCCAGTTTCTGCATTTATAAGTTACACACTATCATAACTGGATCATGGCTAGATGAATTCTAAAGTCCCTTTTCTGCTCTAACATCTTTGTTCCTGTTACTCTTCCCACATCACAGGCATCTTCTGGATCTTTTATACAAAACCAGCCTCTAGAAATACACTGATGAATTCTTTTTTTGTCTGGATATAGATCTCTTTAGGTCATTTTAGGAAGTGCAGGTCTTTCTTTTCCTTCATTTCAAATATTGACCATCCAAAACCTAATTAGTCGGAGTATCAGATCAGGAGTCCTTGGGAATCTATTGACTGATGTTAACACATCTACTTAAAGTGCTGTCCAATAGCAGTACCATGTCAGTATTTTCCCATTTGAATAAGCAGGTTTTGTTAAACCACAAACCTTCACTGCAAGACACATTTGGGGATTTATTTGGTTATTCTCTAAATCTGTATGAGAATATACTGAGTTCATGGAGATGCCCAGTAATTCTCAGCATAGAATTGATGATATCCTAATCTCTCTGTCAGATCAAAATCATAGAGAAGTGCCATATATGAAGCCAAATATTAGGGTATTACTATTCAAGACTCTTTGTGGGTTTTTTTTTTTTTTTGGTCAAATGTCAAGGTCCTTACATTTGGATATGGTTCTCAATATACTCCCTTCTTGGGAATGTGATAGTAGTGGATTGAGGTCGGATGGGGATGAGGGGTGGTGGGTGAGACAGATACAAAAGGCTCCAAATAGGGAAATTAAAATTCTAATCTAACATGGTATAAATGCTGTATTTCTTAAATTATGTTTCAATGAACCTTATAATATCCCAAGTTTGTGTTTGTTTTTAAGTAATCCTTAATGTGTTTAAAAAATATTTATTATTCTGTATTCTATTAATGCGGTTTGTAAATAGCAATTAGAAACAATAATTTTAGAGGATTTAGCAGAAGATTCAGTCAAAGTTTTGTTTAAATTGAAGGATTCTATCACTACAGAAAAGTTTGAGAACCATTGGTATGGGTCCTGAATCACTGGTTGTGAATTTAGGAAGACTTGACTTTACATCTTTCTTCTGACCTGTATAATCAAGTCACTTTGTATTTCTGTGTCTTAATTTTCTGGACTTGATGGTTGCTAACGTCTGTTCTAGCCCCCAAATCCTAGGATTTTCTTCCTTGAAAAACCTCATAATCTAATGCTTAGTCATAGATTGGCTCCCTCCTTCTCTCCAGTGTCCTTCTGGTTCATTTATCTCGAACATTAGTTGGTGAGGATTTTTTTTTTTAAACAAATACTTTATTAACTTCTGTTTTACATCATTCATTTCCGCCAGATTTTGAGTTACAATCATTTTCCCCCCATTATTCCCCTACCCACCCTCCCAGAATAGCAGTCCCACAAGATATCGCTTCCTCCAATCTGCTCTCTCCCATACCTTCTCCCATACCCCCATCGACTTTTCCATTAGAGGAAGATGAATCTTTGTGTCCCAATGCCTGCACATCTTATCTCCCAATTATAGGCAAAAGAGTATTAATAATAGTATTTATATATATATTTGAAACATTTAATGTTACAACCTTGAATTTCAGATCCATTTCCTTCCTCCCTTGTCACCCATTCCTTCTTGGGATATAAGTAATTCAGTATATGTTGTACATGTCTAGCTATGCAAAACATTATCATAGTAGATATATTGTACAAGGCTGCTTATAATTCCCTCCCACTCATCCCACCCCCCACCTGGTCCATTCCCTACATGATCCTGTCCCTCTTCTATAGTGGGTACTTCCAACCTCCCCTCACCCCAAGGATGCCCTCCCATCCATCATCCCTCCTCTCATCCCCCTTCCCCCTATCCTGCTGCATTTTTAGCCTTCCTTATTGTCCCCCTCCTTTGCACCCACTTCCCCTACATGAGATAGTTTACCCTACCATGTCTCTCCCCATTTCCTCTTGCCACTTTCCTCTCTCACCTCACAATTTCATCCCTTGAGTACTCTCCCTTCCCAACAAAATCAACCTATGCCCTCTATCCATATATAACTGTAGCCATATACACACACATTCACATATGTATTCGTATGACCACACCCCCTTCTTCCATTATTTTCATAGTGAGAAAGATATCATCAGTCACAGATATTGCTTTTCCATATAGGAATGTAAATAGTTCAACTTTGATAAGTTCCTTTTGATTTCTTTTCCCTGATTACCTTCTCAGGCATCTCTTGCTTCTTGTGTCTGGATGTCAAATTTTCTATTCAATTCTGGTTTTTTCCTCAAGAATGCTTGAAAGTCCTCTATTCCACTGAATGACCATATTTTCCCCTGAAACAAAATACTCAGTTTTGCTGGGTAGGTGACCCTTGGGTTCATTCCCAGTTCTTTTGCCCTCTGGAATATCATATTCCATGCCCTTCGATCCCTCAGTGTAGAAGCTGCCAGGTCCTGGGCTATTCTGATTGTGTTTCCACAATATTGAAATTGTTTCTTCCTGGCTGCTTGGAGTATTTTCTCCTTGATCTGGGGATTCTGGAACCTGGCTATAATATTCCTGGGAGTTTTGTTTTTGGGATCTTTTTCAGGAGGTGATCTGTGGATTCTTTCAACCTCTATTTTGCCCTCTGGATCTAAAACATCAGGGCAGTTTTCCTTGAGAATTTCTTGAAGGGTGATTTCTAGGTTCTTTCTTTGATCATGGCTTTCAGGTAGTCCAATAATTTTTAAATTGTCTCTCCTGGATCTATTTTCCAGGTCAGTGGTTTTTCCCATGAGATATTTCACATTGCCTTCTAATCTTTCATTTGTTTGGATCTGCTTAACAGCATCTTGATTTCTCATAAAGTCATTAGCTTCCATTTGCTCCAGTCTAACTCTGAAGGAATGAATCTCCTCAGTGAACTTTTGAGATTCTTTTTCCATCTGGCAAATTCGACTTTTTAAGGCATTCTTCTCCTCATTGCCCTTTTGGGCCTCCTTTGCCATTTGAGCTAGTCTATTTTTTAAGGTGTTGTTTTCCTCAGTCAGGCTGTTGACCCTCATTTCATACTTTTCCTGCATCCTTCTCATTTCTCTTTCCAATTTTTCCTCCACTTCTCTTATTTGATTTTTAAAGTCCTTCTTAAGGTCCTCTATGGCCTGCAACCCGCTCATGTTTTCCCCTGGGGCTTTTGGAGCAGGACTTCTGACCTCACAGTCCTTTTCCCGCTCTATGCCCCCAAAATAGGAGTCTAGGGTTGCATTTTTCTGTTTCCTTTGCCTTGGCATGTTGCCTCTTAATTGCTTGACTTTTGGGCTTGTTGCCACACTATGGCTTTAAGGCCAGCTAGAGGAATTTTCGTCCCGAACGTGTGGGGGGCAACTTCCGTTTCTGGCAAGCTGTAAACCCACCCACAACTTCCACCCTAGATCACAATCCAGATCCAGGGAGGTTAAAGCAAGAGCGATTACCCCCCAAGACTGATCGCTGGATCTCCCCACGATTTGTAGGCTGGGAGCCGGAGATGCCTCTGAAAACTACAAAATGGCGTGTCTCCTCAGCGGCTTCTAGCCCCCAGGGAGGGAGCTGACGCATTCCCCAAATACAGGTCCCAAAGTCCATAGGACACTAACCTCTTACTTTGTCCTAGGCAAGTCTATGTTGCTAATTCTGGAATCTCCACAGCTCCTGGTGTTCTGGGGTTCCTCCAGCCGGCTGCTGGCCCTGCCGCCCTGGGGCTAAAACCTCGGCTCATGTGGACCTGGGCTCGGCTCGGCTCCTGCGCTCTGAGCGCTGCCGGCTCCCAGACCACTGCGCTGGTCCTTCCTGCAGGGTGCTGGGCTGTCCTCAGTGGGAGGTTAGCTTCTCTGTGTCGTTCTGTGGGTGCTGGGGCTCCAGAAGTTTTTCAGAGTCCTTTTTTACATAGTTTGTGGGGAATCTGGGGGCAGAGAGGCTTGGAGGAGCTGTTTCTACTCCGCCCAGTTGGTGAGGATTTTAAAAATTCAAAGAGATTTTATCATGGAAATTATTTAAAATAAAACATAATTAGCAGGATAATTCTGCTGCTAAAAACGATACTGCTGTAAAAGTGAAGGTATAGATAGATAGAGATACACACATACACACATATATGTATACACACACACACACACACACACACACATATATATATACATATATATATATATATGGGATTATACACAACATTATTCTTCATTAGTGTGGGTGATTTAGAGCATATTTAGATTTAATTTTTCCATGGAGAGGTCCAAACCTTTGAGTTACTTCTGAGTTGAAAATAAGTCTGGACCAACCACATTAATACTTAATTATATTAAGTATTATAATTTCAAGTTGTCCTGTTTTGACTGAACCTTTCTCTACTGAATATAAACATGTTCAGATCTTCCCTAAATCTTAAAAAAAATTGAATTTTCTATAATTACCACAGGCCATATGTCCCCAAATTGCACAGTAGTGGGTCTTGCTGAACTATTTTTTTTATTATGGAACAAAATAACAATGATAGCTAGCATTTATATAGTGCTTTAAGGTTTGCAAAGCCATTGACTCATATTTTATCTTCACAACCTTAGAAGGTAGGTTCTCTTATTATCCCCATTTTATAGATGAGGGAGTTGAGGTAGACAGGTTAAGTCTTCCCAGAGTCACATAGCTGGTAAATGTGTTTGAATTTAGTCTTCCTAACTCCAGACCTAGTATCCATGGGCCACCTAGCTATCCCTGAAATAAGCCTTCAAACATTCCTTACTTGATCTTAGAAAATCGGATTTTTATTCTAAAAGTTCCTCTTCTATTAACTTAGAGAAATTATTTTCTTCACATAATCCTGCTTCTTTCATTTTCAGCTATTATTCTATAACTTTCCTCCCCCTTCTCCACTCATTTGTTTTTCACTTCCCAGAATCTGGTGTCCATCCCAATAACTCTACTGAAACTACTACTTCAAAGTCACTAATGACCTCTTTTAAAAAAAACAACAAACAATTGTTTTCAATGTCAAATACTTTCCCTCCCTCTTGCCCCCCCCACCTACCCATTGAGAAGGCAAGAACCACATTTAAAAAAAAATATACAGGGAACTGAGCCAAATTCATAAGAATAAGAGTTATTTCTCAATTGATAAATGGTCAAGGGGTTATGAACAGTTTTCAGAGGGAGAAATTATATATAAAGTTATATAAAATACTCTAAATTATAAATAATTAAAGGATGATGAGGTTCAGGAGTTGGATGGTCCAGAAAGAATTCAAGACAGACATTCTCCTAGTCAAGAGAACTTTATTAATGCAAAAACAGTGGGTAAGGAGGATGCTAGCAATTAGCAGGAAGACAGGAGTTTGCTTTTATGAATAATTTTTGGGTACTCAGTCAAGAGCAGAATATACTCCTACATGAGTAGTTAGCCTCAGAAAAAGGGGGAGGCAGAAAAGGGAAGCAGGTATGCTGAAAAACAGTTCAGAGATATAGTCAGATAGCAAGAACATAACTTGCAACATTTTTTCCAGTATGAGGGACTAATTACATACACAGAGTATGGGCTAAGGAAGCAAGGTTTTTGTTATTTGACAGAGCTTCCTGTTACTGGGTAGACTTAGACAAGATCCTCATAGTTGCTGGTCAAAAGTCAGCCTCATCAAGATGACCCCAAGAGGATCAGTATCTCTTTGGTTTGTGGTCTCCACACAGACCACTGCAGGAAAATATTTAAATGTTCTCGTGGTATGACTCATGTCTAAGTTTGCCCAAATGTGGGGAAACGAGTCTCCTAAATAACACATCCCAAAGTGGATGTGGATCAGCCTTTTTAAAAAATCCCAACAGAATATACCTAAGATACAAAATAATGATAGGGATCTATGAACAGAACCTGAAATATATGAAACTTTCAAATATCATTAGATCCCCACAGAAGAGCAGTATTTTTATTGTTGTTGTTTAGTTGTTCAGTCATGTCCTGCTCTTTTATGACCCCATGGACCATATTGTGCATGAGTTTTTCTTGGCAAAGATACTATAGTGGTTTGCCATTTCTTCCTCCAGTGGATTATAATAAGTGACTTGCCCAGGGTCACTGGTCTCACCAATGCCAGGCCCAATAATGTATCTACTTTATTAGGGCAATATTTTAAGTTCCTTTTCTTACAGAGCAATACATCTCTCCCAATCTATACCCATTTGTAGTCCCATTCCATAGTTTAGGCTATTCTCAGAAAGTAAACATAATTTTGGAAGCTACTGAGTAAGCAATTTCTTTCCCACTGGTTTGGTCAGGGTATCTGAGTAACAACTGACCTCACTCTCTAAGGAAGAAACGGCATAGGAATTTTATAGAGCTTTCTGCCAAATTGAGCTGA
Organism: Gymnobelideus leadbeateri; assembly: GCA_011680675.1. NCBI lineage: Eukaryota > Metazoa > Chordata > Mammalia > Diprotodontia > Petauridae > Gymnobelideus > Gymnobelideus leadbeateri. The sequence continues at coordinate 147,325 of WOXC01006490.1, forward strand.
ATCAGAAAGTCAGAATATGTTCAAATATGATAAAGACAACTTGGAAGAATGAGGAACTCTGATCAGCATGATGAGAAACTAAGATTCCAGAGGAATAATGAAATATGCTAACTACCTCTTGGTAGGTGAAGGACTGTACAGAAATGAACCTTTCTTTTTCTTCTTTTTTTGGGGGGATATACCCAAAGTAGAATCTTATTTTCCTTGACTATATATACATTGTTGCATATTTGTAATAGGTATTTTTCTTCTCTCGTTCTCATTTGAGGGGAGGGTTTAGAGTGGGAAGATAAGATAGATTTTTACTGATTGGAAAAGATACATTTTTTTTTTACTTTTAATAATTATTTTTCCCAATTGCATGTAAAAACAATTTTTAACATACATTTAAAAAATTTTTGAGTTCCAAATTCTTTCCCTCTTCTCCCCCCCTCCCTGAGATGGTAATTTGATATAGGTTATATATGTGCAATCATGTAAAACATTTCCTTATTAGTCATGTTGTGAAAGAAAACAGGAAAAAAACACAAAAAATGAAGAAAGTGGAAAATAGTATACTTCTATCTGCATTCAGAGTCCATCAGTTCTTGCTCTGGAAATAGATAGCACTTCTCATCATGAGTCCTTTGGAATTGTCTTGGATCACTGAATAATACATATATATATATAATTTTTATAAAATATTAAGTATCTGAAGCAGGATTTAAATGTAAATGCTACCTGTAAGCCCAAAGCTTGAGCTACTGCATCAGGGGAAGAGTTAAGGAAGACACCGTCTAGTTTTCATAGGTCACTGGGAGGGATTAAGGCTTTTCAGTCAGCTTTAGTCATCAGGATATGGCCCTAGTCTCTTAAATCAAACCAGTATAGTGCTAGTGGGCATGTTCATATGTCATGAAAAGGATCTCTTAGTTGCTTTCAGACAATGGTTCACACCCTGTAATATCATATTAATTGAGGAATTCTTCTGATCACTTTACTAATAACTCCATGGAGTTCTTTTCTTTTCCCTGCCTACTGTTTCTATGAGTATTAGCTCCTGGACTGTTTTGGAAGTAGTTTGTGGTCTCTCAAAGTGAAAGTTCCAGTCATCTTAATTTCCCATCCAGTAGGTATGGTCTTAGCCAAACTACCTAAGAGAACTACTATGTGCTATAATTATTGGCTGATTGACATATGGAGGAGTTGGCTGAATCCAATAAATGACTTCCATTGAGTAATAGAAATGGGTGGGAATCTGTTCCAGGTGAGAAGGTCATTGGAAGAAGGGAGCCTCTGAGATCCAAATAATTATCTCCTCTACCTTTCAACTCAGTCTTTTACCCAAGAGATCTTAGCTATTCTGTAGCCTTAGTGTCTTTAAAACACCAGGAAAAAGGATAATTATGTTGATTATAGTTTACTGTGAATCTTTTGCATTTTTTGTTTTCTGTCTGTGAAATAAAATAAAGTCTATCTTCTTTTCAATATGTATTATTTTCTTGAGTGCTTACACAGAACCTGGTGACTCTTTCTTCTACAGTCATGCAGACCCTATTTTTGCTGTTCAATTTTTTTCAGTCATGTCCAGCTCTTTGCAACCCCATTTGGGGCTTTCTTAGCAAAGATGTTGGGGTGGTTTTCCATTTCCTTCTCCAACTCATTTTACAGACTAGAAAACTGAAACAAACATGGTTAAGTGACTTACCCAGCTAGTGAGTATCTGAGGCTTTAAACTTAGGTCTTCTTGACTCCTTGTCTGGTGTTCTTTCCACTGAACCATTTTGCTGTACCCTAGCAGACATAAAAAAAAACAGCTATATCCTGAGGTTCCCAAAGAAAATTCTTAATTTTGGTAAAAATGAAGGGGAAAAATACAATTTTTGAAGAAGCCCCCAATCTAATCTATAGAGGCCCAGAGTTTGGTGCATGGGGTTTACAGATATAAGAAGAGTCATAATGATAATAACCCTACTTATGTAATTGTTCATTAACAGTTGTCAAATGGATTTGAGTACCTCATAGACATGGAACTCAGCAGGACCACGTGTATAAAAGATGCAGAATTTGATCCTGTTCACTGTAGCCTTCAAGAGGACCCAAAATTATATAAGGTAAGTGACTAAAATCTACTTTGAATAATTAATACTTCTTAGTCAATTGGTATTTATTAAGCACCTATTATATTCTAGGCATTATGCAAAAATGTTTTGGAAAGAGAATATTTTTAGCTTGTGTCTCATTGTATCATTGATATGGAGCCAGAAGGGATCTTAGAGCTCATTTAGCTCAACCCTCTCATTTTACAGATGAGGAAACTGAGGCCCAGAAAAGTTGCAGGATTTGCCCAGGATTAAGAGACAGAGCCAAAATTTGAATGCAGGTCTCCTAACTCTGAAACGAGGGCTCTTCTTTCAACTAAATTAAAGGAAAACCTCAAGATCAGAAACTGCTTGGAATAGGGTCATTATCTGACAAAGTCTCTGAAGCCACTGATGGTTCCAAACCAATTCTCCAGATATGGAACTCACTGTGATAATGGTTGATGGTGCCCAGGTTAAACTATCTGAGTGAGTGGGCATCATTCAAATCCTCCAGGAGCCATTCTGCCTACTAAAGCAGGTGTCTTTATATTTGCTTTTTTTCTTCTAAGTTTTCTCTTTTTTCCCCCTCTTCTCCAGGTAATCAACTGTACTTTTTTTGTTTTTGCTGTGCCTTGGAACGGACAATATGAACTGAGGAGCACTAACTGTACTAATATTTAACTGGGTTCCTTTGGGGAGCTGCAGCATCAGGTTTTTTTCCCCAGACTTTTGTATCTCCTTAAAAAGGAAGGGGAGCAGAAATTCATTGTAAGCAAGCATAAAGGAAAAAAAAAGTTTCTTTTGGGAACATCAACTGACTCTGCCTTTCCTTTGTCTGTGAACTATCTTCCATCTTTCTTATTTCATGGTGATAAGAATTTACAATCTTTAAACAAATCATAATAAAAGTAATACTTAGTCTGTGCTTACAATTTCCTATTTGTAAGAAATTCACAGGAATTAATAATAGAATTTATGCAGCTCTTTAAGGGTTGCAAAATTCTTGGAAAATATTTGATCTTTCCAAAAATCCTGAGAGGTAAGTACTGTTATTAATCCCACTTTACAGATGAAGAAAGTGAGTCAGATATAGGTTAAGTGATTTGCCCAGGGCCTCATAGCTATGAAATTTTCAAGTCAAGATTTGAACTCGGGTCTCTCCTAACTGTAAGTCCAGTGCTCTATACACTATACCACCTAGTTGCCTTGAATAATAATCCCATAGGAAGCAACCTTTCAGCTTTTGAAAGGGTAGATAGCAGAGGGGAGATAAAATTTTGCAAAGGTAAGCCCTGGTCATCACAGAGAACTGAAAGGGCATTTTTGTTTACTCATCTATCTGGTGAAAAAACTTGACCTTCCTGTAACATCTCAGATAGGCAGATTTCATAGTTGGAAAGAGTAGAATTTCATAGTTGGAAAGGACTTTTGTGGCTGACAACCCAAATGATAATCAAAAAGGAATTCTAGTTAAAATAATTGCCCAAACTAGTTGTTCATCCTCTGCTTGATGACCTCCCATGAGAGAGAACCCACCATCACCAGAGGCACAACATTCCACTTTTGGTTGGGTCTGTTAGGGAGGTTACATTGAGGTTAAATATACATGCCCCCTTGTGACCTCTCATCTTCACTCTGTACTGTAATGCCAAAGAAAACAGATACAATCCCTCTTTCACATGTTAACCTTTTGGGTACCTGAACATACCCACACTATTCCCCTTTAGTCTTCTCTTCTGCAAGGGAAGCACCCTCAGTTCCTTAATTGATCCTCATATAGAATAGACTAAAGGACCTTGACCATTTGGATTGCCCTCCCTCTGGCTGTTCTCCAAAATGCCTTTCATAAACTGTGGCACCCCAAACTGAACAGAATACTTAGATATGATTTGACCAGGACACATTATAGTAGGACTATTACCTCCTTACTCTTGGAAGCTATGTCTCTTTCTTAATACAGGCCAAAATCATATTAATATTTTGGCTGCCATATCATGCTTTTGACTTGAATTTGCAGGACACTAAAACCCTCAGATCATTTTTAGACAAACTGCTGTCTCACCATAATCCCCCATTTTGTATTTGTGACTTACTGAACTCGTGTATAAAACGTTACATTTTTCCTATTAGATTTCCTCTAATTGAATCCATCCCACTCTTCTGGCCTATGAAGTTCTTTTTGAATCTTCACTCCCATCCAGGGGTATAAATGGTCACAGTAAAAATCTGACAAACAAGGCCATGAAACTAAGGTTCAGCTATGTTAATTCATTAGCTCAAAGTCAGTTAGTGGCAGTCCTGGGACTGGAATCCAGTTTACCTGGCTCTCAATCTTGTGCTATCTTTGGGGGTCTGCCAGATCTGTCTGTGGGTGTGTGTGTCAGGACAAATGAGTTGCAGCAGTGGAGGTGAGGTAGGCTGGGAAGTAGATATCTCCATTTCTGGGCCAACTTTTTTTTTTTGTTTTATACTGATAAGAGTCCTTGAGGAGAAAGTACCTCCATAGGGATGTTGTTGTCATTCAGTAGTTTAGTCATGTCTGACTCTTAGTGACATCATTTGGGGTTTTCTTGGCAGAGAAACTGGAGTGGTTTCCCATTTCCTTCTCCAACTCATTTTGCACATAAGGAAACTGAGGCAAACAATTTAAGTGACTTGCTTGGGATCACACAGCTAGTGGGTGTATGAGGCCATATTTGAACTCACTAAGATGAATCTTCCTGATTCTAGGCCTGGCACTCTTTTTTGGGAGTGGGGTGTGGGGGGAAGGGAGGGCAATTGGAGTTAAGTGACTTGCCCAAGGTCACACAGCTAGTAAGGTGTAAAGTCTCTGAGGCCAGATTTGACCTCAGGTCCTCCTGACTCCAGGGCCGGTGCTCTATTCACTCTGCCACCTAGTGGCCCAAATGGTAATGGCTAGGTAAGTCATTTAATCTTTTATATTCCAGGCAATGCTAAGACTATAAGGTATAGAAGAGTTGCATTTGCATCCTTGCAGAGTGATTGCACATACACGTAGAGTTCCTCAAACTGACTGAAATCACCAAAAGACAAACAGAAAAAGCTTATTAAAGCATCAGTTCTAATTAGTGGCCCTTCTATAGGGCCAGGATCTGGGAAAGCAGAGCAGGAGCTGCCACATGGTGAGTCTGAGGAGAGAGTCTCTATGGCCTCTAGGATAAAATACAAACTCCATATCTGTTAGTAAAAACCTTCTACAACCCGAATCCAGCCTAGCTTCCCAGATTTGTTTCCTGTTCCTCCCTTTATACACTATACTGTCCAACTCAACTGCACTACTAGCTGAAATCCATATTTAATTTCTTGTCTCCATGCCTGGAATGGACAGACTCCTTTGTCACCTCTGCCTCCTAGACTTGTTCACTTCCTTCAAATCTGAGCTCCTCTGCCAGCTTCTATTGGAAGCCTTTCCTGATTCATCCTACTGTTTGGGCTCTCTCCCTCTCCAAACCACCTTGAGTATAATTAATTATCTATTTCCATGGTCTATCTTCCAAGTAGAATATAAACTCCTCTTATTTTGCTTTTGTTTGTTTTTCTCTCTTGAGCCTAATGGTAGATGCTATTATTATCATCTCCATTTTATTGTTGAGGAAACAGGCAAACAGAGGCTAAGTGACTTGCCCAGCATCACACTGGTAAGTGTCTGAGGCCAGATTTGAACTCAGATTTTCCTGACTCCACTGCACCACCAGTTTAATCAGTCTTTCTAGTAAGAGTTGGAAGACAAGATGCATAGGTCATTGTAAGATATCTGAATAAATGAATTCTCTTTAATTACACACCAAAGAGATCTGATATACACTGACATCTAAGTTAACACACCCTGAAGTCTAACCATTGCAGCTGTGGAGAAGGAAAGAAAAAGGCATTTGGATTCTGTTTCTTTCTGGCAAAGAGACAACAAACTATAAAAAGTGTGAAGCCTAGCAGATTAAATGGGAATATAAACCTTAGACCAGGCTGAATCTCAGGACCTAATCTGGAGGAAAAAGTTTAATCAAATAGGATGAGGAAGAGGTGTCAGAAGATTATAGTGAAGGAAACAGAAATGTTGCAGCTCCTAGTAACTCCTTTGATGAAATTCATATCCAAATGTTACATATTCATACTCAGAGTTACTCTTTTTGCATTTGTATTTGCTTTTGATCTTTATAAGATAGAGAGTGAGGTCTGCTATTTCTCCCTCCTTAGGGTTTGAGGAGAACCAAAGGGGTTTGAGGGTTTGCTTTCTAATGCTATTCTCTTGAGTCCTGACCAGTTGTGCCCTACCTTAGGTACAAGTGATTACCACCTCAGTTCTATTTAAGCAATTAACATCAATTAACTTTTACAAAGTAGCATTTACCTTTAAGACATAAAAAGAAGGATTATATAAATATTTTCTCCCAAAATCTTGAAGGGATAATCTTTCTGATATCAACTTGGTTTCTGAGGAGAGTGGGTTACCACATGGTACTCTTTCCACATAACATTGGTTCCATCAAGTTCATGGTCAGATGACTACCATTTAGGTCCTCATCTCTGCTGCCACTAACCTGGGTTCCAAAGAGCACTTCTGGTCCCTTGGAGCATCATTGATGAGTTATCTATGAGACTGCAATTTCAGGACACCCAGGGACCAAATGCCAGGGTGCTAGGATGGCAGAGATGGGCTCTTGTGACCTTTTGAAACTCATAGGATCAGAATCTCTAATTTCTTCCCCTAAAATGAAAGAGAACAAATATCAAGGCAAAAAGACTTGAGTCCCATTTTTCACAGGGCCATATGTCAATCTCAGAGTGAAGAAGGCCTGATTTTTCACTGGATGGTCAGCAGTAAAGGGATCAAAAAGAGTGAAGAACCAATCTGCATGGCTCTGGCCACTTGTATTCAATTTTGAATACACTTATTGTATTCATTACAATAATATTCTTAAAATCACATTGTATTTCTCCTTCCTCTACAACTCATGCCATATATTCAGTTTTTAATGCAAAGCTGTAAGATTACAGCCTCTAATCCACAGCCAGAGGCAGGGCAGGTCAGTTGTTTCTTATGATCAATAGAATGGATCTCCTGAGTGGAGATGTGAACTAATCAGCGGGAAGAAGAGGGAGAAGAGGAGAGCCTTTCAGCAAAAGTACTCAAATCCCTATTTTTATGAAAAATTAGCTTCAATGATTCAACAACAAACATTTATTAAATACCCACCATATACAAAGTACTGTGCTAAGATTCTGGGGGTACCAAAAATGAAAGTCAAAGCCTTCAAGGATCTTCTCCCCAGAAATTTTTTTAATGGCAACTTGTAGTCTGCTCATATCCCATAGGCTCAAGCTCTTATCCCAGACCAGCTGGAAACCTAGTCAACTCAGATTGTACCTTTACTGGCAAAATGGATTTTGAAAGGAAAATATAAGGATTAAACTAATCAGCAAAGGAATAAAGAAACAGTCACACATTCTTGGAGAATTAAAATCAAATCTCCCTATCTCTCTAATCTCCTCAGGTCACATGGCAGGGATGAAATACTGTGGATAACATAAGAAAAACAATAGCAACCCTTCAGTCATGCTCCTCTCCAGCTTGGAAAACAGCCTTGCAAAATGTCTGTGGTGGCTCCCTCCTCCCATGGAATGCCTAGAATGTCCTCTCACTATGTCTCCAAAGTCCAGATGTGTTCTATTCTGCGAGAGAAGGCTAGGCCCAAGAATTTGGCACTGTCTGGGAATTCTCTCTCCTCCCTCCGTGATATTTAGCTCAGGAGTTCTATCTCTTCATTCTTCCTTACCATTCTTTCACTCCCCCCAGCAGTTACCATCTCTAGTTCCTCCTCTAGTCTGCTTCCCTGCTCCCTGCCTCTAACATCTGCGAAATCTTCACAAAGGCTTTACTTAAACAAAACTTCATGATAGCTCTGTAAGGTGGCTTTCTAATGCTATTCTCTTGAGCTCTGACCAGTTGTGCCCTGCTCCTACTTTAGGTACAAGTGATTCTTTCAACTGATGCCACCAACAATATTGTTGCTATTGTTTTATAATTCTTTAAAATTTGCAAAGGTCTTTACATTCATTTTATCCTTTGGTCCACTTGGCATCATGTAGTGGATACTGACATGTATCTACTGACCTTAGAATAATAATGACCTGTATTCAAATTCTCCCTGTGTGAGACAACAATAAGGGTCAGTAAGAAGCCTCAGTTTCCTCATTTGTAAAATGAGAGGGTTAGATTAGATTGCAGATCATGGCTCTTCTAGATCTAAATCCATGATCCTATCCACAACCCTTTGAGGTATTATGGGTATTCTTATTCCTATTTCCAGAGAAGAGGAAATAGGCTCAGAAAAGATGTGACTTTCAGAGTCACACAGTTAATAAGTGTCTGAGGGAAGATTTGAATTAAGGTCTTCCTAACTCTAAGTTTAACATTCTCCCCACTGAACAATACTGCCCCTCTTATTTTTTCTTGCCACTAAAGAAGGTTTATTAATATTATCCTTGTACCTTGTACACTGGACTTTTTCATCTGACTTACTTTCGAAACCTCCTCTATATGTTGTCTCCTTATTGGAATTTAGGCTCCTTGAGAACAAAACCATTCTGCTATTCTATAAAAACTACTATTTTCTAAAACTTAGCACAGTGCTTTGCACATAGTAGGTGTGTGATTTACTGTTTTAGATTCATTTGTTCATTTCTGATTTGAACAACTTAATCTCTGAGGTCCTTTCCACTTCTGTGAATCTGGCTCTTAAAGTGGCCTAAACAGTTTTTTCCCCTTTCATTCTTATTTTTTAAAATATCTTTTAGAAATTATAGATCATAGGAATGGATTACTTTTTAAAATTTGAACAGACTTTGGGAGATAGTAGAGGATAGGAGGGCCTGACATACTATGGTGTCATGAAGAGTTGGAAGTGACTGAATGACAATAACAACAGTTATTGAAACATTTTTTTGGGGAAAAGACGTTTATAGATTCCAGATTAAGAAATCCAACATGAATGGATCTGGGATCTCAATAATGGGGGTACACCCTCCAAAGACGCAAGTCACAAGCAATCATGACTATCCTACATATTTCTAATTCACATCTTCCTATAAATCAAATACAGGAAGCCCACCCAAATTGTTAGGGTCCTCATGCTCCCTTAAAATTGTTTGGATTTTAATGGAGAATGTAGGTTATTGTAGCACCAATGCAATATTTACAGCACCCACGATCACGATAAATACCATGACTGTAAGTATCGCCTGACATTCGATTGCAAAATATACCAGATTTTCCAGATAGAGGATAAAACTGAAACATTTATTTAGGCACCAGAAAACCCAATCCCAAAAACCAGTAAGCCAATTCCATCATAGTACCAAAGATATTCAGAAGCCATAATAACGCTGAGAGCCACAGCATCCTTCAGCCTTCCCACAAACCAACACATGATCAATATTTACTCACAATCTACTTGTGACTAATATTTACTCTCTATCATCTTAATGAGCATCCTCTCTCTCCCCCAGAATCTGGCTAGCTCTGAACCAGCTTCCTGGGGCCTCTGCTTCTCCTTAGCAAACTCTTCCCACCACAGGCTCCATGTGACTACATTCAGCCTATCAAGGGGCAGAGTTTACTTCACAGCAGGGAAGCTTCCTGTGGGCTCTGCTCCACCCTTAGCAAATTCCCTCCACCACAGGCTCCATGAGACTCATTCCGCCTATTAGGGAATGGCGTTTACTTTCAAAGCAGGGGAGGTCTTCAAACTCCCCCCTAGGTCTATTAAGGGGCAGGGAAGATCATCAAATTCCCATTCCCATTCCACTTATCCATTTCTTACTCAGCACTCATTATTTTCTTCCTGATCATCCCTATCTCTGGTGTATCATTTACACAGCTTCTCCTTTGTAATTAATCCTTTCTGACATGTTGCAGTCCAGTCCTATTCATCATACTTCTCTGCTATCTTTTAACCAATACATTAGCCATTAATCAGGAATAAATAATGATGATGATGTGAATAATAATAATAATGATAATAGAATTTATTAACTAGAACTAAAAACCTTTTCAAAGCACTTCACAAATATTTCATTTTATCCTCACAACAGCCCAGGAAGGTAGATGCTATTATCTCCATTTTACAAATGTGGAAACTGAGGCACATAAGGTTAAGGGACATGCAGTTAATATATGTTTGTACTTAGTAGATTGAGCAAATGTTAATTATTATGTCGCAGCTCTGTTAAAATCTGTTGTAGTTGGAATTCTCTCAACTGATGCCACCAACAATATTCTTTGAGTAATAGAAAATAGAGCTGGAAGATATCTTAGAAATCATTAAGTTGAGTCCCTTCATTTTACTAATGAAGAAGGTAGGGCCTAGAGACATAAAGTTATATGTTCGAGGTCATACAAATTAACAGAAAAGTCAAGACCAGAACCAAGATCTTCCTCTGACTTTTAGTTCTCCTATAATCCTACATAGGGATCCTTATTTGCTTTTTGTGGTGGTAAGATAGAAGTTCTTTGCTGCTATTGTTGTGCAGTAGTTTAGTCATGTATGACTCTTGGTGACCCCGTTGACCATAGTGTCCATGGAGTTTCCTTGGCAAATATATTTTAATGGTTTGCCATTTCCTTCTCTGGTAGATTAAAGCTGCATAGGTATTTGACCTAGCTAGATTCCAAAGTAATGTGACCAACACCATCAAAGGCTTTGAGTACATCTTGGTCAAACTGCAAGGTAAGAACCAAGAGATTTGAGTATGGGGAGGAACAGAGGGTGTAAGTACTGGCACTAAGTATGGGGACTCCAAAAAAAAAAGAAGTTTGAAAATTCTCCCCAATCCTGCCACCTCCTAAAGATGGAATTACATGGTTTGAATCTTGGGTCTACCATTTAGTGACCACATGACCTTGGTTAGGTGACTTAGCCTTTTTTGGCCTCAGTTTTTTCATCAGTAAAATTACAGAATTGGGAAAAAGATCACTTGAGATTCCTTCTAGCACTCAAGTTGAGGGCCATCTCCAGTCATACTGATGTATATCTCACCCCTGGATCTAGATAACTCTGGAAGAGAAAGTAAGCCTGGTGACTTTGCACAGCCCTCCCTCACTTAAGTCAATTCACTTGCATGTCATGGCATCACCTTCATGTTGTCATGATCCTCTTTGGGAACAAAGGACAAATAATAACAAGGCAAAAAGAGATTAAATGGCTTGCCCAGGATCACACAGCTAGTAAGTATCTGAGGCAAGATTTGAACTCAAATCTTCCTGACTCTGGGTCCAGCACTCCATCCATTGAGTCACCTAGTGCCTCCTGTAGAAGTTCTTAGCTTCCAGTTCATGAGACTGCTTTCAGATACTCTCTAGAAATTTGATATTTCATTATTTACACTATTTAAAGGGCATCATTGTTCATGGACGGATATGCCAATTTACTCTTTCGTAAGACCCAAGCATCCTTCCTACAATTTTCCAGTATTTTACTTTTTTTTAATTTTGGAATCCCCAGCATTTTGCCCAGTGTTTGGCATCTGTAAACATTTATGCATTCACCACACAATAAATGAATTGGTTGTGAAAGAAAGGAAAATTCCAAATACATATTTGATTATCAACTTCAAATGATATTTTCCCCTCAAACTAGTTTTCAAGGATTACTGCTTTTAGCTTATTGAAGCAGTTCTCAAAGTATAATTCAAGGACCCCTGGGGGTCACTGAGACATTTGACTGTGGTCAAAACTATTTTCATAATAATGCTAAAATGTTGTTTGCCTGTTAAAATACTCTTTTTTCCAGCTATATATCTGTGTGAGGCTGGATTTTCTTTCTATACTTCAAAGAAAAGAACATATCATTTCAGATTAAATATAGAAGTAGATATGAGGATCCAGCTGTCTTCAATTAAGACAAACATTAAAAAGATTTGCAAAAATAGGCAAAACTATATCATTCTCCTTAACATTTTTGTTTTGGAAAAATATAGTTATTTTTCATAAAAATGTTATTTATGTTAATATATAATGAATTTATTATTTCTATTTGAAATGAATTAATAAATGTACATTTTAATAATTTATCAGTTTTAATTTCTAATATGATAAATATACAGAGCTATGACTCACATAAACAAAACCTCTTTAGGATACTTAGTAGTTTTGAGAAAGAGATCTTGAAACCAAAAGGTTTGAGAACTTCTGGTTTTTTGAATAAGGATTTAAGAAAACAAAAGATGACAGTTTTTAAAACTGTCTAGAAACAACATAGCCCTGGTTTTTTCTTCTTTTAGACTAACAGAAGTGCGATGGATTCCTCATTTGGACATACTTCAAAGGTAGCACAGAGATTTTTTTGAGGATCAAATATGAAAACTTAAAGCACTTTGCAACCTTCTAATTAACTATGTAAATGTGAAGTAGTACTATTTTTTAAAACTTGGACAATGCTGGGAAATGTTAATTTTTCCTTATTAAATTAAGATATTTAGGCTTGGCTTCCTTGGTAACTGTCTTTTATACCACCAATCAAGTTATATCCATGAATATCAATTAGTGGTCACCCTGTTGTTGTCTTGGGCCTGGACAACTATCTTTCCTCTTGAAAGGGTTTCATTTACAGCAAGTTTCTCAGTAGCAACCTGGGAACCCAGTTTCATGAACTCAGCCAAATTTCCACTTCTTCACTCAGTGTTATTTTGAGATTAACTTCAAATGTGCAATGCTGTCAGATATTTTGAAAATCTCAGGCTGGAAAATCCATTACCAAGGTAACATTCCTCTCTGGGAATTCTAATGAGTTGGCTTAGCATGTTTTTCTTCACTTTCTCCTACCCCCTTTTAATTTCCTGAACACTGAGGCTATTCTTGATCAAGCTAAGGTCATTGTAATTCTCAGGCTAGCAATATAAGGTACTTGAATCAAAATAAAAGAACTATGAATAGGGCTGTGGAAAACTTTCTCAAATTTTCCCTCTCAAGATCTGTTTCCAAAGTTGTGAACATCAGGGCCAAAATGCTGTCCTGAAAAGGATAAAATAAGATAAATATACTGACTTGGGTTGGAAAGAGTCACAACCTAGGCAAGTTCCCCACCCCTTAGGAATATACTTTTCCTTCTGATGGACCATGAAATAATTTCAAAACACCAAGGGATAAAGGAATAACAGGAAGAAGAAGTTATCAAAAACCCTAGTAAATCTTAAATATGAAGAAACAATGTGAAGTTGTTTAAACAAGTCTAGTCTGGATAGCCTAAATGTGGATATTTTTGTCACAAATTTTCTTACAAATTATAGCTTAATTCCAGGGTGTAATTATGGAGTGATGAAATTTATCTTCTATGGGCCCTATCTCACCTTTTCTTTAAAGCATGCATTTCTCACAATGTCCACAAGATACTTATCATAGTATTATTATTATTATTTTTACAAATATCAATAGAATATCTAACATGTGCAAGACATTGTGCTCTTGAGGGACATGTGGCATAGTAGATAGGGGGCCAAGCCTTGGAGTCAGAAACATTAGGGATCAAGTCCTGTTTCTCACATGTACTGACTGTGTAATCACAAGCAAGTCAGTTAACCTCAGTGTATATTACAGAGAAGTGGCTACTCAGCATTGGTAGGGAGAGCTTCCACACCAGCAGTTCTCAGGAATTCATGAAATCCTAGGTTCAAACTGTACTGTCACTCATCTTTCCCCTTCCTGTCCAAAAGGGATAAATTTGATAAAACAAATCCACGAATGAAATGGAATAGTAATCCATACTAATACATTGACTCTTGTGTCAGAGACACTTTCATGATAGGAAGAGACTTCTTTCTACTTTGTTTTCCCCAGAATTTCTTGGCTCATGGCCCCCATCCAGGAAACCTGGGACAATGTGTGCATGGGATATCCTCCCCCCTAAAATACTGAAACCTATTTCCCATTTGCAAGTAACAAAAGTTTAAAATGAAATGGAAAACCTTGAATGGACAATCATCAGCACTAAATAAGTACATAATTGCCCTAGTTTGAGGACTCATTATTTAGTGATAAGCTGCTGGGAAAACTAGACATTCTTATGGAAGAAATTAGATTCAGACCAACACTTCACTCCTTATAGAGTTAAGTTAAGCTCCAAATATATATATTACCTAAATAAAAAAAGCTCACATAATAAATAAAGTGGAGAAAAATGGGGGAAAATTACCTTTCAGATCATAACCAAATAAAAGATAAAGAAAATTTAAAATAAAATGGACAATTATTGTTAAAAAGTTTTTTTTTGCAAAAAAATAAATGTAAGATGAAATGCTAAGATAAAAAGGAAACAATTGGGAAATTCTTCGCAAATTTCTCTAATAATGATCTCATTTACTAGATATGTAAGAAACTTATTCAAATTTGTAAGAATAAGAGCCATTGCCTGATTGATAAATAATCTAAGAATAGCTCCAAATCACTACTAATTAGAGAAGTACAAATTAAAGCTTTCCTGAGATTTCACATTACCTATTAGAGTGACAAAGATCTTATATTGGGGGGGAGCCTTGGGAAAACAAGCATATCAATGCACTGTTGTTGAAATGGTAAATGGAAAGCAAATTTGGAATTATATACAAAAAGTTACCCTCTTACTCCATTACCTCACTGCTAAGACTTTACCGCTCCCAAAATCAAAGAAATGGGAAAAATCATATAAAAATATTTATGCCAGCAATTTTTTGGTGCCACAAAAACAAACCAACCAAAAACTGGAGATGCTGCTCAGTTGAGAAAAGGCTAAAAGAATTGTGATATATGAATGAGGTGGAATATTATTACGCTATAAGAAATGAAGAAATAGATGAGTTTATGGACATGGAAAGAAATGAACTGATTCAGAATGAAGTAAGCAGAAACAGAAAAAAACTATTCACACAATTCAACATCTATATTATAAAAAAGAAAAATTTTAAAGATTTTGTGAACTAATGAAGAATGAAGAGTGCAGTACTAGGACAATAATTTATACAATAGCAATAACACTGTTAAGACAAACATTTTGAAAGCTGTAAGAATCTATTTTATGATGTCCACCATTACAGAGGATAGATGATGGCAGATACTAACAGACAGGTAATAGATTTAGGGTACAGAATGAGACATACATATTTTGTATGTAGCCTTTGAGGAATTTTTTTTTTTGCTTGAATGCCCATATTTATTATAAGGGGTTTGTTTTTCTTATCTCTCTTTTTGTCAATGGTGTGGAGGGTGGGGAGGAGAAAAAAATAGGTTTCTGTTCATTAAAAAAACAAAAACTTGAAAAAAGTGATTGGAAGGCTACTGCAGATATGGGGTATTACATACATTTTAAGATAAGGTAACAATTGTTACTTTTTCTAAATTATTTTATTACACATACTCTCATGGAGTATGTGTAGGATATTTAGAAATATTTGTAATGTAAAACAAAATATCAATAAAATTTTTTAAAAAAAGGAATTCTAAGTGTTAACCCTAAAGGGTTGCAGTTTCTAATGCTGTTGCTGGGATCTGCATCCAATGTACCCTTTCTACTAAAAATCAACCAGTTGAAATCAATTAGCATTTACAGGGGCAGGGGGTGGGCAGAGCCAAGATGGTGGAGTAGAAGGAATATCAGTGAGTTCCCACACCAACCACCTCCAATATCTATAAAATATGACTCTAAGGGGGGCTAGAACCACAATGGCAGCATAAAAGCAGGAAAACTCCCTGTGCTCCCCCCACAACCACCTCAAATACCTATGAAGATGACTCTAAACAAAATTTTGAGCTAAAAACCCATAAAGTGACAGAGAGAAACAAAACTCCCTCTGAAGGCAGGCTGGCAGGCCTACAGAAAGGGTCCATTGCAGCATGCTGGGAGCAGAGCCCAGCCCCATGTGAGCCTGCGGTTTTTGCTTTAGGGAAGCCCTGGCCCTGGAGCAGACTTCAGGAGAGTAGATCACCACCAGCTGTGGTGGTTTCCAGATTTTTCAACCCATAAATGCCAAAGACAAAGTGAGAGATCAGTGGACGTTGGGAACAGGGAGTCTGGGAGTTTGGTCAGGCCTCTGCCCCCCACAGGGAGAAGCACCTGAGGCATGGTGGCCATCACCACAGGGCTGCTTCAGAGCTCCTGGCCTACAGATCATAGGGGAACCAAATGACTACTCTGAGGTCGCTATTATTTTAATCTGCTTGGATCTGGATTGCTGTCTAGGGTGGAGGACCTGGCGTGCATGACCAGGGGCCAGAGAGGATGGAGGCTTCAGAGAGGGCACCAAACTAATAGCTCTGGCAGCTGTGAAAACCCCAGTGATTTGGGACAAAGCTCTCCTCTCTGGAAGTAGAGTTCTACTGTGGCAAAAACCTCAAAAGTCAAGTAACTGAGTGACAACATGAGCAAGCAAAGGAAGCAAAGCAAGTACAGCAGTCAAATCTTAGATTCCTCTTTTGGGGACAAAAGGGATCAAAGCATGGAATAGGAGGAAGACAATGAAGTCAGAACTCCAGTACCAAAAGCTTCCAAGAAAAATATGAATTGGTTACAGGACATAGAGGAGCTTAAGAAGGATTTTGAAAACCAAATAAGAGAAGTGGAGGAAAAATTGGGAAGAGAAATGAGAATGTTGCAAGAAAATCATGAAAAGAAAGTCAACAGCCTGACTGAAGAAAATAACACCTTAAAAATAGACTAACTCAAATGGCAAAGGAGGCTCAAAAAGTCAATGAGGAGAATGCTTTAAAAAGCTGAAATTGCCTAATGGAAAAAGAATCTCAAAAGCTCACTGAAGAGAATAATTCCTTCAGAATTAGATTGGAGCAAATGGAAGCTAGTGACTTTATGAGAAATCAAGATACTATAAAACAGATCCAAACAAATGAAAAAAAAAAGAGAAGGCAATGTGAAATATCTCATTGGAAAAACCACTGATCTGGAAAACAGATCCAGGAGAGATAATTTAAAAATTATTGGACAATCTGAAAGCCATGATCAAAAAAAGAACCTAGAAATCATCCTTCAAGAAATTCTCAAGGAAGATTTCCCTGATATTTTAGAACCAGAGGATGAAATAGAGGTTGAAACAATCCACCAATGACCTCTTGAAAAAGATCCCTAAAAGAACATTCCTAGTAGTATTATAGCCAGGTTCTAGAGTTCCCAGATCAAGGAGAAAATATTAAAAGCTGCCAAGAAGAAACAATTTGAATACTGTGGAAATACAATCAGGATAAAACAAGATCTGGCAGCTTCTGCACTGAGGGATCACAGGGCTTGGAATGTGATTCTGGAGGCCAAAGGAGCTGGGATTACATCCAAGTATCACCTATCCAGCAAAACTGAGTATAATATTTCAAGGGAAAATATGGTCATTCAATGAAATATAGGGCTTTCAAGCTTTCTTGATGAAAAAAATAAGAACAGAGTTGAACAGAAAATTTGACATTCAAATACAAGAAGTAAAAGAAGCATGAGAAGGTAAACAGGGAAAAGAAATCATAAGAAACTTATCAAAGTTGAACTACTTACATGCCTACATGGAAA
Source organism: Gymnobelideus leadbeateri (assembly GCA_011680675.1). NCBI lineage: Eukaryota > Metazoa > Chordata > Mammalia > Diprotodontia > Petauridae > Gymnobelideus > Gymnobelideus leadbeateri. The sequence goes on from WOXC01006490.1 coordinate 164,939, forward strand.
AATGATAATTGTAACTTATGAAACTTTTCTCAATATGAGAATAGTTGAAGGGAATAGAAATGTGTACACACACACACACACACACACACACATATATGTATACATACATATATATCTATTTAGGATGGTTTATGGGCATATGAATACATATGTGAGCATGTGTATATATATGTACAGGTGTACATAGACAGAGGGCATAGGATCAATTGAATAGGAAAGGATGATGCTTAAAGGGTGAAATTGAGTGGTGAGAGAGGAATATAATGAGGGGAGATGAGGAGATACAGAATAGTGTAAATTATATCATATAGAAGAGGCAAGGGAAACCTGTTGCAATGGAGGGGAAGAACAGGAAGACAAAAGGGAATGGGTCAACCTTCCTCTCATTGAATTTGTCTTAGGGAAGGAATGACATATACCCTAAACTGGGTATCTCACCCTACAGGAGAAAAGAGTGGAAGGGGATGAGAAGGGGGATGATGGAGGGGAGGGCAGGTTGGGGGGGGGGGTTAGAAGCACATACTTTTGAAAAGGGACAGGGTCAAAGTAGAGAATAGAACAAGTGGGGGGCACGATAGGATGGAGGGAAATATAATCAGTCTTTCACAATATATCCACTGTGGAAATGTTTTGCATAGCTATACACATATAACCTATATTGAATTGCTTATCTTCCCAGTAAGGATGGGTGACGAGGGAGGAAGGGGAAGAAAAGCAAAAAAAAAAAGTATGACTCTAAACAGATTTTAGAGCTACAGAGGTTGTTAGAATGACAAAGAGAAACAAATTTCTCTCTGAAGGCAGCCTAGCAGGTCAATAGAAAGGGTCTATTGCACTGAGCTGGGAGCCAAGTGTAGTCCTAAATAAGCTATGTGGGCCCTGACCCTGGACAATGGACCAGTTACCCAGACCAGCTGGAGCAGACTTCAGGATAGTGAATCACTAGCACCTGTGGTGGTTTCCAGACTTCTCAACCCATAAACACCACAGACAAAGTAAAAGGTCAGTGGGGTACTCTGTTGGAACTGGGTGACAGAAGGGCACTGTACAAACCCTCCCCATGGGGTGAGAGGTGGTGAAGGCCTGGCTGCTGCAGCTGCTACTGCATGGCTCCCTCCAGAGCTCCTAGCCTGCAGATCTTAGGGGAACCAAGCAACCATTCAGAGGGTAGTTGCTCTTGCTTTGACCTGCCTAAATCTGGGTCACTGTTTTGGGTGGTGGTCCTTTGATGAGAAATGCTAGTGCACTAGAACTTGTGGTGGTTGTAGAGAGGACACCATCCTCAGACCTCTGAAAACATTTGTGAAAACCCCGGTGATTTGGGACAAAGTTCTCTCCACCCTGGAAGCAGAGTTCCACTGTGGCAAAGAGCTCAAAAGTCAAGTAATTGACTGGCAAGATAAGAAAGCAGAGGAAGCACAATCCGACCATACAATCCTTTTTTTGGGACAAAAAGTATCAAAACATGGAACCAGAAGAAGTCAACAAAGTCAAAACTCCTTCATCAAAGCCCTCCAAGAAAAATATGAATTAGTTACAGGCCATGGAGGAACTCAAGAAGGATTTTGAAAATCAAGTAAGAGAAACGGAGGAAAAATTGGGAAGAAAAATGAGAATGATGCAAAAAAATCATAAAAAGTGAGTCAACAGCCTGCTAAAGGAAACCCAAGATAATACTGAAGAAAATAACACCTTAAAAATAGACTAACTTAAATGCCAAAAGAGGCCCCAAAACTCAGTGCCTTAAAAAGCCAAATTGCCCAGATAGAAAAGGAATTTCAAAAACTCACCAAAGAGAATAAATCCTTCAACATTAGATTGGAGCAAATGGAAGCTAATGACTTTACGAGAAATCAAGATACTATAAAACAGATCCAAACAAATGAAAAAGTAGAAGGCAATGTGAAATGCCTCATTGGAAAAACCACTAACCTGGAAAATAGATCCAAGAGAGATAAATTTAAAATTATTGGACTACCTGAAAGCCATATCAATAAAAGAGCCTAGAAATCATCCTTCAAGAAATTCTCAAGGAAAATTGCTCTGATATTCTAGAACCAGAGGGCAAAATAGAAATTGAAAGAATTCACGGATTACTCTTGAAAAATATCCCCACAAGAAAACTCCTAGGAATGTCATAGCCAAATTCCAGTGCTACTGGGTCAAGGAGAAAATATTACAAGCTGTCAGGAAGAAACAATTTGAGTATTGTGGCAACACAATCAGGTTAACACAAGACCTAGCAGCTTGTACATCAAGGGACTAAAGGGCTTGGGATATGATATTCTGGAGGTCAAAGGAGCTAGGATTAAAACCAAGAATCACCTACCCAGCAAAACTGAGTACAATGCTTCAGGGGAAAATAGGGTTATTCAATGAAATAGAATATTTTCAAGTATTCTTTTTTTTTTTACTATTGTAACCACACTTTTATTTATAGAACAAAAATTTCAATGTCTCTTAAATCTAAGTGTATATATAAGAAAAGGGTCTGAAGGGGTTATGGATACAAGTTCTTAATGGTTTTTACTGAGTGGTTCCACCAGCCCTTCCAATTCTCAGCTTTGGTTAGTTGGATATCCTTTTCTTCCTTAATCTTGTTCAAGTCCAGTTGTAAGTTCTCCAACTATATTTCAAATATATAGCATCTCTTGCTTCCACCACTGTGTGGTGGCCCAGGGTACTTTTGGTGGTTATCATCGGAGGTGTTGCTCTGAGGTAAATTTTGTTGCTGATGGTGAATGATGCAGGGATGATTCCTGGCCACTTCCTCTTACTTTGTCCTAGGCATGTCTATTTTGATAATTCTGGAATTGCCACAGCTGCTGGTGTTCTGGGGTTCCTCCAGCTGGCTGCTGGCCCTGACGCCCCGGGGCTAAAACCTCGGCTCACGGGGACCTGGGCTCCGCTGGGCTCGGCTCCCCGCGCTCTGCGCGCTGCATGCTGCCAGCTCCTATTTTCAAGTATTCTTGATGACAAAACCAGAGCTGAACAGAAAATTTGACTTTCCAATACAAGGAGCAAGAGAAAGGTGAGAAGGTGAAAGGAAAAAGAAATCATAAGGAACTTATTAAAGTTGAACTAGTTACATTTCTACATGGAAAAATGATAATTGTAACTCATAAGACTTTTCTTAGTCTGAGGATAGTTGAAGGGAATATAAATGTAAATATATTTATACATATATATACATATATATGAGGGTGTATGTGTATATAAATACATATGTGAGTGTGTGTATACATGTGTACATGTATACATAGAGAGCACAGAATCAGTTGTATTTAAAGGATGATATCTTAAAAAGAAAATTAAGAGGTGAGAGAGGAATATAATAAGAGAAGGAGAAAGGGAGTGATAGAATAAGATAAATTATCTCATGTAAAAGAAGGAAGAGAAAACTGTTACAGTGGAGGGGAAGAACAGGAAGGTGAAAAGGAATGGGTCAACCTCATCTTCATTGAATTTGGCTTAAGGATGGAATAACATACATACTCAATTGTGTATCTTACCCTACAGGAAAGTAGGGGGATAAGGGGATAAGATGGGGGATAATAGAAAGGAGGGCAGATTGGGGGAGATGGTAGTTAGAAGCGCACACTTTTGAAAAGGGACAGGGTCAAAGTAGAAAACAGAATAAGTGGGGGGGCGGGATAGGATGAAGGGAAATATAGTCAGTCTTTCACAATATATCTACTATGGAAATGTTTTGCATAACTACACATGTTCAACCTATATTGAATTGCTTATCTTCCCAGTGGCGGTGGGTGAGGAGAGAAGAAGGGAAAGAATCTGGAAATCAAAGTAAAAGGGGTGCTTGGGATCTATGTTTGTAAAATAAATTTGTAAAACCAGTCTGTAAAATCACATTTCCCCCTCCCCAGCCTCAGAGCATTAACTCTGCCCCTTCCCTCTGCCAGCACTCTGCCCAGCAACAACTCATGAACTGTTTATTTCTGCTTGGAACAATAACAAGCTATACCTATGAATCCTTCACTAAACCATCTATAAACATTTTAGCTTAGGCAAATGTTATCTCCCCTAGTAGAGTGTCTAGCTCCACCATGAATCTTTCAGTGCCCTATCTATAGGTTAACTCCTTAGCCAATTATACCTATACTGAGTCTCCATTTGCCTTGGTTCCCAACATCCATCTTGTCAAACATGACACTGATGGGTGGCAGACTGGGCATTTCTCAGTCATCCCTGACTGATGGCTGATTTAGTGACATTTCAGGCCTAAACCCACACCTCCAGATAGCCCCCTCTTGGGCTATTTCCCAGTGAATTATGGGCAATATGCCTGCACAGTTGACATTAAAAGTGCATGTTCCTTTAAGCACTGACCACTCCTTAACTCCTCCCTAATCCCACCCTTACTCACCTAGTTAGCATAATTGACACCTGATTTACTACTATGACTCCTTAAAAACTATGCCTATATCTTCTTTAAGTTTGCAGGTTTCCTAAGAACTCTTGCCCACTGTGCTGTACAGCATAACAATAAACTTTTACAATCTTGACTCCAAGTTTGCTTGAGCCTATGAATTTCCTTCCAGACTCGGGGACTCTGAGTCCCTCTGGAACCTCTTGCCCTTCCCCCCCCCATCTTTTGGAAAGGAAAAAAACCAAAGAGACCAAGAGAAGGGCATATTAATACTTTAGCATGTAAACTGTAGTATGTGCTCCATATGAAGGCTTTTCATCCCCACACAGTATGAACTGGAGTCATCGTTACCTGATTCAGATATGTCAGTCAGAATCACCATGGTATCTAAAGTTCTACATTTCAGACAGCAGTAGACATGCTGTTTTGAGGCATGTTTTGAGGACTAGGCTCTCATTGGCCAATCCACCCATTTGTACCTTATTGTCCCTAGTTGCAGAAATGTGAAGGGGATGGGATGGGGATGGGACAAATACTCCCAGTACTTGCAATATGTATCTCCCTAGTTAAAAAGAAAAATTTAGTTCCTTTAACTTACACTAAATTCTAGACATACTGTTAATATTAAATGCATTTACATTCACTATACAGAAAATTCACATCAATTACATTTTAAATCCTTTTACCATCTTCTGTCTGAGGAGGATCAGGTTGTGATGTGGCAGGATGTCTCAAAGAATTTCACAGACACAGGCTGACCCCAAGACAGAGAGATTTATTGTAGTTCTGAGGTTTCGAACTCTAGTGAGTGACTAAGCTCCTTAGAGGAACTTGCAATTTCAGTAAGGTAAAATAGACAATTTATAGAGTACCTAATGCTGATTACACATAAATAAAATACAGTGTAAATAAAAATTTACATTGAATATAGGAATATGATTAATATTAAAAAGACAGGAGCAGTTTGTTAAGAGATTAGGTAATAGGGAAGGGGGTCACTTTGATGGTTCAGTGGTCAAACATCCTGGTCATGCTACTTTCTGATTGGCTAGTTTTTGGGGTCTGTCTGGTCAAGATGTAGTTAGGTATTCTGGTCCTATCTTGGGCTAAATGGATGACGGGATTGTGGCTGGGTACAAGAACACACCTGCTCAAATATGTGGTTTGGATCTGGGGGCAGTGGCTAGCTCGGAGCTGTGGACATGCTGTTCAGTGTGGCCTATAATAAAGTTAGAATATTAGGACTGGGGGCAGCTTTATTAGCATTCCATCCCCATAGCATGCATTATATTGCCTCCTTGCAGTCAGATAAAGTACCATGTGAATGATATTCTCATTCATTTATCCAGAGTATATCATACCTTAGCAAGGGGTGGGGAACCTGTAACCTCGAGGCCACATGATGGCCCTCTAGGTCCTCAGGTATGGCCTTTTGACTGAGTCCAAGTTTTACTCAACAAATTCTTTTATTTCGGGAATTTGTTCTGTGAAGTTTGGATTCAGTCAAAGGGCCTCACTTGAGGACCTAGAGGGCCACATGTAGTCTTGAGGTCACAAGTTCCCCACCCCTGGTAGTCACTGGATGGATAGACTGGACATTTCCATCCCAGCTCCCTGATCTTTTCTTCCCTTCTCTTTTGCTCATCTTTCTTCCTTGTATTTTATTCACAGAAATGCTTTGCCCTTTCTTCTGGGCATCATTGGCCTCTTTTCAGTGTGTTCAAGAGAGAGAGGTTTGTTGAGAAGCTGCCTGTGTTTACTATTTCCCCAGTCTCCTCACCCCCCCAGAGAACTGTAGTTTTGTGAGTCTTTGCTTCATCTTGATTGTGCTTCCAAACCAGTTTATACATTTGGTGTTTAATTCAATAAGCAAGTTCCTACTATGTGGCAGGCACTGTACTAGGGGTTGGGAATGCAAAGACAAAGGAATACCAAGGAAGCATCTCTTCCTTCAAGGAACATCTATTCTACCAGGGGAAAATGACAAGTACATCAAAAAATAATATGAAAGATATGCAATAATGTCTGGGTGGGGGTTGAGCAGGGGAACTAGCAAAGGGAAACTAGAAAAGGCAAACTAGCAAACTAGGAAAAGTTTCCTGTAGCACATGGCACTTGACCTAAGCCTGGAAAGAAGCTACAGTTTCTAAGATGTGGAGGTTAGAAGAAAGACCCTTTAGGCATGGTAAAGCAAGTCTGTACAAATACAGATGGGAAATGGAATTAGCCTGGAAAGAGAGGTTGGAGCAGGCTTGTGGAAAGCTTTAGATGTCAAATACTGAAGAGAAATTTCTTGAGCAAGGGAGTGAAATGGTCAGAATTGTGCTGTAAGAACATGAATTTAGCAGCTATGAAGACAGAAGCTGATTTCTGGGAGGGGGAGGAAGATGGAGAAGGGAGAGGGGTCCATTAGGAGACTATTGTATTGTGTACAAAGTGATAAAAGCCCTGAATTGGGGTTATTATGTGAGTGAAGAGGTGTTTAGGGTTTTTTGGTTTTCATTAGCCACTTCAGCAGGCTCTGATGGTGGCAGAGGCTGCTCCCAGCTCTGTCCTCCTAGATAAATTATTACTCTACTGGGAATCTAAGGGACCGGCACTAAAGCTGCTCCAGTAAGTTTATATATAAACAAATGTCGTCATTGCCTTCCCAAAAGCCACAAGATCTTGGCAGTGAGTTCTGCAAGTAATTTAGACAAGAAAAAATATTGTCTTCTCTCTCTTCTACCTCCTATTTCATTGAAAGCAAATTGAAGAAGGTGATAGAAGCTTTGTTTTCCATTTTCTGAACTCACTGATGACAGCTAAGCAGTTTTAGAATTGTATCGAATTTTGATTATGGTTGGGTATGTCTACCTAGGGGTAGAATTTCCTTCCCATGATTCTGAAAAAAGGCTGTGGATGTGGTTCAAACATGCATTACTTACAGAAAGAATATTGATACAACTTCTCATAGACTTTCTTCCCCCAAAAATATAACCTTGGAAAGGGGGTGGGTTTTTTTTTTCCCCACTTAACCACCTTAGGATATGGAAATGTTTGTTATTGGTCATTATGAGTAGGAGACTTGGGGATTTGGAAGAGATTTTTTTTTCTTTTGGTAGAAGGATTCTCCTTCGCTACTAAACATACTTCAGATAGAATGCTTTAAAGCTACCCCAAAGTCTCTTCCATATCAATACAGATGTAACTTACTAAAGTATTGTAAAACACCAACTAAGTATAAAGAAGAAAAAGCTGCTGGCTTTTCTCTCGGGTGTCAGGTGTCTGACAGCTGACTGCCTGTAATTACACTCCCTGGGTTGGGAGAGTTGAGAAGGGAGGTGGAAGATATAGCAAAGCAATGAACTAAGTGGGGAAAATACACCCCCTTTCCTCTCCCATTGCCCTATGGCCCTGTGCATACAGGATTCGAAAATAGCTTATTGAAGTTTTAAGCTATTAGATCTTTAGTAGAACTTAGTAATATAATAAGGTTTTTAAATTAGGAAATATCAAAATTGTACTGAAATGAGACATGTTGTATTTATATCTACTTTATAGCCAATTTTGATTATCTTCTCCATCTCTTAGACAACTCAGTTCTGTCTTGTATTAGGGTGTATAGCAAGACATTGGCATCCTATGAAATCCATGACAGAGACATGGCTACATGATTTTTATTCCTGGGGCTTTAAAAAGCCGCTCTGTAAAATTGAGAATCAGTGGATTTCATGTTAGAAGAGACTAGAGTAAGATCATTCTGTCCCAAAGCCTCATTTTACATATAGAGAAAAGTGATTTTAGTTGCTGGTGGGAAGGAGGATAATGATTACTGGTTCCATCTGAACATTTTAAGTACTGCTCCCAAGCTCATTTTTGCTTGTTTGTTTTTGGAGGGGGGAGGGCAGGGCAATTGGGGTTGAGTGACTTGCCCAAGGCCACATGGCTAGTAAGTATTAAGTGTCTGAAGTTGGATTTGAATTTAGGTCCTCCTGACTCCAGGGCTGGTGCTCCATTCAATTCGCCACCTAGCTGCCCCACTCCCAAGCTCATTTCCATGGTCACCAGGGGGATTATTGGAAGTGGAGGTAGCAAGTAAAAAGAATTTCCTCTTCCTAGATCTACTCAATTGCTTCACCACCTTCTTAAGTGGAATCCCCAGGATAGTTTGTAAAGGCCACAGACTAGTGAATTAAAAGGAATTTTAAGCCATAATTAAATGTGAATTTAAACTAAGGAACCATGAGTTTCTTAGGAAAAAAGGGAAAAAAGTTTTATGGACAAACATAAAAAAAAATCCTAAAAACTTCTCTAGTTACCTGTCTAGATGTGGCTGGTTGGGAGCTACCTCACAAAGATGCTTGAAGGGAGTTCTAAGGCTACAAACCAGTTAATAAATTTCCTTGTTATGGGGAATAGCCACATAGTAGCTGCAATCCAAAAGGTAATAGCAGAGAGCAGCCGAGATATTAGTAGAAACAGCAGTAACAGAGAGGCCAGGCAGAGAGTGGAATGACAGAGACAACAGAGTAGCAGAGGATCCCAGCTCTGAAGAGAAAGTAAACTCTCCTTGATAACATAATAGAACATTAGTGACTCCAAAGTTTGGGAAATATAAAATGCTCTGCCCATATATTTGATTTGGGAATTGGGAGAGAATGGGTGGGACAAAAGAAGAGACCAAACTTTTGTATCTGTAATCCCTGCCATTACAAAACAAATGCCTTTTAAACCAGTGATTTTTTGATAATATAGAAGTCATAACTAAACCTTATGTGTCTGAAGTTAAATTAATTAGGCTGAAATTTGGGGTATAGTAATCTTGGTCTTATAGTAAGTTACAGGAAGATATCTACTTATTTCTCTTATTTCTGTCTGGGGATACGATTTTCTGTTAGGCCCTTGGAATCTCTAGTTTGGACCTCACTTCTGGTCCTTCTAGTATAAATGTTGTATCTGGACCATACATCAACAAAGAAAACAATGACTAAAAGGCCGAGGCTTCTGGCTCTTTCTTATGTATAGGTAAATCCCATATGGAATATATGAAATCCTTAATAGTTTTTCCCACTTCTTGATTTTGCTTTGGACTTCTTAGCATTTAGATGGGATATATCTGTTGTCCCATTCCTAAACTTGTGCTTTGGGATCTTTGAGCATCACAAATAGCTGAGGCTGCAAAGATGAAATGGGAAGTTGAGGGGGGGTGAGAATGGCAGAAAGATGGATCTGGCCTATCCTATGGACTTGGGCTGGGGCATGTGAGACATTCTTCTTTGCATATTCCCAAAGCCAAAGGGCCTATCTCTCCATGTAGACAGTAATTACCTATACAGTTGTAGCTCCATGGGAGTTTGGACAACATGACTCAAGACTCATCTATGCAAAGTTGTGACATTGTCCACCCTAAATATATGTCAATTCTCCTGAATCAGTCTACAAACTTTAAAACATACTTCATACGTCAGGTAAACAGATGACAATTTCCTCAGGGCTTTCTCAGGTGATTTTCATTTATAAGGTGAATTAGCAGGAAATACAGGGGGCTAAAAAAGAATCTATTATTTAATGTGGTTTTGTAGCCACACCCATTTTCTCTGTGTATGTCCCTCTAAGCCCATTTTTTGATCACTCCTTCTCATGTGTTCCCACTCCCTAATAGTGGTATGTAGCCTGTGGGAGAGTACAACCCTGTGAATAAATAAAAGAATGAATTATTCATTCATATTTATAAATAAATTCATAACAATAAGTGCTTGCTATGTGCAAAGCACTGTACTAAAATAAAAAATAGAAAAGCAAGATAGTCCTTGTAAATAAGGTGGATTTTAGTGTGTGAAAAGTGAATTTTTGTCATTATTTTTTAGAGTTCAGTTTCCCAGGATCCATAGCCATAACAATCTCTTGTTCCCAGGTATTAGATATGAATTCCCACAGTTATGGTTCAAAACATCTCTACTGCGCTTGTGCAGCATTGCATAATGATAAATAATATAAAGATCCACTGCAACTGTGCAGTGAGATACAGGGATGGAGTGATATAAATTTGTGAGGCTATTGTTGGCAATATGCCTTCTTTGTCTGCTGTCCCTATAAAACAGGTGGTTATTGGTCAGTGAATGGGGAACCTTAGGGTTGAATGCACGAATGGTGTGTGTGCCTTAACTGGCCCCCATCGAGGCTTAAAGTGATTTATGGGATGCACAAGTTGTTCCTGTGTGCCTGTCTCGACTGACCCCATCGAGAAGTAGGGGTAGTTGCCCTCCCTTCTTTCCAGTCCCTGTGAGAAGGGTGATTAGGGAATGCTGTACAGTTTGTCCTCCCATTATCAGCAATCCTCTTCTGAGGAAACTAGACTAGAATAAGTAAGATTATTAACCCCTTCTTGATATTCTTCCTGTCAGACCAGATCAAGAGTGAACTGGTGCTTAGCAGGCTTCCTGTGTGCTGTTTATTTGTCTTATAATCCTTTTACTGAGGGAGCTCACATTCAGGTGGCAAGACTACCCAAGGAAGGTTTTAGCTGCAATTCATATGGAAATGTGGCAGGTTCTTTAGGGAACTGCAGCAAAGCTGATGAGAATGTCTCTTCTTTTGTGTCATTTCCACAAATAAAATCACCTAGGTTTCTGATGTGGAATCATTTGATAATGCTAAGTACTTGGGTGACAAGAACTTTCTTTTCTGGGTCTTCACTAGACTGTTGTGGCAGATGAGCCAGGCTACCTCTCTGCAGAGGTTGCCTCCCAGGATGATGATGCAGACGCTGGGGTGGAAGTATTAATCCTCCAGAGGCTTTTTGGTTCAGAGTCCTAGGCTACATCCAACAGGTTCTGAGAGAAGATGGCAGTCAACTTGGTGGTGGTGGTGGTTTGACTGGCACCTGCAGCCTCTTGTCTTGCCTGAGGGAACCCTCCTTCTTGGAGTGTGTGGGAGTGAGTGGGAGTGGGTGGGAAGGGTGGGGGTGGGAGAGCATTGAGGAGGGCATCTCCCTTGTTGTTTATTTGCTGCACAATTGGGTTAAATATCTTTTAAATGAGTCTTTTGGTTGACTCACTACAAGTAAATACATTCATTTAGATTTATGAATTTTGAGTGGTTGCTGACCCATAAGGTACCTGGAACTTGGGCTAGCTGTCTGAGGATCCATTTGTGAAGGGGGTCCTGGTCACTATATACTATTAGAGATACTGAGGATCAGAGAGGCTGACACCTGCCCAAGCTCACACAAATACTAAGTGACAGACACAAGATTCAAATTCAGGTCCTCTGAAGAAATCCAGCGCTCTGAATAGATCTAGTTTCTCTTTGTTCCCTTCCTACTTCCCTTATTAGCCTCTATGCTTTCCTCCTTCCTTGGCACCTTTCTTCCAGATATGGTTCTAAATGGTGGATTATGCATTTTCTTTTCCTAAATAGAAGGAGCACTGGCTCAAGAGTTGAAGGAACTTGGTTTGTACCTTGGTCCGGCTTTGAATCCATTGTATGACTTTGGGCTTCATTTAGTTTGCTTATCTACTGAGTGATCTCCATGATCCCTTTCAGCTCTAAATCCTAGGATCTTAAATTTTGGTCCCAAAGTAGGATTCCCCTTTTTTTGCTATGCCTTTCTGGACAGATCATCCCCTTAGACACCAGCTGATGTAGGCTCAAGAAATATAAAGGGATTGTAATATGAAGCAGACAATCATTAGCAGGATAAATCTGCTAGAAACAATAATCCACTGCAAAAATAGATAATTGTTCATTTATTATTTTTTATTTCCCACAATATTTTGTTTTTATTAGTAAAAATAATTGAGAATTGGCTTCTATTTATTTATGCCAAGTCTCCTCCAAGGAGCTCAGATTTTTGACTTATTGGAATAAAGGGAATGAAGCGTTGTCCAATGTAGCACTTAGTTTGTATTGGTCATCGACTATTTTCATCTTCTCTCCCCAACTAAGCTATTTATAAGATGACCTCTTAACTTTCTTCTGTATCACACCCATGCAAGGCTGACTCAATAAATAATAGATGGCTGGTAATTATAGCTCACAAAGTGTCTTCCCCATAGCCACCCTGTGAGGAAGTTAGTGCAAGTATTTTGCTTCCTATTTTACAAAACAGGGAACCAAGTGATAGATAAGCTAAATAGCTTGCCTAAGATCACATAGCTAATTTATGTAAGAAACAGGATTTAAACCCAAGTGTCTTAACTCTGGGCAGCTAGGTGTCAAAGTGGATAGAATACTCGACCTGGAGTCAGGAAGACTTATCTTTCTGTGTTCAAATCCAGGCTCAGACACTGCTAACTGTGTGATCCTGGGCAAGTCACTTAACTGTTTGCCTGTTTCCTCATCTGTAAAATGAGCTGCAGAAAGAAGTGGCAAACCACTCCAATAGCTTTGCCAAGAAAACTGCAAATGGGGTCACAAAGAGTTGGATATGACTGAACAACAACATCTTGACTCTAGGTCAGACCACATCAAGTAGCCTTTCTTAGTTACTTGTACAAAGCATATTTTCTGGAAACTGAGATGATTTCAGGTGGAACCTTGTTTTAGGGAAACAACCTATGGTAGAATATGACCTCATTGAGCTTTCATCAATGGAGACCTTGAGGAGCCTCTTAGATTTTCTTTCCCCCCCAAACATTTCCTCATAGAACTTGGGCTATTACATGTCTTTTAAATTAGGAAAATGACAATAATAACTGACATCTATATAATACTCTGAGGTTTGCAAAACACTTTTGTATACATTATGCCATTTGATCTTCACAATAGCTCCAGTAATTAAATATTTTAAGTATTATTATCTGTCCTGGGAGGGGCTCATTACCAGGTATGAGGAGCTAAACAGGAAACCAATGGCTAAACAATTGCTTTACTAAAGCAAAGATACAAGTGAGGACAGTTTCTCTCATCTCACAAAGAAAGGCTTAATGATCCCTAGGTAAAAGGAGCCAGTCAAGAAGCTCTGTTACATCTGAGAAGCCCACACCAAAGTCCAAGGTTAGGTCATCCTGGCCCCAAGGATTCCATGCCTTTAGGTTAATCTACTGTTGGGAAGTTAACTCAAGCTGTGATAGGTCTGTGTCATAGCGTCCTGACCTATAATTACCAGCACTATCTTACATATGAGGAAATTAACTCTCAGAGAGGAAGGTATTTGCCCATGGTCACAAAGCTAGTAAGTATCATGGACAGGATTTAAATCTGTCTTCTCTAGTTCCAGGTCCATGCTTTCTTCTATACCATATTGCCTCTTTCAATAAGACCATGATTGTGAAAGTTAGGTATATAACATTATATACATATAATTTTTACAGTAAGGATCTCTTTAAAATATTATTCATAATAGATAACCTTCATATTAAGTATCTCTTTCAAAATGGTTATATCGTATAGCAGAAAGATAACTGAACCTGGAGTCAGGAAGGATCTGGCTTCAAATACTATTTGTGTTATTTATTAGCTTTATGACCACGGGCAAATGACTCTCTCTCTCTCTCTCTCTCTCTCTCTCTCTCTCTCTCTCTCTCTCTCTTTCTCTCTCTCTCTCTCTCTCTCTCTCTCTCTCTCTCTCTCTCTCTCTCTCTTATTCTCTCTGAGTCTTAGCTTCCTTATCTGTAAAACGGGTTAATAATACTTCTAATACCTACCTTATAGGGTTGTATGAAAGTTAAATGAGATGATATAAATGAGTAATTTGCAAACCTTTAAGTGTTATTTATTTATTTATTTGTTTATTTATTTGTTCATTTATTTATTTGTTTATTTATTTATAACAATTGGGGTTAAGTAACTTGCTCAAGGTTACACGGCCAGTAATTTTATGTATGGGTGCTAATTTTCCGAGGCTGGAACTGATCCTTCTGACTCCGAGGCTGGCACTCTTACTCACTGTGCCACCTAGCCACCCCTTTAAGTGTTATTTAATTGTATATATGAGAAATATGAGAGGTAGCCTTGGTGTATTGGGTAGAGAACCACAAAGGGAATCAAAGAGAATTATGTTTGAATCCTACTATGATTTTAGATGATTCAGCCATCACATGCTCCTCTTCATGGTTTGCCAAAAGAATTATGGATTCTGACATTTTTCCACCTCTCCAACACCTCTAGACTGCATTGATTTGGATTGCTCCTTGTGGCTCACTAGTTCACTCAGAACTAGTAGGGGAGTGTAATTGAGGACAGGTGTGGAGAGGTTGCTATTATCTTCTTTGCCTGTCAGTCAACTAGTATTTATTAAGAGCCTTCTATTGCTGGGCACTATGGATTGGGGATACAAAGAAAGACAAAATATAGTCCCTGCTCTCAAGGAGCTCACAGTCTAAGGGAAGAGACAAAAATCCAAGAAAAACTGATCAAAATGCAAATCAATGAATTTTCAGTCCAAACTTGATACTTGAAACTTCTTTGCATAGTCTCTGTCAACTTCAAAGCCAAGAGCTCCAATTTGTGTGTAGAATAAGGAGTATTACTGTCAGCAAATCTTTTTATGAGCAAATGTTATAGGTACCTGGTGATCATAAATGTTTTTGATATTATTGCTCCCAAACTTTATAGGGTAGTCTTCATGTAAAGAACAAAGAGTTTAAATGGATCTACATAAAACATCACGGGTATGTGAATGAGGTGTTTGGCCAAATCTGTAATATCCTGTTCATATTTCTTATCCTAAAATGTACAAATGGTATTGAAAGAGTCCAGTCAGGTTACTTTTTTCACCATCTGCATTTGCTTCTTTTCTAACCATTTACCCATGAATGTGAAAACTGAGGAACTTAGTAATGATATGTAGTTTTATATAAATTTTCCACAACAACTATCAAATCCTAGAACAGTCTCCAGGTCATGAAGAATAAATCATAGATGATTATTATATTGATCACAGTATTTTTATAGTTTCATAATTGTTTGTCTTTACAATTCTAATGTAATTATATAAGTTGTTCTCTTGGTTCTGTTCATTTCATTCTTCCTAAGATTATGAAATTCTTGAAAATTACTCATTTTTATATTAATGTTGTACTATAAATTGTTCTTCAAGTTCTGCTTACTTTACTCTATATCAATTTTTAAAAGTCTTTCTATGTTTTGAAAATCATCTATTTCCTCATTCTTGCAGCACAGTAATATTCCATCATATTAATATACCATAACTTGTTCAGCCATTCCTCAACCAATGAGCATTCCGTTAGTTTTCAGTTTTCCTCTAGCACAGAAACAAAACAAATAAAACAAAAACTTTTCACAGTTTATGATCCCTTTGGATTTAGGCCTAGCAAGGGTACAGATGAGTCAAAGGGAATGTACTTTTTAGAAAATTTTTGTGTCTAATTTCAATTTTTTTTCCAATTTGGAATTATGGATAGCCATTGAATTTATTGATCATAGTTCCTAAAGCTTTCAAAGTAGCCTTTTTGAGAACATCTATTTCCTCATTTCTTACACCACAATAGTATTTTATTACATTCTTGTAAATAAATGAATAACACATTTACAATGTGCTAAACTCTGTGCTAACTTCTCCCTATTGTCAAATAGCTCATGGTCTATGGGAAAGACAACATGTATTCAGTTGCAAGCCAGATGGAAAAGTCACATGATTCCTACAGTACAGCAGGAAAGCGGACCTTAATGCATCATCTTTAATGTCATTTCTACTGAAAAAATAATATCCATTTCTGCTAGAATCCTACTGGGCAGGCTATTTTCTTGTTTAGGAGATGACTATTTCTTAATTTTTATAGGATAATAGATTTCCAACCTGAAGGGAGCTTGGAGATCTTCTAGTTCATTCCCTATGAGGTCATCTCAAAGAACCTCTCATTTTTCAGGCTTAGTATTCCTCAGTTCATTGAGCTGTTTCTAGCTTAGCCATAGGTCTTCCTTCTGCCTGGTATCTGCTACTACCTTCTCTGAAACCCATGCATTTGAGTCAGAATTTCTCCCCTCCTGATAAAATATCCATTTGTCTAAATCTGGAGCTGCCTGAGTTGCTCTGAGAAGCATGAAGTGAAGATGGACCCAGGACCCCCAATGAGAACTTGACTTAAGATGTCACCAAGTCCTAGAAATAGCTATTTACATGACCAGAGTGGCTTCCATCCTTCTACAATGGCCTGAAAACCACACAAGGTTCTCTGATTGCATCCCCTACTGCCCTTACCAGTCCCACTTTGGAGATGGTCGTTAAGTAGAGAGAGTTGGCACACAGCTCTAGGAAATTTCTCTTTTTATCTCTGTCTTCCACTCTTTGCTTCCTTGGGTCCTTACAATTAGGTTATGTGATCTTCCCTTAATTAAACACATCAAATAACTGACATCCACTACCTTGCTCTTCCTGCCTTTCCCAACCCTCATTGTAGAATCTGACCTGGTTTATGCTCCCCCAAGTTCTCTCCCTTTTCTACCCCCAAACAAAGTAAAATAAAACAAAACAAAGCCTAAAGGCTAAAGCTCCATTATTATTCATTGATCTCTACCCCATTCTCCAGCCTTTTAGTCTTTGGAGCACAGATTTGGGGAGAAACTGGAGACCTAGGGTAGGTAAATTTGGCCTTGAAAGGGTAGAAGGGTGCAGAAAAGGTTTACTGAGGATTCCTGTTCAGTATCTGAGAGTATGGCAGATATCTCTGACGTTAGAGACAGAAGAATGAGTCCAGTGTCCTTCTTAATGAGAGACATGGGAATATTTGAGAGACATCTTTAACCCTCTACAATTCATCATACCAGAGGGCAATAACTATTCTCTCACTAATCATCCCTAGCTGCTTGTAGACCAAGAAATTGAGAAACCCCAAAGTAACTTCAGTGTTCTGAAATGGGGGTTGGTTTATATTTATTTCTACAGGAGGACACAGTTAGAAGCCCTCTTGTTAGGGGGTTCAAGAGGTTATATGCATGAAATCTAATACATATAATAATAATTTGAATTAATATTTGTTGTTGTTAGTTGTTGTTACTCAGTGACTTTTCATGACCCTGTTTGGGGTTTTCTTTGCAAAGATACTAAAGTGGTTTGCCATTTCCTTCTCAAGCTCATTTTACAGATAAGGAAACTGAACCAAACAAGATTAAGTGACTTGCTCAGGGACATACAGCTAGTATCTGAGGTCAGATTTGAACTAAGGCCCAAGCCCTCTACCCACTGTGCCACATAGCTGCCCCAAATCATATAGTACACCTATAATTATAACTAGATGGCACAGTGGGCAGATAATACTTATAAAGTACTTAGCACAGTGCTTGACCTGTATGAAACACTATAGAAATGATAGCTATCATTTTGGATGATGATGTTTAAATTTTGTAAAGAACTTTCCTCCTAATAACTCTGTGAAGTAGATGATTTAAATATTATTATTATTACCATTTTGTAGATGAGGAAAATTAAGAATGAATAAATAAGAGTCCAAAGTAGAATGAATAAATAAGAAATCTGATCCTAGTAATTTATTCCAACACATAGAATCCTCATTAGGACATCCATGTTTTTTCTATAACTTGATGGCACACATGGGTGGTTCCATCTTGTCCTTCTTGTCTTCTGCAATTGCTTTTTCTTTTCTTTCTTTTTTTCAAAGCTTACAAGCTTTGATAGATCATGGTAATTTCAAGAAAAGCCAGGAAGTTTGGAGGAGGCACAGATTTAGGGTGGAATACAATAGTGGTAATGTCATGAGGTTTTGAGATGTAGAATTGGGGAGAAAAGGGAATTAAAACTGGATGGCCTGTATTTTTTTAGTAAAATAGGAAGTGCTAAAAAGGAATGGAAAGGGAGTGGCCATATATGACTTAAGGAGAAAAGAGAAAGTTTGGAGGTACTGCTGTGGGAAATGTGGTCGTCAATTATAGAAGAATAAAAAGATTATTGTGTTTCAGGAAGGACAGAGTTGAAAATTAGATAATATAAATCCGTAGTGGTCCCAGCCATGTAAGTAGGAGTGGAAAAGACAGATGATGGGAGTAACCTGGATTTGGGACCTAGAAAGACATGAAGCGCAAGGGATTTAAGAGTGGTTGATTGCAGAGTGTTGAACTAGTTGAATAAGGAGCCAAGACTGCAAAGGATCAAAGTGACACCAGTGAAAGGGTAATGGACTGGAAGAACAAGGAAGGGTAAAGTAACTTAAGGTCATAAAAAGAGTGACAAATAGTTTTAGGTTTGAGGCAAAGGGATAGATGAAAGGATAGGAAGGCAAGCAAATGGAGGAATTTCACAATTCTAGGCCAGAGAGGCCACTTGCCTAGGTCCACATGAAATATATCATCAATTGAAGAGTAGAGTAAGAATTCTTTTTGTGGTATCAAGACAGAGACTCTGGTGGACACCAGCATTAGGTTACATATACTGATGCTGCCAGAGATGGGGTGGAGGAATTGGGAAGCAGAACCAAGAGGCACTGGAGAGGGATTCAACCTAGTCCATATCTGGTAGTTTCTATTTTAATGAATTATTCTTGCTAACTATGTAACTTGCTAACATGATAAACTTATTTGTTTCTATACATACCAGGCAAATGTAAGTGCCTTCTAAATTTTTTGCCTTAGAGCATAGCCCAAGTACCTCTGCCCTGGTTATGGCTCTGCTTATTTCTGTATGAAGGTTTGAGAACAATTCTACTGCTTGAATTTTCCGTTATTCAAATTGTATTCTTGTCCCAGTGAACTACTTTGCCACTTGACTTAAGGCCTGCTCTGTTGGTAGAGAATTCACTGGATAGGAGCAGAAGCCTAATATTAGCTCCCACATTGAACCAAAGTACTAATAAGGTTACAGAATTGAGTGGGGTATGTATTATAAGTAATTGTTGATAATTTTTGTTTCTTCTCTTGAAAATTGCCTGTTCTTTTTCTTTAACCACTTAACTATTGGAGAATAGCTCTTGGACTTGTGAATTTGCATTAATACCTTATGAGTTTTAGACATTAGACTTCTTTTGGGAATATTTAATTCAAGAAAAAATTAGTCTGTTTCTTTCCTTTTTGTTTGGGTACATTTTTGTGATGCAAATCTTTTTTTTTTTTTACTATATAATCAGTCTATATTGTTTATTGTAATTTCCTCAAATATATAACTGGTAAATGATGTTTGTTTTTTTTTTTTTTGGAGGGCAATTGGGGTTAAGTAACTTGCCCAAGGTCACACGGCTAGGTTTTTGTTTGTGTGTGTTAAGTGTCTGAGGCCGGAACTGAACTCAGGTCCTTCTGACTCCAGGGCTGGCGCTCTATTCACTGTGCCACCTAGCTGCCCCAAATGATGTTTTAAAATAATTTTTTCAACCAATAAAAATCTACCTTCTATTCTTTCCTTCTCCCATCCCACCCCATTGTGAAAGAAAAACAAAGTCTCTGTTACAACATGTAAAGTCAAGCAAAACAAATTTCCCCATTGTGTCTTTAAAAAAATTCAAATTTATATTTTAAATCTATCATCTCTCCATTGGAAGGTGGACACTATGTTTCATCATGTCTTCTGGAATCACGGTTAGTCATTGTGTTGATCAGAGTTTTTTAGTCTTTCAAAAGTGTTTGTCTTTACAATATTTTTGTTGTATAAATTGTTTTCCTGATCTTGTTCACTTTACTCTGAATTAATTCACACAAGTCTTCCCAGATTTTATTAGTATTTAGTCATTTAGATCATTTTTTCATATAGCTATTGATACCTTGTATTTTTCCCTCTGAAACTGCCTAATCTTATCCTTTGACCATTTGTCAATTATTATTATCAAATATTATTTACCAATAATCAAAAATTAAAGAGTGATTCTTATTCTTACAAATTTGAATATATTCCATAGATAGATAGATAGATAGACCTTAGAAATAGATAGATAAATACATAGATAGGTCTCTGTATCAGAGAAAATTTCTGCAAAGATGTTTTTTTCTTTTTTTATATTTATTTTTTCCCAAATGCTTTATTAACTTCTGGTTTACATCATTCATTTCGACCAGATTTTGAGTTACAATTTTTCCCCATTTTTTTCCTACCTCCTACCCCAGAATAGCAGTCCCACAGATATCCCCTCATCCCATCTGCTCTCTCCCATATCTTCTCTACAAAGATTTTTTTCTCCCTTACCTGATTTTCTTCTAATTTTTGCTGCAATGGTTTTGTTGGTGCATTCAAAGCTATAATTGCTAATTGTGTATGTCCATCCATCCTATTATAATTTTCTGTATTTCCCACTCTGTCTTTAAAGAAGAGGGTAGTAAGAGGGAGTATTCATAGCACCCTTCCTCTGGTTTTTATGCAACATGCTTCTATTCCCCTGCCACTCTTTTCTTTCCTTCACCCAGAGGCCAATCACAGGTGCTTATCCTTTCTTCCTTTTCTTTTAAACCCCATTTCAGGATCCATTTTCCTTAGAGTTTGTTTTGCTTATGACTAATCCTTCTCTTAATCTGCCTTCTTATTCACCCTTTTATTTTCCTTTTCTCTTTTTTCCCCTCTTTCCCTCCTGTTATGCTTTTGAGTAAATGTATTTCTGAACCCAACTGTGTGTATGCACTCACATACATATTCCCTCCATTAAATAGTTCAGATGAGAGGGAGGTTCAAATATTGTCCATTTCCTACTGCTTTCTTAGTCTTCTACCCCATTTCATAATGTTCTACCCCATTATGTAAGATAATTTTTTCACATTAATCTTCTCCCTTCTCCCCACCCCAAAATATTCCTTTTCCTCTCCCTTCTTATTCATCTTTCAGTGTCATTAACAACCACTCACAGGTCCTCTGTTCTATTAGATTCCCTCTATGACTCCTGATGGTGATAGAGTTCTGAAAGGATATATGTATCTCCCCATATTAGAATATAAATAGTTTATCCTTGTCTAGTGCTTTATGATCTTTTGCTTTATTATTTTTTTATTCCTTTGTTTGATACTGAAATCAAAGTTATGATTATCCATGTGTGACTGAGATGGAATGAAGTATAAAGGTCATGGGAGCTGAGGGGGTTGATATACTGGGAAGCAGGGATATTTGAAATGACATCAATATATATTGCAGTATTTAGATATGAGAATAGAGATTGGAGAGGAGACAAGGAAAATAGGCTGGATATTACCTTCCCTGAGAGAGAATTGCATAATGCCCTGGAAATGGTCAATGTGAAATACTTGCCATTTGTCCTTCATTCTTTTTTTTTTTTTAACAATCACAAGTAATTTATTTTTGAGAATCAAGTAACATGAAATTATACAAATAAAATTTGTATAAACACAAATCCATATTTTGTCATAACACAGATGGCAAAGGACAAAAGCAAAAACAAGAAAACTCAATTGGCCGCTATATACAATTGGACACAGTTGTGTCATGTACACTAAAAATCTTTTACAAAATAGTCATCTCAGATCAACAGAAGACCACTCTCCATTCAATGTCGTCATCCTGCAGGACAGGCTGCTGTAGCTTCTGAACCTGTTTTCTCCATGTCCTCTTTTAATATGGCTGGTAATTGTTTTGGTGATTACCACCCCCTCGGGATGCTTTGCCATATGTGCTTTGTTGACCTCGGCCACGACCCCTACGCAGCGCCCCTCCTTCCTTTCTGTTGCTGCTGTTGCTGCCTGTATACCTCTTTGGGCTGGGCAAGTTTGATTTCACACTTCCCAGAACCAATCTGGTGATTTCTGTTCTCTAGCAATTTCTTTACTGGCTCTTCGTCTGTGTACTTGATAAAAACAGAATCCTCTTCTCTCGTTAGTCTTTGTGGCCATGGGAAGCTCGATGTTCTCGATTTCTCCAAACGCCCCGAAGTACTCCTTGATCTGCTCCTCCGACGTGTCCGGGCTCAGACCGCCCACGAACACCTTCTTGGGCGGCTCCTTGACCTTCAGCGCCTTGGCCCTCTTCGGTCTATCAAGTTGCCATCCAGCTTGTGCTCCTTGAGCTCCAGCACCTTGTCCACACTGGCCGTATCTTTGAAGACCACGAAGCCGAAGCGCCGCGATAGACCCGTGACCGGGTCCGTCTTGATAGTGCAGTCCACCACCTCCCCGAAGCGGGGACAGGTACTCGGTCAGGTCTTTCTTGCTTGTGTCCCAGCTCAGCCCTGAGATAAACATCTTACCGTCGTCCTGCTGGTTTTTGCTGGCGTTGATCTTGGAGCCCTCAGCGAACCCCTCCATGCTGCTGTACTCGTTCACGTCCTCCATGGCGGCGGGGCTGTCGGCCAGGGGCAGGTGGCGGTGCGTTGGATGGAGCCTGATTTAAAATGGCGGCGGAAGAGTGTCCTTCATTCTTGAAGAGGGCCATGAACCCAATTCACTTGGATGTCATGGCATGACTTCTCTGATGTGTTAGTCAAGACATCACCAGTGATGTCTTTGGTCCTCTTTGAAAATGAAGGATGAACAACAAAGGAAGAGAAGAACTTTCTATGTACCCAATATTGGTTTCACTTGGACAATGAATGAAAAGCCTTCCTGATTATAATCAATTTAGCAAACTTCATCTAATCCATGAGTGCAAGGTTAACAAATGTTTTTCATCACAATGCCCTTGTGGTAGATAAGGAGGGTCCTTTGAGAACGAAGGACAAGCAGCAACCTCTGTGAGCAGAGAAGTAGCTGTCTACCAGGTATCAAGATTCCAGTTGGGCAACACGGCTTTCTTTCTTTCATGTGAAATCAAAAAGCCAGAGGGGAAGATAAAGATGGATGAAGCAAAACTCAAAGGAATAGGAGTTGCTGAGTGATGGAGGTGGCAGGGGAATCTAAAAGTGTCAGCGAAGAACAAAAAGTGTGCCTACTTTTCCATTTGTCCCAATGTGTTTAGGATGTAAGGGAAGGAATGAAAGAAGAGTCATCCAAAACTAGAAAGAGTACCCAGTATGTGTTATGGGAAGCCAGATTCCTGTGAGCAAAAAGAAATTGGAAAGAGTGAGAGAGGGAGACCAATTGGTAAAAAAGGCAAGTTTCTTAACAGAATGAACATTCCATTGGACGTAATGAAAAGGAAGGGAAAAGCAGTATAGGGATTTGGGAAGGGTAGTGTTTAGGTGAATTGGGGATAACTGGAATAGCTGGGAACTGAATCATAAGGATTAGAAGAGGAGGAGTAAGAAGTAGTTTGCCATTCTTAAAATGGGGAAGTAAAACAAAGAGATTAAGGGGTGGTTTAGAATTCAGAATGACTCTTAAATGAGTTTAAGGTTCCTTTTAGTTTTAATGATCTATGCATACCAGGCTTGCTGGGTACTCAATATCTGTTCTCTAACAGGGTGGGGGAGAAGAGAAACCCACAAAGTTTCAGCTGCAGAGGCAATCCAAAGAGGGGATGGGGTTTTACAGTGTTATCACTTTCTTTTTGTGTTAGACAAAGGAAAAGAAATATGTCAAAGTTAGGTGTTGGAGAGGGTTGGAGAGAGAGGAGAGTCTTACAGGCCATAGAAGGAAGAACCTTCCTCCTAACTGTGTTACATCCCAAGATGAAGCAGGTATTGTTGGTTTCTCTTTTATATTTTTTGCTACAGACAATAATCCTTCCCATGCCCCCATCCTATCCCACTGAGACTATAACTCCAATTTTGTCAGAAATGCTACTGTGTGGCTCAGGTTGGCAGGTTAAAGGGGGCATATCCTACCATAGTGATCAGAGTCAAGTTCCCAGAGAAGGCAGTACCATTCCTCAGGAGACAACATGGTCCAATGGACAGAGCACAAGGTGAGGGATTAGAGGCTCTGAATTCTAATAAGGATAATAATAGCTGATATTTTGAAGCAGTTCAAGGTTTGTAAAGCACTTCATGTGCATTATCTCATTTTATCCTTACAACAAACTCATATAATCCAAGATAATATACATATATCCCATAATATTATAGGTATTCTAATTATAGATGAAGAAGCAGAGACTCAGAGATGTCAAATAATTTAACCATATTCCAACAGCTTTTTAAGTATCAGTAGCAGGAATCAAACTTGGGTCTCTGCTGATTTTACAATTATCCCATCCTCACTGAAACTTTCCCCATCAAGGTTTCAGAATATTGGTGGACATAAGAAACTAAATGGGAATTTTGGGGGCATTTTGTGGAAGCCAAAGACAATGTGCAAAGGCCAGCAGAGGGCACAGAAGAAGTTTAGAAACTCAGAAATGTATAAAATATATGTATAGTATTATGTAATATCATAATTTTAATACCATAATTGTATAATATCATGTTTTAATACCATAATAATTCAGACTTCTTCTCTGGTACAAAGGGAGGGCAAAAATGTTATGAAGATTTTCCAGATTGGGGTGCACCCTAACCCCCATGATGTGGAAAAGATAAGTATACTGATAGCTGTCTTTCCAAGATGTCATGCTGCTATAAATAACTAGCAGGTGTTACATCTGGGGCAGGAAATGTTCCCCCAATTCAGTTAAAGGGGAAGGGGTGGCAGTGAATACCCAGGGATAGCTCCAAGTTGTTGCTTCCTTCTAGCAATGACTTTAGAGATGAGACAAGAGGAATAAGGTAGAAGTCAGGGAAGGTTCAGCTGAGGTATGTAAGCACTAGCCATCTAGAAGTTTTCAATTTTCACTAATCATTCTTACTAACTACATACTAAGTTCAATTATTGCTAGGCTAATGAATGATTCCAAATTCAGTAAATGACCTTCAAATGTTGGTGCTCTGGGGTAAAAGTATGCTGACCTTACCCTAGTTATGTCTCTGATATACTGCTTTTCAAGGGCTAGCTGGATTTCAAACTAGCAGTGTAATCTTAGGTATGTAGCCCAAGTTTTCTGAATCTGCTTTTTCTTGTTCAAAGGCATGTTTTGAGGATCAAATGACCTTTACCTTGAGAATGACAGACTCTCTACTGATGGGTGAGGAAAGTCCATTAAGACTTCCACTGTATTCTAGGCTTTCACAAAAGAATTTGTCTAATGTGTTTGGTTTGTTTTTTTTTCTTCTTCTTCAAGTTCCAGTCCCCAGTATTGTTGCTATTTAATTTCATTTCCGATTTAAGATATTTCTTCACTCTTTCAGTGAGCAGTTGGCATCTGTTAAGTTTTCCTTAAATAAAATAACATTTCAAATGATCCCAAGGAAAACTAATTAAAGACAAATAGTGGTTCAGAGCCCAGAAACAAACAGAATGGGTAAAGGCAATGTATGACAGATTGATGCTTTCTGGGGGAGGAGTTTCTGTGTTTGTTGATTATGTTTGCAGATTGATTAAGAAGCCTGGGCAGATGCCTAGGGCTGAATATTAGCTCCTTCTATAAGCAAGACAAAAAGGCCTGGACAATCCTAAGAGCTGGTAGCAGGTGTCAAGACTGGCCAGGCCCTGGTAGCTTTATTTAAAAAAAAAGATGTTAACAGGAACTCAGCATCACAGCAAACATGCAGTTAGCTGCTAGAGTTTTCAAGGAGAAGTAAGGGACTGGCTCCATTGGAGAACCCTAACAATTCCACCATAGGAGGCCTAATTTCAACAAACAATAGGGACTGTTGCTGTGTGTTTTTCTGCTTGAGGTAATTATTATTGTATTCAATATAAGTTTCTTTTCTTACTTCCCCCTCTCCCCTCTCCCTCACTGTGAAAGGAAACAGAAGATGCTGGCTCATTAGAGAGGACAAAGAGTTCCTTAAAAAGAGAAGAAGAAACCGAACAAAAAGAAAGAAACCAGGGCAGGCGAATATGATGGTGGAACTGTGAATTTTTAACTGGGAGATCTTGGGTGAGGAGGTACCAAGAAGGAACATATGTGCTCACGGGATCACAAGTCAGGCTTAGACATGCAAGGGAACTGTAACTCCCCTTCCTCTACCCCACCCTTTTCCTTTCCCCTTCCTTTATCCTATGGCTACAGAAAGGAATGGTGGCTCTGGCATACTAATCAAGAGCCCAGAGCTATGTGGCTTTGTACTTATATCTGACTATTGTGCTGGGCAGAATCACAGGGCCTGAGTAGGAGAGGGATTTGATCTCAGGCAGTTGATCTGGACTCTGACCCTCCTTACCTAGACCATAAGGACATTGTGATGAAAAATATCTGTTTACCTTATTTATATCCATGGATTAGACAGTGTTTGCTGAACTGATTATAATCAGGAAAGCTTTCCATTCCTTGACCAAATCAAACCAATATTGGGTACATAGTTCTCTTTCTGAGTTGTTCATCCTTCATTTTTAAAGAGGACCAATGACATCACTGATGAAGTCTTGACAAATGTATGAGTGAGGCAGAGTTGCACAAAGTCATCAGCCTCATTCCCTCTTCCAGAGTCATTGAAATCCAGTTGCAAGACAAAAGTAAGAATGACTGGTCATGTCCCAGGATGCATCTAGGCATCTTCCATGTCTGACCAAGCTCTAAGCCCTCCACAGTGCCTGCTTCAGACACCTTCGTGGCTGTAGGAACACATTGCTCTCATCCACCCATTCTGCCAGGGCTTGGAGTAGATATCCTCTTAACTCATCAATGGGTTTGACGCCTGTCAGTTACCTTAAACCTGGTTTAGCCTGTCTGCCAAGATGGTTTTACCAGGGTGTGGCCACTGTGCAAGCTACAGCTTATTGGAGCTACAGGTGAGAGTTGGGTGAATGTGGACACCAAAGGTGAATGAGCATCTCTGAAAAGGCTTGGCAACCCTTACACCAGAGGTGCCAGTCCTCCCTGAAACACCCCAGCTCAAGCACTATCTTCTGTATGAAATCT
The DNA here is from genome assembly GCA_011680675.1 of Gymnobelideus leadbeateri. Classification (NCBI taxonomy): domain Eukaryota; kingdom Metazoa; phylum Chordata; class Mammalia; order Diprotodontia; family Petauridae; genus Gymnobelideus; species Gymnobelideus leadbeateri. The sequence goes on from WOXC01006490.1 coordinate 191,980, forward strand.
TTCTTGTTCCCCTGACCCAAATGCTAGTGCCATAGCTAACCTCTCTGTATATATTTGTAATAAATAACCTTATATTTTGCTATATAGTTTTACATGTACTTATTTTCCCCTTTAGAATTTAAGATCAATGAGAGTAGAGATTGCCTCATTTTTTTCTATTTATATACCTAGCATTGAGCATGGTACACAATACTAATATGATTGATTGATGAAAGAAAATTGCCTAATTTGTTCATATCCTTTGATTCAGCAATGAACATATTTTGAGTACTGAACCAGTATTGAATATTATCTTCTGTCTTTGACTTTCTTGGACTGTGTTCCAAAGAAGTTAGAGACAAAACCCCAAAGTCCACTATATCAAAATATTTATAGCCACATTTTGTGGGTGAAGAAGTAGAGTTAAGGTAAATGTTCATTGAATGGAAAGTAGCTAGAAAAACCGGTGATACATGAATGTAATGTCATATTATTGTGCCTATGATACGATAAATACAAGGAATTCAGAGCAACATGGAAAAATTAATATTAACTGATATAGTGTAAAATCAGCAGCAAAAGAAAAATATACATAGGGAAATGCAAATAAAGCAAATCACTAAAAAGTTGAACTTTGAATGACAGAAACTTCATGAAAAGGTGGGAGACTACTTTGATAGAATATCATATAATTGCCAGACAAGGTTTCTTCGTTGAATAGTTTTGCTTAATTGTTTTTCTTCATCTCAAAGTTGAGTTCAATCCGGTGGGGTATGGGAAATGGCTCTGATGACAAAACAAAAGGCATCAACAAAATGTATTTGATTTAAAAACAAGAAACCCAATATGAATAAGGGGAAGGGAAAGGAAGTAAGTATTTATGTAATGCCTGCTACTACTGGGCATTGTGCTAAGCTTTTTATGAATGTTATCTCTTTTGATCCTCCAAGCTACTCTGCTAGGTAGGTGCTATTATTATGCCCATTTTACCATTGAGAAAACCAAGGCATACAGAGACTAAGTGACTTGCACAGGGTCATATAAGCAGTGTCTGAGGCCAGTTCGAACTCTTATCTTCCTGGTTCCAGGTCCAGTGCTCTAGCCACTGTACCAAGATTCCAAATAGGCAGAAGGAAATCAAAATGAGGCCTGAGGTGAAAAAGAAAAAAAAAACTAATTGGGAGTACAGAAGAAATTCTGGATGCCCAGTTATACAATCAGTTTAAATCCCTTCCTATAATGGGTAGGTCTTAACATTTGAAGGAAAAGCAGCTTTGTCCCACTCCTTAGAATAGTACAGGTACTAAGAAGTGCAAGTAAACCTGATACTGGGAAGCACATTATGGAGAGTGATGACTACTTACTGAAGGGTATGATAGTACCATGGTGATCTGACTTTGTGCATTATGTTATTTAAGGCATGATATCACCTGCTGAGACTTGTTCAACTTTTCAAGAGTCATCCACTTCTGATGGCAAAGAATTGGAAATTGAGGGAATGTCTATCAAATGGGGAATGACTGAATAAGTTGCGGTACATGATTGTGGTGGAATAATATTGTGCTAATAAGAGATGATGAGCAGAATGATTTCAGAAAAAAACCTGGGAAGACTTGTAAGAACTGATGCAAAGTGAAGTGATGGCAATATTATAACAAGGATCAATTGTGAAAGACTTAGTATTTCTGATCAATACAATGATCCAAAACAATTCCAAAGGACTCATGAAGAAAATGCTATCTCTAGACAGAGAACTGGTGATCTCTTGAGAATACACTGAAGTATAAATTATTTTTTTCTTTTTTTGGCAACATGGTTAATATGGAAATGTTTTGCCTGACTTCACACATATAATTGATGTGGTATTGCTTACCTTTTCAATGTGGTGGGAGTGATGAAGAGAATTTGGAACTCAAGATTAAAAAAAAATGTTTAAAATGAGTAATTCTATTAAAAAGGCATCTACTGTGGGGCAGAGCCAAGATGGCAGTGTAGAAGCAGGAAAACTCCCTGAGCTCCCCCAAGAGCCGCGGCTGGAGGGACTTCGAGAGAGTGGATCACCAGTAGCTGTGGCGGTTTTCAGATTTATCAACCCATAAATGGCAAAGGTAAAGTAAAAGGTCAGTGTGGACTTTGGGAACAGGGGGTCTGGGATTGTGGTCCAGCCTTTGCCCCCAGAGGGAGAAGCGGCATGGCTGCTTCAGAGCTCTTGGCCTGCAGATCATAGGGGAACCAAGCAACCATTCTGAGGGATAATTGTTCTTGCTTTAACCTGCTTGGATCTGGATTGCTGTCTGGGGTGGAGGTCCTGGGGTATGTGACCAGGTGCCAAAGCAAGTGGAGGCTTCTGAGAGGGCACCCAAGTAATAGCTCTAGCATTTGCAAAAACCCCAGAGATTTGGGACAAAGCTCTCCTCTCTGGAGGCAGAGTTCTACTCTGGCAAAAAGCTTAAAAGTCAAGTAATTGAATGGGAACATGAGCAAGCAAAAGAAGTAAAGCAAACACAGCAATCCAACTTTGGATTCCTTTTTTGGGGACAAAAAGGATCAAGGAATGGAACAGCAGGAAGACAATGAAGCCAGAACTCCTGCACCAAAAGCTTCCAAGAAAAATATGAACTGGTTATAGGCCACAGAGGATTTAAGAAGGATTTTGAAAACCAAATAAGAGAAGTGGAGGAAAAATTGGGAAGAGAAATGAGAATGATACAAGGAAATCATAAAAAGAGAGTCAACAACCTGATTGAAGAAAATAACACCTTAAAAATAGACTAACTCAAATGGCAAGAGAGACCCAAAAAGCCAATGAGGAGAAGAATGCCTTAAAAAGCTGAAATTGCCTAATGGAAAAAGAATCTCAAAAGCTTGCTGAAGAGAATCATTCCTTCAGAATTAGACTGGAGCAAATAGAAACTAATGACTTTATGAGAAATCATATATAGGAGTACAGGTATACATAGAAAGAGGGCACAGGATCAGTTGAATAGGAAGGGATGATACTTAAAATGTAAAATTGAGAGGTGAGAGAGGAATATAATGAGAGGAGATAGAGTGAGATAGAATAGGGTAAATCATCTCATTTAGAAGAGGCAAGGGAAAACTGTTACAATGGAGGAGAAGAACAGGAAGGCAAAAGGGAATGGGTCAACCTTCCTCTTACTGAATTTGGCTTAGGGATGTAATGACATACGCACTACATAGGGTATCTCACCCAACAGGAGAGTAGGGGGGGAGAAGATAAGAGGGGGGTGATGGAGGAGAGGGTAGGTTGAGGGGGAGGGTAGTTAGAGGCATACACTTTAGAAAAGGGACTGGGTCAAAGTAGAGAATAGAACAGGTGGGAGGCGGGATAGGATGGAGGGAAATATAGTCAGTCTTTCATAATATATCCACTATGTAAATGTTTTGTGTGGCTACAAACGTATAACCTATATTGAATTGCTTACCTTCCCAATAAGCGTGGGTGATGAGGGAGGAAGGGAAAGAATCTGGAATTCAAAGTTTTAAAATCAAATGTTAAAAAAATATATTATTATTTTTATTTTTACATGCAACTGGGAAATAAGATATAGAGGCACTGGGGGATGTAGATCCATCTTGCCTTACCAGAAAGTCAGAGGGGAGATGGGGGAAGAAATAGGAGAGAGCAGATTGGGGAAGAGGGATATCTGTTTTGGGGTGGTGGATAGGGAAAAGACAGGGAGAAAATTTTTAACTCAAAATCTTGTGTAAATGAATGACATAAACTAAAAATAAATATAAAATTTAATTTTAAAAAAAGTCATCTACTTCTATTGATTTGTGTGGGAATAATGATGGAATGTATCTATTGACCATGGAGATCTAACAGGCAACATAAGCACTAATTCTTTTTCTAACTAAAGTTTGAGACTTTGAAAGAGGAAGGCAGTTAGGTCATGTTTTTCTTAGCTGACTTTTCATTAATTAATGCTTTATCTGGACTGCTATGACTAAGGTCCTTGAAGGCAGGGATTGATTTTTGCCCTTATTTGTATCCTCAATACACTTAGCAGTTTTTAGCGCTTAGAAGGCTCCTAATGTTTGTTGACTTGACCTACCTCATGATCCTAGGTGCTACCAAGGTGTGAATTTACACCTGTCGAGGTGATGATGTGATGGATCAAACCATTATTTTTATTATTGTTTACTATCATCATTGTTATTATTCATTATGACTTGTCAAAAGGACAATAGGATTCCCCCTCCCTTTTCTCCTAACTTCTCCAAAAAGTTTTGCAAACCCCATACTTCCCCTCAACCAAAACAGTAGATTCTATCAAACTAATTCTAAAGATATTTATTAGTATCCAAGCTAAGCAGACTGCCAATTTTTTTTTTTTGTGCTTTTTTTTTGGAGGGCAATTGGGGTTAAGTAACTTGCCCAAGGTCACACGGCTAGGTTTTTGTTTGTGTGTGTTAAGTGTCTGAGGCTGGATCTGAACTCAGGTCCTTCTGACTCCAGGGCGGGCACTCTACTCACTGCGCCACCTAGCCGCCCCCAGACTGCCAATTTTGAGATAATGGCTGCTCCCACAATACTATCTATCACCTTGAGGTTAATTAGGAGAACTGGATCATTATTGGTTTTGATTTAGACCACAGGTGTCTATAAAGTTGCTGGGTATCTTGAATATATGTCATGGACAAGTTTCCTCAAAGACAGAATGGGAGTAGAAAAAGACAATCCATGAAGTTGGCAACTGGGTAATTAACACACAGAAAGGGTTACCAGTGAGCCCAAGAAAGTGCATACTGGACAATCAGCACTCTCAATTTTTCAAAAAACAGAAGATGGGGACCCTTACTTATAAGGATAGGAAATCAGAAGTGGAGCCTTATTCTCTATATAAGCAGAAACAATCTAGCATTGAATGAAAATGGCAAAGCCTCATCATGTAACCCTCATGTAGATTTGGGTATATGTGTTAAGGCAGAAGATGCCTGTAAAAGGTCAGAAACTTTACATTTCCAGAGGTATAACTTTCAATTCGAAGTAGCTGAGGTTGTCTTAGCAGCTTTCACACTCCCCACAATAGTCAACCTTCTGAGATCTGGCCAGCATTTAACTCTTATCCTTCAACAGGAATAAGTGTATGTATGTATACACACATACATATACGTAAGTGTATATATGTATACATATAATGTATTAAAATACTATATTAAAAGGTGAAAGCAAAACTTGTATAATGAATATATATATAAATGATATATGAAGTTTTGTTTTCATCTTTTAATAGCATGTCAGGGAGAGGGGAAGTTTTTAATATTTACCATGTAACCATTAATTTAGAGAGCATTAGCTGCTGAATGTTGGGAAATAGGGGAGTGAGACTTATTACTTCTCCAACCCTTGGAATTAGGCCAATTTAGCACAGTATTGAAAGGCAGGACTGTCAGAGGGTTACCCTGTTTCAGTTTTATTAGTTTAAAGGATGAAAGAATATGTGGCATATTAGTCAAAGCTAGGGTATTATACATCAGACATAGTGTATAGAGAAAGGGAGATATTTCCACTACCTCTTTCAGACCACATCCAGGTGGCGTTCTGTTCAATTTAGGCAGCATATCTTATAAGGAATGTTGACAACATGGAACATACACATTCACAAGAGGATAATTAGGATGACTTGACCATATCATATGGCTGGAGGATAGATATTTAGTGTAGAGAAGGGGGGGGGTTGGGTAGGGGAACAAACACAATGATGCTTCAAATATTAGAAAATGATGGTCATCTTAAAGACAGATAAAATTGGTACAGGTAAAAACTAAGATCAATACAGAGGGATCCAATGGAAGTTATGATATTATAATAGAGGACAGCACACATTAGGATAAGACAGAAGGCAGTCCACTCAGTAATTACAAGTGTTTAAATCCTTCTTCAAGATACTGTAGACTGGACTCCTACACTAGGTTAAGCAGCTGGATTTAGGGGACTTCTGAATCTTCCTTAGACCAGGACTTTGAGATCTTTGAGATCCTGCAAACTTGAATCAAGCCAAGAACCAGTGATGGGAAGAAGGATTAACAAAAAGAAAAAAGAAAACAACCCCATTACTCCCACCCCAAAACCTAAATATCCTTGTGTTTCCTAGTGCTCATTTGGGCTAATGTGTAAAGTTAAGCCTCCATTCTCTTGTGCCTTACCCACTGGAAACTACAATGGACACACTATAAAGCTATTTTAGTTCTAATTGCTGCACTCTGAATAAGTGTAGTTGCTTTTATCAAAACAATTTAAAAATTTCAAAACCTCTCATCTCTGAAAATCTGCAGTATTTGGAAAACACACAGAGAAAGTCTAAGTAAGAACCCAATTAGTAATTCAAAAATGTACTTTGACAAGCCTTTATTTCCTCCTCCTGCCAGCTTAGGGAGGAGATTACATCATTACCTTGCACATCACTAAAGTTAAGCAATAATGAATCAAATGGGTTGTATTATTGCTCTTTTTTCAAAAAAGAGAAAACAGCTGCAGCTCGGACTGGTTGCAGATCTGTTCGAGGATACACCTAAGCATCTCTGCATACATTCTTCAAGAGGGTGGTTTTGCCCAGCCAAGGAACAGAGTACACCTCAAATTCGCAGATGGAGTGCTGGGAGGTGGGGGAGAAGAAAGAGAAAGACCAGCAATGAGTATGAAGAAAAAACATTTCGGGAAATCATTTCCAACCTCCTATCTACTCCAATCAATCACACATGTTTTAGAAATGGTGTTGTCTGGGACCTCAGGTGGTGAATGATGGGTCAGACTGTCAGGTGATGAGAACCATCCTTAAGTGCCCAGTCCCTGTTTGTCCTTTGGAGGAAGGAGGTAAAGGTTGAAATAGTTAAGAATTAAGTAACACTATGTGAAAATCTGAAAATCACCAGCAATACAGGAGGTTGGCCTCCTTATTAGCCAGGAATAAACCTGAGACTAAAATCCTGCACTTGCTCAAGAGAGCTTGTATGAACAAGTTCAAAATTTGTCCTGTCTGCCCTGTAGTGAGAAGAACCTGGGGCATGGCAATGTAGTAAGAAGAAGTCTCTTTCTTGCTTGGGGAGTATATACAGTGACTGAGGCAAAGATTAAGTCCATTCTAAGCCTCCTTCTGTTCCCCCAGACAAAGGCCCAGTCACTGCACCTCAGGTTGTTTCATCATTTTAATTACATTGCCATGCCCCAGGCATGAATACTAAAACCCTTCCCATTTATTTAGGTCTTGTTTTATTTCTTTAAAGACTGATTTGTAGCAGTGTGTAAGTACTAAGTGTGTCTGGGTTAACTCTCAGCTAATTTATGCAGTTATTTTCAATGGAACTTCTCTATCTTTTCCTCTTTAATTTTTGTCAGTCATACAGAGAAACAGGCTAATGACTTTTGTGGATTTCTTCTAAAATCTTCTGAAGCCTATTTTTCCACTCTAGGATCTTTTAAGTCAACCAAATGCTACATTTGTAGAAGGATAATTTTGCTTCCTCTTTCCTGATGTTCACTGCCTTAGTTTCTCTTGTTTTTTTTGTCATAGCTTACATTTCTAGGATCTCTAGCTTCCATCAAACAACTCAGGCATCAGCTTTCATTAAATTTCTGTGTAGTCTTGGGCATGTTACTTAAACTTTCTAAGCCTCAGTTTCCTCAAGGGTAAAATAAAAGAGTTACCTATGAGGTCTCTTTCAACTCTAAATCTCTAATTTCATGAAAATCCCTTCAGTAATATAGATCAGCAACTTGCCTATAACTTAATCTGAGAGTTACCTAAGGGAATGAGAGGGTGACCTGCTCTTGGTCACACAACCAGTATGTTATCAAAGGCAGATCTTGGACTGGGTCTGCCTGACCCCAAGGGCTCATCCTTTACTAATATTTCTCCCTGGCTTTTCTGAAATACATGTAAACACACACTGAGCATCTGATAGCAAAATATAAAACCTCTTTGGATCCAAAGACCCCCCCCCCCAAAAAAAAATTTACCCTTAAAATGAAAGGTCTTGGTTTCTTTTAGTCACATACCTTTTTCAGAGCTGGGTCCTCATGATAGGGGCAGCTTGAAAGGTCAGCCACAGACTTGGTGCATGTAGTTCGACCAATCTCAGCATCAATCAAGTATCTGACACCAGATACAAGCTGTTAACAAGGAAATTAATTCAGTAGATTAAATAGAGTCCTCTGCCATTTTTGTGTATTTTACATTCACACCAACAATCATTTCTGTGATGGATTCAAACTTTTATTAAATACCTCCTTTGTATGTGTAAGGCACTGGGAGAGGTTCTGGGGGTACAAGGAAGACCAGTCCTGCCTCAAGGAGCTTACCTTCTCCTGGAATAAGATTCAATTTTCAAGAACATTCAATCTTATAGAATGTTTCACTTCTTAATGATACTTAAGAAATTAAGCAGGTTTTATTTAGTGTGAAATTTGATCGATATGGGGAGCTCCTGCTATGAAAATTCCTTTCACTACTGCAGAACGACAACTGATCTTTTCTTAGACTTAAAAACTTGCCTGGGGACATAGGGAAATTTAGTGGTTAAATGATTTGTTCATGGTCACAGAGCATGTGTCAAAAGCAGGACTTGAACCAAGGTTTTTCTGGTTCTAAGGCACTAAACCATGGTGCCTTTCTAAAAGAGGTAAACCAAAATATATTTAAGCACACAGAATGCAACACACATATGTATGTATATATGTGAATATGAATGTATACATATACCAGACACACATGCACATATGTGTATACACATATGTGCAAGCACACACAGATAAAGAGATAGAGACCTCACATTATTTAGGGAACTCATCAGCAGAAAGCTAGCCACCAGGTGATATATATTTTTGCCACAACAACTCAAGAAACAGTCTACTAAGGCAAAGGAAGGTTGCTATCTTCAGCCAAGTGGAAGAAGTCAAGTATCTACTCAAGTATCATTAGAGGACAATGTATTCTAGACCAGGGCATGCTTCAAATAACTAGAGCTTAACTTCTCAATGCCTAAACTACTTTTAATCATTGTTTAAGGAAATCTAAGTTATAGACATATTACATAGCTAATATACACTACTCAGAATTTGGCCTTTTTTGATGACTTTTGATAATAAGGTTATAATGGTGATAATCAATTTTTGTATAGTTCTGTGATGTGTAGAGTTCTTTTTCCATATTTAGTCAATGGGCCGAGACTTCTGGGCTTTGAATTTTTGTGTTTGTTTTTTCCTAAGTTCTCCTTTCTCTTCCCTCATCAGACTTTTCTCTTATGACTTACTTTTCTTTCTTATTTATAACTTAGAAATTGAGGCTTTTAGTATAGTGCCTAGCATACAGTCAGCACTTAATAAATACTTGCTGACTGACTGGGGATAGGAAAATGATAAGGCTTTTTCAAATTAGTGAATAGTAACCATAGTAGCTAATATTTATGTAGTGTTCACTATATGCCCAGCATTATGCTAAACTCTTTACAATTATTATTTTATTTGATCCTCACAACAACCCTTATTATCCCCATTTTACAGAAGGGAAAACATAGGCAAACAGAGGTTAGTGTGTGTATATATGTATGTGTGTATACATAGATACATATATACACACACATATATAAAGCAAACTATATACAGGATAAAAAGGAATTAATTAAAGGGGAAATGTATGTATACTGTATGTATACATACGTATAGGCTCTTTCTAAATCCTATACATTCTGAGACCCAGATAAAGTTCCTCTTCCTATCAGGCCTTCTATGTTGCCCCTGCCCTAAAAAAAATGCCATCCTTTTAAAAACAACTCCCACCCACCCAACCTCTCTCCCCACATACATTATTTTTATTATGTATTTTTCTGCATAAGCTTCTTTATATTATTATTTAATCTTTTATATGTATGTCCAACATCTCTAATTAAACTTTAATTTCCTTGTGGGTGAGAATTATGCTTTTATGCCTCTGTGGATCCCATGACATAGAAGGAGCTGAAATATATGTTGATAATGATGTCCATGTTTCACCACAAGGTGCCTAAAGTTATAGAACAGGCATACACAGTCAAGGAAAGCCTTTATGGGGCTTAAAGAGTAGAAACAAGATTTGTGAATGAAAAGGAAGTGGGCTAATTGCCAATTAAGGGAAAAGGATAACAGATGGAAAATTCTGTTTCATTGGTATTCAGGTAGAGTCACAGTACACAGAAAAAAGCCCTTCAACACAGTAGGTAGACTGACAATGAAGGATTTAAGAAAAGGTATGGACAGATGAATAGCATGGAAAAAGAAGGCACATATGAGTAGGTGTTAGAGGGAGCACACATCATTGAGTTCACAGATCCACTGGGGAAAATACTGGGGTTGGGGAAAATACTGGGGGGAAAAAGTGTCCTGCTAGTCTTGGGCCTCCCCTGGCAAGGGCTCTGGAGTAAGGCTAAGCTCTCCTATAACATACTGCCCAATAAAAAAGATCTAACTCTACCCTATACAGATCATTCTAACACTGAAGGACAATTTATTTACACTATATGCCTGGCATGGGGGTGAAAGTTTAGAGTATGGGGTTACCTTCTTCATTGTTATAAAATCATAGTTAAAAGGAACCACAGATCATCTCGTCTAATATCTTCATTTGACAAGAATTTAAACCAGTTGTCCAAGGTCATGTGTTGAGTATGAAACAGACTAAGGAATAGTCCAAGAAAGGGGTGGGTAGGCCACTGAAAACATTACCAACATGATGATAAATGCTCATTTTAATGTAGTACTTAAGGGCAGCTAGGTGTCACAGTGAATTGAGCACCAGGCCTGGAGTCAGGAAGACTCTTCTTCCTGAGTTCAATTCCAGCCTCAGACACTTACTGGGTGTGTGACTTAACCATGTTTGTCTCAATTTCCTCATTTGTAAAATGAGCTGGAGAAGGAAATGGCAAGCCACTCCATTACCTCTGCCAAGAACACCCCATATGAGGTCATGAATAATCAGATACAACTGAGCAACAAGAAATCTTAAAGACTCTTCCTCAAAACAATACTATAAAGGTGGATTAGATTAATGTTATGAGCAGGTTAACCTAGATGACTTCTAAAACTGATTCCTTTTAGCTTTAAAAGCTATGATTTCCATTTTATAGAAAAAAAAAAAAGAAAGCATGCCTAGGGTGGGGAGGATATGAGCCAAAATTGAACACAGCTCTTCTGAAAAAGTCTGGGATTTACTGAAGGAAGAAATTAATCTTATTTACATTTTGTAGTATTTTAGCCCACAAGAAGGCTTGGATGACACAAGGGCCAATTTATGGCTAAATGTGTGATCCTCAATGAAGTAGATAATTGTACACACACACACACACACACACACACACACACACACACACACACCTGTGTGCATGCGTGCCTGCAAAGAGGGTCAAGGTCAGCAATCCATTTTTCATGCAAAGCTTATTCCTGGTTTCTGAGGGGAAAGAAATTTGACTCCTAATAGAGAAACAAAAAGGCTTTATAAGATAAATAGAATCTGACATATTGGCTTTATACAAGATACTTGGGTGAGTCCTATCTACCTCCATGGGGAAATCTGAATAATATTTGAAGTCCTCTGGGGAGGTGGAATCAGGACTTGGGTTTCTACTTGTTACTCAGGTGACCCTGGGCAAGTTTCTTCATAAATTACTTACTTCATCTGCAAAACTGGAGGCCTGGCTTTATATTCCAAGATAAACATTTAGAAACTCTGTGGCCTGGGACAAATTATGTAATTTCTAAGAGCCTATTCCCTAAGGTTAATAGATACACTTCCTAATTTACCACATTGTTGTGAGTTAAGTGCTTTGTAATAATAGCCTGATTGTTCCTCTTACTAAAGGCCACCCTCCTGGAAGTGACAGCCATCAGCTGTCAAACTGATCTTCCTTAATCACAGGTCCGACCATGCCAGCTCCACTACTACAGAATTTAAATGACTCTTTATTACTAATTTTCTAGGACCAAAAATACATCCTCTGGCTTTTAAGGTCCTTATAACTGGCCTATTCTTAACTTTCCAGTCATTCTTCCATCCTTATACCTGATGGTTCCCCAAGTGCCTCCATAATACACCTTGATCCAATGACCCTGGCCTGCTTGGTATTCCTCACACAAAACACATCATCTGGTAATTCTGGGCATTTTCTTTGACTGTCCACCATGCCTGAGACTGCCATTCACACTGTCTCTGTGTGTCTCTCTCTCATCATTTCCTCCTTCTGGCTTCCTTTAATTCTCAGAGCAACTCCAACTTTCTACAAGAAGTCTTTCAGAGTAATCCTTAGTCTTAGAGGCTTCCCTCTATGATTACCTCTCATCTATCCAGTGTAGAACTTGTTTGTTCATAGTTGTTTGCTCATTGTTTCCCCCATTTGAGTGTGAGCTCCTTGGGAAGAGGTATTTTAAAAAAAATTCTCTGTGTCTCCATTGCTATGGTGCCTTGCACAGAGGCATTTGCAACAAAGGCTTGTTGTTCAGACTTTGGCTCAAAGGAAATAATGGGTGGAAATTGTGATAAGGCAAATGAGATGACAAGCTAAGGAGACCTAAGAGGTCATCTAGTTCAATCTACATGTTTTTTCACCTATGAGGAAAACAAGACCCAAGGGTTAAGTGACTTGCTCATGTCATGTTTTATGACTCTTCATGACCCTATCTGGGGTTTTCTTGGCAAAGAAACTAAAGTGGTTTGCAATTTCCTTCTACAGTTCATTTTACAGATGAGGAAACTGAGGCAAACGAGGCTAAGTGCCTTGCCCAGGGTCACACAACCAGTAAGTGTCTGAAGCCAGATTTGAACTCAAGAAGATGAGTCTTCGAGATTCCAGGCCTGGTACTCTATCCACTGTGCCACCTAGCTGGTTCAGGTCATACAAATCGAAAATTCATCGGACCAGAAGGGAACAGAGGTGGAACAGAGGTGGGAAGATACCAAATCCAGCCCACTTTCCATAGCAATTAGAACAATTCAAAAGTAGAATGGGAGAAGTGGGTGTCTTTCCCTCACTGTAAGTCTCCAAGCAGAAAATAAAAACACCACCATAGTACTAGACCACTAGAGACAGAGCCTGGTGAATAAATCCACTGGGCTTTAGAATTCTGCCTCTGGTTAAGCTGTTCTGATATGTTAATTAGGTGTGAGATAATGTGTTTCAGTAGGTAAGAGAATGAAAACTCTGGTAACCCATCCGGTCTAACTAGCCACAGATCATGCTTATCATCTATCCACCCTGCTCCTCCAGACCAGCTCTAGCACTGTCAACAAATTTTACCCCATTCCTACCCATACTAACACTGATTATTGAAACGTCCCAGGGCTCCTTACCATTCCTGCAACTCCCCCACATCAAAGCCCCCAACCCTATCCACTGGGTTGTAAAATTTCTATAGTAAAAGACTCAGTACATGGCAGGCCAATAATGATATTTCATTCATTCATGGTCATGAATGCTAACAGGGGAGAGTCTTGTTCAGAAAGAGGTTGGAGTAGGTCACTTCTTTTGTCCTTTCCATCTCTTAAGATCTGTGATTCTATAAATCTTAAAGTACCATAAATGTGTTCAAATGAGATGATGTATGCAAAGTGCTCTGGAAATCTCAAAGCTCCATACAAATGTCTGCTATTACTACTACCAGATCAGGATTCTGGCCTCCTAATAGAAGCTTGTAGTGTCTTGTAAAAAGGACACACCCAGCAACTACTTTCAGGATGTTAAGACAAAGTCACAATAAACTTTACCACTGTGCTTAGTTTTGAGTGATGCATGCTTGACCCAAGACATTTTCTCCTTTTCAGATGGGTACAAAATATGACATAAATTTTGTGGACATTTCTAAAGTAGAACAGTCTGGGTAACTTTTGCCACAGACCACAAAAGCCCAGAGAAATTGAAGGTGTGAAGCTTTCAAGTCTAAAATTTCATGTCATATTGATTACTCAAAACAATGTCATAATGATCAGAGAGATCTTAAGTAATTTCTTTCTCACACAAACACATATGCTAAATACCAACCCGGCAAGCTTGACACTAAAAGCCATTATTAGGCAACCCTATCCCTGTCCAACATCCAACTAGTTTTTCAGAACTGCTGAGCAGAATGACCTTTGAGAGGAAAAAATAAATAAACTTGACTTTTTTTTTTACTGCACCCTTCTAATGCCTAATCAACTTAGAATTCCTAGCCTGTAAACTAAAATAATCCCAAATCCTAAAGTAAGACAAAAAATGGACTGCCTCAGACCAATAATGTCTGATAAATGGGTCTTTCATTAGAGTGTATCATTTGCCAGAAGTGAATTTTGGCCATTAGTCAAAGAAGCATTTTTCTGACCTAGTGAGTGCTTGGGTATAAGAGGGAAGAAAATCAGCTAGGGATAATTATATTCAGAAACTGAAAGAACCTTAAAAGTTATCTGTTAGATTTTTCTAATTTTAAAGATAAAAATAAAAATTGAGGCCAAGTTAACTGATTTGCCTAAAGCCATACAGGTATTAAGTATGACAGCTCAACTGTGTCCTTCTAGCCTCCATTACTGGCTGAAAAAATAGAAAAGCCCAAAGATAAAAACTATTGATTCACAATTGTTACACAGCAGGAAAAAAAAAAATTAGTTAGTAGGTGTCAAAGAAGAGCCAGTTTGGGTTCTCCTCTGGGCTTTAAAAAACAAAGACTAAAAAGTAGAGATAAGATACTAGTTATCACTCCAACGGACTTGCAGACCAAGAGTTATTCTCCCATTACTGGACTTGCATAACATTAGTCTCAAGAAGAGCTGCATCAACTCCATTTTCCTTTATTCAGACTGCCCAAATTCACAGTGGAAAGTTACTTGATCTGTTAGTTACAAACTTGGCTCCCATCACAGTCTGGGGGATGGAGAAGGATGCGTTTCAGCAAAAGAATAAATACTCCCAGTAGATCCCCGTGGTGCTGGGTACACCACCCCTCACTGAACTTCGAAGGAGAAAGCACTCTGGGTCTTCCACTTCCTGTGGGCTCAGCCAATATGAACTCTCCCCTTCCCCCTTTTAATCCAAGTGACAGTGCAGAAAAGGCAGGTAGCTAAGAGAGTATTTGCTTCTATTCTCCCAACAGAGGACAATCCACCTCCTAAATCAGGGCTCCTTAACCATTTTTTTTTTGGATGTTTCAAGGATCCTTTTGGCAGCCTGCTGAAAATTACATACCCCTCCTCAGAAAAAAATGTTCTTAAATGCCTAAGATTACAAAGGAAGCCAGTCAAAACGAAACAGTTTCTATTTTAAATAGCTTTAAATCGCACTAAGACTTCTGGGACGCCCAGGTTGTATTATATATTACCTACTACTTACCAAACACGGCACCAGGTACCTGGCACCTGAGATGAACATGGTGGACCGGGTTGGTACTAACAAAGAAAAGCATATGCCCCTCTCTCCTTTTAACAAATAGAAAGTGACTGAAGAGTAAGGCTCCATGTTGATGCAGCCAAGAAACATTTATTAAGTGCCTACTATCTGCTAGCCACTAGAACTTGGCACAGTGCTCGGCATATAGTAGGTGTTTCACACATTTTAGTTAACTGTCTAAGCGATCAGGATACAAAGAAAAGCAACAATACAGTCCCTGACCTTAAGAATGCATGTCTATATCCCTAGACACATATGTATTTATGCACACTGATGCGCACAGAGATACGCATACATTTGTACACACAACACATGCCGGTATATACACAACACATGCAGGTATACACACGTATATTCACACACATATACATAGAAACATATACAGAAATACTCACATATCTGAACACAAACACACAGATTTACACACACATGTATTTAAAATTCACAATCCTAAGTGAGGGTTCCCGGCTAGGAAGGTCTCGTGCCAAGCCCCCTGGCTCAGATCCCACCTGGGCAGGGGGCCCTCTCCCGGGATCACTGGGGAAAAGTCCAGCAAACCGTCTGCAGGGGCAGGGGCGAGAGCTGGGAGGGGGGTGGGGAGCAGCGTCGGACTCCCGGAGGGGCTTCAGAAGAGCACTACGACCCCGCCCCGAGGCCCAATTCCGGCTGCTGGAGCCGCCCCCGAGAGGGAGCCCCGGCGGAGGGTGCGGCTCCCGCTCCAGGCCCAGCCTCGGGATGACCCCAGCCCGCCCCTGCCCTCGGGGCCCGGCGAGGGGGAGAAGGGCGCCCGCACTAACCTGTTTCCTGACTCGCACCACCCGGAACAATCGGCTGCCGTATTTGTCGTTGCTGGCCCGGTTAAATTCTCTTATGGCGAAGCTGAGCGCTTGCTGCACGCCCTCCTCGTTCTCGTCAGCCTCCGTGATGCCGCCCATGAGGCGGGGCGGGCGCTGGGCTTGGACGGCGAAGACCAGGGCCAGCAGCAGCAGCTGCAGCAGCAGGAAGAACCGGGGCCCAGCCATCGAGACAGCCGGGAGTGCGCAGGCAGGTAGGGCAGCTATCTCAGAGGAGGACGACGCGTTCCAAAGCCGCCCAGCCGGCTGTATTTAAAGACCTTCTCCCTGGGCCCCTCCCCCCGGCCCGGGCCCCGCCCCCCCCAGTGTAAACACAACTGAGCCAAAGGGAAGCGGAGGAAGAAGCCGTCGAGCTCCACTAGACCATTTTTCCACCTCGGTTTCGTTCTTTTTTTGGAAAAACAAAATGTCACATGCCTATATAGAACACGCAGGGTGGGAGGTTGGGAGTGATTTCAAGATCCTTCCCTTTTAGGACTTCCTTAAAAAAATGTCTTTAAAAATTTAGTTTTCGTTAAAAATGTTAGTTTTCTTGGCAAGGATTTATTCTCTATTTTTTTGTTACATAATTATAAATAATTTGTTATTTACGCACACTTTGGGGGCCAATTTTGTTTCATCCAAGCATTCAAAACCTCTGTAAGCTCAGTATTCTTACAACGTACAGATGTGAACTGGGAGATACTTTACCACTAAGGGGTAATGACCCCTGGCTTTTCGGGTTTCCTTCTACATTGAGCTGAAAGACTGAGAGGCATTTTCCCACCCGTCTCCTACTCCTACCCTGCACCCTCCTGACTGAGATTACTAGATAACTAGAAGGTTACAGTCTGTATGCTGCATGTACATTTTTTTAACCCTTTTTTCCTCCACGACAATGTAAGTTTCTTGAGATTTAGTCTTTGTCTTTGAATCCTAGATGCTTAGTCAATTAACATTTTGGGGCTAGGGAGACCCCAGTTCAAATATGGCCTTAGACACTTACTAGTTGTGTGACTCTGGGCAAGTCACTTACTCTCGGTTACAGTTTCCTCAGCTATAAAATAGGGATATTAACAGCGCCTGCCTTTCTGAGGACCAAATTACATACCTTTTGTAAAGCACTTAGCACAGTACCTGGTACATACTAGGCACTATATAAATGATTACTCCTTTCCTTTATATATTAATCACCTACTGTATTCCAGGGACCTTGCTAAGTGCCAGTGCCTGGTCCATAATATGCAATTAAATGTTTCTCAACTTTACCTTCATGCAACCCTACATTTTATTTGCTCCCTAAGAAGTGTTTTCAGGTTAGTACCAATGCTATCCAACTCACTGATCCAAGAGCCTAGCATAGTGCCTGGTACATAGAAAGCACTTAATAACTATTTGTTGATTGATTGATCTGAGTTTTCTTGTTTCTTAAAGTTGACTTAATTTCAATAATTGTGGTCACAATTTTTTTTCTTATATTGTTTACTTCAAGTCTGTTTTGTTCACAGTCACAATACAATCTTCCCACATATGTCCTATTTGGGAGACAAGGTAGTACCTTGGAGAATGCATTAGTATTGAAGTCAGAGGACTTGAATTCAAATCCCACCTCCTGTACTTCTTACCTGTGTGGCATTAAATACACCCTGTAACCAATCGGACCCCCAATCAATCAACCAATCAATTAACCAACCAATCAATTAAAAGGAGTTTAATTTTTAGGCCCTAGACAACCTGACCTCAACCTATCATTCCAGCCCCATTGAATGTTGCTTCCACATTTCATTTTAAGATCCAATCAAGCTAGCCTTCTCTTTGTTCCTCACATATGACTTTCCATCTCCTATGCCTTGAAACTCACTGTCTCACAACTGGATTTCACACTGACCCCCCCACTTCACAGAGATCCTCTCTTTCTTTAAGACACAACTCAACTACCATCTTTTCCTTGAATCAACCAAATGCTGGTGCCCTTCCACCAAAATTACCTTGTATTTAATAACTTTGTATTTGTTCACTTCACATTTATGTTGCATATGGACTTGTTTTCTCTGCCATTAGAATGCAAGTGGGGAATTATTTCTTTCTTTCTGCTTGTATCCCCAGCTTACAGCATAGAGAAATGAAGTAGGAAGCTGTTGCAGTAATCTAGGTAAGAGGTGATGAGGGCCTAAAATAAGGCAGTTATGGGAGTAGAAAGATGGGGATGGAGATAAGAAATGTAATAAATGTAAAAATAATAAGATTTGGTTACTGAAATGGAATATTATTGCTCTTTAAGAAATGGTAAGATGAATGATTTCAAAGAAGTCTGGGAAGATCTATATGAACTGATACAGAATCAGGAAAATATTTTCTGAAGTAATCACAATGTTAAAATAACAACAACAATAAAAATAACAGTTTTGAAAGCTATTAGAACTCTGTTCAATACAATGACAAATCCAGGAGCCAGAGGGTTGAAGATAAAGTATGCTACCTATCTCCTGACAGAGTGCTAATGGACTCACAATGTAGAAAAAAAACATTGAGTATGATCAATGTGAGAATTTGCTTTGCTCAACTATGCATGTTAGACTTTTTTGTTGTTGATTCTCAGAGTGGGAGGAGAGGCAAAAATAAATGTTTGTTAGTTGAAAAATAAAAATAGATCTGACAACTGATTGGATATGTGGGGTGAGAGACAATGAAAGGCCCAAGATAATGCCAGTTATGAACTGGAGAGGATGGTAATACCTGTGATAGAAATAGAGAAATTTAGAAGAGAGGAGGGTTTAGGATGCAAGAAAATGAATTCAGTTTTGTACATGTTGAGTTTAAGGTGTCCTTGGGACATCTAGTTTGAAATATCTAGTAGGCAGTAGGTGAGACAAGAGTGAAGCTAAGGAGAGACTGAGGTTAGATATAAGGAATTAGGAGTCATCTGCATAGAGATGATAGTTAAGCCCATGGGAGATGATGAGTTTGCCAAAAAAGAGAGTAAAGAGGGAGAATAAGAACTAGGATGGAACCTTGGGGCACAATGATAGAAGGCATGATAGACAAGCAAATAAAACTGAGGACACTTGTCAGATAGGTGGGAGGAGAACCAGGGAAGGAAGAGCAGTGTCATGAAAACCCTTAAGGTTTAGAGTATTAAAAGGAAAGGGTGGTTAAAAGTATCAAATGGGGCACATTTAGGGTTAGGATTGAGAAAAGAACATCAGATTTGTAAATAAAATGTCATTGGTAACCATGGATAGACCAATTTCAGTTGAGTGATGAGGTTGGAATCCGACTTCCAGGGGTCAAGGAATAAGTAAGAGGAGAGGAATGGAGGCAGAATTCAGCCACATTTTTTGAGGACTTTGGCTGAGAAAGAAAAGCTTAGGGGGGGTGGTGCAGGTGATGGAATCCTAATAAAGCTGCTCCCATCCCCTATATTCTAGCTTCATTATAGGCCTGGCCCCACTGAACAGCAGGCCCACTATACCTACCTAACCCCTCCCCCCCCATTATCCTAACTTCTTGGTATATGCCTCATGATCACTGGAACAACAAGTGTGTCCCTGAACTCTTAATTCCCACAGAAACAGCAGGTGTGTCCATGTGATGGGAACCTAGCTATTGCCTCTAACTGGTCACTGCCTCCCAGACTCATTCCCACAGAAACAGGTGTGTTCTTGTATTCAATCAGAATCACATCATCCATCTATCCCAAGACAGGACCCCAATCCCTAACTATCTGTCTTAACCAGACAGAACCACAGTAGTTAGCCAGTTGAAGGGCAGAATGACCAGAATATTTAACCACTGAGCTATAGATGGGACCCCTCCTCTATTACCTAACCCCTTAACAAATTTCTCCTGCCTTTTTAATATTAATGATATTCCTCTATTATGTGTAAATTTCTGTTATGTAATTGTATCTTTACCCTATAAAAATCCATCTTGCTTTCTCTAAAGTTGCTGGTTCCTCTTGGAATTTGGCCTGCTTCACGAGAGGTGTCAATCTCAATAAATGCCTATACTTGGATTAGAGGTGGTCTGACTCTGAATTCTTTGAGATGGTTCCACCACAACACATCATGAAACCCCAACAGTTTTGGGTGGGCAGAGCCCCCACCTCACCAGTTTTTGGCATTCCTGGGTTTAAACTGCAATACAGGGATGGTTAAAAACTAGTGTAGAAAGAGGAGATTAGAGATTAGCAGGAAGGTCCCTTCAAACTTCAGATCTTTGATTCAGATCCTATGAGTCTTTGAATTTATCACATTGTTTATTCTTTATGGAACTGTAATGCTCTATTCACTTGTAAAATTTGTTCATCCAAATTCTTTATTTCCCATGAAATACAAATACCAGGTAAAGCTAATGAATTTTGTCAGTCGTTTATACCTAAGTGTGAATGTGTTTAATAGTTGGGAGGAAAATAAATGAAGAAAGTGGAAAAGATCTATAAAGATTTCTATAACAAATTGCTTTCTCTGTCTATAATAGTGGTGCCTTTACTTTTTAACTTTTAACATTACAGTCCCTAATATACACATAGGATCACAGTATTATTGATTTAGAGTTCAAAAGGATCTTAGAGGCCATCTAATCTATCTCCTCCCACATCAATTTACAGATGAAGAAACTGAGACCCAGGAAGGTTAAGTAATTTGCTGAAGGTGATAAAAACAATTAGTAAAAGTGGCAGGATTTGAACCCCAGACCTCTGACTTCAAATCTAGTTAGTAATTTCTGTTGCATTATCGTAATGATGGTACTAAAGGAAACAGATGGTAAGAATAAGTAGAGTTGGTGAAGCTTTGATGAAGGCAATACAATTTTGAGGGCATTGAGTAATCAGATATGGAGATATCTGAATGAAGAAAAGATGCTAAATGCTTAAAAAAAATCACAGGCATTTTTACCAACACAGGTGACTAAGAAAACATTAGTAATGATGGAATCCTAATAAAGCTGCCCCCAGCCCCAATATTCTAAATTCCTTATGGGCCCCACTGAACATCAGGCATGCCCTGATTTGACCACAAAATCTAGCTTCAACCACACCACAGGCCCCCAGAACAATCATAGGCCCCACTGAATAGCAGGTCCACTGTCCTAGTTAGCCACTACTCTCTGACACATTATAGTCACTGCCCCTACCTAGCCTATACCACCCCCCCAATATCTTAACTTCTTCATATATGCCCACTGCCTCACCAGAACAACAGTTGTGTCCATGAACTCATATTTCTCACAGAAAAAGCAGAAATATCCATGTAATGGGATCCCAGACACTGCCTCTAGCTAGACACTATTCCCAGGTCCATTCCTCATGAATTCTTTTCACAGAAACAGATGTGTCCACATACTCTACCACAACTACATCCATCTAATCTCAGACAGGACCACAATACTCAGACAATCAGCACTACCACCAGGATGCTTGAGCAGGATGTGGACCCCCAAACAATAGAAGCAACTTTCCCTAAGTATGCACCTGTGCAGTAGTAGCAAAAGCTGTCCTTTAGGTGAACTTATGGCATAGAGAGGCTTATTATAATATCATTATCATACATGCAAGCCCTCCCCACTATGGGTTTTTCTGTATGCATTGTGGGTAATTGCATACAAAGTTCCACTAAGGCTGGGACCCTTTCCTATTACCTAATCCCTTAACAAATGCCTCCTGTCCTTTTAATAATCTTAATTTCTATTGTGTAATCAACATTATTACCCTATAAATTTGCCTGTGTTGTCTTACTAAGTTGCTGGTTCCTTCTGGAACTCAGCCTGTTAGAGGTATCATTCCAATATATGCCTATACTTGGATTAGAGGTAGACTGACTGAATTCTTTGAGATGGTGCTGCTACAACACACCATGAAATTGCACCAGTACTAATTTGTATGTCTGATTTCTAGTCTTTACAAAATATTAGAATAAAAAGTACACACCTTGAGGGCATACCTGAAGAAGTTATGAGAAGGGACTAGGCAGGCTTTCACAAATGTCACTCTACATCAAACCATGCATTTACAATTACACAATTGACTGAAAGTATATATAATGATTATATGATGCCATAATATTTACTTTTCATGACAAAAAATAAATAAATCTTACCCTGTAACTGACAATTCAAGAGAGATGTTCTTCCAGTTAGGTATCTTCCCTTTATATACCAAAATCATGAGATTCTTTGAAAGATATATCAAATACAAACAACTTTGTTCTATCTTTGATTATCCATATCAAATGAAGTATAAAAACAGAGAGTCACATACTCACCAAAGGGAGTCATTTACAAATCAAAGGGGCTTGCTATTATCATGGAGAATGTTGCATCTGAAGACAGGTCTTCTTGACTGTTAATCTATATACATATATGAAGAATATACATATACATATGTGTATATATGTATAGGTGTATGAATATGAATATACATATACATTACATATATGAAGAAGGTACATAATAAGCGTTTATTGCATTAAATTTGCTGAATTGAACATAAGGAATGGAATCTAAGTAAGTCTAATTATTATCCTGGAAAGTAGGATTCATTCAAATATGTACAGGAAGCACTTGTAATTTGGGATACCTTTCCTTGTATGAATCTCTCCTTGTCTTTAATACCTCATTCTCTATCCCTTCACAGTGACCTTGGAGAGATCAATTAATAACTGTCACATCTAGGCATGCTTATGTTTAATATGTTGAGAACAACTGAAAACTTTTGAAAATACTGTACTTTATTCAGGTTGCCAGGGTGGAAATGACTGGAACCTTGGCTTGAAGTGACCATTCTTTCATATCATGATGGGGGGAAAAAATTAAGAGCAGATTGACATACAGGTTAGAATTTAGAGAACCAAACTTCAAAGTGTTCAGAAGAAGGATAGGTAGGATCTCAGATTAAAATTTAAAGAAGGCTTCTTTAATCAGCTTCCACTTACTTGATGGAGGGTAACGTGTTTAGAGAGTAATAGTGTTCTCAGCATTAGAGAAAAAAACAGTTGGATTGGCTTTTGAGAAGTGCTAGGAGGGCTTCTGATATAATCTGGTTCCTTCCTCCAGAAGGAGGAAGGGGGTACATCTAGAATATAAAAAAAGACAGAAACATCTACTTTTTCTTTTTTTAGCAGTTAAGAGGGCCTTGGTAACTTTGTAGAGAGCATGTTCGATTGACCAATAAGAAGCCAGTTTGCAAAAGACTGAGGAGTAAGAAGAAAGGAAGTAGAGACAAAGAGTGTAGATGACTCTTTCCCCAGGAGTTTAGTCGTGAATGGAATTTTTAGGGCTAATAGAGACCAATTTCCTAATTTGTAAAATTTGGGAGACTAGATGATCTAAAAGGTCCCTCCCAGTTTGAAATTCTTTAATCCTCCAATCCTTTTGTTATCATCCCTCAACAAATGTTAACTTAACAGCCAAAGTATGCCCAACTTTGTGATGGACACCATGATAGACATTGTAGAAGGGGAAAATGTAGTTCATGCTCTCTAGGACCTTGAAACCCATATAGGAAAACAAGACTAATTCACAGGTTACAAACTGCTAGAGAATGAAACAAAACGATATAATCAAGTGTTAGCTTGTGCAGTTCAGGCAATTGAATGCTATGGGAGTTGGGATAAAAGTTGTGAGTAGGGATAAAAGTGTCCTTGGGTAAGCCTCAAGACATAGACTTGAAGGGAACAAATAGAGAACATTATAGGAAATCGTTGGTTAAAGAGAGTTGATGATCTCTAAATCTTTTCTAGAGCTAATATTTCAGGATGCTAGACTGAGTATGTTTATCAGATGACTTTCCAACTTAACAGGACCAATCCTTGGCAAAACAATTGGGTAGTAGGAAAGTAGTAAGGTTAAAGGTGAGAAGTGTTAGTAGAGTATGGATACTATGGGAGACTGGAAAGAGAAAAAGAACCAACTTTGCAATTTTATCTAGATATTCTTGTTTTCTCTGCCTCCCTCTTATACCCTTGGATATGTCATAGTCTGGCAAGCCTGGGAATGAGAGTTTGAAGGATTTTATTTTATTCCCAGCCTTACTTATAACTCTATGTGGGGGTTTAGAGCAAGCTATGTAACCTATCTGTGCCTTATAAGGATAGGGATAATAATAGCTGCTCTTTATTTATTTACCTTATAGGATTACCATGATAATTTATAAATAACTTATGATTATTATTATTAAGTCATGATGCTTATGGGGCCTTGATGCTAATGAGGACAAGGCTGGGGGATGAATCTGGGTGGGTGGGGTTGATCCTCATGAATAATATTAGCCTTTTGGATTGCCTCTGTTCTTTGACCAAAGATTGTAGCAGTATCTTCATATACAATGTGCTCTGCTGGTCATATACTATGTGTATTCCTCGGTACAAATCTGGAACCATTACTTGAATGTGCCCTATTGGGGGAGGGGCTGTCATTAACATAGTCCTAAATGCATATAACATAGGTCAATGTTTGTCAATTAATAATGAGTCACATTAATATAGCACTAAAAGCTTTGTAAGGCATTTTTTTTTTTTGCTCTTTGCAGGGGGGAGGGTAGGACAATTGGGGTTAAGTGACTTGCCCAAGGTCACAGAGCTAGTAAGTGTTATGTGTCTGAGGCTGCATTTAAACTCAGGTCCTCCTGACTCTAGGGCTAGTGCTCTATTCACTGAGCCACCTAGCCACCCCTTTGTAAGGCATTTTACATTCATTTTAAGTCCTAGGAGGGAGGCAAATTCTATTCATTTTGCATTTAAGGAAACTGAGATTTTAAGTGACTTGCTCATTGTCAAATAACTAACAAGTACTGAGGAGGGATTAAAAAGTAGGTCTTTCTGATTCTAAGTTTGATTCTTAGTCCACTACACTATACTGTCTCAATATTAGGACATGGATTCTCAAAATAGCCCCACCACTCAACTTTTGAAGTCTTCAGACAAAAGTTGGCATGTTCACCTGAGAGACATGTAGTATTTTCTCAAGTTTAGGGTACGCCTGAATCACAAGAGAGGAGTATAAAAAGAGAAAAGAAAAAAGGAAAGGATATGAGAATAATTCAATTTGAAGGGGGGGTATTGGGAAAATAAGAGGGTAGTGAAGAGCATAATTGAATGAGACAGAAGATCCCTGAGATTAAAATTTGGAAGTGGATTTTATTACCGTGGGACTGCCGGGGTTACATGGTTACCCAAATCAGACAGTACTGGCATGGACAGTGTGCTGGTTTTTAAAGAGATTCAATAGCCAAGTTACTTAAGCAGAAACTACAATCAGTGACTGGTCAGTGTACATTTGAATTTCCCTCCACCTTGAAGTATACCCTAGGCTGAGGAACTGGGAACCCAGAATTGGTGAAGATGGGGAACACCCAGTAGGGGGGGTGGGGGTGGGGCAAGGAAAAGAATGGAGCAGGGATTTTACCCTAGGCTGAAACTCCAATCCATGGATCAATTAGGGGAGGGGAAGGGTGGAGTTGCCTGCTTACAGATCAATTAGGGAAAGGGGAGGGTGGAGTTATATGCTCAACAGATAGGACAATCCGGACTTTTTAATCAGTGAATCTGATTTGTGAGGCAGAATTAAGGGGGATATTGGCTGGAGCTGAAGACCTTCAGCAACACATGGACAAAATAACTTAGTTTTAGTTAATGAGAATAAATCTTCAAAATAGGAAGCTGGCAGCTGGAGCAAGCTCCTTCCTTATTTTTTTTATTTTTTTTTTTAAAGCAATTGGGGTTAAGTAACTTGCTCAAGGTTACACGGCTAGTCATTATTTATGCGTGGGTGCTCATTTTCTGAGGCCGGATCTGATCTCGGGTCATCCCAACTCCGAGGCCGGCACTCTTACTCACTGAGTCACCTAGCCGCCCCTTTAGGGCAATTGGGGTTAAGTAACTTGCCCAAGGTTACACGGCTAGGTTTTTGTTTGTGTGGATTAAGTGTCTGAGGCCAGCTCCGAACTCAGGTCCTTCTGATTCCAGGGCCGGCGCTCTATTCACTGCGCCACCTAGCCGCCCCGCTCCTTCCTTATTTGATGTTATTTCACTGACCTTGAACTTATGGTGTCTAGCTTGAGACTTAACTTGGCTGTAAAAATTCATGGGTGGGGCTGTAAGTAAAATGACCTACCAATGCCTCAAGTTCCTCACTTTCTTATATTTATTTTGGTTGCTGGGTCTAGAAGGATCTGGTCACTCTCCTACTTCACCAGGGACCTTCTCATCTCTGAGCCCTAGAAAACCCAGACTAGGGTCAGTCTTGGAAGGAGACCTGGCTCTAAACAAAAGGGTCAAGATATTTATCTATTTACATTCCAACTCTTTGTGTCTGAGACCAGGGGAAAATTACTTATTTTTTTTATTTTTTGCTTATGTCTAGAGTCTTTTCAAAAGGGGAGGGTCTAGAAAAGACTTGAAGTGTAGATTGGGTATTTATTTCTTTTCCAGAATAGAGGTTAACAAGATTCACAAAGTAACATTGACAGAATAATGTGATCAAATAACATTAGCTTATTAAACTCTTTCCTGTGTTTGACACTTAAACATCAGAACAAGAAAGATTTTTTAGGATTGTGGATTAGGCATTTTATATTTGGCCTTACTTCTATCCAAACTATTTCCTCTAATTTCACATCTTCTGACAAGTCAGATCAATGATTAGGCTCATTTTCCTGCTGTTGGTCATCTTCTCCAGTGTGGAAACTTCAACTGCCAGTCAGATCCAGCTGAGGGACTCAGGAGATCAGACCTTTTCAATTCTTGAAACTGCCTCCAAGGATGGAAAAATCCATCTCAGAATCAATGTGCAGTCATCTGTACCCAAGAGAGATGCACAACAGAAAAGACAATCAGGGGCCCAAGACTCAGGCTAAGCTCACCTAATCAAGCCCCTGCTTTGGCTCCATCGGCTCATAGCTGCCATTCTGTCACAGTGAGAGAAAAGCAGCTCAGGTTGGAAATGCTACTTGTCTCCCCTTAAATTTAAAGTTAAGAAAATGCTTTGGAAGCTATTTCTCTTTTTGAAATGATGTAGCACCCTGTCTCCCACTGCCATTAGCTACTGGGTAGAAGGAGGATCTGTGTACTATCCAGCATCTGATGCATCACAGCAAAGTGCTGAGTCTTTTTCTCATTGAATTAGATGGTTTTCCAGAAATGTTTGGTGCACCAGACTTGGTATGTCATGGGCAGAACAGATGTTGCAGCCAGAACAGATGTGGGGGAAGGGAAAAAGATATTCCTGTTTATCCTCCATTATATAGACAACCTTTAATGCTCATGGATAGATGACCCTCACAGACACTAACCCTCTGGGGTCTGCCACCATTAGCTGAGTAAGCAAAAGGAAAAGAAAATACTATTTTCTTGATGTTGATAGTCTGTTGAAGTCTGGAAAAATTCAGAATAACACAGTATACCCAGATGGTTTGAGTATTTTGGGGAAAAAGAGACTAATTCAGTTGTTCCATGTTTGTTGTCCTTCACAGATGAACATAACAAATTTACTCACCTCACATGTTTAAAAGTCAGTGGTTGGGAGGGTGTTTATGTTTTCAGATTTGCAAATTAAAACTAGAAAACCAGCCACAAACCACTCTTTATTTTCCCACATTCTTTCCTGAGAACAAGATGTGCCAGCCACATCTCTAGCTTCCACAGGAAGGAGGGCAGAGATCCCTGTCTATAATAGTTGGAAATCACTTTTCAAGAATTATTCAAGCTGAAATGAATCAGGATCAATCTTTTGAAACACAAAGGAACGTGCCAGTGGTTGGGGGCGGGGGGGGGGGGGGACAAAAACAAAAAAGGGAGCCAATAGGGGTTAGATAGTTTACTTCATCCTCAGCAAAAAAAGCAAAGATATTGAGAGGGACTTGGCAGCTGAAGGAGTCCTTAGGGATTCCTTGCAGGGGTGGGGAGCCTTCAGCCTTGAGGCCACATGTGACCTTTTAGGTTGTCAAGTTTCCAAACTTCATAGAACAAATCCTTTTAATCCTTTTTTTTAAAATTAAACAAATGCTTTATTAACTTCTGTTTTACATCATTCATTTCCACAAGATTTTGAGTTACAATCATTTCCCCCCCCCCCGTTTTTCCCCTCCCAGAATAGCAGTCCCCAAAGATATCGCTTCCTCCAATCTGCTCTCTCCCATATCTTCTCCCTTACCCCCTTCGACTTTTCCATTAGAAGAAGGTGAATCTTTGTGTCCCAATGCCTGCACATCTTATCTCCCAATTACAAGCAAAAGAGTATTAATAATAGTATTTATATATATTTGAAACATTTAATCTTAAGACCTCGAATTTCAGATCCATTTCCTTCCTCCCTTGTCACCCATTCCCTCTGGGGAGATAAGTAATTCAGTATATGTTGTACAGGTCTAGCTATGCAAAACATTATCATAGTAGATATATTGTACAAGGCTGCTTATAATTCCCTCCCACTCATCCCACCCCTCACCTGGTCCATTCCCTACATGATCCTGTCCCTCTTCTATAGTGGGTACTTCCAACCTCCCCTCCCCCCAAGGATGCCCTCCCATCCATCATCCCTCCTCTCATCCCCCTTCCCCCTATTCTGCTGTAGGTTGAGATATCCCATTTAGTATGTATGTCATTCTCTCCCTGAACCAAATTCAATGAGAATGTGGTTTTGCCTTTTTGCCTTCCTATTCTTCCCCTCCCTTGCAACCACTTCCCCTTGCTTCTTCTACATGAGATAGTTTACCCTACCCTGTCTTTCCCCATCTCCTCTTGCCACTTTCCTCTCTCACCTCATAATTTCACCCTTGAGTATTCTCCCTTCCCAACAAATTCAACCTATGCCCTCTATCCATATATAACTGTAACCATATACACACACATTCACATATGTATTCAAATGACCACACCCCCTTCTTCCATTATTTTCATAGTGAGAAAGATATCATCAGTCACAGTTATTGCTTTTCCATATAGGAATGTAAATAGTTCAATTTTGATAAGTTCCTTTTGATTTCTTTTCCCTGATTACCTTCTCAGGCATCTCTTGCTTCTTGTGTCTGGATGTCAAATTTTCTATTCAATTCTGGTTTTTTCCTCAAGAATGCTTGAAAGTCCTGTATTCCACTGAATGACCATATTTTCCCCTGAAACAAAATACTCAGTTTTGCTGGGTAGGTGACCCTTGGGTTCATTCCCAGCTCTTTTGCCCTCTGGAATATCATATTCCATACCCTTTGATCCCTCAGTGTAGAAGCTGCCAGGTCCTGGGCTATTCTGATTGTGTTTCCACAATATTGAAATTGTTTCTTCCTGGCTGCTTGTAGTATTTTCTCCTTGATCTGGGGATTCTGGAACCTGGCTATAATATTCCTGGGAGTTTTCTTTTTGGGATCTTTTTCAGGAGGTGATCTGTGGATTCTTTCAACCTCTATTTTGCCCTCTGGATCTAAAACATCAGGGCAATTTTCCTTGAGAATTTCTTGAAGGGTGATTTCTAGGTTCTTTCTTTGATCATGGCTTTCAGGTAGTCCAATAATTTTTAAATTGTCTCTCCCGGATCTATTTTCCAGGTCACTGGTTTTTCCCATGAGATATTTCACATTGCCTTCTAATCTTTCATTTGTTTGGATCTGCTTAACAGCATCTTGATTTCTCATAAAGTCATTAGATTCCATTTGCTCCAGTCTAACTCTGAAGGAATGAATCTCCTCAGTGAACTTTTGAGATTCTTTTTCCATCTGGCAAATTCGACTTTTTAAGGCATTCTT
Organism: Gymnobelideus leadbeateri; assembly: GCA_011680675.1. NCBI lineage: Eukaryota > Metazoa > Chordata > Mammalia > Diprotodontia > Petauridae > Gymnobelideus > Gymnobelideus leadbeateri. The sequence goes on from WOXC01006490.1 coordinate 221,929, forward strand.
CTCCTCATTGCCCTTTTGGGCCTCCTTTGCCATTTGAGTTAGTCTATTTTTTAAGGTGTTGTTTTCCTCAGTCAGGCTGTTGACCCTCATTTCATACTTTTCCTGCATCCTTCACATTTCTCTTTCCAATTTTTCCTCCACTTCTCTTATTTGATTTTTAAAGTTCTTCTTAAGGTCCTCTATGGCCTGCAACCCGCTCATGTTTTCCCCTGGGGTTTTTGGAGCAGGACTTCTGACCTCACAGTCCTTTTCGGGCTCTATGCCTCCACAAATCCTTTTGACGAAAGGATTTGTAAAACTTGGACTCAATCAAAAGACCACAGCCAAGGACCTAGAAGGCCACATGTGGCCTTGAGGCTACAGGTTCCCTACCTGTGAGTCTAGAGTCTAGTAGATGGTTATAGGCTTCTTCAAGTTGGAAAAGCAGTGAAAAGACCAATTCAAAATCATAGTTACTAGGGGCTGCTAGGTGGTGCACCAGCCGTAGGGTCAGGAGGACCAGAGTTCAAATCCGGCCTCAGCCACTTAACACTTACTAGCTATGTGACCTTGGACAAGTCATGTAACCCCAATTGCCCTCAAAAAAAAAATCACAATTACTAATCATTGCTATGAAGAAAAAAAAGTTTGCCATTGGTATGACAATACTTAGAGCATTGAAAATTAGAAAAAAAGGTAGTTATAGTTTTTTTCTTTTGAGAAAAGGGATTTTTAACTGATAAAACTCATTTTCCTTCTACTTAAGGTTATACCAAAACTGTTGTAAGAATAAATCTGGGTGAGTCTATTAGATATAGGCATTTTCATCTAGCCAAAAAATATTTTGGACATTTTTTACTTCCAGTGAGCTTAAAATCTTATCTCCACTGAAGAAATAATGAACTCTGAACAACCTATTAATATATTAAGAAGTAGGTTTGCTCTAGAATTATAGAAATTCCCAAATAAAAATGAAATATTGCAACATAACATTGTACCATAACACATGTCAAGGAAGGTTTAAGAAATTTATCTAAGAGATGGAGATGAACACACATGAGTGGCCTGGGAATTCTTCTGATTCAAATGTCATTAAAAATTATGAGCTATAATTAAGGCAAATATAATGAGGCAGTTACATGGTAAAGTGGTGAGTGTTAGACTTGGAATCAAGAACATTTGAATTCAAAACTTTACTCAGAAACTTACTAGCCCTGTGACCCTGTGCAAATCATTTCACCTTTCACAGTCTCAGTTTCCTCTTCTATAACATGGGGATAATAATAGCACCTATTTCATAGGGTTGTTGTAAGGATCAAATGTGATTCTAAAAAATATTATAAACTTTAAAACACTATGTTGTTATTGTTTAGTCATTTCAGTCCCGTCTGGCTCTTTGTGGCCCAGTAGGGGTTTTCTTGTCAAAGATCCTAGAGGGTTTGTAATTTTCTTCTCCAGCTCATTTTATGGATGAGGAAACTGAGGCAAACAAGATTAAGTGATTTACCCAGGGTCACACAACTGGTATCTGAGGCTGGATTTTAATAAAGGTCTTCTTGTCTTGAGGCCTGGCTCTCACTTTACTGTGCCACCTAGCTACTCTCTAAAACACTATTTAAAAGCTATTATTATTATTATTACCATTATATTTATTTTTAGAAAAATGGCCTGTTCATCAAAGGTCCATTTAATATCCTGGGTGATGTATAACTTCATGATGAATTGAAGATATGTGCTAAAATCTTATGAATTTACTACCAAATTATATAAAAATAAATGATTGCAGCAAAAGGAGGGTCAATTGTATATCATATTTGTTAAAGATGTAAAAAATTGCACAACTTATTTTATGTCAATACATCTAATTATTTCAATGTGTCACCATTGATTTGCCACCAGTGTAAATAATCTCAAAGCTCCGGTTTTATCTATATATGTATGATCCCACTCAAAGTACACTGAACAGTCCTGCACTGGACCATAGGGGATGATAAAGAGGTCACTGACTTTATAACTGGAAGGTACTTTTGTGATCTTATAGACCAGCACCCTCATTTTACAAATAAGGAAACCAAAGCACTGAGCAGTGAAATGACTTGCCCAGGATCACGGAGTAAATCCATCTATGAGATAAGATTTGAACTCAGGTCTTCCTGACTCCAGGTCTAGAGCCAGGAAGACCTGGTTTCACCACCTGCCTTTGACACACACTGGTTGTGTCACTTTGTTGCTTAATGTTCTAACAACTTTTCTAAGATTCAAAATTGCAGATGTGCCAACCTCCATTAGCAGAGAGAGTTTCCTTACTATATAGAATTCCCTCCATGGACAATACCACAAATTGAGTCCCATAAAGAATTCTTCTTTCTTCTTTACTGTTATAGGATCAGAGAAGGCCAAAGGAGGATGGGACCTCAGAGGCCATCTTGTTCTACTCAATGAGAATCCTCTGTAGAGCAAACCCAACAGGTAGTGACCTAGCCTTTGCTTGAAGACATTAGGTGAAAGGGAACTCACTAGCCTCCAAAACAGAGATAAGTCTCTGTGAGAGAAAGCCTTTCCTTATCTAAAGTCTAAATACCTTTTTTTTTTTAAACTTCCGTTCATTCCTAGCTCTGGTCTCTGAGATTGAACAGAGCAAAAACAATGCCTGCTGCTAGATACAATACTTGAGAGTAGCTCTCAGGTCTCTGAATTTCACAGATTACCTAACCCATAGTTGCGTCACCAATAATCTCTTGGCATATATTTAGCGCCATTCTGGGTGCCTTCCACTGGTTTCATGGCAGGCTCTCAAAATCCTTTCTAAACTGTGATTCTTAGAACTGAACTTAGTACTCCAAATATGGACTAATCAGGGTTTTACTTGCTGTGACCTGTTTTTTTTGAAAGGTCATCTCACATTTAGCATAATCCTGAGCACAAAAGTACCATGTCCTTGGCCTTCCTTTACTAATAAAACCTTATTCAGAAGTGAAATCAGGAATTGATTTTGATGGCATTTACCAAATGGAGTGGGAGAGTCCCTTTCAGTGTTCTGGTTTATAATTTTAGGCAGTAGTTCTGAAATAGCATATCTCAGTGGCCCCCACATGATTCCAAGAACTTGAAATGCTACCACCCACCCCTGTTTTGAGTAGACTCATCTACTTATGTAGATGAGTCTTCCTCACTCCAGGCCAGGCACTCTGACCACTGTACCACCTACCTGCCCTGACACCCTCATTGTTTTATTCACTTCATTAATTAACTGGTGTTTATTGACTGTCTGTTAAGTGCAAGGTAGCTCAGGAAATAATGACTATCAGGGGTAGGAATTTGACTAGGCATGTGTCTGCTGAGCAAAGATTTAAATATCCAATATCTCTCATGGCTAATTTGAGAATCCATGTGCTAATATTAATAAAGCACTAGAATCTCTGGCAGAGATCAGGCCTTGCAAATGATAAACCTACACTATTTACCGATGAAACTCCTATGTTCATATCCACTGCAAGAAAGGTTAAGGACATTCTAGGATAGATCTGTTTATTTTGTGATTAATAAGAATAAGGGAATTCTTCCAGAAAGTTTAACTTGGTGATCCTGAATTTAGATTTGTTGTTGTTCAGTAGCTTCAATTGTATCTGATTCTTTATGACGCTATTTGTGGTTTTATTGGCAAAGAGGCTAGAATGGTTTGCCATTTCCTTCTCCAGCTTATTTTACAGATAAGAAAACTGAGACCAAAAGGATTGTGATCTGCCCAGGATTAGGCTGGTTACTAAGTGTCTGAGGCTAGATTTGAACTCATGTAGATGAGTCTTCCTCACTCTAGGCCAGGCACTCTGACCACTGTACCACCCGTCTGCCCTGAAACCCTCATGGTTTTATTCTCTTCATTAACTGGTGTTTATTGAGTGTCTGTTAAGTGCAAGGTAGCAGGGGAAATAATGACTATCAGGGGTAGGAATTTGACTAGGCATGTGCCTGCTGAGCTAAGTCTTGCATATGATTCTTATCTGATGGAAAGGAAAGATGGTCTGAGCAGAATTCCATGATCTGACTGGGTGTTCTGAGAGAGCAAAGTTCCCTTTCGCAATCTGGTAATTTGTAACCATGTGATTGTGATTATCATTTGCTCTTATTTAGTTGTGCAACTATATGTGTGTGTACACACACACATACAGAGTTGGATCAATGTAGAAAAGATTTATTTTTCCTTTGATTTCCTTTCCTTTCCTTTTCCAACATCCTTTTACTCCCCTATCCAGACAACCTACTGCTTAATGAGCTAAATATCACATATCATTTTGATTATGGATGTTTTATACCATGTAGAGAGTTGCCTTGCTCTGACATGAGTTATCTCCTAAACATGTCATAGAAAGGCCAGATCTTGAATAAATTACTTTATCTTTTCTCATACCCTCAATACCCACAGAGGAAGAGAAAAACAGAAAAATTTTTTTCAAGAAAAACATGAAAATTACAGGCATTTTGGGGTTGACATTCCATTTATATGAAATGGGTAAGAAAAACCACATTTTTGGTGGGGGAGATGAGGGAAAAGTTTAGTTCTTTTAAAATGTGTCTTCCAACTATTTCTAAATAGCACCTGAAAATTCAGGTTGTCCATAGGAATGTTTTCTGCTAAATTTAATTTAGGAGATTATTTTGTTTTTCAAAAAAATTGTATTTTATTTTTCCCCAATTACATGTAAAAACAATTTTCAACATTTTTTCTTTAAGTTTTGAGTTCCAAGGTGAAGAGGCAGCCTGGCATAGAGGGCAGAGTGTTAGAGGAAGACCTGGGTTCAGATCTTGCTTCAGATAACTGCCTAGTTAAGCAATCTTTGGCAGGTTACTTAAGCACTCTGTGCCTTAGACAATTCTCTAGAACTAATAGCCCTAATCACTGAGTAGATATTGTGGCAGTCAACATGAAAACTGAGAGACCTTATGTATCAACAATGCAGTATTCACAATGCGTATGGTAACTATAAATATGCTGATATGGTTATTAATCACAAAATGTTACAGGCTCTCTATATGGGGGGACATAGCTAGAACATTTATTCAAATACCAGAAAACTGAGACCCCAAATCAGAAAATCAAAGCCATCACAGTAGCCCTGGAATTGCCACATGTAGTTAATGTAATAAACACCCACATTCTCAAGCCTTCAAAACAGAACAGGCTACCTCAGGCAAAGATCCTTTTCTCCTCACTCACAGTAACTGTTCAGCCTCCATGCAGCTCATTCCCAGCAGCTCTAGCCCCCCACAGGTCCCGTCCCTGGTAGTCCTCAGCAGGAGTCCGTAGCAGAAATTCTGGCTGGCTCAAAATAAAGGAGTTTGTGCCATCACTGCTGTTTCCAGTCACCTCTCTGGCTCCAGCCTGGCTCCTACTTGGCTCTGGCTCCTTCCTGCCAGCAAGTTCAAGGGTCATAGAAGATCTTCAAATCCCATTACCATTACATCTTAGCTTAAAAAGGCCAACATCTTCCAGTCATCCTGAGCTATATATGGCCACCAGACCCAGATGGTTCCAGAGGAGAAAGTGAACTTTCTACTTTGCACAGCCCTCTCTCACTTAAATCCAATTCACTTGCAAGTCATGGCATCATCTTCCTGATCTCTCTCACACACACACACACACACACACACACACACAACTACTACTACTACTACTAAGGCATAAAAGTTGTGACCTGATGTCAGGCAGTCAACTAGCATTTATTGTTTGTTAGTGCTAAACTGGGATGCAAAGAAAGGCAAAAAAACAATCCCTGCTTTAAAGGAACTTACAGTCTAATGGAGGAAGTTCCCATGCTGGAAGCTACTTACACTCAGACAAAGATGCTTTATATTTAAATATTTCTAAATGCAATTATTTTGCAGATTTTTTGTACTGAAATCCTGAAGGTCCTGTCTTTAGACCTTCAAGCTAGCATTGTAACTTGGATGCTTTAGTATTTTAGTAACTAAATTTCTCAAGTTAGTGCCCAGGACAAACCTAATTTTTCTTAATTTCCATCTATACAGAATCGACATAGATACTAAAAAGAGCTTTGTAAATCTTAAAGCATGATATAAATGCTAGTTATAGTGATGACAATATGTTTTCCTTTAAAAAATTTCAACTTTCTACTTTAAGTTCACTTAGGCTGAATTGAAATGAAAACTAAGTGACTCTTGCAAAGGAGATGGCCCAATCTTCTTTGGCTTAGCAAAATACTCTTCTAAGCAATCTGCAAATATGTTGTAATCTTTATTCCTATTTTTCCAAATGTGAAGAATTTATAAGATTTATATAAGGGCATTCCATATAAAATATGGAATTTTATATTTTATTTTACATTTATATTTTTATAACCTTAGTTTACAAGCAGATTTAGAGTTAGAAAAGGATCTAAAGGTCAGCTAGTCCAGTGGACCTTATTTCACATCCCTGATAATGCCTGACTTAGACCCCAGGCTCTGGGCTAACATGAACTAGGTTCAGTTTTGGGAGCAAACTCCCTTTTCCACAAATCATATTTCTTTGGCTCATTTCTTCCTCCTTCTCACTTTCTCCCTCCATCTCCCAGTTCTTTCTGGGAAATCTCAGAAGAGCTCAAGTCTAGGTCTTCATATATATGAATAAAAGGGTACCCTGATATGATCCAAGCACTGATCATACATATCAAATATAGAATAGCCTTTTCCACTTTTTTGGAGAATCCAAAAGCAACATAGGGGCCTCATAGTAGCCCATAAATTGTTGATTTCCTTTCCCTTTCCAATCTTGAGTCCCATTTTTCAGCCGAGGCTCATAATAACAACCTGTGGTCTATATTCTTCATGAATTGGAAACATCCCTAGCATTAATGGAAAAGTAACTTCCTGATAATCCAGTGAGTCCTACTTTCAATCCAGAGTTTTGAGTTTACACAGGTCATGTAACTTTTTTTTTTTCTTGGCAAAGATACTGGAATGGTTTGCCATTTCCTTCTCCAGCTCATTTTATGGATGATGAAACTGGGGCAAACAGGGTTAAGTGACTTGCCCAGGATTACAGATATTATACCCTTGTGGAGATCCTTACACGTTGAAAGAAGAACCTAGTTCTCCTATAAATTAGTGAGTCCACTCAGTCTATTATAGGAACGTGTCCTTTATTTAACTATAGACATTTGGATTTACCACATGTGATTTGGCCGTATATCTTCTGTTTCAGGGATTAGCCACCCCTAGGAACATAAACAGTACCGGGGAGAACTGGCTATCCTCCCCCGTGCTGACATTAATTAAAACATACCTTGCAGGGGCGGCTAGGTGGCGCAGTGAATAGAGCGCCGGCCCTGGAATCAGAAGGACCTGAGTTCGGAGCCGGCCTCCGACACTTAATCCCTACAAACAAAAACCTAGCCGTGTAACCTTGGGCAAGTTACTTAACCCCAATTGCCCTAAAGGGGCGGCTAGGTGGCGCAGTGAGTAAGAGTGCCGGCCTCGGAGTTGGGATGACCCGAGATCAGATCCGGCCTCAGAAAATGAGCACCCACACATCAATAATGACTAGCCGTGTAACCTTGAGCAAGTTACTTAACCCCAATTGCTTTAAAAAAAAAAACCAAAAAAAAAAACAAAAAAAAAAACCATACTTTGCGGCCCCGTCTGATAACTCCCCGTCTAGTATCTCCTCCTAGGTGACACAAATTATTGATTTACTGGCTTGTATTCAGAGCATCTGAGAATCCCGCCAAAACTTTTTGCACGCAGCCCTTCTTTGTTCTCTTAGTATAAAAATCCCGTGCTCCAGAGCACTCTTTGGAATCTCACCCTTGGAGAGGACACTCTGCCTGGGATCCTCCCGAGCAGGACCCTGATGGCTGTAACGGGATTCCCCAGCTTGTGTGGTCAGGTGTTGGTGCTTCCCTGCAACGGTGATGCTTGTAAATATATATTCACTATTAATCATAGTTGCTCTTATTCTGTTATCTTTGAGCCTCTTATTCTGTTATCTCCAATTTCTTTCTCACTTGCCTATATATACATATATTTTGAATAAATATTCTAAAGAAATTGCCTTGGGACTTTCTTGGAGTTCTGAGCATTCTGTTGATGAGAATTCTGAACCTCCTTAACAAAATACACATATATGGACTTATGATATAATGCTAAGGGTTTATTCTTTATTAGGAGGAAACCAATCTTGGATTTAGTAGAGAGGTAACTCCCTTTGCATTGGACTTGTACTGTTTGGATTAGTCATGCTATTATTGGAAGACAACTTTCTGGACATTTACTTCTTGATGTGGCATAGTCCTTTGTTACGCTTCAGGCTCTGAGGAACCACATGTCCATCTTTTTCTTCTCAAGAAGCTGACACTGCCAAAGAACTTCCCTTTCCCCCTTTCCTAACCTTCCTCCATTGTCTAGAAAGCCAGAGTTCATGAAATTGGGGTACAAGAACTCTTTTTACTCCACCACTATCCTCACCTTCCACTACTTCAGAAGCTAAAAGGGTGGTGGTAGTTAGTGGGCTCTCTGGGAGACCAAAATCTCTCCTCAGGTCTCTGATCTCTATGTATCTCTCTGAAAAGGAAGATAACCTTTCATGGACCTAGCATAAAGTAGTAGCTCTGACCCCTAAATACTCTGAATCAAAGAAATCAGTTCAATCAAGGGCTAATGTCCCAGTACATGTGCCCTAGTTTTTTCAATGCCCAAATTCAAACATTGTCAGACAGATGCAAAGTCCCAGAGAAAGGCTCACCTCTCTATAACTTCATACAATAGATCAGGGTACACCTCTGATAATTCTCCCACATAAATACAAGGAAACTGAGGCTCAGAAAGGGTAAGTGAATTGTCCAAAGTCAAGGATTTGAATCTAGATGCTATCTATGGCTTCAGAGCTAGTTGTTTCTGTCATTGTAACACACTGCCTATATTTCAGAAAAAAAAATCCTATAGATTTTTTTACTGTTTATAAGAAAGTGGAAGTAATGCTTTTTATAAGAATTTTAATTCCCCTCTTTTGCCTAACTTCCTCAACAGGAGAAAAGGTGAGTCAGAAGTTGGAAAAAACAGAAAGGGGAAATGAAATTCAAAATGGTAAATTTGATTACTCAAATATAACTTGAAAAACACAACCCTATAGGGATTTTGAAACTTATTATTAAAGGTCAGTTTTACATTAGCAGGATAGAATTTATTCAACAAGAATTTATTGAGTATCTTCTATGTGCAAGACACTGTTGAAGGGAATAAGGTAGAGAGAGGCCTTGCCCTCAGGGAGGGTAGAACTTAGTGAGGCAATAAGATATAACAGTGGTAAGCAGATTAATAGATGGAATAAACATTTATTTAGTGCATACTATGTGCTAAGCACAGTGTTAAAGTGCTTTAAAAATATTATTTGATTATTTTATAAAAGAGATATAAACAAGTGGCTATTGGAATTCTGAGAGAGTTCTGAGGATTGTTAGAGATAAAAAGGGCAAAAATCCATGAAATTTTCAGAAGTGTATATAAAACAGAAAATGAAGTCCCAGAAATAGGGATTGCTGGATTAGTAATTACTTAGCGATTATTTAGGAAATGAACCCTGTCAGACAAAGTTCCATATAACAAAACCTATATTCACTAAGTTTTGCTTTCCTTTATTTTCTTTTATCACTTAAACATAATTGAAATTAAGTCCAAAAAATATTCAGCTTGTTGTTCATTTGGTTCAGATGTGTCCAACTTTTTTTTCTTGGCAAAGACACTGGAATGGTTTGCCATTTCCTTCTCCAGCTCATTTTATGGATGATGAAAGTGGGGCAAGTGACTCGCCCAGGGTTACACAGCGAGAAAATGTCTGAGGCTAGATTTGAACTCAGTAAGGTGAGTCTCCCTGACTTCAGACTCTGCACTCTATGCACTGTACCACCTACCTTGCCTCAAACTTTGTTTATTTCAGTACTATACTGATGGTTTCTTTTATTTACCAGTTATTATATGCTCCTCATGAATTACATTCCTTACATTTTGATAGCTTATAGGCAATGTCTATCATCATCACTGGCATATAGTTCAGATGGAAGAGGCATTCTCTATAGATGCTTTTAGATATTTGTTTTTGGATGATATGGTATTGATTGCACCAACCTCTGATACATTAAAGAGGCTGTTAAGCAAGATTCACAATCACTGAGAAGAGTTTGGTTCAGTTATCCACACGGAAAAACCAAATGGATAAAGAATGTCCATTTTCAAGACTGTATTGTACAGTTGGGTGGAAAGTCCAGAGGTCAGGTGCGTAAGTGCAGATATTAATACAGATAGGCTGTATGAATGGGCAGTGAGTTGGGTGCAAATACAGAATCAAAGAGAAGGGTAAGCTAAATTTGGAGCAGGTTTTTACACTTAAGTAGTGAAAACTTGTGTAGGAGAAGTATTAATAGGATGCCATTAGAATGGAATCATAACTAGGAATTTTTTGTACCTTGGGTATGCACTACAAATTGAGTCTGGGGCAAAAGTCATGAAAGACATCCTAATATTGGGGAAGCGGGGTGGACACTATGACTGGGTAGACCTTAGATACCATGAGATGACTAATGGAGTGGCAGAGGAATATAGTTTTCAATTTAAAATAACTATTGCAAGTGTGTGTTGGGGTCTATCCACCCAAAAACTCTTACAGTTTCATGATGTGTTGTGGTGGATCCATCTCAAAGAATTCAGTCAGACCACCTCTAATCCAAATAGAGGCATTTATTGAGATTGATGCCTTTCATGAAGTGGGCTAAATTCCAAGAGGAGCCAGAGAAAGCAGGATGGATGTTTATAGAGTAAAGATGCTGATTACACTTCAAAATTTACATAGAATATAGGATTATGATTAATGTTTAAAAAGCAGGAGGAGTTTGTTAAGGGATTAGGAAATGGAGGAGAGGTCCAACCTATGGTTCAGTGGTTAAACATTCAAGTTGTACTACCCTCTAATTGGCTAGCTATTGTGGTCCTGTCCGGTCAAGATAGATAGGTATTGTGGTCCTGTCTTGGGCTAAATGGATGATGTGATTGTGGTTGAGTTCAAGAACACACCTGTTTCTGTGGGAATGGTTCTGGGGGCAGTGGCTAGGCAGAGGCAGTAGTAGCTGGGTTCCATCACATGGACACACCTGCTATTTCTATGGAACTAAGAGTTCATGGACACATCTGTTGTTCCAGTGAGCAGTGAGGTATATATGAATAAGTCAGGACATTGGCAGGGGGGTAGGCAGATACAGTGGGCCTGCTATTCAGTGGGGCCAGGCCTATAATAAAGTTAGAATATTGGAGCTGAGGGCAGCTTTATTAGGATTCCATCATAACTACTTTTGATAATTCAGGGCTGAGGTAATTTCTTTCTTTCTTTCTTTCTTTCTTTTTTCTTTCTTTCTTTCTTTCTTTCTTTCTTTCTTTCTTTCTTTCTTTCTTTCTTTCTCTCTCTTTCTTCTTCTTCTTCTTCTTCTTCTTCTTCTTCTTCTTCTTCTTCTTCTTCTTCTTCTTCCTCTTCTTCTTCTTCTTCACTTTTTTTGGAGGAGAGAGGGCAGGGCAATTGGGGTTAAGTGACTCTTCCAAGGTCACACAGCTAGTGTTAAGTGTCTGAGGTTGAATTTGAACTCAGGTCCTCCTGAGTCCAGGACCGGTGCTCTATTCACTGAGCCACCTAGCCGCCCCCTGTTCCACTTTCTTAACCCACAGTTTCATAGGTTTATGAAAATTTGAGAAACAGGAGAAGATAAAATCATGGAGGCAGAGTTGTTTATTGGAAGACCATGATACCTAAGGTCAGAGGTACCATCTTCCTTCTCTTGCCTTGTTCTGATCCAGGAGTCTCAGTAGTTTTCCCAAGTTGACAGTGGGGAGGAGATGGGGAAGGAAAGGGTCTTTCCTATTCTAAAACTAGTCTTGAGACTTCTCTCTTTCCTCTGGGTACTAGACCAGCTTCAGGGAGGTCCCAGGACACTTTTATCTGCCCTTAGTGAATAGACTTTCTGGGGACAGGACAAGCTTATTGGGTCAGGGCAGGCCTCTTTTCCAATCTTTAGGCTAGGTCAAAGCTTGGGATTCACTGATCCTGGCTTCTGAGGAAGTGAATTAATAGTCATGCTATTGTCACGACAGAAAATTACTTCACCTTTGCAATCTGGTGACCAGCCCTATTTGCCACAACTTCAATTCCAGATCCAGGGCCTCCCCTACCACCAGACCTGTCTCCTGCCCTTTTCCTAAAACAATAACTTGTCAGGTGTGGAATTTTTCAATCTCCTACCCTGGAATAATTTCCTTAATTTTCTCAATTTTCCACCCTGGAGCAAAGTTCTGGTTGTCCTGCCCTATTTATAATTCTTCATTAGAGTTCTGCATAGTTAGAACAAAAAAATAGGCTTGTTATATAGCCAATGGAAGAGACATCCCACATACTCCATTAGTATCTATGCAAGGTCCAGAGAAAGTAATGCTGGGTAAACCACAAATGGTGGATATTTGGGAATACATGGGCAAGAATCAAACAGAATTTCAAGGGTGTAGACTGGTCACGGTCTGCTTTGTGGGAGGGAGTATGCACATTACTGAGATTACAAACTCAATGAAATATGGATCCAAAACAATTTAGAATTCAATGAATAAATTTGAAATGATGGTTGAATAAATGATATTTAAATAATAATAATTAATATAATTAATAATTGTAATAACAATGAATAATATTTAAATAATAATGATAAATTATATTTGAAATGTTCATCTGCTAAATAAGCCTTCAGGAAATGTCCTACCCCAAGGCCTCATATTGGCATGGGTTTTGAAGGCTGCAACCATCAGGAACAAGCACTTGCAGGTTCTACCAAGGCTATGTCCTCACTTTTTGGTGTGTGTCTTTCTTCGTAGCCCTTCATCATTCATTTACTCTCACTGTCAGACCTCCAAAGCTAACTGAGGCAAAGAAGAATAGTTCCCTACCACAAAGTTCACAAACAGTGATAGCATGTGCATGTGCGCGCGCGCACACACACACACACACACACACACACACACACACACTGCACCTGTGGAAGTATGAAACTTTCATGTAACGGTGTCCATCTCCTGGCATGTCACAGATCTCTGCTCCTTCTCTAAATATCCCCATAGCTTCAGATTTAGCTTATGGGATGAATATCTGTATATACATTCTTTTTCCCTGGACTAGGGAACTCCCTGAATTAATGACTATTGCTGCAAATTATCACTGACGGGCAGCATCCTACTCAACACTTGTCAAAGTATAAATCAGTACATGCACATGATTCCATACTCCTTCTCTTCCTCCTCCTCCTTTCATAGGTTAAATGATTTTAAATTGTTGCCACAGGAAAAATACCATAGCATTTTCTTTAATAAATTGTTCACATAAATATATGTGTATAAACAGAATTCCAGGACTATTTTTGGTATTTGTATCCCTAGTGTCTACTACAATGCCTAGCACCCAGTTGGCACTAAATAAATGCTCCTTTGTTGATTGATTCATTTTCTGAACAGAATTGTCAGAGGAAACAGACCTCAATAGTTGCTGGAGAGGATTTTCTGAGGAACAAGCGCCATCTAGGGGAACTAGGTAAAATCGCAAGTGCTGCACTCAAAAGATCTAAACTTGAAAGCTTTTGCTTTTTTTTAGATAGTCAAACAAGGTAAGATAAAGCTGTGGGAATAATTTCATTTTCACAGAACCACAGATTTAGAACTGGGAAGAATATTAGAGGCTATCTAGTCCAACCTATTCTTTACAGATAAGGAAACAATGGTCATAGGATCATAGGGTTTGGAGCTAGAAAAGACCTTAGAAGTCATCCAGTCCCTGTCATTCTATAGCTGAGGAAACTGAGGCCCAGAGAGATCAAGTGATGTTTCTAAGGTCATACAGCTAGGGCAGAGCCAGGATCTGCACAGATGATCCATACTTCTAAAGGAACTCATATGTGGGGATGTGCTAGAGCCAGCTCATATAGACTGCCACTTGTTAAATTTTTAATGTGAGCAATTACTCCTCAGCAAACACTACATTTGGGGCATGATTTACTGGTTTCTTGTTGTTGTTTGATTATTCAGGCTTACGGTAGTGATGTAAAAATTCTTAATAAGGTAGATTAAACTTAAAAGTGTGTCTTGAGTACATTTCTCCCTGATCCCCACTCCCCTGGAGAACCAATTATTAAACACTTGCCAGTATATGCTTGTTTGTATACATTCTTTCAAAAAATCTTGTAGACAACCACCTTCAGATCTAAGGACCCCTATCTATGAATGGAAAGAAAAAATCTCTGAAAGTAAGTCTCTAGCTGGCAAAAGAAGCGTATTTCTGGTGACCACTGCTCTCTTAATATGAGTTATCTCCCTTGGCTTTCTGGGTACACTTAGTATGTAGCAAAAAAGGTCTGTCTAGGTTCACATAAGACAACATTAATGATTTGGTATTTGACCAATTGACTAAAAGCTTGTTCACATTTCTCCAAGTGGTATTGAAGAGGTTAGGTCAGATTTCCTTTGTGTGTGTGTGTGCCCTTCTGCTTTTGAGCCTTTTCAACCACATACCCTCAGAAGAAGTCACTGAGAGACTTAACAATGAAAAATAATTTACACTTTTAAGAGTAGTCACCAAGTCCTAGAAAAAGTCATTTTTTTTCATAGTTATCCAGTAAATGTTTCTAGCTTTTCTGAATCAGTACTCACTCCTCATTGGTATTCCATTCTAATTGACCTGCCTACTTGTTAGAATCTCTGCAGGATTGACAGTTGTCAATCCATGTGGGTAGGGAGGGTGGAAGGGGTGGGAGAAGACACTGAAGACAAAGGGAGGATGATGGGGAGGTGGGAAGATATTTGGTTAGTATTAGGATAAATCAGCTTCGTTTTATGGCAGAAAACAAGTCTTCTGATATTTTGATGTATGGTCTTTGATGAATGCAGAGATGGGAAGACAGAACCTAGATTGGATGGCATGAGAAGTAATGCGATCTCCTGTAAACACAAATATGATCTCCAGAGCTTTGCATGACAGTTTGTGTTAAAGTGACACCTTTCTATGAAGAGGTGCAGAAATCTATCAAACAGTTTGAAATGCATCAATCCTGCCACCCTGTGTTTAATTACTTTGAAAATATATTCATGGTGTGACAAGGTGGCCTCAGTAAATAGAGCACTGGTCCTAGAGTCAGGAGGGCCTGAGTTCAAATGTGATCTCAGACACTTAACACTTGCCAGCCTTGTGACCTTGGGCAAGTCACTTAACCCCAATTGTCCTGCCTTCCCCCCTCAGAAAAAAGCAAAAAAAAAAAACCCAAACAAACCCCAAGCCTCCCTTAATCAAGCTTCCATTAATGGGCTCCATGTGAGGCCAGTTAGTGGTTGGGGAATATCTTATATCCCATTAACATTACAGTAGCCTGGCCCCAGCCACAGGATATTTTACCCCTGAGAAAGTGAGGGGAGACGTGTATCTGAGCCAGGGAAGATCGAGGGAACCTCTGCTGACAGAGAATGCCAGCTGTGCTGCAGAGACATGGCTGTGGGTGAGAAGGAACCAGCATACTCCCAGTGAGTGCAGAAGCAGTGGGGTGGGGACACTGTTGGCTGTGGGCACTTACAGGAGGCTGGAGGTCTTGTTTTCACTTCTAGGCCTGAAGGGATAACTGAAAGAGGATCTGAGGTCAGAGGCACCATCTACCATACCACAGGATTAGAGGTGATTACAAAAAATAAGCTGCTACAAATAAAAAAAAATGAGCAGGCAAAGGAGAAAGAATCCAACCACAGAGAGTTATTATGGAAACAGAGAAGACTGGGGTTCATTCTGAGAGGTGAATGCTGAAGTAACAAAACCCTCTTCTACCCTAAACAGTAATGTTAAATGATCATCTGCCCAAAAAGAATTCATAGAAAAACTTAACAAAAAGACTTTAAAAATCAAATGAAAGATATTGAGGAAAAACTAAAAAAACAAACAAAAAACTAACTGAAAAAAAAGAACAATCCAAGAAAAAAAAAGAGCATTATGGAAAGAAATTATCAATTAGGAAAGGAGATCCAGAATCTTTAGAAAACAACTCCTTGAAAATCAGAATAGGGCAAGGGAAAGCCAGTGAAGTTACAAGAGAACAAGAAATAATCAAACAAAATATAAAGAATGAAAAAAATAGAAGAGAATGTAAAACATCTCATAAGAAAAACAACCTGACAAAAACCTAGCCGTGTAACCTTGGGCAAGTTACTTAACCCCAATTGCCCTAAAGGGGCGACTAGGTGGAGCAGTGAGTAAGAGTGCCGGCCTCAGAGTTTGGATGACCCGAGATCAGATCCGGCCTCAGAAAATGAGCACCCACGCATAAATAATAACTAGCCGTGTAACCTTGAGCAAGTTACTTAACCCCAATTGCTTTAAAAAAAACAAAACAAAACAACCTGAGAAAAGATCCAAGAGAGAAAACTTAAGAATAATCAGACTGCTTGAAAACTATTATCAAAAAAGAATCTTGATACAGCAATACAAGAAATAACTAAAGAAAATTGTCCTGAAGCATTAGAATAAGAGGGGAAAGTAGAAAAAGAAAAAAACCCACCTATCACCACTTGAAAGAGATTGTACTAGGAAAACCCACAGGAATATTATATTATTGAATAATATATTATTATGGAATATAGGAATATATATTAATGAATATTAATGAATAATATATTATTATATTAATCATATTCTGAAGCCTCTAGCTCAAGGGTAAAATATTACAAGCAACAACAACAAAAAGTTAAATATGGTGGTGCCATAGTCAGAATCACACAAGCCCTAGCAATAGAGATACTAAAAGACCACAGGTCTTGGAACACCATGTATCAAAGAGCAAAAGAACTGGGGTTTTGGCCAAAAATATCATGACTTGCAAAGCTAAACATAATCCTGAATGAAAAAAATTGATACTTAATGAATCATCAATCTTTTAAGATTTTATTTAAAAAACAAACCTGAACTTAATACAAGATTTGACATAGAGAAGAGCCAAGAGAAATGTATGGTACCATACCAAAGAGTAATTAATTGCAAGAGTCTCAACAAGAAGAGACTATTTACCTTTCATAAGAGGAAATGTTGCAAGGGACTCAATAAGAATAGACTGTTTGCCTTTTATAAGAGGAAACGTAAAATGTATGTCTAAGATTGTTATTAGTAATTGGGTAGTTCATAAGAAAGATTGGGTATAATATGATTTTAAAAATGAAACTGTTTAGAAATAACTAAAAAAAGTAAACATCTTATATAAATGAGGTGCAAGAGGAAAAACTGACAGAGGAATTAGATGGGGAGGAGGACTGGTAGTTCTGGAAACCTACTTCATTGGGAATGCATTTAAGAGGGAACAATACATATGCACACATACATACATACATACATACATACACACACATATATACATACACACATACATACATATATATGAATATAAAAATCTTCTAAATTCAGAGATAAAACACTAAGGGGTAGAGAGTGGGGAGAGGATAAGGGAGGGATCTTTAGAGGGGAAGGTGAGGGAATAGGTTGAAGGGGGAGATAGTAGGGTGTTTAGATTAATGGGAATAGGAAGATAAGGGAGGGATTCTTGGAGGGGGTGTAGGTTAAGTAATAGGAAGGCAAGGAGGCAGGTATAAGTAAAGTAGAGGAGTTAGGAGGGATAGAAATAGGAGATATGCACAAATACGAAATATAAATCAGTAGCAAAATATGTTGAGGAGAAAAGGAGCAGGGATGATCGTCATGATCTTGGACAAAGTTAAGGCTAAAATAGATTGAAGTAAAGGAGAAAAATAGTTTTGGACTATTTAAAACAAACTAGACAGTATAATATTGGAAGATTTCTGTGGTGTAGGAAATGGTGAGTTGGTAGACTTGGAAAAATATAGAAAGACTTGGATTTATGAAGGAAGAGGTTATCCACCCTCAGAGAAAAATAGGGCAAATAAATGTAGTGCAGTCTTACATAGATGCATATAAATGTATGTATCTTTATATGAATATATGTATATTTAAGTAAGTATGTATATGTACTTACTATATGTATATGTAAGTAATGTTATGTATATAAGGGTATATGTATATAGGCACACATATGTTTGTGTATATGTCTATATATGTATGTATGTATATATGTGTATGTGTATATATATTTTTATATGTGTGTGTCTATGTCTATATAAATATATCTGTGCTTAATTATAACCTTCTGGGGAAAGGGAAAGAGGGGTAAAAAGAATAAAGTAAAAAGTGCACAGCAAAGAACAAAAGAAAACTTACGAGGAAGCAAACAAAAGACGGACAGCTCTCAACACAAAGCATAGTATTTATTATATAGGCTTTTTTGAAATGGAAATTTAGTGCTGTATAATTTGATCCTCTCTTATATTCTTCTGTGCACATGGCAATGCTTTTTTCCCCTTTTCTTATTTTGTACTTAAGTTTCAATATTTAAGTTTATAATATGTTTCTTTTTCTTATTGTACATTTAAGTTTTAGAAAAAAAGTAAGGCTTGCAGATTGTCTGCTTTGGTATCAACTTCAAATAGTGTAAAGACTGGGAAATGGAAAAAAACTTCAATGATACTGTAACTAAAATTCCATAAGCATGTTGTTGCTCTCCTTTAATGCATGAAATAAGATCAAAGAGGGTGGCACCAAGGAAAAGACTACTAAAACTCAAGCAAAGAAGAGTGAAAGACTGAGATGGTAACATGGAAGACAAAAGAATGTCCAAATATATCAAGCAGAAAAAAGTTGACATGAATGAAAATAAAATGGAAAATAAAACAAAAATAGCTGCCCCCCAAAAGGAAGACATGATAAATAAGCCAGTAAAATATTAAGAAAAGAGAAAATGGGGGCGGCTAGGTGGTGCAGTGAGTAGAGCGTTGGCCCTGGAGTCAGAAGGACCTGAGTTCAGATCCAACCTCAGACACTTAACACACACACACACAAACAAAAACCTAGCCATGTGACCTTGGGCAAGTTACTTAACCCCAATTGCCCTCCAAAAAAAAAAAAGCAGAAAATAGAAAATGTGAATTAAAGCCAGAAGAAATGGAAGAGATTGGGTCTAGGCTGTTGCAAGGATGTAAAGTCAAGAGTGGCAAAGTTGGAAGGAGAGTTAGAAACAAAGAGAAAATGTTTTAGGAAGTAAAAATAATGATTAAAATGAAAGAAGGGGAACTTTTTTAAAATTGTAGATAATTTTTAAAAAATATGAAAGAAGAAGGAGAAGCAGGTCAGCTGAGAAAGAAAGGATCAAAAGCAAGAAAGATCATTCTGAAGAAAAAGGAAGAGATAGAGTCTAAACTGATGGAGGAAACAGAACAAAAAGCAAGAATGACCAATTTGGAAGAAGAGAAAGACATAGAGTCTAAACTGATGGAAGGAACATAAACAAAAAAGTCTTGTTGCAAGGACCAGAGAAAGAATTGCAGGATAGACTCCTGGAGGGAGGAGAGGTAGTAGTCAATGTAACAGTGCAAGAGAAGGACCCATAGTGTACAATGTTAGAAGGAAAAGGGTCCCAGCTACTAGAATCTTTGCAAAAGGAGCAGCAGGGTGTACACTATTATGTCCATTCCTTTATGTGCAATTGGAGACCAAGAGGAAAAAGTGAAATATCAGCAGTGTATAGTGTTCACTGTTATCATGCTAAGTGCAGCTGTCAAATAGGGAGTGGAGATGAAGGGTGTGGCTTTAAAGATGGAACAACTTAATGATGCAGCAAATCTATTTTTGCCATTTTCTGGGTAGGTATTCAGCCCCAAAGATGGGGAAAAAATCAGCACAGTTGATTAGTACAGTGAAAAAGTCTGAAAATACATACAATGCATAACAACTATGGACTTTATATTTCTAGGGTGAGTGGGTTGGAAGTGTCCTCTCATATCTCTATTTTTGGGGGGAGTGTCAAGCTTTATCATAATAATTTTTCTTTGTTCATTTTTGATTTTTAAAAAATGTATGTGGCTGTTCTTTCCATGTATGTACATACACACATATGTATATAAAATTTCTTGATTCATACCACAACCCTGTAAGGTGAGTGCTATTATTATGCCCATTTTACAGATGAGGAAAGTGAGAAAGAAGTTAAGTGACTTGTTGAGGGATACAAGTTTTGAATTCAGGTCTTCCTAACTCTAAATCCATTAATTTAGCTGCTGTGCTACCTCGCTGCCTAAAGTTTTGAAAGTGAGAGCAATCAGCTGGTTTCAAAGTCTAGCTATACCAGCTAAGCAGTGAATCTTAGGAATCAAGGCAGGGCCAGCACCAGGAATATCAGAAGTCAAAGAAGAAGGCTAGGAGATAAGTCCCAGGCACCAACTGTAACAAAATATCTTGATATTGAAATCTCTTTTGCCTCCACCAGAGAAATTTTTTCAGTTAGAGCAACTCCAAGCATGGTTAACCCAGAACCTAGAGGGGAAATTAAGCTAATTGTGAGCATGTGGTTGGAGTTGGGTGTGAAAGAATAGAGCAATGAGTATAGCTGCTCAAGAGATGGGTTTAGACTCAGGCATTTGATAAGGTCACTAGTTGGGATAAAGCCTGTTTGACCGCTAAGGGATTTATTGTACAGATTTTATATGTGCATCTTATAAGATCATAATAGTATTGGGGTGGCTAGGTGGTGCAGTGAGTAGAGCGTCGGCCCTGGAGTCAGAAGGACCTGAGTTCGGATCCGACCTCAGACACTTAACGCACACACAAACAGAAACCTAGCCGTGTGAACTTGGGCAAGTTACTTAACCCCAAATTGCCCTCCAAAAAAAAAAAAAGCAAAAAAAAAAGATCATAATAGTATTATCTGTTTCTAACAGGCCTGAGGAGAATTCCAGAATCCATTTAACTAATAGAATACAAGCTTCTTGAGGGCAGAGACTGTATCATTTTTGCTTTTGCACTCCTAGTATCTAGCAAATCAGTTGACTGACACTAAGTTCTTAATAAATACAATTGGTTCTTATCAGCCTTGATAGTTATGTCCTACAAAGTCACTGTGAACAATGAATTCACAAAAACAGAACCTTTGCTCCTAGGGGAAATGCAGATTAGGTTCCTGTGAGCCTCTGGTCACATCACATTTACTCTAGGACTTTCCAGAGTGGTTTCACATACAGATTGGTGAATTTCTTCTTCCTTTTACTGACTATACCACATAGTCAATTCATTAACATTGAAAATGCAACCAATAGCACTATAACTCTTTCCTTAAATAAGCTTATCAAATGCACATATTTTCTCTATAAGGTACATCACAGCCATCTTGTGCTTGGGGACATTAGACAGCACTTCAGCATTAGTGTAGGTGTCATTTTGGATGGTGACACCAACAATGATGGCAGTAGATTGTGAAAAGGACAATTGTTTACAGCATGAGAATTGAAACAAGAAGGCAGAGCCTTGCTTTGTTCAACCTCAGTGGGGAAAGCATGAGTCAGGTGACTCAAATTTTTCACTGCTCTGAACATGTCTATGAATGATGGCAAAAGTGCCACAAGCATTGATTTTGAGGTTAAAAATAAGTTAAAATTAAATTAGATTAAAATTAAAATTAATTGAGTAGGCAAAGTCACAAATATGGAATCCCAAAATTATGAAGATTAACTGTGCTAGATTGATTGAATGGAAATGGACTATCATTATTATAACTGCCTTAAGAAGGTTCTGAGAATGGAGAAAGAAAAAATCCCATTCAAAACAACACCGTAATTTCTGATTAATCTTTGCTAACAGCAGCAATCTCTTCATTTTATGGACTAATTGATCATTATTATAATCAACTAGCTTTGTATTGCTAAGAAATTTGTAAATAGGAAAGCACCAACATGTCTAGTTGTTTCACTTCTCTTCTGATAAACAGTAGATTTGAGAACTTCCATGAGGAAGTTCAAAACTAAGTATCAGAACTAAGATTTAAATGAAGAAGTGTTTGATTTTGTGGCTTTAGAGACACTATTAACTTGAATAGATTAACTCCCATTAAACTCACTGTTCCAACTCACCTAGACTAGTGAATTAGATTCTGTGGAGGCAAAGATTACTCCTCTCATCAGAATTCTAGGTATACTCTTAAGGGGTAGAGTTTTCTAACAGTCATTCCTGGGTCCCTACCACTGTAATTCCTAATTTGATCAATGAATACCGTTAGCATTTACAGAAGGAAATTTACTGAAAAGATATAACAATAACTGTCTTTAAAACAATTCCCAACTGGGTGGAGTGGGTGGGTTGGTTGGAGGAGGGTTAATAGTCTCCCTCATACACACATACACATACACATACATGCACACAATGTGTTTGGGGAGAGTTGACTCACGCTTAAAATAAGATGCTAGTGAAGTACATGTATAGTAGAACACCTGGGGCTGAGGGGAATCTCTCTATTCTTTTTTTTTTTTTTTTTGCCTTTTGGAGGGCAATTGGGGTTAAGTAACTTGCCCAAGGTTACACAGCTAGGTTTTTGTTTGTGTGTGTTAAGTGTTTGAGGCTGGATCTGAACTCAGGTCCTTCTGACTCCAGGGCCAGCGCTCTACTCACTGCACCACCTAGCTGCCCCGAATCTCTCTATTCTTGACTTGGAAATCCTTTACTCCTTTTCAGGAGTTCTCTATCAATTCCCTTGGAGAAAGGGCTTCAGTGATAGGAAAGCCCCTCCCTGGACTTGGCTGTTGCTACCAACATCTCTAGTATTTCAGTTATCGGTAGGACTTCAGATGGCTCTGATTGACCTCTCAGTCTCACTAGGTGATTGGAGATTTCAGTCTCAGAATATTTATCCATCTAAGATGAGCAAAGAAGAAACATAACAGAAACAGAAGTGCCTTATGCTCAGGGGCATAGTCATTACATAGGGAACAGCCTGTCTCTCCCCTACCCAGCGGCCTGCAGTCCTCCTCACTGGGGAGCGACCAAGGAAGAGATAGAGATTGCTCATCCGCTTTTGTACACATATTCAGTTAGAGCTGAGCCTCTGCTTTGTCCTCAGTCCTGGCTCCTCAGCCAGAAGACTTTTTACCATCACTTCGTACCAACTCTAAATCACCACAACTCATTTTCTGAGGTTCCCTGTGTTAGACTCAAACCAAGAAAAGAATATTGTGCGTGATCAGTATAATTTACCAGGAAAAACACATTTGTAGATATTTTAAGGACTATACAATCATTGGTCAGTCTCCCAGTTACACTATTTTAGTAGCCTGCTGTTACAGGGCCTTGGATCAGAGAATCCCAGAGTTAGAAGAGGAGGAAGGGATCCCAGATATTCATTATTCCATTTTGCAGATGAAGAAAATGAGGTTCAAATAAGTGACTTATTGGATATCACATAGCTAGTTAGTAACAGGACTGAGAGTAGCAACTAGGTTTCCTTATTCCCTATCTATCTTTTTGTAACATGTCATATTATCATTTGTCAACTTGCAAATGAGCATTCATACTTAACCTAGTAGCATCTGGCCTATTGTTTGTAAAGCACTTAGAGAATATAGGGCTGGAAGAGCATTCCTGGCCAGGCTTAGTTCAGAACAGTACAGAGATTAAGAAATAAGAAATAAGAATTTCAATAAGAAATGAAGTATTGATGGAACATAAAATTAATTATAAACCTAATTACAACAAGAGGTTTAAAAGGATACATATTATTAATATGTGTAACATGATATTAATTAATTATTAATTGAAATAGTTTCTGTTATTCTGGAAAGCTATTTGGAATGAAGTCCAAAAAGTTACTCCTCTATAAAAACTCTTAGTTATATCACCATTAGACCTATGCCACAAGGAAATCAACAAAAGAGGAAAAAGATCTCTATGTACAAAAAATACTTATAGCAGCTCTTTTTTATGGTAGCCTAAAATTGGAAACTAAAGGGATGTTCTACTATTGGAGAATGGCTAAACAAATTATGGTATATGAATGGGGTGGCAATATTATTGTGCCATAAGGAAAGAAGAAATTGACAGTTTCAGAGGCCACTGGGAAGACTTCTATGTGAACTAATGCAGAATGAAGTAAATGGAACAATTTATACAATGATAACAACAATATTGAGAAAACCAGTTCTGAAGGACTTCAGAACTCTGATCAAGGCAATGACAAACCAAAAGTCTATAAGATTACAAGAAACTACAAGTTTCATCTACAAGCTGAAACATGGCACTCACCTCCTGCTCTTAAGGATTATGAACTTAAAATGCAGAAAGGGACTTACATTTTCAGGCATGGTTATGTAGAAATTTGTTTTTCTAGAATATGTATATCTATGCTGAGATTTTGGGATTATTTTTTGTCCTTTCATTGGGGGAAAGGAATCCCATTTGACTGGTGATTGAAATAGTTTCACAAAACAGATGAGTCAGGAATAAAGTTGCACCGTAATTTAATGCAATATGAATTTTAATTTTCAATCTCATTAACAATTTACCTAAAATGCCCTTTAAAATTTGTGAAACACTTTACACACCTGTTATTTGATCCTCACAATAACCTTGTGAGATATGTACTATAGGTACTTATAACCAATTTTATAGATGAGAAAACTAGAACTCAGAAATAAAGTGACTTATCTATGATCATAAAGATTATATTATATATATCAATTAAAATCCAAATCCAGGTCTTCCTTATTTACTCCGTAACTCCAAACCTTATTTACTCCAATGGATAGTAAGAGGGACAGATTATAAATGCATGAAAGAATAAAGGAAGGGAGGAAGAAAGATAGGTGTTATTAAAGACTGAAGAAGGAGCATTGCAGGCACAGGGGATAACCTGTACAAAGGCAGGAGGATAGGACATGGAATCAACAAATGGGGAACAGCAAAGTGTACTGGTTGACTGGACTTCAGAGTATCTGAAGGTGAGTCTTGTGTATTAAACATTGAAAGATTTTCTGGGAGAGAAAAAAAAATATATTCTACTGAAGATATTTGCTCTCGTTTCCACATTGGCCAAGGTAACGATGCTGAGTCAAAAAGAGGTCCTGTTTCACAAGGCAGTGAAAATTCCACCAAACCTCAGAAACACCAAGTTCTTCATAGGCTGGGCTACTTGGCTCTCAAATGCCAAGGAAGCCATGCCAATATTGCAAGCCCTTGTCAAGGACAACCAAATTTTGAGTATAACCTCCTTGTATCCTTAAAGGGAAATCAGTCATGAAAAAAAAAATGCCATACTGACTCCAAAAAAAATACCCTTAGAGATAATTTATTCTAACCTTTCACTTTATAGATGAGGAAACAAGATCCAGGGAAATTTTATTATTTCCAGTTACACATTTAGGTAATGGGAGAACTAGGTCAAAACATGAGACTTCATAACTCTCCCACAATTGTCTTTCTTCTAGTATTGTATCTTCTATACACTGTTGCATTCTACTTCTCAGACAAATAAAAAGGAAAAGCACAATGTCCCCCCTAACTATAAGCTGTGAAGCAATTCTTATAGTAAATCAAAATGTAGCTTCTTATACAATGGAAGCCTTATACTATTGGATCAAAATGGAATCCTTATGAATCTTCAATTGCTTATAGTATATTTTGATCTTAACATGTCAAGTATAATACCTAAGGCTTTACAGTTCCTGATTTCTTTTCCTGATAGGTAGTTTTGCATAGTGTATCACATATTGGTTATGGAGTCAGAATCATATGGGTTCAGATTCTACCCATGAAACATATAATCTTCATGACCATAGATAAGTTACTTTATTTCTGAGTTCTGGTTTTCTCATCTGTAAAATGGGTTTAATTATACGGCTAGGTGGCACAGTAAGAGCGCCGGCCTCAGAGTTGGGATGACCTGAGATAGAATCCAGCCTCAGAAAATGAGCACCCACACATAAATAATGACTGGCCGTGTAACCTTGAGCAAGTTACTTAACCCCAATTGCTTTAAAAAAAAAAATAAAATGGGTTTAATTATAGCTATGGTACTTATCTCATAAGGTAATGGTGAGGATCAAATGAGAGGCATGTAAAGT
The DNA here is from genome assembly GCA_011680675.1 of Gymnobelideus leadbeateri. NCBI lineage: Eukaryota > Metazoa > Chordata > Mammalia > Diprotodontia > Petauridae > Gymnobelideus > Gymnobelideus leadbeateri. The sequence continues at coordinate 247,948 of WOXC01006490.1, forward strand.
ATTTCACAAATGTTAAAGGGCATTTTAGGTAAATTATTATTAGTGAGATTGAAAATTAAAATTCATATTGCATTAAATTACTGTGCAACTTTATTCCTTATTCTTTTGGTGAAACTATTTCAATTTGACAGTCAAATGGCATGAAGTGAAACAAACAAACAAAAAAAACCAGATCTAAAATGCTGTAAAAATTCTCTGTTATGCTTATAGTTAGAGGAAGAGAAAAATAAGATGATATTACAACGTCTCTAATATTTTGGCCATGAGTATTATAATCAAAATGCCTTTGAACTGGGGTTAAATTGATTTTAAAAATGCTTTTTTGTTCAACTGTAGACATATAGGTAGCATCTGTTAAGTGTATATTAACTCTAGAATTAAAAGAGAACTCCTCTGTTTGGTATTTAAAGCCCTTTACAACCTGACTCCAACCTACCTTTACTGCTGTATTATATATTATTCTCATTCATATAGCTAGGTGACTCAGTAGATAGAGGGCTGGGCCTGTAGTCAGGAGGACCTCAGCTGTAATTCAGCCTCAGATGTGACCTTGGACCAATAACTTAACCTCTGTCTGCCTCAGTTTCCTCAATTATAAAATGAAGATAAGGATAGCACTTACTATATAGCGTTGTGAGGATCAAAGGAGATAGTATCTGTAAAGTGTTTATCACAGTATCTGGTACTTAGCAGGTACCTAATAAATGCTTTTTCCCTTCCCTTTCTCCTTCTCTCTCACCAATATGACCTTCTATCATTCATGAATGATACCCCATTTCCAATCTCTGTGCTTTTGTAAATTCTCATGCCTGAAATGCATTCTTTTCTTATCGCTGCTTCTTATAATTCCTAGATTCTTTCAAAGCTTAGCTCAAATTCCATCTCTGATATGAAGCATTTCCCAGTTCCCCTGGGTACTAATGGTTCCCCTCCAAATTACTTCATATTTTGTATATCTCCAAATGTATAAATATCATTTCTTAGTATAGAATGTAAGTTTCTTGAAGGCAACCCCAACATTTAGCCCTATGCCTGCCACATAGTAAGTGCTTAAAATTTTTTTTTTTTTTTTGCTTTTTGGAGGGGGGAAGGCTGGGCAATTGGGGTTAAGTGACTTGCCCAAGGTCACATGGCTAGTAGTGTTAAGTGGCTGAGGCCAGATTTACACTCAGGTCCTCCTGAATCCATACAGCCGGTGCTGTATTCACTGTGCCACCTAGCTGCCCCAAGGCTTAATAAATATTTGTTGTTTTAAATTTCACCTGACTGGTACAAAAATAAAAACAATAGGTCAGCATAGGACATATAGCCACTAAATCCATCCATGGTACTCACTAAGAGTGAGTGAAAGAGTTGAAAAATCTCACGCAGCTTTCTAAAGGACTTAATTCACTTCCAGGATCTGGTTTAATGCAGGCATAGGAACTCTGATCAGCTCTCTAGTATAAGCCAGACAAATTCAGAATTATGCCCACTTTCCATGAAAGATAGTAAGTACAGAACTATTGAAGAATTATTTTGACATTGGTAATCAGTTGCCCTCCAACTACTACTGATAAATAAGCCTTGTCCTATATAATTTAGTAACAAACCAATTGTAATACCATGGAATTTTAGACTTGGAAATCTAGTCCAACCTTTCTACAATAGACCCAGCAAGTGGTTGTAAAGCTTTTGTATAATGAGGGAAAAGCTCATATCTAACATTTATTTATGGCTTTAAGGTTTGCCAAGAATTTTATACACATTATCTCATTTAAGTCTTCTGTCAGATCTCTTAGGGGAGAATCTACAGGCATTATAATCCTTATCTTAAAAATGTGGAAACATTTCAGAGAGGTTAAGAGATTTGCTCATGATCATGTAGCTAGTAAGTGTCAGAGAAAAGACTCAGACTCAGGTCTTGCTGAATCTAAGTCCACAGAGTATTACTCTATACCATGTTGCACACAGCCCTTTGGACTGTATGTAACTAATAATGTTATCACTAGCTCCAGTTTTTCTTATTATCAGCAATTACCCTTGCCTCCATAAAAACCAGGGACAACAATATAATATTTTGTTTGGAAGTCTGGCTGTTCTACCAGGGAAAGCATGATTTATATTTAAATTATTTTCCTTGTGTCTGTTTGACCATTGCCCAAATGAGATCCTAGTAATTAGAAGTGAATAATAATAATTATAAGAAACACAACTGTATTTTCAACCCATATCCTTTAGCAGTGTAATTCATTTGTCGTGGTCACTAGCACATGGAAGGTCAAATCTCAGTATCTCAGATACCAAGGCCAATGTTATGGTAGAAAGTTGTTGGCTTCCATTAAAATAGGATTGGTCTATGCCTAGGCTCAGCTTGCTGTTACTGAGAGGTTTTGGTTGAAATGGAATTTGAGCCTTTTGTCTCTGAAATGCATTCTAAAAGTTCTCCATTGGGAAGCCTCCATTGGGTAAGACTGACTTTGGCTTTATCTGTTCACTGATCTGTCTTATCCAGCTAAGGCTGGGCTTACCTTGAGAAGCAGTGGGATGGTTATGTGTCAAGAACAAGGGATGGGCAGTCTGTGCTTCACTGGCAACTGTAAGATGTCAAGAGAATTAGAGGAAGGCCCTCAGCAAGTTGCATGATTGCATAGATTGCCTTCAAATCCAGCCTCAGACATTTATTGTCTGTGAGAACCTGGTCAAGTCACTTAACTTCTGTCTGCCTCCATTTTCTGAACTGTGAAATAGGGATATTGATAACACCTACCTCCTAAGGTTGTGTGAGAATCAAATGATGCAATAGCTGTAAAGTACTTAGCACAGAGCCTGGTACATAGTAGGTGCTTAATAAATATTTGTTTTCTTTGTTGCTTTGTATGTTCCTCCCTATTAGGTACTTACATCATTTGTTTGGGTCTTCATGCTCAAGAAAAAGAATAAATGGCTAACACCTTAGTGTTAATTAGTTTCAGTTCAACAGAATGATGTTATGGCTTGGGAGTCAGAGAGCAGGGCAAGTGAGCTTTGGGATCAAGAAGATCAAAGTTTCAATTTCTGCCTCAGACACAGACTGGCTATGTGACTCTTGGCAAGTTATTCACTCCCTTAGAGCCCTAGGCAACTCCTTGACTAGTAGTGTCTGTTTACATTGGTTGAGGCCAATGTAATCACAGATCTGGATCCACTCCCCACCAAAATTAATGATGGTATTTTAGATCCTGCAGTAATGAATAAATGAAGAGAAACAATTTCTGGGCTATAGGGACTTTCTGACATTTTTTTTATCATAAAACATAGGTGCATTCTTGCCCCATTAATGCAAATTAATGATTCCATTGCCTCTAGTCACACTACTTTAGCTCAATCTCTCAGTTTCCCACCTGGGAGAATTGGAAATTGGAATCTCAGTGATTTAGAAAAAAACAGGTATCCTCCATGATGGCTTATGCAAGCAAAAACTGAACTAGTGAGAAGCTTAAGGAATTAACAGCAGCTTTGAGATTCTGCTCTTTTAAATGCCAAAAGGTCTGTGGCTTTGTGTATCTTCTGAAGCTTAGGGCTTTCAAAAATAAATTGTCCCCTAGGACTTTACAAACACAAGGTAGACAAGGTGTGTTTAGACAGTAGTTCTTTATAAAAGAACTGAGGGATTTAGGGGCTGTAAACTCAATGGGAACCAATCGCGTAATATGGCAGCCAAAACCACTAATGAGATTTTATTTTGTGCTACTAGTGACAATAGAATTCAGGACTAGGGTCATAGTTCTGCTTGTCTGTGGCCTAGTCAGACCACGTCTGGTGTGCTGTGCACACTTCCTGGAGCCTCCTTTTAGGAAGAACACTGTTATACTAGAGGATATCTGTAGGAAGGCACCCAGGATGGTGAGGGACCTCAGGATCATCTCACATAAGGATCAGTTGAAGGAATTGGGGATGGTTAGTCTGAACCAGATTTAGTAGGGTTGTGATACTTATCATCAAGTATCCCAAGGGGAATACTATATGAAGATGGGGGAATAAAACTGCTCTGTTTGGCTCCAGATGGTAGAATTATGAGCCATATGTCGAAGGTGCAAAAGGGCAGATTTAGGTTTCATGTAAGAAATGACTTGCTAGCAATTACAGTTATCCCCACATGGTGGGTGGGGTTTGGAAGCTCATATGGGATATAACAGCTAGGGGAGAGAGAATATAGAAAAAAGGGGAAAAGTTGGTGGCTTTCTAGTTTAACTATTCCTGCTAACAACTTGCTAAGATCAATGGATAGAGCATAAATGCTTTCAGGGTCCTGGGACCAAGGCCTGGTTGCTCTATCTAGTTATGGCAATGGTGGGCTCACCCTACCTAGAGGGCCTCAATGTCTGGATAATTACCTTTCTGGTAAATTTTAGAAGACATTCTTGTTTACTTGTGGCATATACTAGAGGGCTTTTGGGGTCTCTTTTTTCTTTGTCTTTATTAATTTGTTTGTTTACTTTTAGTTTACAAGATTCACTTCCCCAATCCCTTGAGTTTCAAACTTTTTCCCCTCCCTCTTCCCGGCCCTCCACCCCCATGGTGAAACCAATCAAGTATTGATTGCAAATACTTTCACATTAGACATTAGTCAGGTTGTAAAGAAGGATTGTAATCGGTGGAATGAGCAATGGCAAAGAGAAAACAAAACCAAACAAGAAAAAAAGAGAGCAGGCAGTTTGCTTCAGTCTGCATTCAAATTCTGTTCTTTCTAGTTCTTCCTCTGAATATAGACATCTCTTTCCATCATGAGTCTTTTGGAATTGTCTTATAACCTTGCATTGCTGGGAAGAATCCAATCTATCAAAGTTGGTTATCACACATATATTGTGTCTGTAATTGTGTACACATTTCTCCTGGTTCTGCTCTTCTCACTTTCTGAAGTCTCTTTCAATTCATCTGGGTGACAGCTAGGTGGCACAGTAGATAGATCCCTGAGTGTGGAGTCAGGAAGACCTAGACACTTTCCATCTATGTGACCCTGGACAAGTCACCTAACCTCTGCCTTGATTTCCTAAACTATAAATTAGGGTTAATAAAATAGCATTTAGCTCATAAGGTTACTGTGAAGATCAAATGATATATTATTTGTAAAGCACTTAGCACGGTGCCTGGCAAATAGGAAATGATTAGTTAATGCTTTTTCCCTGAGATCCAAGGGCTAGGGGGATTCCTGCCACAGTTCAGTTCTACAACTTGTTAGGCTTGCAGCAGCACAAGATAGAAGAAAGAACAGAAAGGAAGATTCTAGTCTTTGAATGTCCTGTCCCAGGATGTTAGGGCCCTGGGCTTGCAGGGCTTTCAGCTTTTATTATCTTTATTTACATCCCCTTCTCCCCCACACCATTATGGTAGCAGTCAAGTATCTGGTAGCACCGTGTTTTGAAAAAATACATTCAGAGCTAGTCAAGGTCAGGAAGTACATATCTCCATGCACAAACACTTTATAGAGAGATAATGTATTCTCATCCGTCAGACTTGGCCTCTGGAGTTTTTTTGTTTTTTGTGTTTTTTTTTTTTTTACTTCTGAATATGTCTATATAACAGTGCGCAAATCATTTCATTTCTCGGCCCCAACTTCCAAATCTGTGAAATGAGGACAATAATGCTTATGCTCCATTTCTTACAAAGTTGGGTTATCACTCCAATGGGTAGTGGGTCTGTTTTGCTTGTGAAAAAAATTAATTTACTATATTCCATTTCAGGGAACTTGTCAATTGTCTGGTCAATGGCACCTGTGATTTTGTTACATGAAAACCATCTATAGGTTTTCATTTTCAGTTCTTTTAATATTGCTATTTATTGTCACTTACTTTTAGACTCAAAGGTAATTTCTTTCAGGCCATGGTCTTTGGGAGGATTTGCCTTATTGGATTGACCTTATTGACATTCTTTTAAAATATAACATGCCTACTTCTAGAACAATTTACCTCTATATATCAACTTAATAGTATTTAGTATAAAACACATGAGGAATCCCCAGTCCTGCACACACACTGGAGGCTGGCAGATATGAAAGCATTTCCTATTTACAAAAATGAGGTTGGAATCAATCCTTTAATAATCATAGGACTCAATAGGCCACTTGATCTATTTATTTACTATTAGGCCTCCTGGCCTTTTTCTACTCTCTAGACTAGGATGACTGATTCAGAACCGTAACTCCACTCTGGTGTTTGGGGATAGTTGCCCCATTTTGAGAAACACTGGGCTTTGGTTTCCACCCCACCCCAGTAACTTATGACATACTAGGAGAGATACTAAATAGCACCTTGATCATTCAATAGTGTCAACAGTCTATTGTGGAATGGCAGTGGGCACCTAGTTCTCCCAGACTGCTTTTTGACACCTTCTTTTTTGTGTTCAATAAGTGAAGTAAAGGAGAGGAGAAGGATGCACCCGATATCCTTCAAAACTTCTTTATAGTTTGTCATTAGAAAGTTGACCTATCAGTCTGCATTAGACTAATGATAGAGATAGTGCAAATTATCCTAAAACTATTCCTGGGAACTCTTTTGTACAAAATGTCTACATTTAATCTTCTCATGCATAGAATCAGAGGAACAAAGTACAAAGCCCTTTTCCATTTGCTTCTCCCATAAAGAATAAAACAAAGGAGAAGTCTGCAAAGTCAACACTTTTCCAGGGATATTTGTCTTCTTTCTACAGGTGGAAATGTTTGTAATACTATTTTTCCCTTCATGGGAAATTGTAGGTAATTTTTCACGACACAGTGGCACCATATTTCTCTTGCTTCTTTGAGAAAGGGGTCAATTTTCCTGACAACCTAGAAGGTATATAATTTGTCATTTTTATAGGTATCTTCTATAGTCTATAATGTACCTATGCCTTATGAGACAGATGATATTGAAAAAATCACAGTGATCTTTTGATTCCCCAATAGTTGTCACCAATATATGCAATTGCATTGTGGGCAAAGGATACAGTGATTCTCTTAGGCACTGTAGAGATGTGTCCCTCTACCATGGGGTTTCATACTATTAAATGTTTTGATTTCTTTTGTCTTAATATGTATAAAGTACTCCAGTTAGAACAATGGTACTATATTATGACCTACTATCTATACTTTCATATCCAGTGTGACTGAACCTTCTCAGTGTTTCTTGAATGTTTAACCCACTGTTCAACTTGGAGACTAATTTAGGAAATTTTCAGATGATCTTATGTGATGCCATGGGGAGAATAAAATCAGCAGGGTATAAGCATAATATATTATATAGTATGTATAGTTTAAGTATATTAACTACCCTTGATTTAGAGCAAACAATTAGTTGTTCTCCTTTCTGTGGGTTCCCAAAATTGTGAAACTGCTTTTTCCTAGGCTTGATAATAAGAGGAACCAAATAAATGGAAAGCCAAGGATTCAGTGGACCCTAATGGAAAGAGAACTAGGACAGGTTTCTGGAGGTTTTGGCTGCATTTTGATTTTGTGTGCTCTCAGGGACTACTTCTCTCTTTTTTTCAATTTCTCCTTTGCAACACACAAACATTTGAGTCTATGCTTCCCTTTTCTTCACAAAACTTTAATTCTAACATTAAACCTGTATTTCTTGGGAAGAGTTAGGTTTGCCTATTTTCCAAGTGTCCTTATTAGAGGAAGCCAGTTCATTGGATCATCAAAGAAAGGTTCTTTCTATTTCCATTCAGATAAAAAAACAAATCTGTCCAAAGAGAAAGAATTCCTGAAGAGTGATGCATACACTAAACAGTATATCACCTTCATAAAAGTTTTCTGCAAGGGGAATTTTCAATAAATACACCATTTACCATTCACCATTCACTAAATATTTGTTGAGTTGCTGCTCAGGTGTGTAAGGCACTGAATTACAAAGAAAGTACAGAGAAATAGACCTTATCTGCTAAATAATTATAATCTAGTTGGAAAGATGAATCAGACACACAAGAAAAGATAATTACAATAAAAAGTTGCATAGGATAAAGGCCAAATATGTAATAAAAGGTACTGTAGAGTTGAGGAGCCCAGAAAAAGAACACTTTTTCCTGGGGTGATAAGCAAATATTTCCAAAAAAGCCAGCTTAGTTTATTTTTTTGTTCTTTTTTTTCAGAATTTATTTATTTATTTTTAGTTTTCAGCATTAATTTTCACAAGATTTTGAGTTCCAAATTTTCTCCCCATCCCTCCCCTTCTACCCTTCCCTCTTGATTTCTTGTAGGGCAAGATGGATTTCTATAACCCATTGTCTGTGTCTTATTTCCCGGTTGCATGTAACAAGTTTTTAACATTTGTTTTAAAAACTTTGAGTTCTAGATTCTTCTTCCCTCTTCAACCCACCCCACTGGGAAGACAGCTTAGTTTCTAAAAGACAAAACAAAACAAACAAACAGAACCCAACTCATTTCTATCTTTTTTTTTTAAATAGGCTTACTCAACTGTAACCCTGACATGACATGGTACCACATTTTTCTTGCATCATTGTGAAAGGTTAATTTTCCTTATAACAGCCACTTTGACATTCAAGAGGCTTATAATCTGAGTCATTTTATGGGGATCTTCTACAGTTTATAACATACTTGTCTTTAGGAAACAGATGATCCTGAAAAAATGGCTTAGTTATTTTTGATGCCCAGAATCCTTGTCCTGAATATACATTAATGCTATGTGGGCTGGGGTAAAGTGATACTCTTAGGGCTATGGAGGTATATAATAGAGGTCTATGGAGCTTTTTGCCCTTCTACTATGCTCCTCCTTGTTGTTATGTCTTTTTATTTCTTTATCTGAAGATACAGAAAGTAATTCTACTTAGAAAGGTTGTATAACATTGTGACCCACTATCTGTATTTGTGGCTGAGTGTTTAGAGAAAGTTGATCTTGGAGCCCAGGAAAGTCTGGGTTCATGTTGGAAACTAGCACATCTTAGCTATGTGTCCCTGGACAAATCACTTAATCTCTTCAATGACCCACTCTCTTTATCACTTAAAACTCTAGTTTGGAGAGTCAAACATGCAGCTCATCACTAAATGTGCTCATCTATGAAATGATGTTTCTTTATTGCCTTTTGGATCCTGTTGAAATTCACTTTTTAATTGCCTTTATTCATCCTTCCAAGGAGAATCCGTTAGTCATATTTCCTTTCAGCTATAATTTAATAATATTTTTGGTTTAATTCATAACAAGATAGCAATGTAGACGTAGTTCACTTTTTAATGTTAGTATTTTCTTTGGGGACAAGAATGTCACATTTAGAGTACTGAGAGACAACTCAGTGTTTATAGACTATCTTAAAACATATATGATTTTAGCATCCGTTGTGCCATTTCCAACTCTGTAACTATAACTGTATGAAGAAAGGCAGATTTAGGGACCATTTGAGTGGAGCCATGGGAGTCAATGAACATACACTTTCCTGCTATTATTAATCTGTCTTCAGTTTTTAGAGCAAGAAGTAGAAAGATGGAGGGAAGGGAAGGGATACTCACCATACTAGGATGGATATAAAGAATATGACCAATATGGAAGGATAGTTAGAAAGTGAAGCTTGATCTGGTCTGATATATAGCGATCTGGCTGGATAAATTTATACTCACTGACTGGGCAGCTACATGGAACAGTAGTGTTAGTCCTGGTATGAGGAAGACCTGCATTAAACTACTTACTCTGATGCTTACTAGTTGTGTGACTCTGGGCAAGTCACTTGACCCCTTTGAGCCTCAGTTTCATCATTTGTAAAATGAAGATAAGGTGTTTTACCCTTAAAGTACTCTAGGAGCCCTATATATATATATATATATATATATACACACACACACACACACACACACACACACACACACACACACACACACACATACACACACACATATATTTGCTTTTTGGAGGGCAGTCAGGGTTAAGTGACTTGCCCAAGGTCACATGGCTAGTTTTTTGTGTTAGGTGTCTAAGGCCAGATTTGAACTCAGATCCTCCTGACTCCAGGGTCAGTGCTCTATTCACTGCACCACCTACCCACCTCTAGAGTCCTAGATATTATTATTATTATCAACACAGAGACCAACAATAATTCCAGAGGACTAGTGAAAAGTGATAAACTCAATGTGTAGATTGAGATGTATAGTTTTGGACGTGGCCAATGATAAGGGAACTTGTTTTGCTTGACTGTGATTATTTGTTATAAGGTTCGCCCTCCTCTCTCCCACTGGGGTGGGGGGTAAGAGGGAGAGGAAACACATTTTTTGTTAATTAAAAAAGTACATTTTAAAATTTAGAAAAGGTGACTAGTTAGTTTAGCCCTCAGGGAACCGTTTTTAATGTTTCTCTGTCTGCCTCCCTGGTTTCTGTCTCTACCCATAACTGACTAAAGCAAGAGGAGCAAGATCAGGAGTAATCCAATGATCTTATTACTCTGTCTCCCAGATAGCTTCTGTTCTCCACCACCTTCTCATCCACTTCCTCCAGCCCCAGGTCATTTCTCTCACACTCATGTCCTAGCTCTACCTCATCCTGCACCTATGACAGAAATCTCTGACTCAGCTTCAGCCTCAGGACAGCACTCTGCTACCTCAGAGTTTTCTCCTCCTCTCTTTGGTCTCCCAAATTCTGGTTTTATTACCTCTAATCCTATATCTATGCTCTAATCTAGAGAAAGACAAATCAGATTCTGCAAGTTCTACTCTAGCAGCTTGATGGTCAGGATATTAGAAAAAATGATTTGATATTTGTCCGTGTTCCATGGATACTAGGAGACCTTAAAACTCTTTCTTGGGTTCCATAATATCTGGGAATCACCTTCAAAATTTAAGGAGGAATTAAAAACTACCATTAAAACATATAAACTTTCATGGGTATAATGTAGTCAATTGATTTAGCTCATGATTTCCAAAAAAACCCATCAATGTTTGCTTACAGTGTTTTACTGGCTGGACCAGGACCCCAGCTTTGGCCTAGACCTCATTGGAACACGGGAAAGGTTGAATGCCATATCAGTGTTCTGTTTTAAAAAGTAAAATTGGACACAAATAAATTTTTTTTTCAACCAAGTGGATGGGGACCATCTATACGATTGTATGGACCAGTTATATTCAGTTTTTGAACACCATTTAGAGCACTAGTGTCAAATAAAAAAAAACACTAAACCATATGTAATGATCCTTGTGGGCAGCAGTGACAGTTTTTAAAATGTATTGTTATCTATGTTTTATTGTATTTTTTTGTCAAATATTTCCGAAGTGTTGTGGGTCCTTATGTAGCAGTGTGCACGGTATCTCTGCATTGAACATAGATGAATTATTGGAGTAAGCCAGGGGTGCTTCTTCTGGAACCTTTGTTCAAGGATTATTCCTTCAAATTAGAGAGTGGGTTTAAGTAATTGCAGGTCAACAGAATAAGTCTTTTGTGTATCTTCTGGTCAATTGTGCCAGTCATTTCATGTCAAATATCAAAGAGAAAAAAGAGACTTCTGAAGCTAGGTTGATGACTATAGATTCAGCAGGTGCCATGAATTCAGAATAGATGGAAGATCACATAGAGTGCTCAAGAGGGAACTGTCCATCCCTAGTGTTGGGTTTCTCTAATTCTTCATACTTTTCTAGTCACTCATCCCCACCTAGTGGCTCATAAACAGAGTACTTGACAATATTGAAAGAAACTGAGACATTAGAAAAATCAGTGCCCTAAACAACCAACCTCACATTTTCAATTGTTTTGAATAATATCAACCATCCAATGTCTCCATGTGTTACCTCTCCTTGCCACTTTCCCACTCCCCACCCATAGTTTGCTATCTCTTCTGTCCCTGTGAAGAAAGATGGAACCCTTGTCCACTGCACTGAATTATCACCTGATTATAGAACATGCAATTTCCATATGATGCTAGGAATTCCTTGATGCCCTTCTGATTGGGCAATCATTACTGTTATTGGCATTGCCAATAGGTAATATTACATCCTGTTACCAGCTCTTGAGTATTTGATCAGTTCTTTCTGAGTTCAAATTTAGACTTACTAGCTTACATTTACCAGCTTTATGATCCTAGGCAAGTCACTTAACAGCTGTCTACCTCAGTTTCTTCAACTATAAAATGAGTATAATAAGAGCACCTACCTCACAGGATTGTTGTGAGGATAAAATGAGGTATTTGTAAAGCACTTAGAATAGTGCTTGGTAAAGACAAGGTGCTTAATAAATGTTTGATTCTTTCCTCCTGTCCCCAAGAGATAGTGCTATATAGTGGATAGAGTGATGCTGTTTGGAATGAAGAAGATCTGAATTTAAACACCGCCACTGTCATTTACTAGCTTTTATAATCCTAGGCAAGTCATATAACCTCTCCAGGTCTGTTTCCCAATCTGTAAAATGAAGGGATTGGATTTAGTGGCCTCTGAGTTGATTTTTAGTTCTAAATATACAATCATCATGTATTGTTTTTGCTCACTTCTTCATCTTTTAGGTTGAGATCACCTTTTTAAGTCATACAGTCCAAGTGGAGTTTTGCTAGAGATGACTCTTCCCTCTAGAGAAACCAACCTTTGGACTACCTGTGATCCTTAACCTGAGACTCCACTGCCTAACTCTCTAGCTACTTTACCCAGATGCAGGTTGAAATTGTGTCTCTAGTCCTGCCTGTCCTTTGGACACAACTTCTGTTGAGGTGGGACAGATAAGAACCATAGTCCCATTGAGAATATGATTCAAGCTCATCTGTCTTTCCTCTAAGTAACCCAATATATTTTGTGGTCTAAAGTCAAAGAGGGCATTTGCCCCATTATTCTCTCCTTGAGCAAGGTATCATTGTCTGTACTATTGTTCTGTCATTTCAGTCATGTCTGACTCTTCACGATCCCTTTTAGAATTTTCTTGGAAAGCATACTAGAGTGGTTTGCAATTTCCTTTTCCAGATCATTTTGCTGATTAAGAGACTGAGGCAAACAGGGTTAAGGACTTGCCCTGGGTCACACAAGTATTAAGTGTTTGAGGCCAGATTTGAACTCAGGAAGATAAGTCTTTCTCACTCCAAGCCCAGTGCTCTATCCATTGTGCCACCTAGATGCCTATTATCCTACTACCAGTCCTGAAAACTACCTATATTTTCTTTATTAGCAAACCTAGAAGGAACACCTTTTGTCTTTAAGACCTCCATGATGTCAATAGCACTGCCAAGTCAGCACTACCCATTCCTCCTAGTGCCAAATTCAGTTAACATTCTCTCCAGGATCCCAACACTCACCTAACAGAGAATGTTTATTATTGTTGACTTATATTCAGCTTTCTTTTCCATTCTTATTTATCCACACAGACCAATTCCTTTTCAACTTTACAATTCACAGCCTCCAGTACACATGGCCTAGACTATCCCAGGAATTTATAGACACCCTCCTTGTTCTCTCTGCTTTTTTCAGAAGGATCTTTGTACCTGGAGGCTAAATATTGATATAATATATAAATCAGTTTTTACAAACTTTTCCTTCATTTATTGCCTTCCAGGAACCCTCCATGTATCTTTTATTGCCTTGTGATTCAAAGGACATAAAACCTCTAAGACTACATTGTATCTCTTTCCCTTTGGTTAGGTATTTCAGAAAGGAATATAATCTGTTGGGCCCTCAGGGGAATACTCCTTTAGGTCTTTTCATAACCTTCTTTGAGGTAGACGTAATGAGTGAGTGAGGGACTTTCAGATGTCACATGTTTAGGAGACCTGACTGTAAAGTGGCCCATCCCAGTCCTGCTTGTTTGGTATTAGATAATTTATTTAAACTCTCTAGCCTCAATTCTCTCACCTTGAAAATGAGGAATTTGGATTTGATGACTTTAAAGCTTGCTTTTAGCTCAAAATACATGCTCTCACCAGTCTTTAAAATCTTCATGCAGTGTTTCTCAAATCATGTTGGAGGGAACCTTGTAACACCCCAAGTTTGTGTTTGTTTTTAAATGATCCTTAATGTGGTTAAAAATTGTCTAGTATTTTATTAAGGTGGTTTGTTAATAGGTCCTAGAAACAATAATTTTAGAGTATTTGGCAGAGGATTCAGTGGAAGTTTTGTTTAAATTGAAGGGCTTTATCATTATAGAAAAGTTTGAGTACCATTGATACGGTGGCTATTCAGGAAGACTTGGTTTCAAATCTTTCCTCTGACACAGTAGAACCCCAGTAAGTCACTTTGTATTTCTGTAATTCAATTTCTTGGACTTGATGGTTGCTAAGGTCCCTTCTATTTGCCAAATCCTGGTATTTTCTTCCTGGAAAAATCTCAGAACTTTAATGTTTAGTCCTCAATTGACCTCCCCCTTCTATCCAGTGTCCTTCTGGTTCATACATCTCAGGCATTAGTTGATGAGGATTTAAAAAATTCAAAGGAATTTTATCATGGAAATTATTTAAAATAAACCATAATTATCAGGATGTCTGCTGCTAAAAATTATACTGCTGTAAAAGTGAGGATATATATATATGTATATATATACACATACATATATATACACATATATAAATGTATACACACACCACATATATGTATATATTGGATTACACACAACATTGCTCTTCATTACTGTGGGTGATTTAGAGTGTATTTACATTTACTTGTTACCATGGAGAGGTCCAAACCTTTGAGTTACTTCTGAGTTGAAGATAAGTCTGGACCAACCAAATTAATACTTAATTATACTATCTTTTCTCCCCCATCTTCACTTTTTTTAGAATAGTATTTTATTTTTTCCCCAATTACATATTAGGATAATTTTTAGCATTTATTTTTTATAAGATTTTGAGTTCTGACTTTTTCTCTCTCGCTACCTTATCCTGCTTCTTCCTAAAATGGTAGACAATTTGACATAGGTTATACATGTGATATCATGTAAAATGTATTTCATATTCATCATGGTTGTAAAAGAAAAAAATAGAACAAAAGGAAAAAACCCACAAAAAGAATAAAGGGGAAAAAAGTATGCTTCAGTCTACATTCAGAGTCCATCACTTCTCCATTTGGATGTAGGCAGCAGTTTCCTTTGTGATACCCTTCTTGGTTCATTGGGCTACTAAGAAGAGCTGAGTCATTCACTGTTGATCATCACACAATGTTGCTAATACAATGTACAAGGTTATCTCAGATCTGCTCATTTCACTTTGCATTAGTTCATACAAATCTTTCCAGGCTTTTCTGAAACTTTTCTGTTCATCATTTCTTATTGCACAGTTGTATTCCATTTTATCCATGTACTCCAGTTTTTTAGGCACTCTGCAATTGATGGGCATCCCCTCAATTTCCAATATTTTGCCACCATGAAAAGGGCTGCTATTTAATATATTTGCACATGTAGTTCTCTTTCCTTTTTATGATCTCTTTGGGATACAGACCTAGTAGTGGTATTGCTGGATGAAATAGTGTGCACAGTTTGGTTGCCCTTTTGCCATAGTTCCAGATTATTCTTCACAATGGTTGTATCAGTTCATGACTTCAGCAACAGTGCATTACTGTCCCAATTTTCCCACATCCTCTCCACCATTATTCATTTTGCTTTTTTATCATTTTAGCTAATGTGATAGCTATGAGGTGAAACCTCAGAGTTGTTTTAATTTTCATTTCTTTAATCAAAAGTGATTTAGAACACTTCTTTATATGCCTATAGATAGCTTTGGTTTCTTCATCTGAAAATTGCTTGTTCATATCCTTTGACTGTTTATAAATTGGGGAATTAATTTTTTTTTTTTGCTTTTCGGAGGGCAATTGGGGTTAAGTAACTTGCCCAAGGTCATACAGATAGGTTTTTTTTTGTTGTTGTTGTTTGTTTGTTTGTGTGTACCTCAAGTGTCTGAGGCCGGATCCGAACTCAGGTCCTTCTGACTCCAGGGCTGACACTCTACTCACTGCACCACCTAGCCACCCTGACTTATATTCTTATAAATTTGATTCAGTTCTCTATATATTTGGGAAATGAGAAAGATTATGGTTTTTGATCTACTCTATCTGCTTCTATTTTATGGGAGAATTTATTACATTTACATTCACAATTATGATTAGTAAATGTCTATTTCCCTCCATATTGTTTTTCCTCCTGTTTATCCTCTGTCTCTTACTTCAGCTTTTCCCTCCTCAACAGTGTTTTGCATTTGTCTAATGCCTCCCCCAGCCTACCCTTTCTTATGTCAGTCCTCTTTACCTTTATTTAATTTTCTCCCCTCCTACTTTCCTGCCATGTCAGATAGATTTCTATATATTTTTTTAACAAGTGCTTTATTAACTTCTGTTTTACATCATTCATTTCCGCCAGATTTTGAGTTACAATCATTTCCCCCCCATTATTCCCCTACCCAACCTGCCAGAATAGTAGTCCCACAAGATATCGCTTCCTCCAATCTGCTCTCTCCCATACCCCCTTCGACTTTTCCATTAGAGGAAGGTGAGTCTTTGTGTCCCAGTGCCTGCACATCTTATCTCCCTATTACAAGCAAAAGAGTATTAATAATAGTATTTATATATATTTGAAACATTTAATGTTACGACCTCGAATTTCGGATCCATTTCCTTCCTCCCTTGTCACCCATTCCTTCTTGGGAGATAAGTAATTCAGTATATGTTGTACATGTCTAGCTATGCAAAACATTATCATAGTAGATATATTGTAGAAGGCTGCTTATAATTCCCTCCCACTCATCCCACCCCCCACCTGGTCCATTCCCTACATAATCCTGTCCCTCTTCTATAGTGGGTACTTCCAACCTCCCCTCACCCCAAGGATGCCCTCACATCCATCATCCCTCCTCTCATCCCCCTTCCCCCTATCCTGCTGTAGGTTGAGATATCCCATTTAGTATGTATGTCATTCTCTCCCTGAACCAAATTCAATGAGAATGTGGTTTTGCCTTTTTGCCTTCCTATTCTCCCCCTCCCTTGCAACCACTTCCCCTTGCTTCTTCTACATGAGATAGTTTACCCTACCCTGTCTCTCCCCATCTCCTCTTGCCACTTTCCTCTCTCACCTCATAATTTCATCCCTTGAGTATTCTCCCTTCCCAACAAATTCAACCTATGCCCTCTATCCATATATAACTATAACCATATACACACACATTCACATATGTATTCATATGACCACACCCCTTCTTCCATTATTTTCATAGTGAGAAAGATATCATCAGTCACAGTTATTGCTTTTCCATATAGGAATGTAAATAGTTCAACTTTGATAAGTTCCTTTTGATTTCTTTTCCCTGATTACCTTCTCAGGCATCTCTTCCTTCTTGTGTCTGGATGTCAAATTTTCTATTCAATTCTGTTTTTTTCCTCAAGAATGCTTGAAAGTCCTCTATTGCACTGAATGACCATATTTTCCCCTGAAACAAAATACTCAGTTTTGATGGGTAGGTGACCCTTGGGTTCATTCCTAGTTCTTTTGCCCTCTGGAATATCATATTCCATGCCCTTCGATCCCTCAGTGTAGAAGCTGCCAGGTCCTGGGCTATTCTGATTGTGTTTCCACAATATTGAAATTGTTTCTTCCTGGATGTTGTAGTATTTTCTCCTTGATCTGGGGATTCTGGAACCTGGCTATAATATTCCTGGGAGTTTTCTTTTGGGATCTTTTTCAGGAGGTGATCTGTGGATTCTTTCAACCTCTATTTTGCCCTCTGGATCTAAAACATCAGGGCAGTTTTCCTTGAGAATTTCTTGAAGGGTGATTTCTAGGTTCTTTCTTTGATCATGGCTTTCAGGTAGTCCAATAATTTTTAAATTGTCTCTCCTGGATCTATTTTCCAGGTCAGTGGTTTTTCCCATGAGATATTTCACATTGCCTTCTAATCTTTCATTTGTTTGGATCTGCTTAACAGCATGTTGATTTCTCATAAAGTCATTAGCTTCCATTTTCTCCAGTCTAACTCTGAAGGAATGAATCTCCTCAGTGAACTTTTGAGATTCTTTTTCCATCTGGCAAATTCGACTTTTTAAGGCATTCTTCTCCTCATTGCCCTTTTGGGCCTCCTTTGCCATTTGAGTTAGTCTATTTTTTAAGGTGTTGTTTTCCTCAGTCAGGCTGTTGACCCTCATTTCATACTTTTCCTGCATCCTTCTCATTTCTCTTTCTAATTTTTCCTCCACTTCTCTTATTTGATTTTTACAGTCCTTCTTAAGGTCCTCTATGGCCTGCAACCCGCTCATGTTTTCCCCTGGGGCTTTTGGAGCAGGACTTCTGACCTCACAGTCCTTTTCCCTCTCTATGCCCCCAAAATAGGAGTCTAGGGTTGCATTTTCTGTTTCCTTTGCCTTGGCATGTTGCCACTTAATTACTTGACTTTTGGGCTTGTTGCCACACTATGGCTTTAAGGCCAGGTAGAGGAATTTTCGTCCCGGACGTGTGTGGGGCAACTTCCTTTTCTGGCAAGCTGTAAACCCACCCACAACTTCCACCCTAGATCACAATCCAGATCCAGGGAGGTTAACTGATCACTGGATCTCCCTACGATTTGCAGGCTGGGAGCTGGAGCTGCCTTTGAAAACTACAAAATGGTGTGTCTCCTCAGCAGCTTCTAGCCCCCAGGGGAGGGAGCTGACACATTCCCTAAATACAGGTCCCAAAGTCCATAGGACACTAACCTCTTACTTTGTCCCAGGCATGTCTATGTTGATAATTCTGGAGTTGCTACAGCTCCTGGTGTTCTGGGGTTCCTCCAGCCAGCTGATGCCCCTGCCACCCTTGGGCTAAAACCTCGGCTCATGCGGACCTGGGCTTGGCTTGGCTCCTGCGCTCTGCACGCTGCGTGCTGCCAGGTCACAGACCGCTGCGCTGGTCCTCCCTGCAGGGCTGCTGGGCTGTCCTCAGTGGGAAGTTAGCTTCTTTGTGTCGTTCTGTGGGTGCTGGGGCTCTAGAAGTTGTTCAGCGTCCCCTTTTACATAGTTTGGGGGGAATCTGGGGGCAGAGTGGCTTGGACGAGCTGTTTCTACTCCGCCATCTTGACTCCCTAGATTTCTATATTTAACTGATTGTGTATGTTATTCTCTTTTTGATTCAATACTGATGAGAACAAGGTTCAAGCAATGCCCATCACCCATCCTATCATCCAACTGTAAATTGCTCTGGCCTCTTCATGTGAATTAATTTACTCCATTCTAACTCTCCCTTCCTTCTGCATCCAGTGTACTCCTTTCTCATCCCTTAATTATTTTTTAATATCATTTTCTCAAATTTACCTTATACCTGTACCCTTTGTCTATGTATATTCCTTCCAGTTGTACTATTAGTGGTACAATTCTTAAGAATTACAAGTATCATCTTACCATGTAGGGATGTAAACAGTTCAGCTCCATTGAATCACTTATTTCTTTTCCATTTTTTTAAAATCTCTTTTGGACTTCTCTTGGTTTTTGATATTGGAGAGCTCATTTTGTTGTTTAATTATGGTCTTCTCCTTATAAAAGCATGGAGCCCTTCTATTTCATTGAATGATGATTTTTTTCCTTTGAAATAGTATGCGTGATTTCACCAGGTAGGTGCTTCTTGTTTGTAGTCCTACCTCCTTTCTTTGCCTTCTAGAATATCTTGTTATATGATTTCTGATCCTTTAATGATGCAGCTGCTAAGTCATGTGTAATTCTAACTGTGGCTCTCCAATATTTGGATTACTTTCTGGCCACTTACAGTGTTTTTTCCTTGACCCAATAGTTTTGAAATTTGGCTACAATGTTCCTTGGAATTATAATTTTGGGATCTCTTATGTGAGGTGATCAGAGGACTCATTCTTTTTTTAATTAATTAATTTTTAGTTTTCAACATTTTCTTTTATAAGATTTTGAGTTCTAAGTCTCTCTCCCTATTACCCCCTGTTATCTCCTCCCTAAGACAGAATGCAATCTTGCTATCACTTTACAATCATATTAAACATATTTCCACATTAGCCATGTTGTGGAAGAAGAATCAGAACAAGAGGGGAAAATGAGAAATTAAAAACAAACAAACAAAAAAAGAAAATGGTATGCTTCATTCTGCTTTCAGACTCCATAGTTCTTTCTCTGGATGTGGATAGCATTTTCCATCATGAGTCTTTTGGAGTTGTCTTAGATCATTGCGTTGCTGAGAAGGGCTACATCTATCAAAGTTGGTCATCACACAATATTGTTTTACCATGTACAATGTTCTCCTGGTTCTGCTCACTACACTCAGCATCAGTTCATATAAGTCTTTCCAGGTTTTTCTGAAGTCTGCCTGTTCATCATTTCTTATGGATCAAGAGTATTCCATTACATTCATATGCCACAACTTGTTCAGTCATTCCCTAATTGATGAGAAACTCTTCACTTTCTGATTCTTTGTCATCATAAAAAGAGCTGCTATAAATATTTTTGCCCATGTAGGTCCTTTTCCCTTTTTTATGATCTCTTTGGGATACAGCCCTAGAAGTGGTATTGCTGGATCAAAGAGTATACATAGTTTTATAGCCCTTTCTGCATATTTCCAAATCGCTCTCCAGAAGAGTTGGATCAGTTTAAAACTCCACCAAAAATTCATTAGTGTTTCAATTTTCTCACATCTTCTCCAACATTTATTATTTTCCTATTTTGTCATGTTAGCCAGTCTGATAAGTGTGATATTGTTTTGATTTGCATTTCTTTAATCAATAGTCATTTAGAAAATTTTTTTCATATGACTACATATATCTTTAATTTCTTTATCTAAAAACTGCCTGTTTATATGCTTTGATCATTTATCAATTGGGGAATGACTTGTATTCTATAAATTTGACTCAGTTCTCTACATATTTTAGAAGTGAGGCCTTTATCAGAGATACTGATTGTAAATTTCCCTCCCAATTTTCTGCTACCCTTGGTTGCATTATCTTTGTGTAAAACCTTTTTGATTTAATGTAATAAAAACTATTCATTTTGCTCTTCATTATGTTCTTTATCTCTTGTTTGCTCATAAATTCTTCAAAGGATCTGACAGGTAAATTATTCCTTATTCTCCCAATTTGCTTATAGTATACCCTTTATGTCTAAAGTGACCTGTTTTAACCTTATCTTGGTATACAGTGTAAGATATTTATGTGCCTAGTTTCTGCCATACTATTTTCCAGTTTTCCCAGCAGTTTTTGTCAGATAGTGAGTTTTTTTTTTAATTTAAAAAGTGGATTTTATTACCATGGGGCCATCGGGGTGCATAGTCACCCAAATCAGACAGTGCTTTGTCACAGACATTGTGCTGGTTTTATAGAGGTTCCATAGCCAGGTTATGTAACCTGAAATTACAGTGATGTAAGCTGAAACTACAGTGATTCGTCAGTGTACATTTGAATTCCCCCTCCCCTCTCCCAGTGCGAAATCCTCCCTAGGCTGGAACTCCTGGCCACAGATCAATCAAGGGAAGGGAAGGGATGGGGGTCATGCTTGTTTACAGATCTATTAAGGGAGGGGAAGGTGGAGTTCTGTTTTACAAATTAATGAAGGGAAGGGGATAGTGGGGTTCTCTGTTTTACAAATCAGTAAGGGAAAGGTAGAGTTGTTTGTTTTACAAATCAATGAAGGGAAGGGGAAAGTGGAGTTGTGTCCAACATTCCCTACTCTTCCTTGTAGGTATGTCAAACCTTTGACATGGCTGGGGTCACATCACCTACATTATCCAATTCTGTTCTTAAAGGATGGTAGCCAGGGTCCCTGATAATTAACATTTTAACGGAGTTAACAGGGACTTGACAAATTGTAGAAAGTAATTAATAAGATAGGGTCCTACAATTAGGGCTATGATCAGGAGGAGGAGGCTAATACCAATACTAATACCAAGGCTGATACCAATTTAGTGAGTTAGGGGGATGTTCCAGGGGAACAGGGACTGATACCCATTCTCAGAATTTTCCAGCTCCCTCTGTCTATTAGCAATATTCTGGCGTACCAACTTCAGACTCTCCCTCACCACTCCAGAGTTGTCACCAAGGGCTGCACACAGGCCATCCTGTTTAAGAAGGTCAAGGCCTCTGCGGTTCTGAAGAACCACCTCTGCCAGAGAGTCCACCTGTCTTTCCAGGGCTGAGATGGACTGCTCTATGTGGGAGAGGTCAATATTTACCTCTGTGTACTTAAGGCCCAATAGTTGGCCTCCCCCTTAATCAAGGCTGCCATCCCAGTCACTGCAGAACCCACAAGGCCCAAGCCCAATGAGATGGGAATGAAGAGTGGTACTGCCTGCCTTCGGTGGTGGCTCAGTTGCCCTTCTGGGGAAAAGTAATGCCAACCTGGTTCACCTGGGAGAACGGTGACCCAGGGAATTATGGCCACTAGGATACACAGGGGGCCCTTAGTGTGTTGTTGTCCGAGGAACACTGTAGTAGAGATGTACTGGGTAAGGCCATTGTGGCATGCCCACCAGCCTCCTAGAGGGGTGGGGAAGTACTCTGAGCTAGAGGCCTGAATCTCATGGATTTGCCCACAATTTGAGCTATACTGAGAGCTGGATAAAGGACTGCTGGGTGATATGAGGCAGAAACCTGTTCCCTGTACATCCCCAAGGGAGAGCCTTGGGTGGTCCCACTCACAATTCTATGTTGGAAATAGGGGTGACTGAGGCATTTAGTGCCACCCCTACATAATAAGGAAGCTGGGGTTCAACACAGATCCAGCAATCTTTTCCCAACTTGTGGTTAGTACTGTTAAGTGTTTTATGAATAGTTGACAGAAGGGTAATTAAGGGGACCTGATAATTACAAGATTCCTAAATCTTTGAAGATGGGGGAGGGGCATATGATCTGATTGGGGCCCATGTGGTGACAGCTGGTATTGTGATTTGGACATCAGGGTTCCCTATTGGGGCAGGGATAGCTAAGCAATGGGATGACGATGGGGGAGGGGCATAGGAGGCTTCTTGGCACTCCTCCTCCTCCTCCTCAGGGACTATGATTCCCAGGACAGGGATTCCCCAGGCGGGGTCTGAGGGATTTTGAATGGTGAGATGGAGCATGGGTTGCCAGGGGTCAGACCCGATTGTATGGATTTGGAACAATGGATCTGATCTCCCATTACTGCCTGCCCTATAGCACAGAGAGGCACTAGGGCTAGGAGAGGGGAGGTGGTAAGCTGTGACACAAGCACAGATGCACAGGCATCCTGTATCTGAACAGAGCAGGTAACCTGCATCTGCTGGTGGGCCCCCAAATAGTCCAGTATTGGGAAACAGGGAGTTGAGGGGGAGCTGTATATGCTCTGGGTTCTGAAAAGTCCAGGATTGTCCATCTCCTGCGGTTACCACCCAGGTATAGCTTGGTCTGGGGACATGGGGATTGTGGGGGACCATGCAAGGAGGTAAAAGGAGGATCAGGAAGAGGATCGGATAAGTCTTAGCTTTAGGGGGTCCTTGTGGACTTCTACTTTCCATTCTGAGGTGACAGCAGGCTTTACTCTGGTATAATGGAGCCACTTTGATGGCAGTGGGTATAGTGAGGATCATGACATGTGCTCCCTTCCACCTTGGCTCCAGACCATGAATTTCTTTTTATTAGCACAGAATCCCCAGGTTGAAACGGGTGAGCTGAGGCTGAATTCAGGATTGGGGTCAGCAGGGCTGAAGGGAGGAGTTTTTCTGAGTTGCCTGTAGACCCTGTAGGAACTTGATGAGGGAACAGTTAGTGATTTTAGCTTTTAGGTCTTCCTGGATTAGAGGAAGAATGGGTGGTGGTCTTCCAGATATATGTTAGGGGATGGTCTGGACTTTCTCAGCTTTGATTTCTGAGCTCTGAGAAAATTTCAGATGCTGGCTGCTCAAGGAAGTCAAAGCTGAGAGTCTGAGGACCTGACCCAATTCTCATGGGGAAGCCAAACCTTCTTACCTGCTTTGTTCAGCTTTTCATAGACTTTAAATACAGTTTGAATTAACCTGGTGTTCAAAATGGTATCTTTCTTTTCTCTCAACTAAAGTATCTCTGATTAAAGTAAATATCAGGCACCCAAGTACTCCATCATTCCAAGCACCTGATCATTCCCCCCTTAAACAGCTGGGACCCAAAATCATTTGGGTAGATCTGTCTGTTTCATAGGGGGCTGGGTCTGTATTCACTCTGGAAGAAAGAGAGCATTCTCAAATTGAATCCTTAACATACATTCCATTACAAATGTTAACTTTTGTGTAGAGCATGAAAAGATTACAAATTCAGATCAAAACAGCCAGATCTCTTCTGCTTTTACAATCTCATTAAACCTTGATGAAGAAAGTTAGTTGAAAACTGTTAAAATGATCTTAAGCAGTTTGCATAATCTTTTGCACATGTTCTAATTCTAGATGAGAAATAATATTAGCTTTTCCACTAAGCTGACAAAAAAACTCACAGATGTAAAGATTCCATTCTTAGGGGTCTATCAGTGAGATCATATCTGGAAGCCTGGGCCTGATCAAGGACCTGAGGGTAATCATAGACAGCTGGGGAGAAAAAGCCAGTGGGTCTCCACAGAATGAGGGGTGGAGATGGTAAAGGGCTGACCCAAGGAAAGCTTATCAGCTTCATTAACAATGAGGGCTGTAGCAGCAGTGGCCTGGGAGGCAAAGGGCCAGCCAGCAGCCACTGAATCTAGGGGCCCAGGGTTTTTTTTTTTTTAATAGTTGTAATACCATTTCTACTTCAAAAATGTTTCTTAAGTTCACTTAGCTAAATAGACCTTTAGAAACACAATAGAATCTCAGAAAGATAGTAACAAAATAACAATGAGTATCAAATAATATCAAATGATTTATACAATAATTGACCTTATCATTTCTGGCATGGATTCAAAGTTAGAGAGATACCAACATATGCCAGTCATTATATTTTACAATTACTATGCAATTCTGATTACAAACGCTATTAATTTTCCTTTTACAAATTCAAGGAACAAGTCGAGCTGAGATAGCAAAAAACTTGTTTTTTGTTTGTTTTTAGCAATCCCAATATCCTATTTCCAATTTCTTAATGATTAATTCTTAATTAATTTGACCAGGACTTGTAAATTGTAAATTTCCCAAATTAAAAATTTCAAAATATTACAACAATAGGGAGAATTTTGGTGGACCTTTTGAAAGTGAGCTTTGAATATGCCAATCTCAAAGCTCCACACTTAATTGGCTTTAATTGGTCAGGCAGGAGTTCTAGCCTGACTTTTTTTTATCAGAGGTGAGGGATTCCCAAAGTGGGGCCCACCTCCCCACCTCTCACAATGCTCTGTGGGGCCTTCACCTTCTCTTGCCTGAGCCAGCTGAAGCCCAGGGTGGGGTTCCATCACTCCTCCCTTAGCCTGACCCGGGGAACCAGGCTGGCCCACCCCTCCCCCCCAGCCAAGGCCATGAGCCAGGCTCAATAAGGCCAGTTAGGTTGGGTTAATGGATTTTCTGAGGGGAAGGATGGCTGAAGCAGAAGAGAGTTCTTCTAGAAACAAATATATCTTCCCAGTGGAAATCAGAAAAGCTCCCTTGGAAGTGCTCTTCTGATAGCCACTCGAACACCTGTTTTGCAGAATTAAAACTTTAAAGGAGACTTTAAACAACTGAGCTCAGGACAAAACTTAAAACTCAAATACATTACAGTCCGTATCCACTTGATTGCTGCCTGTAGATTCTGAACAGGAAGCAAATGGATTCAAGTGAGCATAGGACACGTACAGACAAACAAACATATAACCAGATCAGATACGGGCAAGAGGGTCTATATTGCAAGCCTTGCCTGGGGAAGAGGTGCCCACTGCACTTAATAGCCTTGTCTGGCTCTCTCCTGTCCAGAACAACAGATTTTTAACTAGAACAATGTACCAGAACAACATATATATATATATATATATTTTTTGCTTTTTGGAGGGCAATTGGTATTAAGTAACTTGCCCAAGGTCACACGGCTAGGTTTTTGTTTGTGTGTGCGTTAAGTGTCTGAGGCCGGATCCGAACTCAGGTCCTTCTGACTCCAGGGCCGGCACTCTACTCACTGTGCCACCTAGCTGCCCCTCAGAAAAATATTTAACCAGAACAATATTTTTTAACCAGAAAAATATACCAGAACAATATTTTTTTACTTACCCTCAAACTGGAGGTCCTGGATCCACAAAAGGCCAAATGAGGTGCAAATTGGATTCAGGAATCAGGAGCAATCTTCCCTCCTCAAGACCTGGAAACAGCATCAGGGGCTAGCCCCCGCAGCGATTGGGTCAAGCAGATGCCTACCTCCGGAGGACAAGAGCTCTTCTTATTCAGGGATCTTTTCTATGCCATGGAACACTGCATATCTCACCGGGGCCTCCAAATATTGTAACCCCAATAAAGCAAGACAGAAGATCCCCAAAATTAAATTTAAAAAGTGGATTTTATTACTGTGGGACTATTGGAATGCATGGTCACCCATATCAGACAGTCCAGATAGTGAATTTTTATCTCAGAAGCTAGAGTCTTTGGGTTTAACAAACTGTAGATTACTACAGTCATTGACTACTATGTCTTGTGTACCTAACCTATTACATTGATCCACCACTCTGTTTCTTAGCCAATACCAAATAGTTTTGATGATTGCTGCTTTATAATACAATTTAAGATTTAGCATGAGTAGGCTGCCTTCCTTGTAGTTCTTTTCGTTAATTCCCTGGATATTCTGGACCTTTTGTTCTTCTAGATGAATTTTGTTATAATTTTTCCAGTTCTACAAAATAATTTTTTGGTAGTTTGATTGGTATGGCACTGAATAAATAAATGAATTTTGGTAGAATTGTCATTTTTGTTTTATTAGCTTGACCTACTCATCAGCAACTGATATTTTTCCAATTATTTAGATCTGACTTTATTTGTGTGAAAAGTGTTTATGTAATTGTGTTCATATAGTTCCTGGGTTTGTTTTGGCAGCTAGACTCCCAAATACTTTATATTGTCTATAGTTTAAATGGAATTTATCTTTCTATCTCTTACTGTTGGGCTTTGTAATATATAGAAATGCGATGATTTGTGTGGGTTTATTTCATATTCTGCAACTTTGCTGAAGTTATTATTTCAAAAATATTTTTACTTGATTCTCTAGGATTCTCTAAGTATATTATCACATCATGTGCTAAAAGTGATAGCTTTGTTTCTCCATTGCCTATTCTAATTCCTTCAATTTTGTTTTCTTCTCTTATTGCTAAAGCTAACATTTCTAGTATGATATTGAATAACAGTGATGATAATGGACATCCTTGTTTCACCCCTCATCTTATTGGAAATGCTTCTAGCTTATTCCCATTACATATAATACTTGCTTATGGTTCATTTAAAGGAAAACTCTATTGACTCCTATGCTCACTAGTGTTTTTAATAGGAATGGGTGCTGTATTTTGTCAAAAGGTTTTTCTGCATCCATTAAGATAATGATTTGATTTCTGTCAATTTTGTTTTGTTTTGCTTTTTGGAGGAGAGAGAGTAGGGCAATTGGGGTTAAGTGACTTGCCCAAGGTCACATGGCTAGTTTTTTTTTTTTTGGGTGTGTGTGTTAAGTGTCTGAGGCAGGATTTGAACTCAGGTCCTCCTGACTCTAGGGCAGATGCTCTATTCACTGTGCCACCTAGCCACCCCAATTAATTTCGTTATTGATATGGTCAATTATGGTCATAGTTTTCCTAATATCGGACCAACCCTGCATTCCTGGTATAAATCCCTTCTGGTCATAGTGTACTATCCTTGTGATAAATTGCAGTAATCTCTTTGCTAGCATTTTATTTAAAACTTTTGCAATTATGTTCATTAGGGAAATTATTCCATAATTTTCTTTGTTCTGGCTCTTCCCAGATTATCAGCATCATATTTGTATCATAAAAAGAATTTGGCAGAACTCCTCATTCACCTATTTTTCTCAACAGTTTATGTTGTATGGGAATTAATTGTTCTTTAAATGCTTGATAGAATTCACTTGTGAATATATCTGACTCTATAGATTTTTCTTAGGGAGTTCCTTGATGGCTTGTTCAATTTCTTTTTCTGAAATGGGGTTACTTACTTATTTTATTTCCTCTTTTGTTAATATGGGTAATTTACATTTTTAAATATTTATCCATTTCACTTAAGTTGTCTGATTTGTTGACATAAATCTGGGTAAAATAGCTCCTAATTATTGTTTTAATTTCATCTTCATTGGTGATCAATTCTTCCTTTTCATTTTTGATCCTGATAATTTGGTTTTTTTCTTTCTTTTTAAAAATAAAATTAACCAAAGGTTTATCTATTTTACTGTTTCCCTCCCATAAAATCAGTTTTAATTTTATTTCTTAGTTCAAGAATTTTCTTAATTTCAATTTTATTCATCTCTCCATTGGTTTTCAGTATTTCTGACTTCATATTTAATTGGGGATTAAGTTGTTCTTTTTCTAACTTTTTTAGATGCATGCTCAATTCATTGATCTCCTCTTTTTCTATTTTATTCACGTAAGCATTTAGAGATAAACAATTTTCCCTAAGAACTGTTTTGGTTGCATTCTATAAATTTTTGGTATGTTCTCTCATTGTTCTCATTCTCTAGGATGAAGTCATTGACTGTTTCTATGATTTGTTTTTTGAATCCACTCATTCTTTAGGATTTGATTATTTAATTCCCAATTAATTTTTAGTCTGTCTTTCCATGGCCCTTTATTGCATACATTTTTCATTGCATCATGATATGAAAAAGCGTGCATTTAATATTTCTGCCTTTCTGCTTTGGACTGTGATGTTTTTATACCCTAGTACATGGTCAATTTTTGTGTAGGTGCCATATACTGCTAAGAAAAAGATATATTCCTTTTTATCCCCATTCAAGTTTCTCCAGAGGTCTACGATATCTAACTTTTCTAAAATTCTATTCACCTCCTTAACTTCTTTCTTGTTCATTTTGTGGTTAGATTTATCTAGTTCTGAGAGGGGGAGGTTGAGGTCAGTGACTAGTATAGTTTTGCTGTTTCTTTCTGTAACTCTTGGTGGATTCTTTCAATGTCTATTTTGCTCTCTGGTTCCAGGATACCAGGGCAGTTTTCCTTGATAATTTCTTGAAATATGCTGTCCAAATCCTCCTTTTGATTATGACTTTTAATGATTCTGACATTGTCTCTCCTGGATTTATTTTCCAGGTCATTTGTTTTTCCAATGAAGTATTTGACATTTCTTTTATTTTTTTCATTCTTTTGAATTTGTTTGATTGATTTTTGATATCACATAGAGTCATTAGCTTCCACTTGGAAGCTAATGACTCTATGTGATATCAAAAATTCTAACTTTTTTAAAAGAGTTGTTTTCCTCAGTTATCGTACTTCTGTTTCCATTTGGTCAATTATAATTTTTTTTAAGGAGTTTTTTTTCCCCCGGTGGATTTTTGTTTCTCTTTTTTCCATTTAGCAAATTCTACTTTTTAAGCAGGTGTTTTCTTTTTCCAAGCTGTTGACTCTTTTTTTCATAATTCTCTTATATCCCTCTCATTTCTATTCCCAGTTTTTCCTTCTACCTGTCTTACATGATTTTTAAGCTTCCTTTTGAGCTCTTATATGAGTTTTTTCATGGGCTTGAGACCACTTCCTGTTTTACTTTGGGGCTTTTCCCATAAGTGTTTTGACACTGTTGTCCTCTTCTGAGTTTGTGTCTTGATCTTCCCAGTCACCATAATAACTTTCTATGATCAGATTATTTTGTTGTTGTTGTTTTTTGCTCACCTTTTCCTTTAAAAAATCGCTTTCCTTTTAAATTTGAGTTCTGCTCCGAGGGTGGAAGGGACACTGTTTCATGCTTCTTCTTCCAGGGACTGCAGGCTCTGCCTGTCTACCTAGTGCAATACTGATGTTGCCTGAGGCCCATGTAGGACCCTTGTGTCTGGTACTGCACTGAGGGGGTGGAGGTGGGGTGGCTGGCACTTTTGGAGGCTGTAGGGATCTGACAGCTCACCCAGGGCTGAGCTGGGGACCTTGTGCTGGTGTCCGGTGTGTGCTGGGGCTTGTGGGGGTGTCTTTACTTTTCCCTAGGATTACATTGAAATGTATGGCTGTCTGACTGATAGAGGCTGTCTGTTTACTCAGGGCTACACTGAATCACAAGGTGGTTCTCAGAGTTGGAGTCTGCCTACTCTCCTGGCAATACTGATGCAAGTGGGGGTCCTAGTGTTGGCATTTGCCTGCTCCACCACAGTGGGGCTCAGGATCTCCCACTGCTTTGTGGAGGTAGGTCTTGCTGCTGGTTGGCAGGTACACTTCCTGTCCTGGACTGTGCTCCCTTTTTATTCAAGCGAAACAGCTGTTTTCTGTGGATCTTCCAAGTTTGAGGTCTAAAAGCTTCATCTTTTTGCTGGTTCTGCTATTCCAGGATTTATTTTGGGATGCTATTTTGTACTGTTTGGAGGTTAATATGGAAGAATTATAGCAATTTACTGCTTACATCACCATCTTGGCTCCTGGAAGTCTAGTCATATAACAGTAATTATTAAACTGAGAGCCAGGTTTTTGATCCTAATTTCATTAATTGATCTCTTCCATTAACTTTTTTTAAACAAATGCTTTATTAACTTCTGTTTTACATCATTCATTTCCACCAGATTTTGAGTTACAATCATTCCCCCCCCCCCCGCCCTGTTTTTCCCCTACCCACCCTCCCAGAATAGCAGTCCCACAAGATATCGCTTCCTCCAATCTGCTCTCTCCCATACCTTCTCCCATACCCCCTTCGACTTTTCCATTAGAGGAAGGTGAAAATTTGTGTCCCAATGCCTGCACATCTTATCTCCCTATTACAAGCAAAAGAGTATTAATAATAGTATTTATATATATTTGAAACATTTAATCTTAAGACCTTGAATTTCACATCCATTTCCTTCCTCCCTTGTCACTCATTCCCTTTGGGAAGATAAGTAATTCAGTATATGTTGTACATATCTAGCTATGCAAAACATTATCATAGTAGATATATTGTAGAAGGCTGCTTATAATTCCCTCCCACTTATCCCACACCCCACCTGGTCCATTCCCTACATGATCCTGCCCCTCTTCTATAGTGGATACTTCCAACCTCCCCTCCCCCCAAGGATGCCTTCCCACCCATCATCCCTCCTCTCATCCCCCTTCCCCCTATTCTGCTGTAGGTTGAGATATCCCATTTAGTATGTATGTCATTCTCTCCCTGAACCAAATTCAATGAGAATGTGGTTTTGCCTTTTTGCCTTCCTATTCTCCCCCTCCCTTGCAACCACTTCCCCTTGCTTCTTCTACATGGGAGAGTTTACCCTACCCTGTCTCTCCCCATCTCCTCTTGCCACTTTCCTCTCTCACCTCATAATTTCATCCCTTAAGTATTCTCCCTTCCCAACAAATTCAACCTATGCCCTCTATTCATATATAACTGTAACCATATACACACACATTCACATATGTATTCATATGACCACACACCCTTCTTCCATTATTTTCATAGTGAGAAAGATTTCATCAGTCACAATTATTGTTTTTCCATATAGGAATGTAAATAGTTCAAATTTGATAAGTTCCTTTTGATTTCTTTTCCCTGATTACCTTCTCAGGCATATCTTGCTTCTTGCATCTGGATGTCAAATTTTCTATTCAATTCTGTTTTTTTCCTCAAGAATGCTTGAAAGTCCTCTATTCCACTGAATGACCATATTTTCCCCTGAAACAAAATACTCAGTTTTGCTGGGTAGGTGACCCTTGGGTTCATTCCCAGTTCTTTTGCCCTCTGGAATATCATATTCCATGCCATTTGATCCCTCAGTGTAGAAGCTGCCAGGTCCTGGGCTATTCTGATTGTGTTTCCACAATATTGAAATTGTTTCTTCCTGGATGCTTGTAGTATTTTCTCTTTGATCTGGGGATTCTGGAACCTGGCTATAATATTCCTGGGAGTTTTCTTTTTGGGATCTTTTTCAGGAGGTGATCGGTGGATTCTTTCAACCTCTATTTTGCCCTCTGGATCTAAACATCAGGGCAGTTTTCCTTGAGAATTTCTTGAAGGGTGATTTCTAGGTTCTTTCTTTGATCATGGCTTTCAGGTAGTCCAATAATTTTTAAATTGTCTCTCCTGGATCTATTTTCCAGGTCAGTGGTTTTTCCCATGAGATATTTCACATTGCCTTCTAATCTTTCATTTGTTTGGATCTGCTTAACAGCATCTTGATTTCTCATAAAGTCATTAGCTTCCATTTGCTCCAGTCTAACTCTGAAGGAATGAATCTCCTCAGTGAGCTTTTGAGATTCTTTTTCCATCTGGCAAATTCGACTTTTTAAGGCATTCTTCTCCTCATTGCCCTTTTGGGCCTCCTTTGCCATTTGAGTTAGTCTATTTTTTAAGGTGTTGTTTTCCTCAGTCAGGCTGTTGACCCTCATTTCATACTTTTCCTGCATCCTTCTCATTTCTCTTTCCAATTTTTCCTCCACTTCTTTTATTTGATTTTTACAGTCCTTCTTAAGGTCCTCTATGGCCTGCAACCCACTCATGTTTTCCCCTGGGGCTTTTGGAGCAGGACTTCTGACCTCACAGTCCTTTTCCCGCTCTATGCCTCCAAATAGGAGTCTAGGGTTGCAATTTTTTGTTTAATTTGTTTCCTTTGCCTTGGCATGTTGCCACTTAATTACTTGACTTTTGGGCTTTGTTACCACAGTATGTCTTTGCGACAGATAGGGGAATTTTTGTCCAGAACGTGTGGGAGGGCAACTTCCATTTCTGGCAAGCTGTAACACCCCCCCCCCCCACAACTTCCACCCCAGATCACAATCCAGATGCAGGGAGGTTAAAGCAAGAGCTGACTATTCCCCGCAAGACTGATTGCTGGATCTCCCTACAGTTCACATGCCAGGAGCTGGAGCTCCTCTGAAAACTACAAAATGGCATGTCTCCTCAGCCACTTCTAGTCCCCAGGGGAGGAAGCCGACGCATTCCCCAAATATTGGTCCCAAAGTCCATAGGGCACTAACCTCTCACTTTGTCCTAGCCATGTCTATGTTGATAATTCTGGAGTTGCCACAGCTGCTGGTGTTCTGGGGTCTCTATAGATCCAGGAGAAACAATCTAAAAATGATTGGACTACCTGAAAACCATGATTAAAGAAAGAATCTAGAAATCATCCTTCAAGAAATTCTCAAGGAAAATTGCCCTGAAGTTTTAGATACAGAGAGCAAAATAGAGGTTGAAAGAATCCACCGATCACCTCCTGAAAAAGATCCCAAAAAGAAAACTCCCAGGAATATTATAGCCAGGTTCCAGAATCCCCAGATCAAGGAGAAAATACTACAAGCATCCAAGAAGAAACAATTTTAATATTGTTGAAACACAATCAGAATAGCACAGAACCTGGCAGCTTCTACACTGAGGGATTAAAAGGCATGGTATATGATATTCCAGAGGGCAAAAGAGCGGGAATGAACCCAAAGGTCACCTACGCAGCAAAACTGAATATTTTGTTCCAGGGGAAAATATGGTCATTCAGTGGAATGGAGGACTTTCAAGCATTCTTGAGGAAAAAACCAGAGTTGAATAGAAAATTTGGCAAGATATGTCTGAGAAGGTAATCAGGGAAAAGAAATCAAAAGGAACTTATCAAAGTTGAGCTATTTACATTCCTATATGGAAAAACAATAACTGTGACTGATGAAATCTTTCTCACTATGAAAATAATGGAAAAAAGGGTGTATGGTCATATGAATACATATGTGAATGTGTGTATATATGTTTACAGTTGTACATGGATAGAGGGCATAGGTTGAATTTGTTGGGAAGGGAGGGTGAAATTATGAAGTGAGAGAGGAAAGTGGCAAGAGGAGATGGGGAGAGACAGAGTAGGGTAAACTATATCATGTAGAAGAAGCAAGGGGAAGTGGTTGCAAGGGAGGGGGAGAATAGGAAGGCAAAAAGGCAAAACCACATTCTCATTGAATTTGGTTCTGGGAGAGAATGACATACATACTAAATGGGATATCTCAACATGCAGCAGAATAGGGGGAAGGGGGATGAGAGGAGGGATGATGGATGGGAGGGCATCCTTGGGGGGAGGGGAGGTTGGAAGTACCCACTATGGAAGAGGGGCAGGATCATGTAGGGAATGGACCAGGTGGGGTGTGGGATAAGTGGGAGGGAATCATAAGCAGCCTTGTACAATATATCTACTATGGTAATGTTTTGCATAGCTAGACATGTACAACATATACTGAATTACTTATCTTTCCAGAGGGAATGGATGACAAGGGAGGAAGGAAATGTATCTGAAATTTGAGGTCTTAAGATTAAATGTTTCAAATATATATATATATATATATAAAATAAATACTATTATTAATACTCTTTTGCTTGTAATTGGGAGATAAGATGTGCAGGTATTGGGACACAAATTTTCACCTTCCTCTAATGGAAAAGTCGAAGGGGGTCTGGGAGAAAATATGGGAGAGAGCAGATTGGAGGAAGCGATATCTTGTGGGACTGCTATTCTGGGAGGGTGGTAGGGGAAAATCAGGGGGGAAAATAATTGTAACTCAAAATCTTGTGGAAATGAATGATGTAAAACAGAAGTTAATATAGCATTTGTTTAAAAAAATAGACTAATTGAAAGGGCAAAAGAGGCTCAAAAAGGCAATGAGGAGAAGAAAGCCTTAAGAGGCCAAATGTGCCAGATGGAAAAAGAATCTCAAAAGCTCACTGAGGAGAATCACTCCTTCAGGTAGTGATTTTATGAGAAATCAAGGTGCTGTTAAAGAGATCCAAACAAATGAAAGAATAGAAGGCAATGTGAAATATCTCATGGGAAAAACCATTGACTTGGAAAATAGATCCAGGAGGGATAATTTAAAAATTATTGGACTACCTGCTAGTCTGGGGTGGTGGGTAGGGGAAAAATGGGGAAAAACTTGTAACTCAAAATCTAATGGAAATGAATGATGTAAACTAGAAGTTAATAACGCATTAAAAAATGGCACCTATCCTACAGGGTTTCTTTGAGGATCAAAAGAATTAACGTGTATGTGTAAAGTGTGTTTCACACTTTAAAGCACTATATAAATGCCAGCTTTTACTGGATTCAGCACTCTTTCCTTTTCTTGAAAATTAGGACAATTTTTGTACTTCTCCAATCCTTTGACATCTCTTCATTTTTCTATGAGTTTTCAAATGTCAGCCACATTTGTTCAACAATCAAATCAAACTATTCTTCCAGCATTCGAGGAGATCATTTATTTGTGTCATGATTTCATCAAGTGAATCTTTGTACTCCCTAGCCCTTTCCTTACCTTGGTTGGACATCATCTCCTCAAATTCAATCTTCGTTCTGTCTTCTCCCAGTGAAAGGTCATTCTTCATGTCAGAAAACTGAAAAAAAAGTTAGAATTGAGCAGTTCTTTCTCCTTTCTGTTGCCAATTATAATTATCCTGTCCATCCATAGCAGTGGTCTTATCTTTTTTTTAATCTTTGTTTTTTTTCAACATAGCTTAAAAAGAGAAATAAAATCTGTATTTGCTGCTCTTAACCTTTCTTTTCAGCCTCAGTTCATTCTTTTCTTTATCATTCCTGACACTATCGTTAGAGTATTGTATCATGTATTTGGATTAATATTTTTTCTGCTCTTACTTACATCTTCTATATATACATTTAAAAATGGAAGTGTGTCCCTTGTGAGTTTAGTGAATTCCCTGTGAAGCAATGATAGCTAAGAACCAGTATGACTTTATGAAGAAGAGATCATTCCAGGCTAATCTCATTTCCTTTTTAAAATTTTTTGTTTTTGGATAGGGTCGTTGAATTGATGTTTCAAGAAATTTCTTAAGATTGAATTTACCTAGAGTTCAACAAAGCAAAATATCTCATGCTATTCTTGTGGGCTGCATGTCACCTGAGATAGCAAGGTGACTCAGTGGATAGAGCCCTAGGTCTGAAGTCAGGAAGACCTGAACTCAAATCTAGCCTCAGACAGTTACTAACTGTGTGATCCTGGGCAGATCACTTATCCTCTGTTTACTTCAGTTTCCTCATCTTGTGGGTAATAGTATTTACCTTTCAGGGTTATGAGGCTCAAATATAGTAATATCTGTAAAATGCTTAGGACAGTGTCTGGTACATAGTAGGTGTTATATAAATGCTAACTATTATTATTATTAATATTATTATTACTTGTACCACAAGCGAGCAGTTTGGACTGCTTACCTGATAGAATGACCCATAGGCTGCTATTTGCAAATAAAAACAAGGCAACAAACCACCAGTCTCCAGGTCCTTCACCTCTTGTCTGTGCATTTTTCAGAGAAAAAAATTATGTTATACTTTTTCAGAGTTGTTTCTTCCTTAAATGAAAAGTTTGTACCTGAGAGAATATCATTGACTCGTACTCAGACATTATGAAATAAACATAGTACTTTCCTTTGGTTCATTGCCATTAAAGAGTGGGCCAATTGTTCTAATTCTAATGTTGATATATCAGCAATGATATTCATTCCTTCATTCAATTCTCTGAGCATTTAAAAAAATTAATTTATTTTTAGTCTTCAACATTCACTTCCACAAAATTTTGCGTTCTAAATTTTCTCTCCATGTCTCCCCTGCTCCCACCCTAAGATGATGTGCATTCTAATTACATTTTCCTCAATATGCCCTCCTTTCTATCACTTCCCCCACCTTCTCTTATCTCCTTCCCTTCTATTTTCCTGTAGGGCAAGATCTATTTCTGTACCCTATTGCTTGTATATCTTATTTCCTAGTTGCATGTAAAAATAATTTTAACATCTATTCTTAAAACTTTTGAGTTTCAAATTCTCTCCCCTTCTCCCTCCTCTCCACCCTCATTGAGAAGGCAAGCAATGGGATACAGATTATACATGTGGAGTCATGCAAACCACGTCCATAAGTCATGTTGTGAAGGACTAACTATATTTCTCTCCATCCTTTCCTACCCCCCATTTATCCTATTCTCTCCTTTGACCCTGTCCCACCTCAAAAGTGTTTGCTTTTGATTCCCACCTCCCCCACTCTGCCCTCCCTCCTATCATCACCTCCTCTTGTCCCCTTCCCCCTACTTTCCTGCAGGGTAAGAAAAATATCCATACTCAATTGAATGTATATTTTATTCCTTTCTTACACCAAATCTGATGCAAGTAAGGTTTGCTCATTCCCTATTACCTTTCCCCCCTTCCCTTCTGTAAAAACTTTTTCTTGTCCCTTTTATGTGGGATGATTTATCCCATTCTACCTCTCCCTTTCTCCTTCTCCAAGTAAATTCCTCTCTCACCCATTAATTTTACTTTCTAGATATCATCCTTTCATATTCAACTTGTCCTGTGTCCTCTGTCTATATCTATGTCTATGTCTATGTCTATGTCTGTGTTTATGTCTATATGTATGTGTATGTGTGTATGTATAAAACTTCCAGCTACCCTAATACTGAGAAAAGTCTCATGAATTACAAATATCTTTCCATGTAGGAATGTAAACAGTTCTACTTGAATAAATCCTGTATGATTTCTCTTTCCTGTTTACCTTTTCATGCTTCTCTTGACTCTTGTATTTGAAAGTCAAATTTTCTATTCAGCTCTGTTCTTTTCATCAAGAGTGCCTGAAAGTAGGGTCGGCTAGGTGGCTCAGTGAATAGAGCACTGGCCCTGAAGTCAGGAGGACCTGAGATCAAATCTGGCCTCAGACACTTAACACACACACACACACACACACACACACACACACACACACACACACAAAACTAGCTGTGTGACCTTGGGCAAGTCACTTAACTCCAATTGCCCTACCTTCCCCTCTCCAAAAAGAAAAAAAAATGCCTGAAAGTCCTTTATTACATTAAATATCCATTTTTCTCCTGAAGTATTATATTTTTGCTGGGTAGGTGATCCTTGGTTTTAATACTAGCTCCTTTTACCTCTGGAATAACATATTCCAAGCCCTCTGATTCCTTAATGTAGAAGCTGCTAAATCTTGGGTTATCCTGATTGTATTTCCATAATATTTGAGTTATTTCTTTCTGGCTGCTTGCAACATTTTTTCCTTGGGCACTCTGGAATTTGGTTACAATTCAATGAGCATTTATTAATGCTATATTTCAGGACATTGTGTGAGTTGTAGGGATTCAAAGATAAAAATGAAATAGTTCCTGACCTCTAGGAGCTTATATTCTATTGGTTGGGGGAAATTTTTCTTTCTCTCTGTCTATGTCTCTCTGTCTCTGTCTCTGTGTCTCCACACATGCACACACACATACACACAGAGTGAATACAGAGTATATACAATGTCATCCCAAGTAATACCGTATGTGAGAGAGCACTAACCCATAATGAACATTGTCTAGTGCTAGATGATACCTTCTTTCACTGTACTTATAGTCCAGTAGGGAAAATAAAGCAAATTATAAGGGAATATTATGCATCTAGAGGATGATGAAAGCATAAGAAAGAAACATAGGGCTATTGGAATTCAAGTGAGGGAGAAATGACTCCAAGAAGGTTTCATGGAGAAGGAAGTATTTCAGTTGCCCCTTGGAGGGTCGGTATGATTACAACAAATAGAGTTGGTAGAAGACCTAGAGGGAACTGCTCAAACAAAATCCTTGAAAATAGAAAATGTTGGATATATTCCAAGAATGTGGAGAAATCTGGGTGGTCCTAGAGTTTTGGCTAAAGGAAAAGGATTAATATGAGATCAGACCTGAAAGACAGGATAGGACAGAAATGTAGGGGCCTGAATTATGGACTGAGGAATTTGGACTTCATTTGGTAGGCAATAGGGAATCCCTGAAGATTTTTGAGCATAGACATGGCAGCTAGAAATCTAATTTAGGAATATTAATCAATAGTTCAACCAAGGATTGTTGGTCATGGCAATGGAAGTATGAAGGAAGGAATGTCAGGGACAGGGCAAATGTAGAATCTGTAGGTCATAGTTGTTGATTGAATTCATTGGGAGCCTAGGAAAGGGGAAAAGCAAAGATGAGTTTTACATATGAAAACACTGGGAAGGTCAATGAGGAAGCTTTTCAAATAGGTAGGAGGCATGAATGTGATGGATTTTCTATGGGGAAGAGGTATCTTAAGCTTTGCAGATTTTAGTCTCATTTTTAGTGTTACATTAGTACTCTAACAGCATGTCCTCCCTCTACGAAAGATAATAAATACTGGCACTCTGATTTGAAGATCTCTATCCCATCCACAAATCAGAAACACTAGATCCATGATTGGCTGGAAAAGCTGTACGCCAGACTTTCTTAAATGCCCCAGCTTTTCATCCTGAAGCCTCACTCCAGACCTGGGATTCACACATTGGAAAATACCTTCTGCCCCTGGCTTCTCTCTGATTGGATAGCTCTTCCTAGAACCTCCTTTTAAGGAGGGCATTCATCACGTCTCATTCCTCTCAAAGCACTCCAGACTTCCTCTACTATTTGCCTCCACAGAGTACCTTTTTCCCTCTTCTTCAGCTCTCCCCTCTCCTTTCAGCTTTCTTTCATCTATTGTCTTCCTCCATTAGAATCCAAACTCCTTGAAGTCTGGGATCATCTTTCCTTCCACTTGCATTTGAATTCCCAGTGCTTAGAGTAGTGCCTGGAACATAGCAAGCATTTAATAAATTCTTGTTGACAGATTAATTTGTATGTGTATGTAAGCCCTTCAGCTTATCTTGCCTCTAATGGAATTCTGAACTGGGGAAAGGTTAGTGGATAGAAACACAAGTGAATGAGTAGCTAAGGAGGTAGGTTGATGATAATAGCTAATTTATATAAAGCAGAGGTTTTTAACCTGCAGTGTGTGAATTCGTTTCAATTTTTAAAAAAATACCTATATTTCTTTTCCTTTGTAATCTTATATATTTTATTTTATGCATTTAAAATATTATTCTGAATAGGGGTCTATTGCCTACACTAGACTGCCTGAGGGTTCCATGACAGCAAGAATGTAGAGCTTTAAAGTTTGCAAAATGTTTTATAGGTGCTACCTTATTTGAGCCTCATAACTACCCTAATGCAGTACATACTACAAGCATTATTACTGACATCTTATAGAAGAGGAAAATGACTTTTGGAGGCTTTAAGTGACTTACCTGTGGTCACACAGCAAGTAAATGTCAGAGTTGGATGAATTCTCCCTCCCCTTGCCCTTTTCATGTATTGACCTCTCTCCTTTTATAATGTTTGCTCCTTGAGGGCAGGGGTTGTCTCTATATTATATATGTGTATATATAGTATATATGTGTGTATATATAGTATATATGCACACACATATACAACAGTGTATATGTATATACATATATATATATATATATATATATATATATATATACACACATATATATCTATATCCCCGATGCTTAGCACTATGTCTAGAACATGATAAAAATGCCTCATAGTGCTTGTGGACTTATTTTGACTTAGAGACCTCCAATTTGGGCTCCCTCCCTACTTATTTTACTTTCTCTCTCTCTCTCTCTCTCTCTCTCATCCTCTAATAGGCAATAAGTCCTTGGAGGGAAAGAGACTGTGTGTTTTAAATGTCTCCATATCCCCAGCACCCAATATAGTGCTTCTCACAGAGAAGGCACTTAATAAACATCTGATGACTTGAATTGGTCAGGACCAAGCTTATCCTAGACAATGGTGTAATTTCCTGGAGCAATCTAATCCAGACCTTTTTTCCCAGGACATGCACTAGAATTAGAACCAGGCCAGTCTTCAGAAGTGGGTAGTAATTTGGAGAGAGGAAACAAGCTCCCATTTCCCATTCTTCATTGTGTGTGCATTTCATTTCTTTTTCTGTTGTTGTTGTTCATCCTCATTTGCAAAGAGGAGCAATGACACTTTTTCTGTAAACACAAAGGCATTATTTTAAGCATAGATTAGTTATTTACATGGGGGAAACTCATTTTAGTCTGGATCTGAAATTAAACGATTCTCAGAGGATCATGGATTCAAGACTATTTGGAGGCTAGAGAGAAATGGGCCCAGTAGATGAACAACTGGGCAGTGTGAATCTAATTAAGAAAAATGGCTTTAGAGGAGGCAGAAACTGAATCAAGAATAGGCATTGCAAAAAGCATAGAGGAGAAGGAAGAGCAGTTGATAAGTAAAAGGAACCTACAGAGTTGAGGTATAGAGTGAGGAGAAAAACCCTTTGAGGAATTTACTCCAAGCTGCCCTGGGGTGAAACTGAATAAATTAGTTTTAGGGCTCTGAAGGCTCAGATATCCCAGCTGTGTAATGGAAGAAAGGAAGCAAATGACTCAGAAGGGCTCCATACTGTCAAGAATGTAGTTTTGGGGCGGCTAGGTGGCATAGTAAGTAGAGCGCTGGCCCTGGAGTCAGAAGGACCTGAGTTAGGATCCGGCCTCAGACACTTAATGCACACACAAACAAAAAGCCATGTGACCTTGGGCAAGTTACTTAAACCCAATTGCCCTCCAAAAAGAAAAAAAAAGAATCTAGTTTTGACCTTGATCTAGTTTTGCCTCTATTATCTATCCAGAAAATCAAACTCCCCAAACCCTGACGCCCATAAGTGGAAAAACAAACAAATAAACCCATTGGGTTCAATTCTTGACTTGGTCACTGACTAACTGCTCAGTATTCAATAAATTTACCTCTGAGTTTTAGTTTACTCAGCTGTAATACAAAAGTATTGCATTTTATTTTTGTTCAGTCAGCCCTGTGACTGTGATGGAAGATAAGGTACACTGCATCCCAGCTCTGACATTTGCTAGCTATGTGATCTTGAGGAAAATCACTGAACCTTCCTCTGTCTCTTTTTCCCAATCTGTAAAATCTGATTGTTGGACTAGATGATTTCTAAGGGACTTTCCTAACTCTAATTCTTATGATCCTATGTCTGAGCCAGACAGGTCAGCAGCAAAGGTTGGTTAGAAAGTTTGTTTCTAAAGACCTGTCATTGCATATATTTACTAAAGTCCATGTTGCCTTCTGTCCTGTCTCTATCATCTTGACAAGTGGGCTACTATAATGTAACCTTTGTTATACACATAAGAACCAAGAATTTCTTTTGGCTTATGCTTATGTGGGCTCAAAAAAAAAAGGCAGGAAAATCCATATGACTCAAGGTTGGTTCAAATCAGTCATAGATACATGCAAGGGGTCTTGAAATTCTTAGTATAGTTTTAAGCTATTAAAGTTTTAAATTGCACTAAGACTTTTGGGACATCTTGTATTTCTTTTACGTTGTTGAGTTGTTTCAGTTGTGTCTGATTTCATGTGATCCCATTTGGGATTTTCATGGCAAAAGATACCATAGTCCTTTTCCATTTATTTCTTCAGCTCTCTCTCTTTTTTAATAGATGAGGAACTGAGGCAAACAGAGTTAAGTGACTTCCCCAGGGTCACATAGCTAGTAAATGTCTGAGGTCAGATTTGAACTCAGGAAGATGAACCTTCCTGACTTCAGGCCTGATACTCTATCCATAGTGCCACCTAGATGTCCTTTTATCTTAAGGTTTATACAAAATCAAAACAAGTGCCTAATTTATTGGAGGACATCATAAAGATGAAACTGCAATACAGGTAAGTATAAAAATGTA
Organism: Gymnobelideus leadbeateri; assembly: GCA_011680675.1. NCBI lineage: Eukaryota > Metazoa > Chordata > Mammalia > Diprotodontia > Petauridae > Gymnobelideus > Gymnobelideus leadbeateri. The sequence goes on from WOXC01006490.1 coordinate 290,386, forward strand.
CATTTATTCATATTACAAACAAGTAGTTGGGGAAGTAAATCTTTGTACAATAGGCTGTCATATGGAAGAGGTATTATATTGGTTCTACTTGGCCCTAGAGGGAAGGATAGGCAAGTGTGAAAGTTGCAGAGGCAGTTTGAAGTTTTCACTATTACATATACCCCCAAATCCAAAGGACTGGCTTGAGAGGTGGGTGGATTCCCCATTACTAGCGTTTTTCAAATAGACAGAGAAATGTCAGCCTAGGTGACAGGATAGATAGAGTGCTTGGGTTGGTGTGAGGAAAACCTGCATTCAAATCCTATCTATGTCTGATATTTGCTAGCAATGTGATCAGTCACCTTAACCTCTCTCAGACTCACTTTCCTCATCTGAGGGGCTTGGACTCTATGATTCCTAAGGTCCCTTCCAAATCAGAGATTCAGTGATACACTTTGTATTGCAAAGCAACCTTATATACTGCTGCTTAGTTTAGCTTTGGTTTGAATTGGTTCAGAAATGGCACAGTCTCAAGTTTGAGATGTATACACACACAAACATATATATATATATATATATATATATACATATATGTATATATAGTACTAGTTTTTAATGATGGTGATGATGATGATGAGAAAGGTCTCAATCAGTACGTCCCAATAGTTATGTCACAATCAGTAAATTTCAATGGTTATATGACAATCAGTAAGTCTCAATAGGTATCCAGTATCAGCACAATTGATCAGCACTGATAGGGGAATTATCTACATCTGGAGGTCCTGCCTGGGTTAGCCTCCAGAGTCCTGACGGGAAGGTCCCTAGCTATGCATCTGTACCATGGTGGGAAACTCCTGAAGTTGATCTAGGACTACGGGCCTTTGGTAGTTCCTTCTAACCAAGAAGGCATTTTTTCCAATTAAATGTGTGATTGGTGGGAGAGGAACTGTTCTCAAAACATCCTTGAGAGTGTTTCTATTTAGGCATATCTGATTCTGGAAAGAGTGGCCAGTCTTCCCTGGTAGCAGACATCATAAACAATCCTTTAGCTTCTAGCTAGGAATAAGATTAGTTAGAGTCAAATTGCAGGCATATCGAGTGAGGTCAGAATGTCCTTAATGAATTTATGCATATTTATTTTTATTTTTCTCATTATTTTGCAGCTTTAAGTGGTGACCTCCAGAAAGTAGAATTAATAGTAATAGTAATAATAATCATAGTTATCCCTTTTACATTGTGATTTTCCCCATTATGGTTTCACTATGTCATGAGTTGGTATAAGAAATTAAATGAGAATTTTTTTGGGAGTTTTGCAGAAGCTGCAGAAAATACTCAAAGACCAGCAAATGACACAGAGTCTATGACCAAACACTTGACCCAAAATTTACAATAAGGTACTCTAAACACCTCATAAAAGACAAAGAAAAGATTCAGACTTCTTTGGTATGAAAAGAGGGTCAAAAATTTTATGCAGATTAGCCAGATCCCCGGGGCAATACTCCTAAGCCCTCAATGTGAAAGCAATAATTGTAATAATTAATAATATTAACAGATAGCTTTTGTATAAACACTTGAAGCCTTGTAAAGTGCTTTATGAATATTATCGCATCACTTCATATGTTTGCCTACCAAGTGGAAAGCTTTATCAAAACTTTTCTGTCTCCTCTGCAAATGTGGATATTAACTTAATCCAGAGGGTTGATCTTGCTTTTGTCTCCAAATACTACATACTATAATCTTAAAATTCTTTAGGGAATTTGTTGAATGACTTCCGGGAATAAAGAATCTATTCTGGCTGCATACTAATTGCCCATGGAAACCAGCGACTCTCTTAACTGAATTTTGGGTCACAAAAATTATAGGTCACACAGCAGTGTCTCTTGGCCAGCAGGTGGCAGCAGTAACTTACTAGTGGAAACTAATCCTTGGTGTAAGACAGGTTTTTAAATGACCATGGAAAATAATCGCTGTCTTCCTGTACATTCTTTCTTCTCCAGGTTTTAATGACATCACTTTTACTTGATTTTCCTCTTACCTCTCTGATAATTCCTTGGGCTTCTTTCTTGGTTCATTCATCATAGCCTCCCTGGTTGTGAATATATGCCTCAAGGGAGGCCTCTTTGATCCCCTTCTCTTCTCTTTCTATGCAGTAAGGTCCAGATAAGTGTGATAATGAATCCTGTGGAGTGGCCACATTATTTGAATTTACACTGTATATTTCCACTTAACTGGAACCAATTAGCATATTTTTCAAAGAATAAGTTCAGATAGTACAAATTTAATTAATGCAGATATATCACTGGGTTTATTAATCACACATAATCATTACCTAGATTAATTTCTTTTCTTAGTGACTGTACCAGTCCCATGATCATTTCTACATAAATGATTCCCAGATTTCTATATATTTCTATATCCAACCTTTGTCTTTCTCGTGAGCTCTACCCTGCATCTGTAGGTATTTCTGGAAGACTTGAGTTCAAATCTAGCCTCAGACTAGCTCCATGACTAGCAAGTTACTTAACCTTTATTTGCCTCAGTTTATTCATGTGTAAAATGGTGATAATGGTTGTGTGACTCAAATGAGATAATAATTGTAAAGCACTTAGAACAATGCCCGGGACATTGTAAATACTATATAAATGTTAGCTATTATTATCATTTCTGACTACATTTCCTGTAAACATTTCAAATTCAAATTTGAAGGCTCAGATTTAAACATTGGCTCTGTTGCTTAGTCCCAGTGTATCCTTGGGTAAGTTACTCTAGGATTTTGGTCTTAGTTTCCTCATCTGTAAAATGAATGGGCTGGACTGGATGACCTTTAAGGACCTTTCCTATATTAAATCAATGATAAAAAAAGATCACTTTCATTTTAAGAAGGAAATTAACTCCTATTGTCATTATCTACTCCTGAAGCCTCTTCCTTTGATGAAGGAAGAACTGTAGGTTGGGCTTTCCATAGGATGAAAAAATTGAACAACCTTTCCACTATCCAAGGTTAGACACAAGAACTTTTAACTGATGGAACCCCTAAATAGTTGCACATTGCATACACATAAAATATCAGTAGCTAGGGAGGAGAGAACTATCAGTAAGGGTCCAGGAACCCGCCCCCCCCCCCCCCGCAACCCCCCAAATGGAACACAATCCCGAAATGTCTTTGTATGGCCAAACTTCAGCAACTTGGTCATAAATAGAGTTTCTTCTTCCCAATTCAGGTAGTTAGAGATTTTAGTTTCCTTTCTAGGGTATTTGGGCATCTTCTTCAGTCTATTAGCAAAGACCCAACCTGGATGAGACCTAAACCTATTGGAGTGATCCCAGAATTAAATCTGTTCTGCTAAGATTTGGATTTGGGATCTGTTAGTACTTTTGAAAGCAAAGATAAAACACATTCCCCTTCCTTCCATTCCCTGCTCCCAATGCATGGACTTTCCAAATGTGTAGCTATGGGGGGAAAGGCAATTCCACAAGTTAAGCATTTCAGTATGTATTAAATGCCAAATAGATAAAAGACCATATGCCAGATGCAGAAGAGTAAAGAAGATATGGTTTCTGAGGAACTTAGAATCCAGATAGAGAGATGACAGATACACATAGAAAGACCAGGAAGTGGGTTATATTTGAATGATTTGGGACCAGAGGACTGAGGTATAAACCCCACCTCTGTGAATTACTACCTGTAAGATTTTGGGCAAGTTACTTCTCCCTGGGTTTCAGTTCCTTATCTGTAAAACAAAGGTCTAGGAGCTAAATAGGTTTTAAAATCCTTTTAAGCAATTAATCTGTGATTTAATGGCTAACAATGAAACACACACACAGACACAGACATAGACATAGACACAGACACACACAGAATCACACACAGACACACACATGCACATACACAGACACAGGCACACAGACACAGACACACACCCCTTTGCTCCAACTAGTCTTGAGAATAGAGCTGTAGGAGGAAACCTAGCCGGCTATATTGATTGGCCTTTTTTCTTGAACTAAAATAATCTGGGGGATGCCCTCTAGAGGACAAGGGTGGTAAAGGGACTATTTCTTGTTTTGTCTTTTTCTCTCCAGAATCTAGAGCTAGAATGAGAACAAAGATCTCTTGATTTCAATTCTCTAAACAGAATCCTTGTTTGATTCTGTGTGAGTCATTCATCATTGTGCTTTAGTTTCCCCAACATTAAAATTTCATAATGTAAATACACATATGTTAACATGATAAATTATCCATTTCAGTGCATGTTGAAAGTACAAAGCAATGAGTACTGACTTCTTAATGCACTCTGGGTACCAGTTGAGGATACATTTAAGCTGATGTTCAGTAGACAGAGTCTACGTGTAATTGAAAATCAGATTTTCTGAGGCATTTGTCTTTTCTCCTTATCCCTGGAGTACAATCAATTTCCCCTAGAATAAAGAAATAATTAGGTCTATTACATAGCAACATACCAAAAAAACTTCCTCAGGAACTTAATATAACATGGAATTTAGGCTAGAGACTTGACATGAGGATTTCATGTTTCTCATCATATATGAAGTTTGGAAGGAATTGAGGATGGTGAATATATGCCAACATTTCCATGCAATTATGATTGCATTAATATGGACACTCCCACCAACAATGAAGAATTTAGTTCATTACTATCTGGCTATCCTGTGTGATTTGAGTTTAGCACTAAGAAGGGAAGGGCCATGTGACTAACAAGATGACAAATAGTAATTTTTTTTGCAAACTTCTTAAACCCCCAAACTTTAAAAGAAAGGAATTATACACCAGATGTAAAGTGATTACATTGTATTCCACAGTAAAAGGAGACAAATCCTTTGTATCAGATAATAATCTATATGTTAACACATTACTTTAGAGCTTTCACTTAGTACCCCTCCCCTAACAAACTCCACATGCTTGAATAAGTGAGCACAAGCAAATTTGCAAACTTGTGACTGGGGATTCTTCAACAGAAATCCCATGTGGCTTCAGTAAATGACCAAATATCCCCCTCCTACTCCAAGAGAAGCAGCTGATTCTGCCCAGCCCTATCAAGGAAAGGAAAAGCAGGAGCTAGGTTAAGAACATTTCCTGGGTTGTATTCAAGCTAGCAGAGAAGGAAATGGGAAACCATTCCAGTATCTTTTCAGAGAAAACTACAAATGGGGTCATGAAGAGTCTGGCACGTCTCAAATGACTCAACAACAATTCAAGATGAAGAACCCGATGCAAGAAGGACTAGAAAATTAGTCAGGCAACTTTTAAACGAATGCATTAGATTCCATCTTATAAAAAGTGTTCTGTTATGAATTCCTTAGTGTGATTTCATCCTCCTAAAGGGGGAATGAATAATGCCAAGCATAAAAATTGGGTTCTATTTATTTTTGTTCATATTTGAGTTTTTTAGATGAGTCAACATGACAAATGACCAACCTAAAAATGTAAAGCTTCTAGTTTAAAAGTTTTCAAACTTGATTTATAATAGTAGAGACATAGGGGTTGAGTTCACTTTCATCATCTGATCTGGTTATTGGCAAAGTAATTTAAAATTGTGTTAAGACCAGTTTTGTAGGAGATTTCCTAACAGAGAAAGAGGATCTCTACAAGTGACCTGAGTCTAAGAAGACAGCTGGAAACTGCTCTGAGACTACACCCAGACCAGAATGCTGAATCAGATGGTATCTCAAGAATCTCAAGCTGTATGAGATGAGACTTCTGAGTCTTAAATGGACATTTTTTTTACTGTTTACTTTTTCCTTTTGCATCTTTTATCTGCACAAGTTTGCGACTTTGCTTGTTCTCACTTCTGCAAGCATGTGGAGTTGTTTAGGGGAAGGGTACTAAGTGAGAGCTCTAAATATTAAAGTAATGTGTTAATATATGAGATTTTTACCTGATACAAAGGGTTTGTCTTCTTTTACTGTGGAATACACTGTAATCACTTTATATCTGATGTATAATTCCTTACAGTTCCCCAAAGGGGACTGCCCCCTTTGGTTTTGTCAATGTGTCAATCAATTTCTCCCCTTTCCCCCCTCACATTGTTACCTAATATAAGCCCCATAGTTAAGAACCCTTGATGACATGTTTGTAATTTCAGTTAGTGATTCATTGGGGAGACTTCTCTTTTGTATTTAATAAGTAACTATTATATTAGGACTGAGGTTTCCCCCTTTTCTACTTCCTCATACAGAAACCAACCAATGCGGGAAATTTCTCTTAGAGATTAGAAAACATTGATTGTCCCTTTTATCAAGACAGGTAATCTTGCCCTGTGTGAGTTCTCCATAACGTAGTCTTCTTGTCAAGCATATGTCTGGCATTCAAACAATGTGATCAGTCTATCAGAGTTGCACTCTCTGTAGTTGAATTTGAATGCTTGGCAGTTTAGTTCAAGAAAGGACCTCAGTGTCTGGTATCTTAACCTGCCAGGCGATCTTCAGAATCTTCCTAAGACAATTGAGATGGAAGTCAGTTTCTTGGCATAGTGATAGTATATTGTTCAGGTTTCCCAGCATAGAACAATGAGGTCATCACAGTGGCTCTATAGACCTTCAGTTTGGTAGTCAGTCTAATACCTCTTCCCTCCCACACTTTCCTTTGGAGCCTCTCAAACACTGAACTAGCTCTGGCAATGTGTGTGTCAACCTCATTATCAACGTACACTTCCCTGGAAAGTATACTGCTAAAATAAATGAACATCCACAGTATTCAGAACTTCTCCATTTGTTGTAGCTGATGGTTCCACATGTGGATGGTGTGGTACTGGCTGATGGAGCACCTGTATTTTTTTTGGTGTTAATTTTTAGGCCAAAATTATTAGCACAAGCAGCAGAGAATTGAACCATACTTTGTTTCATTTCAGCTTCATAGGCTGCATTGAGTGCACAATCATCTGCAGACAAAAAAGTCAACACTCCCTTCATGTTGGTCTTGGCTTGTAGCCTTTTCAAGTTGAAGAATTTACCATCAGTGCATGTGAAGACTTACCCTGGTGGAATGGGCAGATGAGAACAATTTGTTCCAGTGGCCATGAAGGCAGCTGAAGCAGGCACTGTGGAATGCTTAGAATTTTGTTAGACATTGAAGATGATGAGGTCACCTACTATCAGTCAATAGTAATTAGCAGCTCAGTGGCACAGTGGATAGAATTCTGGACCTGGAATCAGGCAGAACCCTCTTCCTGAGTTCAAATCTGGTCTCAGAAACATATTATTTATGTGACCCTGGGAAAATCACTTAACCCTGTTTGCCTTAGTCTCTTCATCTGCAAAATGATCTGGAAAAGGAAATGGCAAACCACTTTAGTATCTTTTCCAAAAAACCTCCAAATGGGGTCACAAAGAGTTGGACACAACTGAACAACAACAGTACCTGACTTTATTCTTCAGGGACATTTCTTTCCACTTCATATAGGGTGTAGAGTCATTTTAGAAACTCATTTAATAGAGCAACACTTTATCACTTCTGTTACCTGCTTATTACTTTCTGTTGATTACATTACATGTAGTTGAGTTGGGAGAAAGAACCAACTACCCCAAATCTAATCCCCTTTCAAAAACTTGAAGACAACCACTGGACTCTTTCAAGTTTTTGATTCTCTAGGTTAAACATCCCATTCACATACATCTTTTGGTCTTATGCAGACTTCTCAATGTCCATCTAACATGTTTCCCAGACCTAACATACTCCAGATGTGGCATTAACCAGGGCAGAGTAGCAGAAAGGGGAATGGGAAAAGTATCATGTAGCCTTTGCTATGTGCCAGGCACTATGCTAAGCACCTTACAAATATTTCAATGGTACTATCACATCTTTAGTTCTTGGCACTCTGATTCTATTAACAAAGTCTAAGATTACATTGAAAGACTTCCTGACCTTGTGGTTAAAGAGTTGGTTTTAGAGTCAAGAAGACTTGGGTACAAGTGTCACATCTAATACATACTGGATGTTTGATGTTCATTTTATCTTTTAGTTCGCCAAGCGACTAAGGCTATGCATTGCAAAGCAGGTGCCATTCTGTGTAGGTGGAGGGAATTTCTTCCCTAGGAATTCCCTACCCCAGTAAAATAATAGGTGTCCAAGATAAAAGTTAATTTGCTTTTTTTAAAATAGGTTTTCATACCACACTGTGGTCCACATTGAGCCTTTAATCCATTCAAATCCCATACCTTATTCATTTAGATCCAATTTGCCTCCCTAGTCTGTTCTTGGGCCCCTGAATTTTTAAAAGCCCAAATGTGTTTACATTTATCCCTATTAAATGGAATCTAAAAAAATGAGATATGCTTAATATATTGGAGCGTTTTTCATCTTATTATAATCAACCCATTGTTCTAGCCTGTCAAGATCTTTTTACAATCTACTTATGAACTGAATGTGAGAAGAGAGAAATTAATAAGTCTTCAGTGATTAAAAAGTAAATTGCTGCATGCAATTTAGAAAATCACAAAGTAAAATTAAAATACATAGAAGGGAGTTAGGGACAGAAACAAAAGCTAATCAGCTGCATGGAGGTACTAAAATAAAAATCAGGGAAATGATTGAAGATGGCATCATACCCATTCTTCTCATGTCTAACAGGAAAGAAATTAAGACAGCTTCTGATTAAAACATACTGCACCCCAGTAGGCATCATCAGTGAAGCTGAGAGGAAAGGGAGTGCTGTAAAGATTCATCAACATGAAGTGAAAACATCTGGATGGTGATTGAAGAATTTTGTTAATTATTTATATGTTTTGTCTATATAACATGGAAAAACATCTGGATGTTTCTTGCCGTTAAGATGCTTGGATAAAACATCCGTGTATATATCTGATTTTTTCATTACGGTGTTTTGGTACTGTGGAGATTCAGGCTGGCATTCTCCCAGTTCAGATGCTTCCTTGTCAAAGGCACCTGGGCTGTTTTAAAACATTTTTAATTGCCTCGTGGAATACCAGCCCTCTACCACATACAGAGTATGCATTCACTTGCATAGTATTATTAGAGACATACATAAGAAAGAACTTTCCCTACCACTAAATAATTCCAATTCTCTTTCCCTTCATCTCTTCCTTCTTAGGTCTTATTTTGAGGAGACAACTTAGGACACTGCCTAGGAGGGCTAATTCAGGTAGGTATCCATAAGGAAACTTAGGTAGGGTTCATTCTGAAGCCCCAAGGGACACTGACAGGGACAAAAGAGAGGTGCTGCGAAGATGGTTGTTGTTATTGAAGACTTAGTCAGGGCTACCTCTCTGTGGCCTTTTAAAAAATCACTTCTCCTCTCTTTCTGTACTCAAACCATAGGAATCAGCTCTGGTTCTGAGTTTTTCTAAACCAACTTGTGAAACTGACTTGGAAAAATTATTACCAAGTCTGATCAATAGGGGGCAGCAAAGTCTAGAGTCAGAACATCAAGCTGATGGCTAGACCTAGTTCTTTCACTTGAGGAGGTTTCATTGTTTCATTTGATTTAAAATTCAGAGACCTTGGGGATTCATCTACAGATAGCTCTTGCTTTATGAAAATTCATATTATATAAATCTGACTTACATAAAGAATTTCAGAAAGAAATTAAAGACTAGTAGAGGATAATATTGCTATTGCCAGATATACAAGGAAAAAAAAGAGGCCATTATCCAAACATCTTTGTATAAAACATCTGTAACCATTGGTGATAAAGGCTAGGTGCAGAGAGTGGAGAAGGGGCAACATACTGTGCGCTTACATTAATGTTTCTGTAGAGTACTATGTATACGTTATTATCACTTTACCTTCCATTTCATAATTCTGTTTATCATGGTACAGTATTTAATATGTCTGCATTTTAGTACATTTTATGATGTATAAAAGTGTCATTTTGTGTATGCCTTTGTTATGTAGGCCAAGTGAAGAGGGTGCCTAGTGTCAAATTCACATTGCATAAAAAATCGCTTTACATAGAGGAATGGTTCATTTATAAAAAGAGAACTGTCTGTGTTCATCTTTTCATTTTATGGTGGAGAAAACTGATTTCTGGAAAGCATATACTACTTGCCCAAGGTTGCCCAAGTAGTAGATGCCAATGCTGATATTTGAATCTAGGTCTTCTGACTTAAAATCTAATATTCTTACTACTACATCCAGGGGTGGCCTGGTAGATGTTTAACTACTGGCTATTTCCCCTTGTAATGCCAAGCACAAGCAACTTCCAGGTTCAGATTATGAGCATAGTAAACCCCATTTATTCAGTGTCAGATTAAGGCAAGACATTTGCAGAAAATCAAAATACATCATTCTCCATGTGTAACTCAATAATTTAGTAAGTCCTTAATTCAATCAGAAAATACTAAGGTCCAAATACTCCATCCCTGGGTAGTGCTTCATTTAGTCAATCACAAAGTCTTCTCTCTATTCAGCTGGAGATTAGTTTCCAATCATAAACAAAGTGCATTCATTTGGTCAGTCACAAAGAACAAAAATCAAAATACCCCATCCCTGGATCACAACTGAATTACAATTATCAGTGACCACCAAATGCTTTCTCAAAGGGGCAGTGGAGAGCACAAAGGCCATCTACCCCTAAGCCACAACAAAGTTACTAACATCATCACAACATTCAATATCCAAGGAGAGGTCTTATCTTCATCTTTACCTGAGGCAAGTTCTCAGCAATCCCTGTTTCCTGGAAGACAAAGCTTAACAAAGCCACAGGGTCCTCATCAATTCACTCTCAGCCTGCAAGACCCTCTTCCAGGATTTCTGTAAACATACAACAAGAAAATTCTCCTTCAGGGCTTCTGAGCCAACAGCAAGGTTCCAGGACCTCTGCAACAACAGTACTGTCCTTCACCAGCAGACAAATCTGGCAAAATAACATCAAAACAGATAGAACAAATACCAGCACCACAGTCATGCCTCCTCAGTTCTCTGTAGCTCCAGGTGGCAGTTCTCAAAAGTCCTGGGCAGCTGCAACTGGCTCTCAGCAAACTGGGTAGCTTCAGACAGCAGTGCTCTCTCTCTCTTAGCAACTCTGGCCCCTGGCAATTCTCTCTCTTTCTCTGCCTCCATGATGCTGCTCCCAAAAGTTCTGCTGGCCTCTCTTTGCTTGGGCCTCTCTATCCACAGCATGAGCTCCCCCCAGTTCAGCCTCCTCTCCTCACATCAACAAGTCCATCCCACAAGTGGGATTCAAAAGCTTTGGGTTTACACTTAACCCCAAAACCAAGCCAATACAAGGGCATCTTTAAATTCCATTACCATTACACCCCTAAAAGTATTAATGACACATTTTTATAATTAATAGGATAGAAAGACTTTCCCATAACTTTCTTAAGTCTAGAAAAAAAAAACACAAAAAATCAAGTCCTAATTTATAGGATGTGCTGATTACTAATGTGTAAACGTCCATATTAAAAATTCAACAATCAACTTTTTGGCTCGAGCACACCAGTGAATTCCACTACCTCCTGTGTTTTCATGTAGCCAAAGGAATTGGATACTAGATTCTAGGGTGATTCCAAACTTGAAGTATAGTTAGTTTAGGAATTATGAAGTCAATCACGTGAAACTGAGAGGGTGGGACTTAGCAAGGCCATTGGGAGAATTTAAGGAGTGAAGTCCCGAGTTTTAAGGTGATTCTTTTTTTTTATTTTGGCTTTTTGGAGGGCAATTGGGGTTAATGACTTGCCTAAGGTCACTTGGCTAGTTTTTGTGTTAAGTGTCTGAGGCCAGATTTGAGCTCAGGTCCTCTTGATTCCAGGGCCAGTGCTGTATTCATTGCACCACCTAGTTGCCCTTAAGGTGATTCTTGTGAGGAATATATAAAATGCTAAGCTTAGTTTGAAGCATGTCCCAAAGCAACTGGAACTTCTAATGTACCTGCAGGTCTAGCAGCCTGTGGTCTCAAATGGGTGCCTCCTGGCTATTGGATTTTAATTAATTTCAGTTCTGAGTTATGTGACAGAAAGGGTTATGATCTAGAACTGGATGGGAACTTTGAGACCACCTATTCCAACCCCCTGTATAACCAAAGAGGAAAAAGACATTAGAATCTTGGGAGGAGCATCTACCTTAAGCAATCAGGAGGAAGAAGATGCAGCAAATAAGACAGAAGGTTTGGTTGGAGAATCAGGATGGTGTGGCATCTTTAAAGGTAAGTTAGGAGAGAGTATCCAGAGGGGACTGGTAGTGAAATATAAAAAACAAACTATAGAGCATTCAAGGAGGATGATGACTGGAAGAAACCCCAAATATTGGATTTGGCAGCTGAGAGGTCACTGGTAACCTAGAAGAGAGTTTTAATAGATTAATGGAGATAGAAGCCATATAGCAAGAAGTTGAAGGGGACAGTTAATTGGTTCAGAGGATGCAGCGCTGGTCCCAGAGTCAGTAAGACTCATCTTCATGAGTTCAAATCCAGTCTCAGATGCTTATTAGCTGTGCAACCCTGGGCAAGTCACTTAACCGTCCTTGTCCCAGTTCCTCTTTTATAAAATGAGCCAGAAAGCAAATAGTAAGCTACTCCAGTATGTCAGGAAAACTCTAAATGGGATTAGAGAGAGTCAGGTATGACTAAAAAAAACAACTCAACAACAATAACAAAAAGCAAGAGGTTGAAGAGAGAATCGGTAGTGTATAAATAGAATTTTGGGGCATAGATGACTTTATCTAAAGGTTTTGGAGTGAAGATGAAGGAAAATGGAGCAATAGGAGCAATAGTTGGCATACTATAGTTCTGGGAAGCTTGAGGGAACTTGAGCGTGAGATAGAGAGATAGGAAAGAGCTAAAAGTGAGAGTTTGCATGGATAGCAGGACTCTGGCCTTCTCCAGGGTGAGGTCAGCTACATCTCCCTCTAAGAACTTTAGAGGTCACCCTGAAGGCATGTCTTTCTCTAATGCTATCAATGTGACCTTCTATTCTGGCATGATCCCCCCCCACTCCCTCCCTCTATAAGCTACCAGTGATTAGCACAGCTCCATTTAAGGAGTTAAAACCAGTTTGCTTTTTACAAAGGAACATTTTCTTTAAAGATATGGCAAAAGCAAAGGTACAAATATTATACCCCCCCCTAACTCCCATCATACTTTCTTTATACTATCTTAAGTCCCTGGAGAAAGTGGGCTCAGACTTAAAGCAGATTTAGACTACATAACATTTTCCCCACTAAGTTCACTTCTAAATATGTCATATCTAATGAATTTATGAGTCTGTATTCTACTACAGTTGAGCTGTGTAAACTATGTTACTCAAGGCATCTCTTGTCATTGTCTGACTTCCAGCAAATCTTAGCATGAACTCCAGCTATTGGACTTCTGTGCCTTGTTCTCCTGACTTTTCAAAGTTTCCAGAATCATAACCATCTTCTCTCCATCCAAAAGTGGGAAAGAATGGGTACAAAGGAGAAGGAAGCAACATTAGGGCCGTGCTAGTGTGACTCCACAGCCCTGGTGCAGAGATAAGGCCTTGAAGTCTTTCTCTCCTCTGCAGACTTAATCCTTGCCTCCTCACTTGAACACAGCTAGGCAGGAGTAAAGACAAGGTCTAACTCTGACTGGTTTGTGCCTTTTGAATGCAGGCTAGTTCTACCTCCAGAGCTGATCAAAAAGGGCTCTTCCTTACCATATGATTTATGCACTGGAAGGAGTTGTAGAATGCCTGCACATGCTCCAAAGACCTCATTAAGGACTAAATCAGATGAACCTGCTTCTCATGCTTTTAAGAGGGGGCTCATTAGCTGTGGAAGATTGGAAATGACTGCTAGAGCTGGGTCAAAGTCCTAAGGAGGTTGGTGGGACTAAGATCCAGGTGAAGGTTGAATTTAGTCTTGGCAAAAAGCAAAGATACTTCTTCAGAAATAGGATGAAAGGAAAAGGGGGTGGATGATGATGCTGAGGAATTTTGAGAAGTGTTGGAGGGGAGAGGAGTACATTTTTCTCAGGTGACCTCAATCTTCTCAATGAAGTAGGAGGCTGACTCATCTGCAGTAAATGTGAGGTGTGGGAGTGTGGTTGGGGGCTTGAGGAGGAAAAAAAAGATTTGGAACAGTCACTCCATACCTAACAGATTGCTACAGAAAAGAGATATGAAAATGGGAATGGAGCAACACTGAAAACAAACCTCATTTACTTCACCTTTTTTTGTTTCAGAACCAGCTCTGGATCAGGGCTTAGTTCAATTAAAAGAACACAGGTCTTTAGGTAAGGAGACCTAAGGAGGAGTTCTAACTCTGATACTAGTTGTCTGATCCCAAGTAAGACACTTAAATCTCTGGGTCTGTGTCCACACCTGTAAGATGAAGATTACAGTACTTAAACTAGCATTGTTTGGAGGAAAGCGTGTGTGTGTGTGTGTGTGTGTGTGTGTGTGTGTGTGTGTGTGTGTGTGTTAATGAAGGGATCCTTAATGAAAGGCCATTATATTATTTACTTTATATAAGGAAATTTAGTATACATACATGTATGTATATGAATATGTGAACATATGGCCCTTGGGGTCAACTCTTTTTTTTTTTTTAAACAAATACTTTATTAACTTCTGTTTTACATCGTTCATTTCCACCAGATTTTGAGTTACAATCATTTTCCCCCCATTATTCCCCTACCCACCCTCCCAGAATAGCAGTCCCACAAGATATCGCTTCCTCCAATCTGCTCTCTCCCATACCTTCTCCCATACCCCCTTCGACTTTTCCATTAGAGGAAGGTGAATCTTTGTGTCCCAATGCCTGCACATCTTATCTCCCCATTACAAGCAAAAGAGTATTAATAATAGTATTTATATATATTTGAAACATTTAATGTTAAGACCTCGAATTTCAGATCCATTTCCTTCCTCCCTTGTCACCCATTCCCTCTTGGGAGATAAGTAATTCAATATATGTTGTACATGTCTAGCTATGCAAAACATTATCATAGTAGATATATTGTACAAGGCTGCTTATAATTCCCTCCCACTCGTCCCACCCCCCACCTGGTCCATTCCCTACATGATCCTGTCCCTCTTCTATAGTGGGTACTTCCAACCTCCCCTCACCCCAAGGATGCCCTCCCATCCATCATCTCTCCTCTCATCCCCTTCCCCCTATCCTGCTGCAGGTTGAGATATCCCATTTAGTATGTATGTCATTTTCTCCCTGAACCAAATTCAATGTGAATGTGGTTTTGCCTTTTTAGCCTTCCTTATTCTCCCCTCCTTTGCACCCACTTCCCCTACATGAGATAGTTTACCCTACCATGTCTCTCCCCATCTCCTCTTGCCACTTTCCTTTCTCACCTCATAATTTCATCCCTTGAGTACTCTCCCTTCCCAACAAAATCAACCTATGCCCTCTATCCATATATAACTGTAGCCATATACACACACATTCACATATGTATTCGTATGACCACACCCCTTCTTCCATTATTTTCATAGTGAGAAAGATATCATCAGTCGCAGATATTGCTTTTCCATATAGGAATGTAAATAGTTCAACTTTGATAAGTTCCTTTTGATTTCTTTTCCCTGATTACCTTCTCAGGCATCTCTTACTTCTTGCGTCTGGATGTCAAATTTTCTATTCAACTCTGGTTTTTTCCTCAAGAATGCTTGAAAGTCCCCTATTCCACTGAATGACCATATTTTCCCCTGAAACAAAATACTCAGTTTTGCTGGGTAGGTGACCCTTGGGTTCAGTCCCACCTCTTTTCCCCTCTGGAATATCATATTCCATGCCCTTTGATCCCTCAGTGTAGAAGCTGCCAGGTCCTGGGCTATTCTGATTGTGTTTCCACAATATTGAAATTGTTTCTTCCTGGCTGCTTGTAGTATTTTCTCCTTGATCTGGGGATTCTGGAACCTGGCTATAATATTCCTGGGAGTTTTCTTTTGGGGATCTTTTTCAGGAGGTGATCTGTGGATTCTTTCAACCTCTATTTTGCCCTCTGGGTCTAAAACATCAGGGCAGTTTTCCTTGAGAATTTCTTGAAGGCTGATTTTTAGGTTCTTTCTTTGATCATGGCTTTCAGGTAGTCCAATAATTTTTAAATTATCTCTCCTGGATCTATTTTCCAGGTCAGTGGTTTTTCCCATGAGATATTTCACATTGCCTTCTATTCTTTCATTTGTTTGGATCTGTTTAATAGTATCTTGATTTCTCATAAAGTCACTAGCTTTCATTTGCTCCAGTCTAACTCTGAAGGAATGAATCTCCTCAGTGAGCTTTTGAGATTCTTTTTCCATCTGGCAAATTCGACTTTTTAAGGCATTCTTCTCCTCAATGCCCTTTGGGCCTCCTTTGCCATTTGAGCTAGTCTATTTTTTAAGGTGTTGTTTTCCTCAGTCAGGCTGTTGACCCTCATTTCATACTTTTCCTGCATCCTTCTCATTTCTCTTTCTAATTTTTCCTCCACTTCTCTTATTTGATTTTTTAAAGTCCTTCTTAAGGTCCTCTATGGCCTGCAACCCACTCATGTTTTCCCCTGGGGCTTTTGGAGCAGGACTTCTGACCTCACAGTCCTTTTCCCGCTCTATGCCCCAAAAATAGGAGTCTAGGGTTGCATTTTTCTGTTTCCTTTGCCTTGGCATGTTGCCACTTAATTGCTTGACTTTTGGGCTTGTTGCCACACTATGGCTTTAAGGCCAGCTAGAGGAATTTTCGTCCCGAACGTGTGGGGGGCAACTTCCGTTTCTGGCAAGCTGTAAACCCACCCACAATTTCCACCCTAGATCACAATCCAGATCCAGGGAGGTTAAAGCAAGAGCGATTACCCCCCAAGACTGATCGCTGGATCTCCCCACGATTTGTAGGCTGGGAGCCGGAAATGCCTCTGAAAACTACAAAGTGGCGTGTCTCCTCAGCAGCTTCTAGCCCCCAGGGGAGGGAGCTGACGCATTCCCCAAATACAGGTCCCAAAGTCCATAGGACACTAACCTCTTACTTTGTCCTAGGCAAGTCTATGTTGATAATTCTGGCGTCTCCACAGTTCCTGGTGTTCTGGGGTTCCTCCAGCCGGCTGCTGGCCCTGCCGCCCTGGGGCTAAAACCTCGGCTCACGTGGACCTGGGCTCGGCTCGGCTCCTGTGCTCTGCGCACTGCCGGCTCCCAGACCACTGCGCTGGTCCTTCCTGCAGGGTGCTGGGCTGTCCTCAGCGGGAGGTTAGCTTCTCTGTGTCGTTCTGTGGGTGCTGGGGCTCCAGAAATTTTTCAGAGTCCTTTTTTACATAGTTTGTGGAGAATCTGGGGGCAGAGAGGCTTGGATGAGCTGTTTCTACTCCGCCATCTTGGCTCCGCCCCCCGGGGTCAACTCTTAAAGATGATCCCCCAGGGAATGGATATTCCAGGTTTAAGGTACTCTATGGGTCTATCTGATATGAAATCATAGCTCATGAGCTCCCACCAATGTATTTTTTACCTTTAGAGATCAGAGGATATAATTATGTCAAAACAAAGGCATTTTAAAGACTGGCATAGTATGAAAGATAGTGACAAAACATCTCCCAGCCACTCCACCCCCTAGGGCATATGATTTCCCCCAGAGCATCAGCAGGAAGAGAGGGCAAATATAGAGAACAGGTGTGGTAAAGTGCACACCCAGGCATCACAATTGGCCAGGATGCACATGTAAGAACACCTTGGACCTCTAACTCTGCACGGCTGCCAATGTCTTCTGGTGATGTGTACTGCTCCTTGCAAGTTTTCTTTTTCTGCTTGATGCTGCTCAGTCATACAGTAGATACCACTCACCTAGACACTCAGCATCCTCCAAACTGTGTTGCTGAATGCTCTGAATTTTTCCATTTCTGACTCAGTTGAAATCCTTGGCTCTCAAGGCAAGTGTGCGCTGCCAATCTTTGTCAGATTAAAGTTCATAGATTCTGACCGGTTCTTTTAGAAAAAGCAGAAATACTTGCCTAAGAAGGCAATAAAAACCCTCCTCTTTGTTTCTTTCGTCTTGTTTCTTCAGAGACTTGGCTCTCAGTGTCTCATCTCCTGAGTAGGTTCTTAGTACTGGATGCTAAGCTCTATAGAACAGAGAACAGGGTAGTCCAAGCTTATTCTCTCAGTTTTAGTCTTCTTTTGGGACTCATCCTCCTGGTGCAGGGGTTTGGGTCCCTTTGTCAGACACCTTACACCAATTTATGGTAGATGTTCAATATACCTCTCAATTTTTAATTTCTACAGGCTGGGCCATATACCAGATAAGTTATTTACCCAATAACTACCAAATAAGAGATTTGGGCTTCCAAGTTTTTGAGTCCCAAGTATCTTTTGTTCTCCCATATAGATCACTGAATGGAGAAAACAGGTACAAAAGCAAGCTAAACCAAGGGGGGTAAGATCATTGTCTCTTCTGCTGGTCTAACCTCATTCCTGACCTATTATACACACTTTAAATCCAAAACCAGAAACTCCGGGAATGATCCATTACATCTTTCTGTCCATCTGTCTAACTGTCTCTATTCTAATTGGTCTGGACTGTAATTTCATCAATATAGGGAACTTCCTGTGTGGAAATACCCTCCACCAAAGCAGTTGAGCAGCTCTGCCTATAATTTATAGTTTTGGAAATTTGCTTGGAGGACTAAAAAGTTAAGACACTTTCCCAGAGGCACTCAGTTAATATTTTTCAAGGGAAAGTGTTAAAAATAGGTCTTCCTGACTATAACATGAGACTATCCATTTCACCACACTGCCTCTGGGAAATATACCATGGAATAAATAATAACAGATAAGAACAGATAGGCATGAGCTCAGGAAAAAAGCAAACAAACAACTTTGTAGGGACCTTTTGTGAATACTTTTTCTTGAGTCTATCATCCTCTCTCTATTATATATTCCTGCCAAATTTCTGTCCCCAAATCTTGTTAGTTTATCGCCTGATGAAATGGAAATAGTCCCTCAATTCATTAGGGCAGGGCAGCCCATAGTCATTTATAATCCAGAACTGTGTGTCAGAGAAATACAATTGGGACTGACAGTGCTGAAGAATGACTCTTCCTGTCATCCTCTGGCTGAATTTCCAGTGAAAAACCTGCCAGGGGGTCATTTCTTAAAAGGTCTTTTTGGGATACAAATAGAAGTAAAAGTATTAGGCAGCATTTTGAAATGTCAGCTGTCTCCCTATAATCATCCTAATCGTCATATTGGGCAGGTTCTGCATTCCCATACCGGACAGTGACCTATAGCATGTGGAAGAATTGTTTTGTCTTCATGGGATAGTGAATCCGAGGGGGGTCTTACACTGCTATCAGCTAATGAAAGTAGGTTCACAATAAGTCAGCACAGAGGATTAAAGTCAATCCTATGGAACTGGTAACTTGGGGAAACACTTCAGATAACAGTGCCACTGAACATTCACTCAATAGACATTTATTAGGCTTCTACTATGCACAGAGCACTGAGCTGAATCATAATAATTTAGATTATGCTTTATGTTTACAAAGTGATCTCACATATATGATTAGATTTGCTCCTAAAAATAGCCCTTTGAGGATGATCATCTTTGGGAAGCCTACCTCATAGGGCTGAGAAAAATGCTTTGTAAACATCTAAATATTATCCATAGTAAGTATGAGTTATTGTTGTCATTCTGATTATTAGTGTAATATTTTTATATGATTATAATTAGCATTATTAGTGTATTAGACCTGTGATTTTATTAGTGTAGGGAACTAACAGTGAGGAAATTCCTTTTTCCAAAGCAGATTAATGACTGTCCTGAATCTTAGGTTTAGGAGAGCTGCCTGAGACATTTTGAATTTAAGGGATTTGCCTGGAGTCAAATCAGAGATGGAATTTGTACTGAAGTCTTCCTGACTCCAAAGCATTCCTCTATCCCCTACTCTATGCTGCTTCCCAAATGCAAACCATTATTATCCCCATTTTACAGATGAGAAAACCAAGGTTCTGAGGGTTCAAGTGAACACACTTAGAGGGTAGGAACTTAATCCACATCAGAAGGACTTTGATTGAGATCCATTGAATCATCCATACTCTAGTCGATTAGTGATCCTAGTGGTCCTTTTATTATACAGCGTGGGCTCTTAGGTTCATCTATAGCTTTTCCATGAGTCATTAGCACAAACTCCCGTGGTCTGTTACAAGTAATTTCTGTTTGAAAAAGTTTCCAGCTGTACACCAGCTATTTGGTGTTCAACTAATCCCAAGTTGGAAACTTAGGGAATAGCTGAGCTTGCTATCACTTTGGAAATGTCACTCTTCTTTGGCAGATGCCCACGCTAAAAATGAATGCCATGTCCATTTTTACTAACTCGGGGAAGGTAAAAGACCTGGAGTCCTTTAAATAAATGCTGCCCAGGATACTCTCAAACAGTGGAGTCACCATATTTGTCTTGGATCAGGTCTGTGGTCATCACTCAATGGTTTGTGGTGTTTTTCCTTTCCCATACCTTTCCTCCACAGTGAGTAATTCAGCTGTAACATCCTCCATAATCTATTTAGAGTACAGTATCTACTTTACTAGAGTGTGCAGGAAAATGGGGATACAAGTTACATAGAGATTGGTTAAATTACTAATTATTAGCTTAGTGAGAAATTTTGCTTGGCCTGACTCGATTAATAAGTCTGACTTATTTGGTTATGATTTATGGCCCAGATCCTTAGCTCAGAGTTTTCATAGAATGACTTCAAATCTGTGGGTATCCCATAAATTGTTCATTGGCTTTCACCCCAACTCATAGCTGCCCCTGGGGATCTCAGGTTATGACTCCTTATTTGTCTTCACAAAGAAGACAAAGAGAATCCCAGGCAATATGTAAGCATGTACAATAACAGCATATTGCATATAGGACAGTCTTTATTTCACTCTACAGAAAATGTCAGGCCTGGGGAAGGAAAAACTCATCTTCCTAAGTTCAAATCCAGCCTCGGACACTTACTAGCTATGTGACCTGGGCAAGTCATTTATCGTTATTTACCTCAGTTTTCTCATCTGTAAAATCAGCTGGAGAAGGAAATGACAAATAACTCTTGTATCTTTGCTGAGAAAACCACAAAAGGGATCATGAAGAGTTGGACACTATTGGAAATGATTAAACAACAACTTCAACGGAAAATGTAAAATGTAAAAGATCTATACTGAAGCCCATGAAATGTCAAGATATCTCAGTTCCCTTTGAAGAGTCACCCCCTTACAGGGATCTGTGGACTTAAGGCAGTGGTTCCCCTGATGGGGTATTTTAAAATTTGAGAGCTACTAGCAAGTCAACCCCATTCCCATTGGCTCTGCACAGTTTGCATAACCCATGGGAAGAGTAAAGAATAAGGTCCAGGTTTGCTCCTTTACAGCATAGCTCTGAACTAGATCAAGGGCCCTGTGGCTGCCTACTTTCTCTCCAGGAGTCTTGGTTCTAGTCTTTATCCCTCTAGGGGACTGGGTATAGGAACACTTTGGTCATAACTCTATATAAATTCTTTTACCTCTAAACTCAATAGACCAAAACTTACAGTTACTGCTGTTTACCTCCTTTTCTTAACCAATTATAGTCACTTGCCTCATATTTATGGGCCTAGATCATGAGAATATTTCACATTTAAATAAGTATCCAAGAAGATAGTGTATCAGCAGCTTCTGCTATAAAATCAAGTTATCTTATGTAGATCTTACTTGTTAGCATTATATTATTAAACAGCTCATTCTTCTAAATTTCTATGGATTCTTTCCTACTTTGCAAAACTTTTGCCCCTTAGAACATCAGCCTGCTTACTGCTTCACTTATCTTAATCTGAGAGTATCAAAACCTTAGGAATAGAGGGATTTCAGAGATCATCTTATACAGCCAGGAATTAGTACTTGAGGAAAAATCTCTTTTATGATGTCCTGGACAAGTAGACACCCCACTTCCTCTTGAGAACCTCCTTTTGGTGGCTTTAAAAAAAGCAATCTGGTCACATTATTGACCTCTATTGAGATCCCATGCCATTAAAGTAGATAGAATTAAGAAAATGAAGACTAGGAGAGAAGGCATTCTAGGAAGAAGGATAATTAACAAGGAGTAAGCTGGATTGACTGGGATTGAGAGATTTTGTGGGGAAGTAGAAAGAATTAAGTTTGAAGAGGGAGGTGGGAATCATATTATAGAGGACACTGAATGACAGAGTTTAGTGGAATAGTGGTTAGGTCCTTGGAGTGGAGGCACTGGAGGCCACACTGAGTTCAAGTTTTCCCTCATATTTACTAGTTGTGTGACCCTGGATAAGTCTCTGTTACTACATCTGTAAAATAAGGATAATAAAAGCACATATTTTACAGGATGGTTGTGAGGATCAAAATAAATAACAATAATCAGTATTTTTTAGCACTTTAAAATTTGCAAAGTGCTTCACAAATATCTCATTTTATCTTCACAATCCAGGAAAATAGATACAGTTATTATGCCCATTTTATAGATGAAGAATTTGAGGCAAAGAGAGGTTAAATTACTTGCTTAGGACCACACAGCTAGTGTCTGAAGCTGGATTTGAATTCAGATCTTCCCTATTCTTTGGAATGCTTTTTGTTGCTGTCTCCTTGTAATGTTAATGGAAGTTGAAGATCTTCCCTGCCCATTAATAAGCCTCAGAAGCAGCCCATTAAGGGAAGTTTGATTAGGGGAGGCTCATTTTTGTGGGAAGGCCCACACCTTTTGCTAATTTCTAATTAGGCACTGGGTCATAGGGTTGTGATGCCCTTTGGCTCTAAGAAGTCTATATATATACTCTGAAGTTAGCATTTTGTTTCGGGCTCGCTCATCAGAATAATGTTCCCCATGATTTGGCCAGAATAGAAGAATAGACTATGAGTAGCTGGGTAGCTGTTGAGGCATCCCCTTCCCTCTCCCCCCCCCCCAACACACACACACACTTTGAAAACCCAGATGTTGGTGCTTCTCTCTCTGGTAACTATGTATGTATTGTTTATGGTCAGAGTTGGATCTTTCTGTTGATCTGTACTAATTTCTCAGATGGTCAGAAGCCCTGTCTGTTGATCTGTGCTATTTTATCCACTTGTAATTTCAGCTTATATATCATGTAATTTCTGTTTGTATTTTCTCTGAAGTTCAGGATGCTGACTTTTCCCCTGAACTAAGTGAATTATATATGTTTAATTAAAGTAAGATTGTTGACCCCTTAAACAGTTATCTTTCCTATTAAAGCAGACTAAGAACCTGTGCTAGCAACCATCTTGGATATGCCAACATGGTTGCCACTACACTTGTATACAGTATTGTCAACCTCTGTCTATAGTTCATTTTTTGTTTGTTTTTTGGAAGGGGGAAGCCAGGGCAATTGGGGTTAAATGACTTGCCTAAGGTCACATGGCTAGTAAGTGTTAAGTGTATGAGGCCAAATTTGAACTCAGGTCCTTCTGACTTCAGGGCTGGTGCTCTATTCTCTGTGCCACCTACCCACCCCTGTCAATAGTTCTTTAGGCACTCTATGTACCAGATTTAATTTCTTAAATCTTTTCAGCATTTACACTTCATATTCATAAGGGATATGGTTTAGGTCATATCTACATGGTCTGATAGTTTTCCCTGCTTTCTTAAACTTAAATCTGAATTTTGCAATAAGAGGCTCATGATCCCAGCCTTAATCAGCTCCAGGTCTTGTTTTCGTTTATTGTGTAGAGCTTCTCCACCTTTGGCTGCAAAGTATATAATCAATCTGATTTTGATATTGATCATCTAGTAATGTCCATGTGTAAAGTCACCTTTTGGGTTGTTGGAAAAAAAGCGTTTGCTGTGGCCAAAGAGTTATTGTGATAAAATTCTACTAGTCTCTGCCCTGCTTCATTTTGTACTCTAAGGCCAACTTGCCTATTATTTCAATTATCTTTTGATTTCCTACTTTAGCATTCCAGTCCCCTACGATGAATGTGACATCTTTTTTTTTTTTTTTTTGGGTCCTATTTCTAGAAGATGTTGTAGATCTTCATAGAACTGAGTAACTGTGGCATCAGTGACTGGAGCATAGACTTGTCTTACTGTGATGTTGAATGGTTTGCCTTGGATTCAAACAGATATTATTTTGTCATTTTTGAGATTATACCCAGTATCACTTTTCTTTCCCTTTGATTGACTACTCCATTTCTTTCAAAGGATTCTTACCCACAGTAGTATGTGAAGTGATCAGCTGAATTAAATTCACCTATTCCTATCCATTTAAGTTCCCTGACACCCAAGATATCAATGTTTAATCTTTCCATCTCCTGTTTGAACACATCCAAGCTTTCCTTGGTTCATAGATGATAACATTCCAGTTTCCTACACAATATACTGATCTTTACAGTGTTGGACTTTTCCTTTTGTCACCAGATGCATCTGCAAATTCCTTTCAGCTTTGGTTCAGCTGCTTCATTAGTACTGGAGCTATTTGTAGTTGTCCTCTATAGTTCCTCAGCAGTGTGTTGGGTACCTTTGAACTTGAGGGGCTTATTTTATGATGACATACCTTTTATCATTTTAATACTGTCTTTTCTTAGCAAAGGTACTGTAGTGATTTGTCATTTCCTTCTCCAGTGAATCACCTTTTGTCAGAACTTTCTACTATGACCTATCTATCTAGGATAATCCTACATGGCATAGTTCATAGTTACAGTTATCTATACAAGCCCTGATTCCATGACAAGGCAATGATCCAGGAGAAGAAAGAAGAAAAGTGTTATGAGAATGGGAATTTAAGATCTTCCCTGCCCTTAGGCCTTTTGATAGGCTTATGTGACTCTGTGAACCTTCCTTGATTTGAAAATATACTCTGGGAGGGGCGGAGCCAAGATGGCGGAGTAGAAGCAGCTCCTCCAAGCCTCTCTGCCCCCAGATTCTCCACAAACTATGTAAAAAAGGACTCTGAAAAACTTCTGGAGCCCCAGCACCCACAGAACGACACAGAGAAGCTAACCTCCTGCTGAGGACAGCCCAGCACCCTGCAGGAAGGACCAACGCAGTGGTCTGGGAGCCGGCAGCGCGCAGAGCACAGGAGCCGAGCCAAGCCCAGGTCCACGTGAGCCGAGGTTTTAGCCCCAGGGCGGCAGGGCCAGTAGCCGGCTGGAGGAACCCCAGAACACCAGGAACTGTGGAGATTCCAGAATTATCAACATAGACTTGCCTAGGACAAAGTAAGAGGTTAGTGTCCTATGGACTTTGGGACCTGTATTTGGGGAATGCGTCAGCTCCCTCCCCTGGGGGCTAGAAGCTGCTGAGGAGACACACCACTGTGTAGTTTTCAGAGGCATTTCCGGCTCCCAGCCTACAAATCGTGGGGAGATCCAGCGATCAGTCTTGGGGGGTAATCGCTCTTGCTTTAACCTCCCTGGATCTGGATTGTGATCTAGGGTGGAAGTTGTGGGTGGGTTTATAGCTTGCCAGAAACGGAAGTTGCCCCCCACACGTTCGGGACGAAAATTCCTCTATCTGGCCTTAAAGCCATAGTGTGGCAACAAGCCCAAAAGTCAAGCAATTAAGTGGCAACATGCCAAGGCAAAGGAAACAGAAAAATGCAACCCTAGACTCTTATTTTGGGGGCATAGAGCGGGAAAAGGACTGTGAGGTCAGAAGTCCTGCTCCAAAAGCCCCAGGGGAAAACATGAGTGGGTTGCAGGCCATAGAGGACCTTAAGAAGGACTTTAAAAATCAAATAAGAGAAGTGGAGGAAAAATTAGAAAGAGAAATGAGAAGGATGCAGGAAAAGTATGAAATGAGGGTCAACAGCCTGACTGAGGAAAACAACACCTTAAAAAATAGACTAACTCAAATGGCAAAGGAGGCCCAAAAGGGCAATGAGGAGAAGAATGCCTTAAAAAGTCGAATTTGCCAGATGGAAAAAGAATCTCAAAAGCTCACTGAGGAGATTCATTCCTTCAGAGTTAGACTGGAGCAAATGGAAGCTAGTGACTTTATGAGAAATCAAGATGCTGTTAAGCAGATCCAAACAAATGAAAGATTAGAAGGCAATGTGAAATATCTCATGGGAAAAACCACTGACCTGGAGAATAGATCCAGGAGAGACAATTTAAAAATTATTGGACTACCTGAAAGCCATGATCAAGGAAAGAACCTAGAAATCACCCTTCAAGAAATTCTCAAGGAAAACTGCCCTGATGTTTTAGATCCAGAGGGCAAAATAGAGGTTGAAAGAATCCACCGATCACCTCCTGAAAAAGATCCCAAAAAGAAAACTCCCAGAAATATTATAGCCAGGTTCCAGAATCCCCAGATCAAGGAGAAAATACTACAAGCAGCCAGGAAGAAACAATTTCAATATTGTGGAAACACAATCAGAATAGCCAGGACCTGGCAGCTTCTACACTGAGGGATCGAAGGGCATGGAATATGATATTCCAGAGGGCAAAAGAACTGGGAATGAACCCAAGGGTCACCTACCCAGCAAAACTGAGTATTTTGTTTCAGGGGAAAATATGGTCATTCAGTGGAATAGAGGACTTTCAAGCATTCTTGAGGAATAGAGCATAGGTTGATTTTGTTGGGAAGGGAGAGTACTCAAGGGATGAAATTATGAGGTGAGAGAGGAAAGTGGCAAGAGGAGATGGGGAGAGACATGGTAGGGTAAACTATCTCATGTAGGGGAAGTGGGTGCAAAGGAGGGGGAGAATAAGGAAGGCTAAAAAGGCAAAACCACATTCACATTGAATTTGGTTCAGGGAGAAAATGACATACATACTAAATGGGATATCTCAACCTGCAGCAGGATAGGGGGAAGGGGGATGAGAGGAGGGATGATGGATGGGAGGGCATCCTTGGGGTGAGGGGAGGTTGGAAGTACCCACTATAGAAGAGGGACAGGATCATGTAGGGAATGGACCAGGTAGGGGTGGGATGAGTGGGAGGGAATTATAAGCAGCCTTGTACAATATATCTACTATGATAATGTTTTGCATAGCTAGACATGTACAACATATACTGAATTACTTATATCCCAAGAAGGAATGGGTGACAAGGGAGGAAGGAAATGGATCTGAAATTCGAGGTCGTAACATTAAATGTTTCAAATATATATATAAATACTATTATTAATACTCTTTTGCCTATAATTGGGAGATAAGATGTGCAGGCATTGGGACACAAAGATTCATCTTCCTCTAATGGAAAAGTCGATGGGGGTATGGGAGAAGGTATGGGAGAGAGCAGATTGGAGGAAGCGATATCTTGTGGGACTGCTATTCTGGGAGGGTGGGCAGGGGAATAATGGGGGGAAAATGATTGCAACTCAAAATCTGGTGGAAATGAATGATGTAAAACAGAAGTTAATAAAGTATTTGTTTAAAATAAATAAATAAATAAATAGGGATTACCAAAAAAAAAAAAAAAGGAAAAAAAAGAAAATATACTCTGGTGGGTGGAACAAAGATGGCGGAATAGAAACAGCATTTCCAATGTGCTCTTCCCCATACAAATTTCAAATAATGTTAAAGGGGACTCCAAACAACTTCTGGAGCCACAGCACCCACAGAACAGTACAGAGAAGCTAACCTCCTGCAGAGGACATCCCAGCAGCCCTGCAGGAAGCGGCCAGTGCAGAGCTCTGAGAGCAGGCAGCACAGCACTGGGAAACAACAGCATAGCGCACTGGGAAAAGACAGCGCAGCGCTCAGAGCTGAGCCCAGGTCCCCCGTTTTAGCCCCAGGGTGGCCAGGCCTTCAGCCAGCTGGAGGGACCCCAGAACACCAGCAATTGTGGCGATTCCAGAATTATTAGCACAGATATGCCTAGGACAAAGTGAGGGGTTAGTGCCCTATGGATTTTGGGACCAGTATTTGGGGAACACAAGGCTGCCTCCCCTGGGGGTGAAACGCTGCTGAAGAAACAGCTGCACAGAAACCATTTTGCAGTGTCAGTAGTGGCTCTAGCTCCTGGTCTGCAAACTAGGGAGATCCAGCAATCAGTCTGGGGGTTAATCGCTCTTGCTTTAAATTGCCTGGATCTCGATTGTGGTCTGGGGGGGAAGTTTGGGGTGGGTATCCAACTTGCCAGAGTGGGTGGAGGCTTTACAGAGGCCACACAACTGGCAGAAGTTGTGAAGACCCCACGTTTGGGCAGAAGCTCCCCTGTCTGGTAGCAGAGTCCTACTGTGACAACAAGCCCAAAAAAATCAAATAATTAAGTGGCAACTAGCCTAGGCAAATGAAACAAAATAAACAGAAAAGTTCAACATTGGACTCCTATTTTAGGGGCAAAGAGGATCAAAGCATGGAGGAGCACTGTGAGGTCAGAACTCCTGCACCAAAAGCCCCAAATGAAAATACAAGCTGGCTACAGGCCATAGAGGACCTTAAGAAGCAGATAAGAGAAGTGGGGGAAAATTTGGGAAGAGAAATGAAAAAGATGCAAGAAAAGTATGAAATGACAGTCAACAGCCTGACTGAGGAAAACAACACCTTAAAAAATAGACTAACTCAAATGGCAAAAGAGGCTCAGAAAGGCAATGAGGAAAAGAATGCCTTAAAAGTCGAATTTGCCAGATGGAAAAAGAATCTCAAAAGCCCACTGAGGAGATTCATTCCTTCAGAGTTAGACTGGAGCAAATGGAAGCTAGTGACTTTATGAGAAATCAAGATGCTGTTAAGCAGATCCAAACAAATGAAAGATTAGAAGGCAATGTGAAATATCTCATGGGAAAAACCACTGACCTGGAAAATAGATCCAGGAGAGACAATTTAAAAATTATTGGACTACCTGAAAGCCATGATCAAAGAAAGAACCTAGAAATCACCCTTCAAGAAATTCTCCAGGAAAATTGCCCTGATGTTTTAGACCCAGTGGGCGAAATAGAGGTTGAAAGAATCCACCGATCACCTCCTGAAAATGATCCCAAAAAGAAAACTCCTAGGAATATTATATCCAGGCTCCAGAACTCCCAGATCAAGGAGAAAATACTACAAGCAGCCAGGAAGAAACAATTTCAATATTGTGGAAACACAATCAGAATAGCCCAGGACCTGGCAGCTTCTACACTGAGGGATCGAAGGGCATGGAATATGATATTCCAGAGGGCAAAAGAGCTGGGATTGAAGCCAAGGGTCACCTACCCAGCAAAACTGAGTATCTTGTTTCAGGGGAAAATATGGTCATTCAGTGGAATAGAGGACTTTCAAGCATTCTTGAGGAAAAAACCAGAGTTGAATAAAAAATTTGACATTCAGACACAAGAAGCAAGAGATGCTTGAGAAGGTAACCAAGGAAAAGAAATCAAAAGGAACTTATCAAAGTTGGACTATTTACATTCCTACATGGAAAAACAATAACTGTGTTTGATGAAACCTTTCTCATTATGAAAATAATTGAAGAAGGGTACATGGTATATGTTCACAGGTATACATGGATAGAGGGCACAGGTTGAATTTGATGGGAAGGGATGATTCTTTTTTTTTTTGGAGGGCAATTGGGGTTGGGTGACTTGCCCGGGGTCACATGGCTGGGTTTTTGTTTGTGTGTTGGGTGTCTGGGGCCAGATCCGAGCTTGGGTCCTTCTGGCTCCGGGGCTGGCTCTCTGCTCGCTGCGCCACCTAGCCGCCCCAAGGAAGGGATGATTCTTAAGGGGTGAAGTCAAGAGGTGAGAGAGGAAAGTGGCAAGAGGAGATGGATAGAGACAGGGTAGGGTAAGCTATCTCATGTAGAAGAGGCAAGGGGAAGTAGTTGCAGGGGAGGGGAAGAACAGGAAGGCAAAAAGGCAAAAGCATATTCTCATTGAAGTTGGCTCAAGGAGAGAACCACGTACATACTAAATGGAATATCTTACCCTCACTCACTCTCCTGAGTAGGGGAAAGGAGGATGAGAGGGGGGATGATGGAGGGGAGGGCATTCTGGGGGGAGGGGAGATTGGAAGTACCCACTATCAAAGAGGGACAGGATCAAAGCAGGGAATGGACCAGGTGGGAGGTGAGACGGGTGGGAGGGAAATATAAGCAGTCTTTTACAATATATCTACCATGGTAATGTTTTGCATAGCTATACATTTACAACACATACTGAATTGCTTATCTTCTCAGAGGGAGTGGGTGACAAGGGAGGAAGGGAATGGATCTGAAAGTTGACATTTTAAAACTAAATGTTTCATAAGATGTCCAGGTATTGGGGCCCAGAGATTCACCTTCCCCTAATGGCAAAGTCAAAGGGGGTATGGGAGAAGATATGGGAGAGAGCAGATTGGATGAGGGGATATCTAGTGGGACTGCTATTCTGGGGTGGTGGGTAGGGACAAAATGGGGGAAAATGTAACTCATAATCTGGTGGAAATGAATGATGTAAACCAGAAGTTAATAAAGCATTTGTTTAATTAAAGAAAAAGAAAATATACTCTGCCCCCTAATAGGCTGAATGTGGTCACATGGAGCCTGTGGGGGGAGGCTTGTTTTCAGGAATGTCCACACCTTGTTACTTTGTGATTGGGCAGTGGATCAAGAGGGTTATGACATTCTCTGAGCCAGGAGAAGGCTACATGTACCCCGATATGAGGTTTTGCTTTGGGGCCCATTTTGAAAAGAGGTGTATGATTTGACCAGATGAGACTCTGGGCAGCCATTGAACCCCCTGGCTTTGAAAACCCAGGTGTTGGTGCTTCCCTCTCTGGTAACTGACTAGGTATGGATGTAATGGTCAGATACCTGGAAGCCTGTCTGCTGATCTATTTCTCTGTCTGCTTGTAACTTGTTTGTATTCTCTGAAGTTCAGGGTGCTGACCTTTTTCAAATTGATGTATGTTTGATTAAAGTAAGATTGTTAACCCGTTTTGAGTTGCTTTCCTTTAGAAATGCAGTCCTAGGAACCTGTGTTGGCAGCCATCCTGGGTATGCTGGGGTGCTTGCTGCTACAGAAAGCTAAAAGTAAAGGAGAAAGGGAAAGATATAATCAACTGAATTCAGAATTCCTGAGAATAGCAAGGAGAGAAAAGATGGTTTTCTTAAACAAGTAACAAAAAATAGAGAAAAACTACAGAATGGGAAAGACGAGAATTCTTCAAGAAATTAGAGATATCAAAGGAATATTTCATGTAAAAATGGGAATGCCAAAGGACAAAAATGTTAGGACCTTGACAGAAGAGGAAGAGCTTAAAAAAGGGTGACAAGAATACATAGAAGAACCATTTAAGAAAGTTCTCAACATCACTAATAATCTCAATGACATGGTTACTGACCTAGAGCCAAAATATCCTGGAGAATAAAGTCAGGTCAAGTCAAGGGCTTTAGGAAAGTAAATATAAGGCTAGTAGAGATGACAGAATTTCAACTGAGCTACTTAAACTCCTAAAACATGATACTATGAAAGTGCTGGACTTAATATGCCAGCAAAATTGGAAAACTCAACAGTGGTCACTAGATTGGAAAAGATCAGTTTATTCCCCAATATTAAAGAAGAGAAATGCCAAAGCATGTTTAAATTGCAGAACAACTGTACTTATTTTACATGTTTGCAAGTTTATACTTAAGATTCTGCAAGCTCGGCTTCAGTAATATGGGAAATAAAAATTACCAGAGGAGCAAGCAAGTTTTCAAAGAGGCAAAGAAATTAGAGACCAAATTACCAATATTTGTTGGATTATGGAGAAAGACAGGGAGTTCTATGAAAACATCTACTTCTGTTTCTTTGACTATATTAAAGGCTTTGACAGTCTGGATCACAACAAAATGTGGCAAGTCCTTATAGAAATGGGAGTACCAGATCATCTCAGTTGTCTCCTGAGGAATCTGTGTTGGTCTAAGAAGCAACAGTTAGAACCAAACATGAAACAACTTATTGGTTTAAGTTTAAGTTTAAGTTTAAGAAGCGTCCAACAAGATGGTATATTGTTATCATCTTTGTTTAACTTTTATGCAGAGTACATCATTTGAAATTGCAGGATGGACAAATGAAAAGCCATAATTAAGGTTGCTGGGAGAAATATCAATAATCTCAGATATGCAGATGATACCACTTTGATGGAAGGAACTGAAAAAGAATTAAAAACCCTCTAGATGAGGGTGAAATAGGAAAATGTAAAAGCTGACTTGAAGCTTAAAAAAAAAATAAAATCTTGGCAATTGGTCCCATCACTTCCTGGCAAATAGAGGGAGAAGAAATGGAAATAGCATCAGATTTTTATATTTTTGGGCTCAAAGATCACCCCAGACTGACTGTAACCGTGAAATTAAAAATGCTTGCTCCTTGGAAGGAAAGCTATGGCAAATCTGGGCAGCATACTAAAAAGTAGAGATATCACTTTGCCAGCCAAGGTCCGTATAGTCAAAGCTATGGTTTTTCTACTATTAGTATATGGGTAGCTAAACTATAAGGCAAGCTGAGCACCACAAGAATTGATGCTTTCAAATTGTGTTGCTGGAGAAGACTTTTGAGCATCCCTTGGACAGCAAGGAGATCAAATCAGTCAATACTTAGAGAAATTAGCTCAGATTATTCACTGGAAAGTCAAATGCTAAAGCTTAAATATTTTGGACATATAATGATAAGAGAGGACTCATTGGAAAAGACCCTGATGTTGGGAATGATTGAAGGCATGAGGTGAAGGAAAAGGGAATAGCAAAGGATGAGATGGATAGATAGTGTCATGGAAGCAATGAATATGAATTTGGACAGGCAGGATATCGTGGAAGATAGAAGGGTGTGCTGTCCATGGGGTCATAAAGAATCAGACACGAATGAATAAATAACACCACGCATTTCCTGACTCTAGATCTAGTTCTCAATCCATTGTGATCACCTAGCTGCAAATATTTTGCAAAGTACTTTATAAATGCTAGCTATTATAAATGTGTTTGTGTGTGTGTGTGTGTGTGCATATATGTGTGTATAGCTATCTTTAGGGTGGGTGGAGAGAAGGAAAAAAGGAAAAGAAAAGAAATGTATATGATAACTATTATATATTTAAAAAAAATAGAAAGTTCTACATAACCGATCTGCAGCTTCATGTGCAATCATCTTTTTATTATTCTATTTTATGGGAATTCTTATTTTATCCCATAAATTAAAAATAAGATAATAAATTAATGCTAGTTATTATTATGACTGGGCTGAGGAATTTAAAACCATAAGTTGTGGGAAGGGCATTTAAGGAAAGGTGATTCAATGTCTGAAATTGAACACAGCCTCTCTGTTCCAGATTTGGGATGGTCACAGTGATTTTAACTAATGGGTATGAGTAGCAGACTGCATATAAGCATGCCAATTTTTATTATCTTTGAAAGAGGGGGAATCTCTTTGGTTAGTCCCTAGTAGGCCCTTAGTCATGGGGATGCTTTTTCCCTGTGCTGTGGGAGAATAGAGATAACAGTTCCCCCAAGGTACGCATTATGTTATTATCTCCAGATTATGCTGATTATAATTTGAAGTTAAATTCTGAACAACATATGGCCCATTCTTAAATGTTCAGTGAGGCAAAAGAAGGCACTTCATCTATTTCTTAAAATCTGGGGGTGGTGTAATGATATTCTCTCAGGTATAAACTTGGCATTGAAGGGAGAAATTGCTCAAGGGCAAAGGAAGCCTCTAACTTTCTCACTGCACATTACATGCAGAGAAAGGCTAGAGGGTCTGGGGACTTATTCTCTGCTAATTGTGTTGTTTATATTTGTGTGGCAGCAATGAGGGTCACGGCAGGATCCTTTGGGCCCATTTACTATGCAGCCTGTGTGGAGGAGAGTTAGCATTGTAAGCACCGAGACAGAACAGAGGAAAGTTTGCAGGGATTTTCCATAGCACTGTGACATGCAAAGCCATGCTTTCACCTTAGAAAGATGTAGATCTATGTGGGTGTCAAGCTGTGATACCAGATCTTTGATTTCATCAGTGTACACAATCACCCTCCATTTGTTTATGTCTAGGAGTCACTTTTGAGCCTGTTTAAAAAAATAATTACCTTAGTATCCCTAGTACCTAATTATTGTTGATTGGTTCAGCAGATCTTAATGTAGGTTCTATGAATTTTAAAGAAAATTTAAAAAAATATTTATTTGGGTAGCTAGGAGGCTCAGTGAATAGAGCACTGACCCTAGAGTCAGGAGGACTGGAGTTCAAATCTAGCCTCAAACACTTTACACTTACTAGCTGTGTGACACCCCAATTGTTCTGCCTTCCCCCTTTGCCCCCAATTTATTTATAGTTTACAACATTCAGTTCCACAAGATTTTAAGTTGCAAATTTTCTCCCCCTTCCTCTTCTGGCCCCCCTCCCCAAGATGGCATGCAGTCCAATAACATTAAACATATTTTCAATTTTATTTATTGTTTTTGTTTACTTATTATATTATCACTTATTATTTATTTATTCAATTAAACATATTTTCAATTAGTCATGATTTAGAAGAATTAGAACTAATGGAATGGACTATGAGAAAGAAGAAACAAAACAAAAAAGAGAGAGCCAATTGTATGCTTTGATCTGCGTTTTAGACTCTACAATTCTTTCTCTGGAGGTAGATAACATTTTTTTTTCAATTTATTTTTAGTTGTTGTTGGCTTTTTTTTTTTCTTTATGGAGGGAGGAGGGCCAGGCAATTGGGGTTAAGTGACTTGCCCAAGGTCACATGGCTAGTAAGTGTTAAGTGTCTGAGGCCTGTCTGAGGCCAAATTTGAACTCAGGTCCTCCTGACTATAGGGCCTATGCTCTATTCACTGCACCACCTAGCTGCCCCTATTTTTATTTTATTTTATTTTATTTTATTTTATTTTATTTTATTTTATTTTATTTTATTTTATTTTATTTTTTTGCTTTTTGGAGGGCAATTGGGGTTAAGTGACTTGCCCAAGGTCATACAGCTAGTCCTATTTTTAGTTTTCACCATTCATTTCCACGTGATTTTGAGTTACAAGTTTTCTTCCCCGTCTTTCCCCTACCCCCCCCACCCCAAGATATTGAACCTACTGAATAGCCCTTCTCCAAATCTGTTCTTATATTCTCTCCGCCTCCCAAACTTTCTAGTAGGGCAAGATGGATTTCTATACCCCAGTGCCTGTATATTTTATTTTCAAGTTGAATGTAAAAAACAATTGTTTTAAACGTTTGTTAATTGTATGGTTTCTGCTAGTTTTGTTGTTGATATGATCAATTATGCTGATAGTTTTCCTAATATTGAACCAGACTTGCATGCCTGGAATAAATCCCCCTTGTCATAGTGTATTATTCCTATGATAAGCTGTTATAATCTTTTTGCTAATATTTTATTTACATTTATTTGCATTTATATTTTTTTTAGAGAAATTGGTCTATAGTTTTCTTTCTGTTTTGACTCTTCCTGGTTTAGGTATCAGTACCCTATTTGCATCATAAAAAGAATTTGGTAGGTCTCCTTCTTTGCCTATTTTCCCAAATAGTCTATATAGTATTGGAATTAATTGTCCTTTAAATGTTTGATAGAATCCATTTGGCCCTAGAGATTATTTTGCAATATATATTTTTGTAAATACTCATCCATTTCACTAAGATGGTCAAATTTATAGGCATACGGTCAGGCAAAGTAGTTCCTAATTATTGTTTTAATTTCTTCTTCATTAGTGGTGAATTTGTCCTTTTAATTTTTTTTTTGTTTTTGGAGGGCAATTGGGGTTAAGTAACTTGCCCAAGGCCACTTGGCTAGGTTTTTATTTGTGTGTGCTTTAAGTGTCTGAGGCCGGATCCGAACTCAGGTCCTTCTGACTCCAGGGCCAATGCTCTACTCACTGCACCACCTAGCCACCCCTATCCTTTTCATTTTTGATACTGATAATTTGGTTTTCTTTCTTTTTTAAATCAAATTAACCAAAGGTTTATCTATTTTATTGCTTTTTTCATAAAACCAGCTCTTAGTTTTATTTATTAGTTCAGTAGTTTTCTTAATTTCAATTTTATTCATCTCTCCTTTGGTTTTCAGATTTCTAATTTGTATTTAATTGGGGATTTTTAATTTGTTCTTTTTCTAGCTTTTTTAGTTGCATGTCCAATTCATTGATCTCCTTTCTCTATTTTATTCTAAGCATTCAGAGATATAAAACTTCCCCTAAGAACTGCTTTCCCTGCATCCCATAAGTTTTGGTATGTTGTCTCATTATTGTCTTTTTCTTGGATTAAGTTATTGATCGTTTCTATGATTTGTTGTTCAACCCACTCATTCTTTATGATTAGATCATTTAGTTTCCAACTGATTTTTAGTCGATCTTTCCACGTCCCTTTATTACATATAATTTTTATTGCATCATGATCTGAAAAAAATATAGAACGCTTCACAAATTTGCACACCTTTCTTGTGCAGGGGCCATGCTAATCTTCTCTGTACCATTCCAATTTTAGTATATGTGCTGCCGAAGTGAGCATAAAAACAAAACAAAACAAAAAAACCCCAACAAAACAAAACAAAAAAACCCCAAAACATTTTGAAAGCTGTATTTCAGTGTAATTTATTTCTTTTATAATTCTACCTATTTCATTTTAGTTATTTAAAAAACAGTGTTCTGAGAAGGAATCTATGGACCTAACCAGACTGCCAAAGGGATCCTTGACATGCAAAAAAAAAATGAAGACTCCCTGTATTATAGCATTGGTTGGGAGGGGTGCTAAGAGGTATTCAACACTTACACAAATAATATGTCAATCAATTAATTAATCCACATTTATTAAATACTTACCATGTGCCAAGCACTATGCTAAATCATGGGAATATAATTAAAATATTTATTATTATTGTTATTATTATTCCTATATAGTGACTAGAACTCTTGAGAATAGAAATATAGCCAATGAGCAAATGACGTAACTACTGAATTTCTAGTATACTAATTTATTCCACTTGAAAATCCACATTTCAAAAATTAAAAGAAATGTGGAATTTAATTCTTAACCTTCTTTATGGAGCTTCCCTTTATCATTTCAGCCTAAAGTCATATGTTGTGCCTCTTACCTCTAAGAATTTCTGTAGCGCCCAATCCAAAGTCTGGCAGTCCTTTGGGACTCATGGCGTGACTTGTTTAGCTTTGTATTCTTAGTTTTCTTTTCTCTTTGTACCTCTGGTTATTCCAATCATTTCCTGAAATTGAATGTTTATTACCTATTCCCCCTGATTCCCCACAGAGCCTTGTATATTGTAGGCAGTTGGAGGATAGATGCAGTGCTATTTTAAAGTTGTAGAGAGCTCTGAACAGCATTTAATTTAGTTTGCTCATTTTATAGATGAAGAAATTGAGGCAAAGAGAAATTAAATAACTTACCCAAGTTCTTATGGTTATTTAGTATCAAAAATTGGAAGAAAATGGGTCTAATTACTTACATTTAATGGAAGGAAGGAAATAAGCATTTATTAAGCCCCAGGCACTGTACCAAGAGCTTTACAAATATCTCATTTCAGTTTCACAACAACCTTGGGAAGAGGTGCTATTTTTATCCCCATTTTACCATTAGAAAACTGAGGCAGACAGGTTAAGTGACTTTCCCAGAGTAATGCAGCTGGAAAGTATCTAAGACTGAACTTGAACTCAGAGTCTTCTTGACTCCAGACCTGGTGATCTGTGCACTGTGGGGTTACCTCAGTACCTCCAGCTGGTGCAATTTACATTATGCTTGAATGCCTCCCATTTAATGGCAGATAAATTATATGACATAATGTTTGCCTAGGAAGTGATATCCTTTCTAGTGCATGAATTTATTTTGTTTATCTAGTGGTCAGAATGGGAAAAAACAACAACAACAACAAACCTTTTGTAACAATCCAGTGATATTGGCCCTGTATTGTTTAAACTGCTTATGAATGACTCAAATAAAATAATAGATGGGAATATAATAAGATGAAATTCAGTAAAGATAAAAATGATGTCTTATATTTAGGTATAAAAAATAAACTTTGCAGTTGTAAGGTGATGGCAGCATAGTTAGAAAGCAGCTGTTTTGAAAAAAAGATCTGGGATTTTTCATACATGAGTCAGAAGTATCATATGGAAGCCAAAACAAATAAATATAATTTTGAGCTACATTAAGAAAGGCATAACTTCCAGGAACAGGGAGGGAATACTTCAACTATACTCTGCCTTAATCAGACTTTGTCTGGAGTATTCTTTTCAGTGTGGATTACAGTGATTTAAGCAGGACATTGATAACACTGGAGAGTATCCAGTGGAGAACAACATGACTGTGAAAGACTTTGGGTCCACAACATGTGAAGATCAGTTGAAGGGAATGGGTATGTTTAGCCTGTAGCTGAGAAGACTCATAGAATCCATGATAACTGTCTTTGAGTATTTGAAGACTTAGCACATGGAGGAGTGATTCAATTTTATTTATTTTTTTCTGTTTGACTCCAAAAGGCTGAACCAAGGAGCAAAGGGTAGAAGTTATAAAGAGTCAAATTTGGTCCTGATGTCAGGGAAAATCTTCCTAATAATTAGAATTTTTTAAAAGTGAATACCTCCAAATCCGTGGAGATCTTATAGGAGAGGCTAGATGACCACTTGTTGGACATGTTATAGTGGTGATTTGTTTCATGTATGTGTGGGACTATATGGCAGTTGTGGTTCCTTTCAATTCCCAAATTTTATGATTCTGAGCTCACTACCTTTGCTTTTACTAAAACTGTCTTGGAAGGTGGGCTAAACCAGGTTGAAGGTAACTGACAGACCTCAGACCCATCAGTGAGTTAGGGAGATGTCCAAGCATGTGAAGACTTTCTCTGAAAGAAGGAGCAGATGAGAACAACAATTTGTTCCAACATCTAAGGTGGCTAAAGCAGGTTCTGTAAAGCATTCGAGAGTTTGGTCAGACAATGGAGAGGCCTATAGACTTGGATTCCTGAGCCCTTCAATCCCCTAGGAAAGCAACTGCATCCTGGGCCATTGTATTATCTTAACTTTTGTCTTGCCACTGGACTTTAATGACTCTAGAAGAGAGCGAGGCTAATGACTTTATGCAACTTGCCTCACTTAAATCCAATTCATGTGCAAGTCAAGATATTACTCTGTGATGTCATTGGTTCTCTTTGAAATGAAGAATATACAATACACTAGAAGAGTCAAATGTCTCTCTTTGCATAGGCAAATAAATCAAAACTGTACAAGATATCTTGAAACTTGTAACAGATAACTTTTTGATCACCTTCTTTGAATTAATGTTGGGCAAGGGATAAATTAGGGGGATACATGCACAATGAAGGAATTAGCTATCACCATGAAGACTGTCCAGCACAGAGTCTAAATAAAAGAGGGATTCTCTCCAAATCAAGAAGTAGAAGGGGCCTCAGAGGCTATCTAGTCCTGTCTCTTTATTTTACAGGTGAGGAAACTGAGGTCCAAGGTATTTAAATTCCTTGACCAAGATTGTACTGCTAAGTATTAATGACAATAATATATTTTAATCCTAGTTCTTTGCTTCCAGAGCCAGTGATCTTCAGAAGATGAATTTCTCAAGATGCTCCTATTAACAATGTAGTGATGATCACATTTGGCTCTGGCACATTGAAAAGCCTCCTAAATGAAATTAATACTCATTCAAGGGAGTGTAGCTACACTATTTACACAGAAAAATGTAAGTAGATAAAGAATGTTTATGGTCCAGACTATGATATGCATTAAAATGGATGAATCACCAAGTTGGGACATTGGTACTTATATATTGAACAGACATTGTGAATTGACTGAGCTCAACCTACAACTGAAAAAGAGAAGAGCAGGAGGAATTGCCTTAGGAAATATCAAATGTATTATCTTTCCCCATAAAATCTCCTTACCTTCTACCTTCCCTATTACTGTAGCCAGCAATACCATCTTCCCAGTCCTTCAGGCTCACAACCAAAGAGTTATCCTCATCTCACTATCTCTAGCCTACCATATCTAATCTGTTGTCAACCCTCATTGATTTCACCTCTGCAACATTTCTTCTCTGACATTGTCACCACTCTAGTGAAGTCCCTCATCACCTCATGCCTTGATTCCTGAAATAGCCTGCTGTTGGGTCTGCCTGTCTCAAGTCTATCTCTACTCCAATATGTCCTCGGTTCAGCCACTAAAGTGATTTTCCTAAAGGTCAGGTCTGACCATGTCACCTCTGCTGTACTCAATAAACTCCAGGGACTTCCTATTTGCTTCCAGAAGCATACAACATGCTCTGTTTGATATCCAAATCCTTCATAACCTACCTACCTCCTGTCATTTCAGTCTTTTTACACCTTACTCCCCAATATGTACTCTTCTATCCAGTTACACTGGTCTCCTAGCTGTTCCAAGAATAAGACATTCCATCTTTTGCCTCTGGTTAATTTCTCTGACAGTTCCTCATTCCTAGAATGTTCTCCCTATTCATTTTTGCCTACTGTCTTCCCTGGCTTCTTTCAAGTACCAACCAGAATCCCATCTTCTACAGAAGCCTTTACAAACCCTTCTTAACTGCCTTTCCACTGTCTTCCCCTCTTAATTATTTCCCATTTATCATGTATATATCTTATTTTTACATATTTATTTGCTTAATATCTCCCCCATTAGATTATGAGTTCCTTAAGGGTATAGCCTATCTTTCTTCTATTTTCCCCAAAGTTTTACAGTGTCTGGAAAATAGTAGGTGCTTAATAAATGATAAATGTTTGTCGACTATTGAGATAATGCCATTTTTAAATAACCCACAGCTTCTTACTGAAACAAAGCCCAATCTTTTAGACATAAATATTCTTCCAGGGATGGTATTTGACTGCAAGTCATAGAATAACTTCCTGAAGAATCAAACTTATTGGTCACATAAAGGATGCTAGAAAAGCACAAGCATGCTATAGTGTAATGCCAGAAAAATATTGTGCAAGTGAAATGATGTAAAGGATGAAATCAGGAAAATGTATGGACCATAATGAGAGAAAGAGCTAACCAGTGGCTATCCTATGTACTGCTTAATATCCATATCCTGTCAAGAAATCTGGTGAAGACCGCAGCACATTGGCTAAA
The DNA here is from genome assembly GCA_011680675.1 of Gymnobelideus leadbeateri. Classification (NCBI taxonomy): domain Eukaryota; kingdom Metazoa; phylum Chordata; class Mammalia; order Diprotodontia; family Petauridae; genus Gymnobelideus; species Gymnobelideus leadbeateri. The sequence continues at coordinate 331,197 of WOXC01006490.1, forward strand.
TTCCTTATGGATGACTTACCAAAAGATGTGAACAAGGAAGAGAATTTGTGTAAGAACACAGTTAACAGATGGAATGATGAACTTGGGGAATAAGAAATAGTTCAGTTTGGGCTATATCTAATGTTACTACATATATGTTATATATAAGGGAGTCATGTACAATATTCCCAGAATGGTAGGTTGGAGCAAGGTTGTAAAGGGAAGTATTTTGCAAACCTTAAAGCACAATATAAATGTGAATTAGTAAACACCGCTTCAGGGAGAAATTGGGATTTGAAGTAGAATTTAAAGATTAAGTAAATTTAGATAGTTGGAAAGGAGGGGGAATGACATTTTGTGTAGGAAGTAAACCATAAATAAAATCTCAGCAAAAGTATATCTTTCAAGAAAGATTTGACAAGTCTGACCCAGGAAAAAGTGATAACCCAAGCAATGTGGCCATTTGCAAGGGGCTTGCTGAGGTGAATATATTGAATCACCTTATAGATATATCAAGTCAAAGCTTTACCAATTCATTTTTATTGGTATCTTTTGCTTTTATATCACCTGCATTTCCCAATATATTCATCTCCATGCCCTGCCAGAGGGCCATCGTCTATAAAATAAAATTAAAAGGAGGAGGAAGAAAGTTCAGTAAAATTAACCAACTTATCAAAGTTGCTAAAGTCTGGCATTATGTTCAGTGTTGTATACCTATGGATGCTGACCTTCTGCATTGAAGCAGGTTGAGGTACCTTCTTTGGGGCCAACCTTGGTCATGATAATTTCTCAGTATTCAGTTTTCTAATGCTTTATTTTTCTCCTTTCCACTTGTATTGTTATAGTCATTGTGTACTTTTATTTTCCTGGTTCTGCTTACTTCCTTTTTCATTAGTTTATGTAACTATTCCCATGCTTCTCTATATTAATTATGTTCACAACTTCTTATGGCACAGATTGTTATTACATTAATATACCAAACCTTGTTTAGCTATTCCCCAGTTAATGGGTATCTACTTTGTTTCTAATAATTCACTATCACAAAAATACTGCTATAAATATTTTGGTGCATATAGGGCCTTTCTTTTTGTTACTGAAAATCAGAAATTTTCATTTATTTAGCATGTATAAATGAGTTAAATATTTCATGGCTGCCAAAAAAATGCTCAGAAGAATATGAAGACACAGTCATTCTCCCATGATGCTTACTATCTAAAGAGGAAGAGTTCACTGATGGTTCTGCATCTACATCCTACCAACTGACTACCCTCTTTATGCACACTTTTATTTCTATTGATTTAAAGTTTTTTACTAATCTCTTCAGTTTTAATTTTTTATAAATTGGGTCAAATCAGTCATAATGGGTTTGAGCATTTATTTTCTTTCAACCTTAAAGGACATCTTAAAGGACAGAACAGCTAAAAAACACCCCAAATCAAAACATTGTTAATACTGTGCCCAGCTCACATGATTCAGAACACTGTGGACTTTCCATTTTTTATGAGTCAACACCTTAGATCTGGCATTATTTTCTTAAGGTTGTCTTTTGTTCAGTTTTTAGCTCTGGCTTCCTGGCTTTAAAGGCCTTTCTGTTAGTATCTGGATTCAACTTCATTCTGGAGTATTGGGTTTTTGAAAAAAAATTCCTATTTTCCAGGCCTCTCCCTTTTTACTTTCATAGGAGTAAAGGAAAGTAGGAGGATGGGGACTTGGGAAGCTGGGTGTGTGGGTGGGAGAGTCAAAGAACTGGAGTCAGATTTAATAATTTTTGTTTCTCTGTTAAATAGACCTAAAGGTATGAGAATGTGGTAAAGCTGGGGATGAAGTAAAAGGGGGTGAGTTTTGGGCCTCATTTTCCTCATCTATAAAATGCGTTGATTATATGTCCTTTCCAATGCTAAATCTATGAAGTAACGATAACAATAACAACTAAAATTTATATAGTGCTTTTAGGTCCACAAAGCAATTTATATATGTTGTCTCATTAGATCTTCACAACAAACCTGTGACATAGGTTCTATTATTATCTCCACTTTACAAATGAAGAAACTGATACTGAAAAAGAGTAAGTGACTTGCCCAGGTTTACAAACCTAGTAGCTGAAGAAAGAGTCAAACTTGGGTCCGATGATATTCCATTGTATCACCTAGCTGATTCAGATGCTGTGATCACAGACTCCTTTAGAGCACCATGACCTCATGGATTTGGAATCAGAAGACCTTGGTTCAAATTTCAGTTCTACTATTTACTACTTGTATGATGTTGGATACATAACTTCCTCTGAGGGGCTCAGTTTCTTCAAGTGTAAAAAGAGGGGTCTGGTTGTAAAAGGGGTCTGTAAAAGGCATTGGTTGACACTTGAAGTTCCTTCCAGTCCTAAATTCTATGCTTCTAAATGAAAGAAGCTCATACTGCGTTCAGGTAACGGCATATGAGGCAGAGTCCATTACAATTAATACTACAAGAATTAGAAGAACTTTTCCATAATATAAAGAATGCTGGACTCTAGCCAATGTTACACTACAACCCACTAAAGAATTGGGACAGTCCCTTGATGTTTGTGACACTGGGATTTGACTTTTTCTGTGGAAGTGGCCGAGAAGAATTAATGACATTTCAAAGGGGGTTGGCTGGCAGCCAGTAGCAGAACCTATGATGATTCTTATTATTCACTGCTAACTATGGGAAAATTGCTTGGTTGCTGAGAGAATCAGGTTCAACAACAACAAAAATAACTTGGATTTTTGCCATATCTTCCCTTAAAAGAACATCCAACATGGTTAAACTGAGCATACATCTGCTATCTTATCTGTGGTGGTGATGGGGGAGGGAGGTATTATTAATAATAATAATCTCAATCAGGGGTAGCTAGGTGGCACAGTGAATAGAGCACAAGCCCTGGAGTCAGGAGGACCTGAGTTCAAATTGAGACTTAGACACTTAACACTTACTAGCTGTGTGACCTTGGGCAAGTCATTTAACTCCAATTGCCTTCCCCCCCTCCAAAGAAGCAAAAATAAATAAAAATAAAAAAGAAATGCTTGGAAATCCTCTTATAAAAAATAATAATCTCAATCCATTTTTCCTTAATTTTCTTATGGTCTAAGAGACTATTGTTATTTTGTTATTATAAGACAAGTTCTAATTACTTAGTAGCTGAGCTGCAATTAAAAAAATCACTGGCAAAGTCAAGTGAATTACCTCAGCAATCCTAAATCTATTTATGATATTCATGGAATGAAGGGCCCAATTTTGACTCTTTCTGTCATCCACTAGGGTACCCAGTAAACCAGAGTCCCCCTGGAAGGCCTTCAGCTAACTCCTGGAAGTAAATGAAGCCCTTTGGAAACCTGCCTTAGCTTTTAGGTTAGCCTTAAGTACTAAGGATGGAGTCAGTGGTTGGTTATCCAAGTGGTGTTGACGTTTTCATTTTTATTTCTGCAGTAGTGGAATTGAATAAGAAATGGATACTGCCTATATGGAGCAGTGGATGCACAAAGTAATAGTTTTGATTACTTTGGTTCCAATTCCAAGGGCTTTCAATGGCTTCAATATTAGTACTTGAGAATCTATATTATCTTCATATTTTCCACTCCTTGCAATATAAGAAACAAATAATGTTCCCCCACATCCCATCCCCAGGAAAAACAACAAACAACTACCATGAAGATAACAATCAGGGTCTTTCAATGCAAATAAGGCTGATTTTTCAGCTTCATTTCAGATAATTTCCTTATTTACTGGATCATTTTTTGTCAACTGCACAAGTCTGAATTGAGAAGATGCAGTAAATGTAAATGTGAATGGTAACTCTCATTCCATTATTGTTTGTTAGCAAGAGAAGGAATTATCAACCAGCAAAAATTAGGCAATTTATTTGGAAGGATTAGACAAGAATAGATCCACAGTGATTAAGGTTCCATTAAAGGAGTTCTGATCACTCTTATTTTAAATTGTATAAGATAAATATTCAATTTAGAGTCAACCAGATTGATGTGAATTTCATTAGAATGGAATATAAAAACCCTACAGAGTTATTGTAATTGTAATGAATACCATGCCTGCCTTTTGTTTATGTATCTGAGAATTAGAAAGTGCTTTTAACCTCAGACTGCTTGAATGAATAAGCTGTCTCTATGACCTATAGCTCTAGGGAGAGAGCATTGACCTACCTGGAAGCATTTAGGATACTAAAATGATGATTAGAAAGATTGCTTTTCAGTGGTGTATTGATTGTTTTATTTTATTTTTATTACTATCTTTTTGTTATGCTCTTACTGTTCAGTTGTTTCAGTCATGCATGACTCTTCATGACCCTCTTTGTAGTTTTCTTGGTGGAGATACTGGAGTGGTTTGCCATTTCCTCGTCCAGTTCATTTTACAGATGAAGAAACTGAGGCAAATAGGTTAACTGACTTTGTTAGAGTCACACAGCTAGTAAGTATCTAGGAGTCAGATCTGTGTTCAGGAAGATGACTCTTCCTGACTCTAGGTCTGGTGCACTATCCAGTGTACCACCTAGATGCCCCACTTTTTTGTTATCACATTTATTTCAAACCATATCTCTTTTTGTCTTCTACTCAGAGAACAATCCCTTGTTTGTCCCTCTGTCTATCTATTTGTCTTTCTATGGAAGCTGTTCAGCGAAACGTAACAAATGAGTTTGATGCTATATGTTACATTCTCCAACCATAGCCTCCCACCTTTGGAAAGAAAGCAGCATGGTACAATTTTCTCTCCTCTTATTTTAGGATAAATGCAGTGATTTTAGTTATATAGCATTCATTTTACTTTTTTCGTTGTTGCCCTTTTCAGTTTCATTGCTGTAGTCACTGTGTATGCCATTTCCTCTCTCTGCTCCATTCTCTATCAGTTTATAATACTATCCCCATTACTCTTTGAATTCTTTATATTTACCATTTCTGACAGCATAGCAATATTTCATCGACCACAATTTGTTTAGTCATCCCTAGTTGATGACATTTTTGTTTGAAATTCTTTATATTACAACAAATATTGCTGCAAATATTTTGTTGTATTATAGGACTTTTTTTCCCCCCTATCTTTGACCTACCTGGGCTAGATATCTAGTGGTGAATCTTAGGGTTAAAAGGTATGGTCATTTTAGGCATGTTCATGCCATAACTCCAAATTGCTTTTTAGCATGGTTAGACTATCTCTATTATTACTTTTTTTCTTTTTGGAGGGCAGTTGGGGTTAAGTGACTTGCCTAGGTTCGTGTGTGTGTGTGTGTGTGTGTGTGTGTGTGTGTGTGTGTGTGTTTTAAGTGTCTGAGGCCAGATTTGAACTCAGGTCTTCCTGACTCCAGGGCCGGTACTCTATTCACTGCACTACCTAGCCCTATCTCTATTTTTCAAATGAGTAACTGATAGTGAAAAAGCTTAGGTGACTGGCCAAGGTTCACAAAACTAGTGTCTGAGGAAGGATTCAAACTCAATCTTCCTGACTCCAAGTTCAACACTCAACCCATTGTATCACTTAACTGCCCCAGAAGCCCTGAATGCAGAATCCCTCAGAGCCCCATGATCTAGTGGAAAGAAAAATGTATTTGGAATTTGAAAACCTGGATTAATCCACAATTCCATCAACTGTGTATATATTTTCTTGTCTTTGGTCCTATTTGTCAGTTTTCTAGGTAGTTTTGATTTGCACTTTTCTCATGATTAGTTATTTGAAGTAATCTTTCATAAGATTGGTAATGATCTGTGCTTCTTCCTCTGAGAATTGTTTATTCATATCCTTTAATCAACCAATAAACATTTATTAAGCACCCACTATATGCTTAGAACTGTGCTAAGTTCTGGGGCTACAAAAAAAAGCCAAAAGTCCTTGCCCTCAAGGTGTTTAAAATCAGCTATGTCACATAGTAAATAAAAGCACCAATCTTTGAGTCAGGAGGACCTGAGTTCAAATTTGATGTGAGACACTTGACACTTACCAGCTGTGTGGGCAAGTCACCCAACCCTGACTGCCTCATCAAAAAAAAAAATCTAATGGGGGATACAACAAGCAAGCAAATATATTTTAAGTAAGCTATGTATAGGATAAATTGGAAATTTAAAAGTAGTAATTTAAAAAGTGAGAGCACTGAAATGAAGAGGGGTTAGAGAAGGCTTTGTGTAGAAGATGGGATTTTAGTAGGTATTTAAAGGAAGTCAGGGAGGTCAGTATTTGGAATCTAAGAGGCAGAGCATTCCAGGCATGGTGGATAACCAGAGAAAATGCCTGAAGCTAAGAGATGGAGTTTCTTATTCATGGAACAGTATGGAGGCTGCTGTCACTGGATCAAAGAATATGTGTTGGGGAGTAAGGTGTAAGAAGACTGGAAAGGTAGGAGGGATCTAGGTTATAAAGAGCTTTGAATGCCAAATAAAATATTTTGTATTGGTTCCTAGGGGCAATAGGAAGCCCCTGGCATTTATTGAGTAGAGGGATGACATGATCAGACATGCATCTCAGGAAAATCACTTTAGTGGGTTAAATGGAGAATGGATAGAGTGGGGAGAGAATTGAGGCAGGCAGACCCACCAGCAGGCTATTACAGTAATCAAGGGCTTGCAGTGATAGCAGTGTTAGAGAAGCCATGACATGATTAGTAAATTATACTTGTGATGTATATTCTTATTTCTCTAAAGGCTGGTTTTTTGCTGTCTAGGAATTATTTTTGCATAGAGGTACCAGGCACCAGGTGAGTGGTGATGCTGGATAGAACTATAACTAGGGCAGAGTGACTGGAGCTTGACAGATGCTGACATGGGAGAGGGCATGCTTCTTCCTCAAGGTAGTTTATATTATCTGATATTGATTAGTTTGAATCCTTCTTGGGATTTATTTTTGGTGAAGATGGATACCAAAAGTCATCAAGGAGTGGGGTTGTGACTTGGTGGAGCATGGATTTTGGAGTAGGTCATCTTCTTTCCTGTTATGGGCACAATTGTATCATACCTTTATTATTTTTGTCCCAGGTGATAACGCTATTCCTGATTCATAGAAGCATGGGTCAACTTAACCTAGTTTTTTATAAATTAAAAAAATCAACCAATAAGCATTAAGCACTTAGCAATTGTACTGAATGCTGGTAAGACAAAGATAATTTCAAGAAATAGTCCCTGCCTTCAAGGAGCTTATATTCTAATAGGGGAGACAACAAATCAACTATATGATTTACTAATCATCATTTCATGGCTCCTCTAACACTGCTATCACTATAGGGCAGGTCCTTATCACCTCTTGCCTTGATTACTGCAATAGCCTGCTGGTGGGTCTGCCTGCCTCAACCCTCTCCCCACTCTATCCATTCTCCATTTAACCACTAAAGTGATTTTCCTGAGATGCATGTCTGATCATGTCATACCTCTGCTCAATAATGTATACACATATGTAGATATGGAATTTTATTTTGTTTTATTTTTATGTTTTATATTTTATTCTGTCATTTCAGTTGTATCTGACTTTTTATGACCCCATTTGGGATTTTCTTGCAAAGATACTGGTGTGACTTGCTATTTCCTTCTCCTGATCATTTTACAGGTAAGGAAACTGAGGCAAATAGGGGTAAGTGATTTGCCCAGGACCACACAGTACTTAGTGTCTGAGGCTATATTTGAACTCGGGAAGATGAATCTAACTGACTACAGGCCTGGCACTTTATCCACTATGCCCTCTAGCTTTTTCAAACAAGGACTATACAAATCAAATATCTGGTAACCTTGAAGGGGAAAGCACTTGTAGCTGGAGGGACCACAGAAAGCTTCCCATCTTTGGTGCTTCGGTTGAATCTTCAAGGAAAAAGACAATCCCAAAAAGAAGAGATAAGGAAAGTGTGAGTGATGGTGTGAAGGCATGAAGATGGGACATAGAGTATTATGTGTGAAGAACAATTAGTTGATCAGTCTGACTGAAATATATTGAATATGGAGGAGAGCAATATGCAAGATGACTAAGAATGGAAAAAAGAGACCAGGATGTGAAGATCTTTAGATGCTGAATAGAGGAGTTTATATTTTATCTTAGCAGTGATATGGGACCAATGGAATTGATTGACTAGGGGGGTAACATGGCCAGACAAGCCCTTTAGAAAAATCACTTAGATGACTATGGAGAGGATGGATTGGACTGAGAAGAGATTTGAGGCAGATTGACTGAACAGGGAATTATTATTTTAAAGACAATTGGGGTTAAGTGACTTGACCAGTATCACACAGCTAGTAAGTGTCTGAGGCTAGATTTGAACTCAGGTCCTCCTGTCTCCAGGACTGCTGCCTTAACCAATGTACCACCTAGCTGCCCCCAAATAGGAAATTATTGAAATATTTTACATGTGAGGGGACATCCTGTATTAGGGTGATGGTGAAGTAAAAAGAATTAGGTGTATCTGAGAGATGTCGAGATAGAAAACAAATAGATTTGGCAAGAGAGTGAGGAGCTGGGAGTGTGGAAGGATAGGGTTACCTTTGGCTGAAATAAAGCTATTTAGAAGATGGATGTGTTTGCTGTGAAAGATAATGATTTCTATTTTGGATATGTTGAATTTGAGATGCTTAAGGGATGTGTAACGTGTAACTGGAATTCAGAAGAGAGAATGGGAATGAATATATACATTTGAGAATTATCTGCATATTGATGACAATGGAATCCAATGAGGTCAAATGGGAGTATGTAGGGAGGAAGAGAAGATGGCTTAGGACCAAGCCTTGAGGTACTCCCACAATCAGTGGCTGTCCTGGTTCGTAGTCCAGCAAAGGGGAAAGAAGAGTGTTAAGACAGGTGGGAGTGAGTGCCAAGGATGAGCAGCATCATGAAACCCAAAGAGAGGGGAGATCAATAATGTTAAATGCTGCAGTGAGGAAAAGAAAAATGAAGACTGAGAAAAGGCAGTTGAGGGATCATTGATGACTTTGGAGGAAGCAGTTTCTATTGAGTAAAGAGACTGGAAGTCACCTTGCACAGGGTTAAGAAGAGTGAGAGGAGAGGAAGTAGAGGCATCAAGCATATTTAGCTGTCTCAAGGAATTGGACTAAGAAATGAGGACAGATCAGTAGATCGTGGATGGTAGGACTGAGTGAGGGATTTTTAAGGATGGGGGACACACAGACATTTTTGTAGGCAGCAGGGAAGGAACCAGTTAAAAGGGAAAGATTGAAGGTGTGTGTGGTGTGTGTGTGTGTGTGTGTGTGTGTGTGTGTGTGTGTGTGTATGAGAGAGAGAGAGAGAGAGAGAGAGAGAGAGAGAGAGAGAGAGAGAGAGAGAATGAGTTAAATGATAGAATGGGTATTCTACTGGATAAAATGTTAACATCAAGATTATATATGGAGGGGTTGGCCTTGTGGAGGAGAAGGACCCCTTCAGAGAATAAAGGAGAAACTGTGAAAGTTAAGAGGTTATAAGATGAGAAGGGAAATAAGAGCTCAAGAAGAATGTTCTTGAATTTTTCAGTAAAGAATGAGGCCAGATCATTGGAGAGAGGAGTGCTGCTGAGGCTTGAGAAAGGAAGGGAAGGTGTGAAATAGCTCCCACAGCAAGTGAGAAAGAATATCATTTAGGGAGGAGTCAAAATTTCCTTCCTACAATGAGCATCCAATTGAAATTAGTTAACATAAATCCATAATGTCTCTGGTCAGTATGGGTGTGTAACATTTTCTAGTTCTATCCAGAATTATTTGAGTAAGAAAGAGGATGTGGATTATGGGCCTTGCATTATGACATATGAATGTCAGTTGGAGGAACTGGACGTGTTAATCTGGAGAAGAAGAGCTTCAAGGGTGTGGGGCATGGGACCCAATAACTGTCTTCCAAAGAACGTCTGTCATACAGAGAAAGTGTTAGACTTTTTCTCTTTGGTACTAGAGGTCAGAAGCAGGAACAATGAGTGGAAGTTATAAAGAGGAGCATTTAGAATTCAGGAAAAACTTTCTGAAAAATATGAGATATCCAAAAGGGGGAGGTAGTGGGTTTTCCCAACCTCAAACTATTCAAACAGAATCTGGATGGAGGTATTTGTAGGAGGTATTATAGTGGGTATTCCATTTATTTATTACTTTGACTAGGTAACTGTTAAGATCCCCACCTACTCTCAGATTCTCTGAATGGGAAAATAAGATGCCCTGAGGATTTATTAATCGCTGGGGAATTCATCCAGTACAGTAATCAGTGGGTGGAAGAACTCCAATGAAGAAGACACATGAGCAAAATGTTCAGGGTTTTAGTTCAACCTTGTGGTCCTCAGACCCTGTGTTGGCAGACTCTTTTTTTGCGGGGGGGAGGGGATAGTGTATCTGCTGGAGGCATGAGCACAAAGTACAAAATGATGTCAATTTTCCTTATAACTTACAAATGTACAACTTTACCAATATAGTATAAATTACCATTCATCATACATTTATATTATTCATTATTAATTTCCAATAAAAATGGTAATGTACAAGTTGGAGCAAAAGTTAAAAAAATACAGACATTAAAGTGATATGCCCTTTATATGCAAAAATAATTATTAAACAATCATTGCTTAATCTAATTATATTTTAAAATATTCTTTGGGAACCCTTTATCATTCTTTCACTTATACTTCAATTATCAAAAAGACTTTATTTGATTCCTTGTGACTTCAGTGTTTGTGCGTTTGGTATCATAAAAACCTTGAAGGTGACTTAGCTTCAACTTTCTTCTGGTTGTTTGGAACTTATCAGAGAGAATACCCTTGGTGCCTTCTGAGCACTCCTAATTAGGTCTCAGGATACCTCTCTGCCTCTCTATTTCTTCTGCATCTTTTATTCTCTGAAGGAAGAAACAAAAACAAAACCAAACTAAACTTCTGCCACATGAATTATCTAGAAAAGGAGAGAAAGATTATTGAAGCAAACTCCCATAGTGTGTATTCATAACTTATTGATCCTTTTCTCATCAGAAAAAAATTTCTCTGTCATCACTTTCTCTATCTTCCTTCCAGATATGTCCCTTCTTTACTGAATGGGCCCCTTGGTTGAGCTCTGGTCTTAATTTCACCCTAGCTAGCTAGATTTCCCAACCCAGTACTTCAAGGAGCTAGGCTATTTTTTTCTTGAACTTCTAAGCAATTTAATGTATTTGAACAGAATGCTGTTGTTTTAAAGGCAAGAAATAGAGTGATTTCCCTAATGCGTTACAGTTAATTACACATTGATTCTGAAAGCCACAGATCAGAAGTTTCAGTTTCACTTTTAGATCAGGGTTTTAAGTTCTTATGGACTTTCCCCCCTAACCTCCAGTCAAATAAATAAGTAAATAATGATAGATTATATTTGTATAGTGCTTTAAGATTTGTGAAGTATTTTTTTCATCACAAATCCATGATATAGTCAGGGATGTATAATTGTCCCTATTATACTGATGAAGAAACTGAAGTATCGAGAGCCTAAATGATTTGCTCATGGTTACACAGTTAATATGTCGGGACTTGGGACCTGTGCCCCTGTCTTCTGACTTGAAGCCCAATTCTCTTTCCACTTTGCTTTGCTACAGCAAATCATTATTGAACTTCTGGGACATGCAAGACACTCTCCTGGACTTTTCCAACATGCCCTGGTACCAGTCACTATCTTTTACCTTCTGACTTTCAGTTTTGTCTTACCCCATTAGATTGAAAGGTCTTTGAGGGCAGGGAATGTCCTTTGCCTTTTTTTGGTACCATTCAGCCTATTAGGGGGCAGGGAATATTTTCAAATCAAGGAAAGTTCTCAGAGTCACTTAAGGCCTATCAAAGGGCCTAGGGGCAGCGAAGATCTTAAATTCCCATTCCCATAACAGAAAGCTACAAATTGGGGGTTGGTTTATTATTTTGTTGATTTTCTAGACTTAAAAAATGATGAATATGTCAACAATGCTGATTAAATTTAAAATTATATCTTATCTACATTTTCCCCAGTGAGCCAGTTAAACATTTACCAGCATACTCATGACCCTATTATCACTTTCTGATGTTGGAGGCTATGTTCATTTCCCCCTATATATTCCCAAGAGCTTTGTACAACTCACTCTTTGGGTAACTAATTCAGACTGGCTGACTAATTGCTTATTCCAGTTTTTTATTCTTTAGGCCTTTGACTCTGTAGATCATTCTTCCTTCTCTCTTTCGTGGTCCTAGAGTTTTCTTTTTGTTCATGCTTTAATCTCCTTCTCACAGGATCATAGGAATCGGAGCTGGAAGGGGCTTTATAGATTATTCAGTCCAACTCTCTTAGTTCTTCACAGGGGAGGAAACTGATAAGAGAGGTGACTTACTAAGGTCATACAAAGTGTGACTTACAAGATGCAGAGCTAGGATTCCAACCTACATAGGTCCCCTGACTTCAAATATACTGTAATGCATACCCTTCTCTCCCTATTCCATTGGAATTCTGTTTGTAGAGGAGGTGCATGCCCTTCTCTGGTTGCTGTCCTTATTACTGAATGCCATCTCCCTTTCCCTTTTGTCATTTTCCTTAATTCTTTGCAAGAGACAAAAGAAATCCAACTGCAGATGATTTCTATATGAGCTTTTCATGATGACAGAATTGCATAGGGTGGAATAGTATGTGTTATATATGTTTGTGGGGGTATATGTATCTAGTAGTGTTGGTTGGAAAGAACAATGAAATTAGCCAGAGCTCAATCCTTAAATCAGTTGTTATTCAGGAGAGAATTGTCCTAAAATGAGGATATATCTCATGGTGGGGCACTTACGTTCACAGCAGATCAAAAGCTAATAACTATGATTGATTAGACTCGGGATTACCCTGATTAAAAGGGTGCTTTGCCACTCTTTAATGGAGATTCATCAGAAGTGCCTAAACTGTTTGGACAGGCTCCTCCTGCCCAGGTGATTAGGATTAGTTAAATGAACATGGAATCTGTGCCTCCCAGGCCTAATAAAATAGTTATTACCCTATATGACTTTAGATTCTACTATAGGACATTATCAGTAAAGATCAATCACCAAGCATTAGCTTTAGATGAGGTCTATTGTGCAGAACATATGAAAGATGAAAACTCTATTAAGTATCTTCTCTATAATGACCAAGTTCAAGTAACATCTTTCTGTAGAAGCTGTGCCTTTTCACATCATGGTACTACTCTCCAGTACTTGCTGAAGCAACCATCCTGGGAACTGGTTGTATCCTGTCTGTAGAAGCTTACACCCAAGGAAGCCACAGTAAGTACCTGGGTGTGTGATCACATTCTCCTCAGTGGCTTTACCTAAGAGTGGAAAGCAAAACCAGACAGGGGGATTGTAAGTCATCCCACTGATCAGTCAGATTTTGTAAGTGTATAGATTCATAATTATATAAATTTAGAACTGGAAGGGACTTGGTCATGTAGTCTAATAACAACAAAAATTTACAGGTGAGAAAATGTTGAGATTACATTGATTTTGATTATTATCCTGAAATTCCATCACATTTATAATGTAGACATCTTGGTGTGTGCATGTGTGTGAAAGTGTGTGTGTATGTGTGTGTGTATGAATGTATTATATAAATACAATGTAATAATATGTAATAACATTATATAACAACATATAATTATATAATTTCATATACAGTATTTAATGTATTATATATAAATTATATAATACAAACATTAAAGCATGATGTAATAACAATATAATTTATAGTTTTATATACACATGTATATACATACATACACACATACATACATACACACATATTTATCTGTTTTCTTTCCCTTTACAAAGTGAATTGCTTGAGGAAAAAGTCTCTCTTTTTACCTTTCTTTGTAACCGTACTGCTTAGAAAGGTTTTAGGCAAGTAGGAAATGCTTGTTGACTGATTAACTGAGCAAACTGAGGCCCAGAGAGTTTGGGTGACTTATCCAAGTTTATGTAGGTGATATCAGCATGTATAGAGGATGTGCTGGGTTTGCTCAAATACATCCTAATATCTCACTAAATTGTGGTGGGGGCGGATTTTCAGTCTCATTTTGTAAGGTTGTGTTTTTAAACTAAAACTTGATCTTTACTTTTAAAAGGTTAGTTAAGAAATATTTCTTTTGTTAATGGAGAAAAAAGGGACTTTTTTGATTAAATATTTAATAAATATTCCCCTTAAGAAATTCTCTAGTGCACACCTTAATGAAATAAGATGCATACTCCTATAGCAACTCTAAATATAAACACCAGATTTAAAATCCAAGTCCTTCAGATGCCAGAGCCAGCACTCTTTCCACTGCAGGTTTATTGCTTCCTGCTGATGATTCAGGTGCTGAAAGGAAGTTTCCTAAAATATTTTTAAGCAGAAATTTCACAAGGTCTTCATAGTCATAGTTTTATGTGCAATGGTTCCTGGGCCTCATTGTTCTTTTCAAATACAAAAAGAGTGCTGCCTAGGCTAGACTTCCTGGTTAATTCATATAGCTGAAGGAGAAATCTCTTGTTTAAAGTACTACATTCCAGTAGATGCATTGATAAAATTTTGGTATCAGTGTTCAGGTATTTGCATTATTCCTTAGTTACTTATGTATGTAACCTGGGGCTCAAGTCTATTTGCATATGAGACTCCTCCTTGATGGAGAATGATTACTCTTTACTCCATGCTAGTGCAAGGGCAAGAGGTTGGAAAAAGAGAGATCCTTGTTCTCCTCTTGAGAGGCAGTTAGGTGGCATAATGGAAAGAACACTGCAATCAGGAAGACCTGAGTTTGTCAACTCAGAAACTTACTAACTATATGACTTTCGGCAAGTCACTTAACTTCTGTTGGACTCAGTTTTTTCATCTATAAAATGGGGATGATTATAATAGCCCATACCTCCTAGGGTTGTCGTGAGGATGCAGGCATTAAAGCATAATATAATGATATTACAATTTATCATCATCATAATAATTAGTATTATTTCAGCCTTCCTATTTCTAGATCTATTCAGTGTATATCTCTTTAAATGTTGTTTTTCCCATTGGAATGTGAACTGCCTGAGGTCAGGGGAAAGTTTTATTTTTGTTTTTGCTTTTCTTGGTAGTCCAAGAATTTACCAACAAAGTTTGCCACATAATAAATGCTTGATAAATGTGTTTTGACCAATGGATTGGATAATAATTGTATAAATTGTAAAATGGGACAGCTAGGTGGTGAATGGGACATGGAGTCAGGAAGACTCATCTTCACATATGGCCCAAGAGGCTTACTAACTGTGTTACTGATCTGGGCAAGTCACTTAACCCTGTTTGCCTCATTTTCCCACCTATAAAATGAGCTGGAGAAAGAAATAGCAAAACTACTCCAGTATTTTTGCCAAGAAAACTGCAAATGGGATCACAAAAAGTTGGACATGACCCAAATAATTGAACAACAAAGATTAGAGGTGGTGGGGGCTTGAATTTTCATGTTGGGTGTACAAGTAAAGAGAAGGTGACAGATATAACAGATGTTGAGGATGTAAAAATGTTGAGATCTGGCAGTTGATTGAATATGTGGGATGGGGGAGAGAGTGATGAGTCAAAGCTGATAGCAATATTGTGAATATGAGTAATTGAAAGAATAGTTGCAACCTTTAGGCCATCAGGAAACTTGTTAGAAGGCAGGTTTTATCAGGTAAAGATAATGTATTAAGATCTGGAATGAAAATCACAACCCTGAAAAATTACAGCCTGCCCTTCAAGGGAGATTCCTTGTGTAGTCTATAGCATTCCATCTGGCAAATGGGGACTAGATATACTGGTTGGGAAAGGGATTTTCCCAATGGTGCCTAAGCAGCAGCGGTATGAGCAACTAGGAAGTGGTTGCTGTAATTGCCACAGTGGCTGATGATGGGTTTAGATGGAGGTGTCTGAGAGCATGTACAGAGAAGGGTTTGGGGAGAATTGGTGAGGGGTGGAGGATAAGGGTAAGTGAAATTTCCTATGATTGGTTATTGCAGAATGGGATGTGATAGATCTTTATATCCATTGATTATATATCCCTTGGGGTCAGACCTCAGCCCTTACTTTGGAGATGGTGCAATAGGGACCCCAGATCTTAAACTAAAGGGTTACTTTGAAAAGTCTAGAAGGTGATTTCTCTGCTAATAGATTAGAGAAATTGTAGGTTCTGTTCATTCAAGTGACAAGACATGTATCCTAGCTGCTTTCCCTCATAATTAGCCTCAACTCTGGGTAACCACATCTTCAGGGCAGCAGATCACTGTGACCTGAAGGAATTATGCCTTCCACCCAGGTTAAATCAATTGAAATGTTTTCAATTTTGTCAAGTCTTCCTCCTGATGTTGAGGTTAGGGAACAAGTATTTATGCAGCAATTCAATGCTGATTATCAGAAAACTGAGGAGTGACACTCCTGTCTTTAGGTTTCTTCATCCTGACATTTTCCTCAATCATTATCTCTTGGGAGATCAGGTGTGTCCTCATTGGGGGGGATTTTTGAAAATTTCTTTTTCTTCCTCTATTTTACGTGTGTGTGTGTGTGTGTGTGTGTGTGTGTGTGTGTGTCAGGATGTGACTGCCCCCATGAAGCTCTAAGTCCCCAAATAGAAGTCTTAAAAGCTGAAAAATAAAAGAGTAATAAGGATAATAATCAAGCCAGCCCAGACTATGCTAGTGTTCCAGGCATAAAAACTTGGAATGTGTTTCTTGGAATGTGAATATCCTCCCTGGGGCCTGATTCCTATCAGGCACTTGTCACCCTAATCTTGCACTCATACTAGGTTTGCCAAATTAGGACTTCAAATAGCTTTAATTCCATGAGGTGTCCTCAGGGCCAGCAAATATTCCATTATGAGAAATTATCTATAAAAGGAAGAAATTTAGAATAGATGATCTCTAAGTTGTCTTCTAGTTCTAAAGAGTCTATGAATGTGATCTGAGAGATGAGGAGCATATTGATCTTAGGAAAAGCATAGGGAAACTTGCATGAAATAATGAAGAGGGAAATGAGCAGAACCAAGACAGTGTTATATACATTACCAGCAATACTGTTTGAAAAATATCTGAATGACTAAGGCATTCTGAGTATTACAAATATTCAAATCAGCTACAAAGGACCTATGAAGGAAGATGCTAAACACTTGCAGAGAAAGAACTGATAAACAGAAGTATGCATAGTATGATTTTATGTATGTGTGGGTGCGTGTGTGTGTGTGTATGTATGTGTGTGAAATGGTGGCCTTCTCTAGTGTGGAGTGGGGGGGGAAGGAAGAGGGAAACAGTTTAAAACTTTAAATGTAACAAAATAAAAATATATGAATATGAATATTAATAGGAATTAATTTGTTTTTTTTTTCTTTCAGTTTAAAGAGCATAACTGGGGTCCAGTACTTTGAAAGCAGAGGGGCTCATGTTAAATTGGTCAGGGGAAAGAAGGAAATCCAGGATGATTGTGACAGCAGTTGGGATGAAGTTCTGGTGGCGGGGGGGTATAGTGTTAGAAAAGTAAAGCTGCAGAAAAGAGGCCCCATTATACTGGCAGGTATAATCATGGATGGATAACAGGAAGTAGTGGAGACAGAGCCAGGAGGACAGGGCTTTAGAGACAAGAGTTCAGTTACAGAGACAACTGATAGGAACAAGCCAGGTCCCAATCCTAGAATTATAGGCACCTATAGTATAGCAAGGTTGGGAAGCCCATAATAAGGGATGATGGAAAGAAGGTAGAACTTCTCTACTTTTGTTTTGCTTCTCTTTTGGGCAGCTTGATGTTACAGTAGATAGTGCTGAAATTTGAGTCAGGAAGACTTTAGCTCAAATCCTCCCTCCTATACTAGCAGTATGACCCTGAGCAAGTTAATTAACTTCTATCAGACTCAGTTTCATAATTTGTAAAATAGTATTACTAATAACACTTCACAGGATGGTTATAAGGATCAAATGGCATAAAGTGAAGAGGGATATAAATACTAGGTATTATGATTATGATTATGCCTTATCTTTGAAATGGAGAAAGCAGAACAAAAGTTTGATTAGGAATTGAAATTCAGGATATGTTAGGAGATAGAATGGAAACTCCAGTTGATAAGGACCAACTCTATTCCAAGATTATTAAAGAAGAGACAAATGTAATTGTGGAACCACTGGCAGAAATCTTTGAAATTCATCATAGAGGTGCTTTTACAGAGTTGGTTAGTTGTGCCAGTATATCAGACCCACTCTCAAATGTACAATCATTATGAAGATTATAGATAATAGCAAATGTTTCAAGCTAGAGAAGGGCATCTGTTCTGATTTTTCAAAAAAAGGAAAGAGAGTGGAGGCTTGTGAACCTGAATTCAATTGCAGTCAAAATCCTAAATATATTATTAAAGGGATTGCTTATGAACCACCTTTGAAATGGAATCAGTAATTGCAAAAAGCCAGCATGACTTCACCAAAAGTGTGTCAAGACAGAATGAGCTCATTTCTTTTTATCACAAAGTTACTATACAAGAAAATTAGAGAGATGGCATGCACACACAGTTTACCTAGATTTCAATGAAGCATTTGGCAAAACATGTCCTACTATCTTTAGGAATAAGATGGAGAGATATGAGTCAGATGATAGTAAAGTTAGTTGCACATAGACTTTATAGAGTGGTGAGGCCCAAAGAATTGTCCTGAAAAGTGCAGTACAAGCCAGACTTGGAGAAAAGGCTCTAGTGAAGCATACTAAGGACCTGTCCTTGATCCTCTGCTGCCACACATTTTTATCAATGGCTTAGATGATGATAGAGTTAGCATTCTTATCATATTTGCAGCTGATGTGAAGCAGGGAGTGACTGCTCACACATTAGATGACAAAGTCAGGATCCAAGATTGTTTCAACAAGTTGGAACACTGAACTACTTGTGGAGAAAAGAAAAGATTTGGGGCAAGAGAGCCTAGGGAGGGATGTAATAACTGCCTTCAAATACCTGAAGGGTTGTTAAATAAAAAAGGTTTACTCTCTTTGGCCTGAGGAGACAGAAGTAGGAGCAATGGATAGAAATGAGAAAGAGGCAAATTTAGGCTTGATTTAAGGAAAACCTTTGTAAGAGTCTGTGTTATCCAGTTGTGGAAAGTACTGTCTCAAAAAGCAATGATGCTACCCTCATTAAGGGTCTTAAATCGAAGATCAAAAGATCTTAGATATTAGAATTTGGGCCTGGAAGGAAGGCTGGAAATCATTTAGCCCCTCTTTTATTTTGCAGATAAGGAAACTGAATGCAACAGAGGTCAAGCAACTTGCCTAGGCTTTGTTCAAAACTGGGTCAGTTTAGTCTGCCTCAATGGACAATGAGTTTTCTATCACTGGAGATCTTAAAAGTCTTCTGAATTACTACTTTCTGTGAGGATTTATGATTTGATTAGGGGTTGGACTAGATGACTTCTGAGGTTACTTCCACATTAGCATTTCTGCTATTCTGCCAGTAACACAGGCCTGTGTTTATTTTTGTTTGCTTGCTTGTTTGTTTTTCCATTTGAAGGTCTACCCTTTGTTACTGGTTTCCCCACTATTGTTGTCCAGCAGACTTATGCCACTTATTAACAGAGGGGACTAAGATACTAACTTGCAGATGGTTCAAATGTATTAGTTCATGGAGGAAAGCCAAACCAAGGGAAATAATCTAACACTCAATAGGACCTATGAGTAACAGCTGTTGAAAATCATATACATGGTGCTTTCCTGCTGGGAGTTAAACATTTACAAGGAAAATTTTACATAAAACCATGGGGAAGCATTCTCTTTCATCTGTCATATAGGGTTCTTTATTTTCTCTTGTATGCTTTCCTTAAAATAACAGTGAAAGTCAGAAGTTGTCATCCTTCAGCCTGGAGCACTAACTAGCTGTAAGAACTTGGTAATTGAACCTCAGTTTCCACAGTGGAGACATTGAAGAAATGGAGTTAAATAATGATAAAGAGATAATAGGTATCTCCTTTCTTTTTTTAAATTTTTCCTAAAGCTTTATTAACTTCTGGTTTACATCATTCATTTCCATCAGATTTTGAGTTATAGTTTTTCCCCCATTTTTTCCTTACCTCCCACCCCTGAGTAGCAGTCCCACAGGATGTCCCCTCACGCCATCTGCTCTCTCCCATATCTTCTCCCATACCCCTTTCAACTTTTTCAGTAGGGCAAGGTGGATCTCTGTGCCCCAATGCCTATATATCTTATTTCCCAATCATATGTAAAATAGTATAATCATAGTATTTATACATTTTTAAACATTTGATCTTAAAACTTTAAATTCCAGATTCATTCCCATCCTCCCTTTTCAACCACCCTCACTGGGAAGATAAGCAATTCAGTATATGTTGTACATTTATAGCTATGCAAAACATTACCATAGTTGATATATTGTAAAAGACTGACTATATTTCCCTCCCACCCATCCTACCCCCACCTGGCCTATTACCTACTTAGATCCTGTCCCTCTTCAAAAGTGGGTGTCTCCAACCTCCCTTCCGAGCATGCCCTCCCCTCCATGATCTCCCCTCTCATCCCCCTCCCTCCTACTCTCCTGCAGGGTGAGATATCCCATTTAGTATGTATGTCATTCTCTCCCTGAGCCAAATTCAATGAGAATATGGTCTTGCCTTTTTGCCTTCCTGTTGTTCCCCTCCCCTGCGACTACTTCCCTTTGCCTCTTTTACATGAGATACTTTACCCCCTCTGTCTCTTCCCATCTCCTCTTGCCACATTCCTCTCACCTCTTAACTTCACCCCTTAAGTATCATCCCTTCCCACCAAATTCAACCTGTGCCCTCTATCCATGTATACCTCTAAACATATATACGCATATTCACACATGTATTCATATGCCCATATACCCTTCTTCAATTATTTTCATACTGAGAAAGGTTTCATCAGTCACAATTATTGTTTTTCCATGTAGGAATGTAAATAGTTCAACTTTGATAAGTTCCTTTTGATTTCTTTTCCTTATTTACCTTCTCAAGCATCTCTTGCTTCTTGTGTCTGAATGTCAAATTTTCTATTCAACTCTGGTTTTTTCCTTAAGAATGCTTGAAAGTCCTCTATTCCACTGAATGACCAAATTTTCCCCTGAAAGAAGATACTCAGTTTTTCTGGCTAGGTGATTCTTTGTTTTAATCCCAGTTCCTTTGCCCTCTGGAATATCATATTCCATGCCCTTTGATTCCTCAATGTAGAAGCTGCCAGGTCCTATGCTATTCTGATTGTGTTTCCACAGTATTGAAATTGTTCCTTCCTGGCTGCTTGTAGTATTTTCTCCTTGATCTGGGAATTCTACAACCTGGCTATAATATTCCTAGGAGTTTTCTTTTTGGGATCTTTTTCAGGAGGTGATCTGTGGATTCTTCCAACCTCTATTTTGCCCTCTGGGTCTAAAACATCAGGGCTATTTTCCTTGAGAATTTCTTTAAGGATGATTTCTAGGTTCTTTCTTTGATCATGGCTTTCAGGTAGTCCCATAATTTTTAAATTATCTCTCCTGAATCCATTTTCCAAGTCAGTGGTTTTTCCCATGAGATATTTCACATTGCCTTCTATTCTTTCATTTGTTTGGATCTGCTTAAGAGCATCTTGATTTCTCATAAAGTCACTAGCTTCTATTTGCTCCAGTCTAATTCTGAAGGAATGATTCTCCTCAGTGAGATTTTGAGATTCTTTTTCCATCTGGCAAATTTGGCTTTTTAAGGCATTCTTGTCCTCATTGCCTTTTTGAGCCTCTTTTGCCATTTGAGTTAGTCTATTTTTTAAGGTGTTATTTTCTTCAGTCAGGTTGTTAACTTTCATTTCATCCTTTTGCATCTTTCTCATTTGTCTTCCCAATTTCTCCCCACTTCTCTTATCTGCTTCTTAAGGTCCTCTATGGCCTGTAACCAGCTTGTATTTTCATTTGGGGCTTTTGGTGCAGGAGTTCTGACCTCCCAGTCCTCCTCTTGTTCCATGCTTGCATCTTCTTTGCCCCCAAAATAGGAGTCTAATGTTGAATTTTTCCGCTTATTTTGTTTCCTTTGCCTAGGTATGTTGCCACTCAATTACTTGACTTTTGGGCTTGTTGCCACAGTAGGGCTCTGCCACCAGCCAGGGGAGCTTCTGTCCCAAACACTGGGGTTTTCTCAGCTGCTGGAGGCATTAGTTGGGTGCCCTCTCTGAAGCCTCCACATCCTCTGGCAAGCTGGTCATACACCCCAAGACCTCCACCCCAGACCGCAATCCAGATCTGAGAAGGTTAAAGCAAGAGTGATTCCCCTACCCCCAAACTGATCTCTGGATCCCCCTACAGTCCACAGGCCAGGAACTGAAGCTGCAACATGGTGCTTGCTGCTTGTGGCTCATCAGTGCCTTCTCGCCCCCAGGAAAGAGGCCACCATGCTTTCCCAACCAGTCCCAAAGTCCATAGGGCACTGACCTCTCACTTTGTCCGAAGCATCTTTGTGTTGATAATTCTGGAAATGCCACAGCTGCTGGTATTCTGGAGTCCCTCCAGCCAGCTGCTGGTCAGGCCACCCTGGGGCTAAAACCTCTGACTCAGGCAGCCCTGGCCCCGGCTCCCAGAGCACTGTGCTGGCCGCTCCCTGCCAGGCTGCCAGGCTGTCATCAGCAGGAGGTTAGCTTCTTTGTGTTATTTTGTAGCTTCTGTAGCTCCAGAGGTTGTTCAGAGTCCCTTTTTTATATAGATTTGAAGTGGTGTAGGCCAGAGTACTGTGCCATCTTGGCTCCGCCCCCCTCTCCTTTTTAAGACCCTATGTTGTCTACTTCTATTAACCAACTTTGTTGTTGTTGTTCAGCCATTTTAGTTTTGTTTGACTCTTTGTAATGCCATTTGGAGTTTTTTTGGCAAAGATACTGAAGCTGTTTGTCATTTCCTTCTCCAACTCATTTTATCGATGAAGAAACTGAGGCAAACAGGGTTAAATGACTTACCCAGGATCACACAGCTAGTATGTGAAGTTGGATTTGAAGTCATGAAGATGAGTCTTCCTGACTCTAGACCTGACACTCTATCCTCTGTGGCTCCTAGTTATCTGCTATTAACTAATTAGGACTTCTATTAAATTCAATAACCATGACCAGAATGGAGGAAAAAAAATGGATACAAGCAATCCAGGTGCATTTTGATATCTAGTTGGTCTGAAATATCATAGCTAATATCATGGTACCATAGTTAAATCAGGCCATGAGAGAGGTTGGACTTGAAGACAGGGATTAAGGATACATTAGAAAGGAGGGAGTTAACCAAGCCCAAGGAAAATGCTATGATTAGATTTAGATTAAGATGCAATAAATAGGGGTTAAGGATTAGGAACAAAGGTATCATATTATGCCCAAATATTTATTTCTGTAAAAGCATAGTTTTTATATATGCATAGCTCTTAAGTTTACTTTTGGCAATACTATTTAATTTAATTTGTTTTAATAAAGAGGCATTTTTTCATTTTTTAAGAAAAGATTAAGTGGGGAAATTCCTCAATTAACTTTGTTTATGGGGTTAGCCTCATAGTCAGAACTTAAAACCAAAGTATCTTCTACTTTGGGGAAACATCTCTCAATGTCAGGTTTTGAGTAGTAAATTTGTGTCTCCAACATTGAATTTCCTAATCTCTGTGTATGCCAGACAGAGAAACTGACACACCAAAACATAAAAAGACTTGTCCACAATCTCCCCATAAGTTAGGAATTAGAACCAAGAAAAAATAAGAATAGAATTTTTTTGGAAGGCTTTGATTCTTTTCCTATGAGATTAACACATTTACTTCACAGAATCACAGAACTTTGGAGTTGGAAAGAAAGGTAAATATGTAAAAACTGGCTTTCTGAAAAAAAATGTACACAGAACACACTTTAAAGTTTAATCTAAATTAACAAACTCTACATCACTTTCTTACGCCTAGACGATCAACAAAACAATCAACCAGGCCCTAATTTGTAGCATTTGCTCATTTTCCAGGTATAAATAGTCACATGGAAAATTGAACAATCAGCTCTCACTAGCCAGTAGAGTTGGCTCCAGCACATCTTCTAACTGGCCATCCAGTTCTAACTGGCCATCCCAAAGAAATCCCCATTGTAACATAACAGACAGATGGAAATTCAGCCCTTGCTCTTAGACCTCCAGTGAGTATCAACCACCACCTCTCTAGGCAGTCTCTCTACTTTTAGTTTTACTTGTTAGGAAGTTTTTTCTGAGATCCAATTTAAATTTGTCTTTTTGCAACTTCTACCCATTATCCTTGGATCTTTGCATTACAGACAAATAGAAGAAATATAATTCCTTTCCCTGTAACAGCCCTTCAGATAATTGAATTCCCTCCCTCCTCCCCAATCTTTTCTTCTCTAGGCTAAAAATCCCCACTTATTCTTGTATGACATGGACTCAAGGCCCTTCACCATCAGAGCTGCTTTCTTCTGGATATAGTCCACTTATCAATGTCCTTTTAGTTCAACTATAGCAGCCAAAATTGTATACAACAACACTCCCTCCAACTGCGATCTGAGCATGGCAGAGTACAGATGTCCTATCATGTCCCTTTTCCTGAAAACTTAAAGAAGCTCAAGATTATATTAGTTTTTTTTTTTATTTCACATTGCAAGAGTGGCTCATATTGAGTTAACATTTCATTACTTCCCCAATATTTTTTCCAGGAAAAACTCTTTGTCTAATCATCTTATAGTTGTGAATTGATTTTTTAAAGCCAGAGTAAGATTTTGCATTTACCTTTATTGAATTTCATCTTATTAGATTCAGCTGTATGTATCAGCCTGACAAGGTCTTTTTGGATTTTAATTCAGTCATCAAGGATGTTAGCTATTCCTCCAAAATTTGTGTCATTTTGGCTTTCTGCAAATTAGTGATAAAAATGTTAAATGGCACAGAGGCAAACACAGATCCCTGGGGTTTTTTATTGTAAATCATTGCCACCTTCACATTGAAATATTAATGACTAATCTTTGAGTTCAGCCAGTCAGCCATCTCTGAATATGCCTCATTGTATTATTGTTTAGTTCCTATCTTTTCATCTTCTCAAAAGGAATAGTATGAGATACTTTATAAAATTCCTTGCTAAAATAGAAATAAACTATATCTATGGGGAAATTCGATTACTTTGGCATGACTTGTTCTTGATGAAGCTGTGTGGTCTCTTTAATAATGTATTTTCTTTCTAGATGTTCTCTAGCCAGCTCTTTAATGATGAATTCTAGAATTTTCCCAGAAATCAAAGTCGTTTGTGGATCTAAAGTTGCAGACCTCATTTTCTTTTCTTTTGAAATTTGGGTCAATCTTTTCCCTTCTTTAATCTTTTGGCACCTCTCCCATTTTCTACAGTCTTTCAAATATTATTGACAGTAGTTTAGCAGTCATATCTGGTGGTGTAGTTTTTTTCCTTCCTTCATCCCTCTCTTCCTTTCCTCCCTCTCTCCCTTCCTTCCTGTTCTGACTCTGTTCTTTGCCAACTATATAATACTGGGCATTAAACTTCTATTTCCTCATGTGTAAAATTGGGATAAAGATATTATAAAGGTCAAATTGTATAATGTATATAAAGTTCTCTGTGGTTACAAGGTGTGATAAAAATGTGGATTGTCTTACCATTCTGTGAAAGGTACTATTATTTAACATCCAATGAACTCTCCCGTTTATCTGGTTCTCTGGGTCAGTGTTTCTATGTGGATTCTATGGATTTTTGATATTCTCTGTCTCACTAAATGTGTCTCAGGCACTGAGTGCTTATCATTGCCTGGGGGTATGATGTGATGGTATTTTGTGACATTCAGATAGTGACACAGAATCTAGTAAGTTCTGCTTTGGACCACAGACTAGGCAGTGTGAATGACAGTCAACCAAAAGAGGACTAACTTACTTCCTTATCAGCAGTTTGGAAATAGGTCAGACAAGTCAGAAAGGGAAATTACAGGCAAAGTTGTCTTCCAAAATATTGTAGATGAGAAATCGCGAATTTTTCTTGCACTGTATCCTATGATTGAAATGATTAAGGGTTATAGCCACGAGATTGCCAAAATAACGCAGTTAGTATTTTTTCTTTTGTATCTGCCATGTCCCCGTTCTGTGCTCTTTCCAGCAAGTGTCAAAACTTTTTCAAGAAGAAAACCTGCTGGTCAAAGAATATTAAAAGAACTGCCGGGGCGGCTAGGTGGCACAGTGAGTAAGAGCGCCGGCCTCGGAGTTGGGATGACCCGAGATCAGATCCGGCCTCAGAAAATGAGCACCCACGCATAAATAATGACTAGCCGTGTAACCTTGAGCAAGTTACTTAACCCCAATTGCTTAAAAAAAAAAAAAGAACTGCCAAATATCAACAATTATATGAAAGATTGCTCCAAATCATTAATGATAACAGAAACATAAATCAAAGCCACTTTGTGCCTTTACCTTATACCCATCAAATGGACAAAAATTACAAAAGACAGGGTCAATGCTAATGTGGCTACAGATAGAGCAATATACTAATAGATTGTTCTGGAGATATACATTGCTCAGGTATGACAGGCAACAATTTGTAGTTATGACTGAAAAATAATCACTAAATTGCTTGAAACCTTTAATTTAAATATTCTACGACTAGGCATATGTCCATAAAATAAGAATAATAATATCACCTGCCTTGCATGGTTGTTTTGAGGCTCAAGTGAGATAACATTTATAAAAGTGTTCATTCTAGTGCCTGGCATATAATGGGCACTATATAAGTTCCCATTCCCTTCTTTTCACTTTTTCCCAATGATGTCAAAGACAGAAAGGTCCAATGTATTAAAAAAAAAAAGGTAGGACTTTTTGTGGTAGCAAAACAACTGGAAATGAAATGGGTACAAATGGCTAAACAAATTGTGGTACTTTTATGTAAAGGAATATTATTGTGCTATAATGCCAATTATAAAAAATTCAGAGAAACTTAGGAAGATAGTATGAACTGATTAAGTGTAAAACAAGTAAATCCAAAAGAATACTAAATACAATGACTACAATATTTCAAATGAAAAGAATGCCAAAATAAAGTTTCATATTGAGTAATTGTAATGAATAATTTTAGTCTGGGAAAAGAGATACAGAAGACTTCCCTCTTTTAAGTAAATAGGTGGGGAAACAAATGTTTGAAATGTTTCTTGTGTCAGTCATGTTTACTATAGATATAAACTATATGTTTACTATACAATACTATATGTTGTTTTTTCTTAATTGTTTTTCTGTGTTAAATGGGAAGATGTAGCACCGATGCAATATTCATAGTGTTGATGGTAACTGTAAACTATGCTGGCATAGTTCTCAATCACAAAATAAAGCAAATTCCATATAGGAGACAGAAGCAAAACATTTATTCAGACACCAGAAAACCAAATCCCCAAACCAGAAAACCAAAGTCATCATAGTAGCAAAGAAATTATTTACACCATAACACCACAGAGAGCCACACCATCCTTTAGCCTTCCCATAAACCAACACTCACAAACCTAACTATCTCCCTGAGTATATCCTCTCTCTCCCACCATCTAGCTTCTCTGACTCCCAGCTTCCTGTGGACTCTGTTCCACCCTTCAACAAGCTCCTCCCATGACAGACTCCATGTGATTACATTTGCCCTATTGGGGGGACAGGGAAGATCTTCAAATCCCCATTACCATTACAGAAGACTGGTTTGGGGAGGGTGAGATATGTGGTATACCTGGAAATGATGAGTTATGAAAATAAAAGGAATTTATAAACCTTTTTTTTTTTTAAGAGAAAGCATAAGAGGGGCCATTCTACCTCTCCTATCTCCACCCTTCTAGGAGCTTTTTGAGTAGTGCTATTCTTGGCAACCTTGTGAAAGCATGATGGGGCCACCTTTTGGCTGATATATGATTCATTCTCAAGGGCCTTACAAGGGGAGATGATACAGAATCTCCTAAATGACTGCTGATCTGGAGGAGTTAATGATTCAGTGAATATATGAAAGGATTGACCTAATCCTCCACAGTCTCTTCCATTCCAGCTGTGAAGTATGTGAACTGAATCCAATATCATACTCAAAGCTCTGTGAAAGAAGATGTGATTGTGTCTATCTTCTACCTGATCTCTATAGTGTCATCAGCACACATCTTAATTAGGTGAATTTTTTCTTGGACCCTGGTTGCCTTTGTCTTTTGCATAATTGTTCTTTCTAGATCTTTAGTAAACAAGTATTCTATGATAGATATGTCTAGGATTAGTAAGCAACCTTGGGAGTCTAAGAGGTCCAGAGGCTATAGGTTGAAACTGGCCATTAACAAAGGAAGCTTCTGTTTCAGAGAGGTTGGCAAATGATAAAAGGATCAGCAAAAGCCAGACTATTTTACCAGCTAAGTTGTAAGGATTATGCCCAATTGAAGTGAAATTTAAAGTGCTTAATTAGAATGTCTACATTGTGTTCTGATGATTTTTAAATATTAGTCTTCCAAATGAGTATAATAGTATTTATAATAAATTGATATTGAATTCTGCCCTAATCATTCTCTTTATGTATGCTGTGATATGTTTATATTTAGCATTCCTTTGTGTACATGCATAAAATACCTGTCCCATACCCTGATCCATATTGTACATTGATTCTCTCTTTACTCCTTCCTTTTGGAGAATCCCTAGACTTAAGAGTCATAAATTAATTTAATAATTTAAATTAAAATCTTTCTACATAGCTAGGACAGAAGGTTTTACAAGCCAATAAATGTGGTAAAAATAATTCCCTTCCAATAAAAGGTCTGAGTCCCAGGATTGAATCTGATCCAAGCTACATAGTTGTTCCAAAGTACAAAAATGGGATAATGTAATATGTGTTCAAATAACTGCAAACAAGTTAATATAAATTGTATCATAGAGTATGTGGAAGGGAGGGAATGAAGCCTGGAAAAATAGGAAGGGACTAGATTATGAAGAACTTTAAATTCTAAACAAAGGGGTTTATATTATTCTGGAGAAAATAAGAACTTGCTTAAGTGGAGTTCACTGAGAAGGGTATCTCTCTCTCTCTCTCTCTCTCTCTCTCTCTCTCTCTCTCTCTCTCTCTCTAGCTCTCTGTCACAGAATCAGACCTGTACTTAAAAAAAACAAACAAACAAAAACAAAACTAGCATTAACATGCAAATCTCTCTGTTTCCCAGAGAGATAAGCTGAAAGACTATTGTAACAGTGCAGGTGAAAAACAATGAGGAGCTGAACTTGGGTTGCAGTTATGTGAGTGTAAATGAGGTAATACTTGTGGAAGATAGGCAGCTAGATTGGGTAGCTAGATGCTGCAGGGGATAGAATGCTGGGCCAGGAGTCAGGAAGACCTCAGTTCAAATTTGACCTCACACATTTACTAACTATGTGACCTTGGGGAAGGTCAAACTCCTGTTTGCCTCAGTTTCCTCCTCTATAAAATTAACTAGAGAAGGAAATGGCAAACAACCTCACTACCTTCCAACAAAATCTCAAATGTAATCACAAAGAGTGGGACATGACTGAATTGATTGAACAACAGCAACAAATATGAAAGATGTTGTGAGAGTAAGGACTGAGAAAATTTTGCTATAGATTGGATATATGGGATAAATTAGAGTGAAGTATTGTGAAGAAAATAGAATAAAGATGTGAGCCAGGGTGGCTGGGAAGGTAGTGATGCCTTCAATGATATTAGGGAAGTTAGAAAGAGGGGAGAGTTTAGGGGGAAAGATGAGTCTGTTTTGGACATATTGTGGGTGAGATGCTTATGAACATTCATAATGAGATATCCAAAAGGCAGTTAGTGATACAAATAGATACATAGATATGGGAATGACATAGAGATGCTAATGGAACCCACAGAAGTTCACCAGCTGAACTAGTATAGAAGGAGAAGAGAGGAGGGTGGGAGATTGACCTTTGGGGGAATACCCATGTTTAGTGAGCATGATAATAATAATGTCAATAACAAGAATAACTAGCATTAGTGTAATATCTGCTGGGTGCTAGATATTGTGCTAAGTGCTTTACAAACATCTCATTCTATCTTCACAACAAGGTGGAGGTGGGTGCTATTATTATTCCCATTTCATAATTGAGGAAACTGAAGCAAACATGGATGAAGAACCAACAAAGACTGAAAAATGTTTGGATAGATAGAAAGAGAATCTGGAGAGAGTAGTGTCATAAAACCTAGTGTAGCAGCAAGCACCCCAACATCCCCAGGGTGGCTGCCAACACAGGTTCTTAAATCTGCTTTTCTAAAGGAAAGCAACTCAAAATGGGTTAACAAGCTTACTTTAATCAATCAAACATATCATTTACCTAGTTCAGGGGAAAAAGGTCAGCACCCCAAACTACAAAGTATACAGACAGTAGTTTCAAAACAGAGAAACAAACAGATCAAGCAGACAGTCTTCCAAACTGTCCAACATTACATCCATACCAAATCACAGTTACCAGAGAGGGAAGCAACAACATCTGGGTTTTCAAAGCAGGGGGGCTCTCAATGGCTGTGCAGAGTCTCATCTGGTCAAATCACACAACACTTCTCAAAGTAAGCCCCAAAGCAAAGCCTCACATCAGGGATTATATAGCCTTCTCCTGGCTCAGAGAATGACACAACTCTCTTGACCCACTGCCCAATCACAAAGCATCAAGGTGTGGGCATTCCTGAAAACCAAGCCTCTTGCCACAGGCTCCATGTGACCACATTCAGCCTATTAGGGGCCAGAGTATATTTTCAAATCAAGGAAGGTTCTCAGAGTCTCTTAAACCTATCAAAGAACCTAGGGGCAGGGAAGATCTTTAAATTTGCATTTCCATTACACCTAGTGAGGAGAGAGCATTCAGAAAGAAAGAAAAGGTGATCAGCAGTGCCAAATGCAGAGAGGTCAAAAAGGATCAGGGTTAAGAAAAGGCAATTTTGGGCATTTAAAAAGATCTTTGGAAATTTTGGAGAAGATAGTTTCAATTGAATCATTAGGTTGCAAGTCAGATTGCAGAGGGTTTGAAAGAGAGTGAATGGAGAGGAATTGGAGGCATTATAATCAACATCTTTCTTAAGGAGTTTGGCATCAAGAAGCTTGAAAAAATACATTCTACTTTGGGAACACAACACACATTAAGTGTAAGTAAAGCACATAAAAATAAAAGGAAGCAGTCTTAAGAGGTAGAGAGTATTAACAATTGAGGGAATTAGGAAAAACTCTGTATAGGTGATAGCGCCTGAGCTATGTTTTGAAAGAAGAGAGGGATTCTAAGAGAAGTGGAGCGCAGAGTGAATTACAGAAATGGAAGTCTACCTCCAGCCTTGTTTGATAGACACAGTTCTGAAAAATGACCACTATGGAAGAACTATAGAGACCGTGAATTTTGTCTCTGAAGTACAGGAGAAGCAATTGTTTCTCATCTTCCCAACACTAGTAATCCCAGGAAAGAAGCAATTATTTCTTGTCTGCCCAACTCTAGTAATCCCAGGAAAGGAGGGAATGGCAGTATGAAAGAATAGACATTTTTCTCTTTCTATAGAGGGAAAATAAAGAAAAGAGTGATCTAATGAAAATGATCACTTCAGCTGCTATGTTTTTGCTCTTGGATTATTACTTTCATAAAGATGCAAAATCATAGCTCTACTCCTTCAACTATCACATTTAGGTTGTAATGAGTAGCTGAGTACTTGCCTTTTTCTCAGAATCACATCAGCTGAAAGATCCCGTCTCTGTTGATAGCTGTGCGTTATGTTCTCTTTCTCTCATGTTGTGAGTTAATTGCGCCCTATCTTAGGCTGGAGCATATGACCAAAGGTTAAAATAATAATGCTTCATGTTTTGGTAGCACTTACAGGTTTAGAAAAAATCTTTTCTTGAAACAATCCCATGAGGCAGGCAATGCAAATATTATTCTCATTTTATGGATAACAAAATAGAGGCTCAGTGCAGTGAAGCAATTTGCACATGGTCACATAGCTAATAAAGTCAAAGCAGGGACTCAGATCAAGGTCTTCTGATTTCCAGGCTAGAGTCCTTCAGTGAAATATTGTGGATTTCTATTCATCACTACTAAGATACTGATGGAAAACTAGGGCAATAATTGGTATGAGTATGATATGTGACTTTTCCCAGGGATAGTTACCTTTAAGCAATCGACTCCTGAAAACCAAAAAACCATATAGTATGCTGGTAAATGCTTAACAACTGGTTCTCCAGATTATACACACACACACACACACACACACACACACACACACACACAAATATGCATAAGTGTGTATATGACACACTTTTAAGTTTAATTTGTATTATTTACAATTTCTCCATCACTTTATTAAGTCTAGACAATTAATGAAACAATATATAAAGCCCTGGAATATAGTGTATGCTGATTTGCAAGATTTAAATGCTCACACTGAAATGAGTTTCTTCTGGTTCAGGCTGATCCAGCACACCCCTTCTAAGTGGTGAAAGAAAAGAACTTTTAAGAATCAAACAAGAGGTAGTCATGGCAGGTAACCGGGGCTCCGAGCCTTTAAATCACATCTTCTAGCAAGACCAGTCTTAAGCATGTGATTACTCTCTAGGCCATAAACATACTGCAAAGATAAATTTGATATAGTAGTGTGGGTATATAGAGTAAGTAGAGTTCTCTTATGGTCTGGTAAAATCAATGGCACTTCTTCCTCCCTCTCCTATACTAGGTAGGTTCAGTAAATCTCCAAATTGGGATTGATTTAGAAGTCAGATACACTAGCAATTGTATTATCACCATTGCTCTATTTCTTAACATCCATTCCTCAAAGAGCATGGATATTAAAGCTAAGTCTGTATAGTCCCTTTTAAAGAACAGAAGGGACCAGGTCAAGAGGGCTATCTGGACTCTTTTTATAAAATGTTGCTGCATCTTCAGAGACATCATAAAAATCAATGATCTTTTTAAAACGAAAACATTTTTAATGATGTCTTTTGTTTTTTTATGCTGCCAAAATTTCCTTTAGTAACTTTTGCTCCTTTTCCCAGAGAACCATCTCATATAAGAAACAGAATTGTTTACACACACACACACACAGAAAATGAGGAGGAAAAAAATCAATTGACCAATCATTGAATCAATCTGAATATATGTGCAGGATGCAACACTTATAAACTTTCCACTTCTGCAAAGGCATGCATGGGAATGTTGTTTCATACCTCTTTGTTTGAGCCATGCTTG
This sequence comes from Gymnobelideus leadbeateri, assembly GCA_011680675.1. Lineage (NCBI taxonomy): Eukaryota > Metazoa > Chordata > Mammalia > Diprotodontia > Petauridae > Gymnobelideus > Gymnobelideus leadbeateri. Next base: position 364,260 of record WOXC01006490.1, read on the forward strand.
TTCTTTATAATTTGCAACATTTCGCTGTTTTTGGTATAGCTATTCTTTCTATTTATATTGTTGTAGTCATTGTTTTTCTTCAGTCTGTTTACTTCCACCTTTACATGTTCATATCTATCTGTACATGCTTCTATGTATTTATCACATTGGTGACTTCTTTCAATATAGTAACATTACATACATTCATGTGCTATAATTTCTTTACCCATTCTCTGATTTATAGAGAGCTACTTTGTTTCCAATTCTTTTCTATCATAAAAAATGCCATTCCTATATTTTGGTGTATTTGGGGCTCATCTTTTTATCAATTGCCTGGCCTCCTAGGGGTAAACACTTAATAATAGAATTTTGGGGTAAAAAGGTATGGACATTTTAGTTGCTGTATTTGCATGATTCCCAGCTGCTTTCCAAAATGGTTAAAAGATTCACTAACAATGCAGTTGTGTCCCCTTCCCTCAACCATCCCAACACTGATTATTCTCATCTTCTGTAGTTTGTTCATTTGCAGGATTATTGATTATCTCTTAGGAATCTCTTAGCTCCCTGGCATGCATTTAGGCCTAGGCCCTATTCCTCTCCATCTCTTACTTTGCTGATCTTGTTTTCTTTCCTTGGATTTTGTTTTTAGTTTTAGCTAAAATAATTGTTAGTGGAACAAATATTTCATTCAACTTCTCACCTGATTTCTTGAATTTGACTAAGCCATTGATCCTGGCTGCTGTGTTCATCTGGTAATCCACTCCTCCTCTCTTCCATTTCTACCCTGGACAATCTGCTGGTTAATGGTAGAGATGAAATTGGAGGCTGTGTCTTTTAATGTCCAATCCTTTGTTCTTTTCACTACATAAGACTATCTCTGTTTCTGAAATACTTTATCTTATAGTTTAAGATTATTTAGTATATATCCAGACAGCCTATAATGTGATGATAAATTATTCTGGTCACAACTATTATTTTTTTAAAGAGATTTTTATTGAGATATTTTGCTTTCACATTGTCTACATTTGCTCCTATATTTGTCACCTTACCTCTTTCTAGAGAATTAGCTCTTATAGCAAAGAATAAAAAAAAAAGAGAGAGAAAAGAAAAAATGTTTTGCAAAAGCAAAAAACATAACAAAAGTCTAATGCTTTATGTAATCTTCTATACCTATGGATCTTACTTATGTAAAGCAGTTGGTGTAGATGTCTTCATATATCTTCTTTGGCATCAAACTTAGAGATTATAATTTCATGACTTCTGGGTTCAATTATTTTGCTATTGTTATTTCTATTTAGTTTGTTGTAGTCATTGTGTATATTGCTCCCTGGGTTCTGTTTATTTCACTTCATATCTATTCATATAAATCTTTCCCTGATTCTCTGTATTCATCATTTTTGCCATCTTTAACAGAATAGTAATACTTCACTGCATCAATGTGCCACAGTCCAGTGATTTCCCCCATCAATGGACATTGTTTCCATTTCTTTGCTGGTACAAAAAATGCTTCATTAAATATTTTGGAATTCATGTAGGCTTTATTTTTGTCATTGACCTTTTTGGAGGTTTATAGGCAATGGAATCTCTGGGTCAAAGTGTATGTATATTTTAGTCACTTTTGACCACATAGTTCTGAATTCCCTTTCCAGAATGGTTATCCTTATGCATAGTTCCACCAATGATCCATTAGTCTTTTTGTCACTCCTCCAGTATCAAATCTTTCCAAGTTTTGTCATCTTTGGCAATTTGCTCAGTGTGAGATGAAATCTCAGGGTTCTTTTGATTTACCTTTCTCTTATTACTGATTTAGAGTTCTTTTTATTACAGTTGCTAATAGTTTACAATTCTTAAAAGAAGAATATATTTTTTTTAAAAAAAGAAAATTATTTACTAATATCCTTTGATCACTTATCTATTGAAGACTGGCTTTTGGTATTATTTATTAATGTTAATTATCTTATCTTTTGGTTATCAGACCTTTAGCAGGAATATGGATACAAAGGTTTTCTCCAGTTGATTACTTCCCTTCTTACACTGACTGTATTTGTAAAAGTTTTTCACTTTTATGTAATCAAAATTCTTTATTTTTATCTTTTGCAATTCCCTCTCTTACTTGTTGAGTTAAGATTTCACCCTCTGCCCCTAGTTGTTAATGGCATATGATTTGTTCCTCTTGTAATTAAAAATAAAGTATGCACTTATAGTATTCAGATCACGTAGTCATTTTGAATTAGTTGGGCCAAAGGTATCATCAAGACCGTCTGTTGTGATGTGGAGAAATTGAGAGCTACACAGATGGACAGACTGTTCATACCCATGACCTCTCAGATCTTTTAAAATATTGAAGCAGACTTAAGATTATTTAATAATAAATACCTTCATATAGTTACAATGCTCAGCCCACATGCAGATTGCTTAAACTAAATGAAGATAAATTAATATGACCTACTTTTATTCCTTGAAAGCCTGATATTCAGGGACTTTTGAAAATTTTATTTATTTTTTACTAGTGGTGGTCTGTAGGTCAAGTTTATGGCTATTCCCTTAACCAGAGGTAATTTCACTGCCCAGTTTATAGTTGGAGACAGAAGGATCAAACTGGACATTGTCCCCAGAAAATGAGGGCATCTGATGTTCTTCCTTGGATTAGTTCTGTCTGGCAATGAAAATTCTAAAGGAACCCATTTGTCAGATTTAGCAATGCCTAACGAAATGAAATATTTAATTGAACCCAGAGAAAAATCAATTTCTCCTTTTAATTTTAATTGGATCCTCCAGCAGAAGAGTACACTAGAAAATGAACTCTGTTCCCTGTTTGTAATATTAAAGGGAAAATTAATATAATTAAAAAATAATCATTGAACAAGGTTTTCCTGAAGTTTCCTTCCTAAATTATTCACGCTTGGGTAATGCTGTTCTTGGAGACCACATTATAGCATTATTACCATGCTGTCAGTTTTTTTCCTCTGCAGCTGTATCCCTTATCTAATCTATTTACCTGGGTAGTCAGTCCCTGTGCTTGTTCAGGAGTGACCCTCAGGGCTGTATTCAAAGTAGCCATTGGCATCTGTAGGAATAAATGGGAAGTGTAAAAAGCCACCCCAGAGGCTTTTATTTTTTTTTTTAAATTAAAGATCAAAGGTGATAATGTGCTTCAGTTCTACTCTCAAGTCATACTTAGATATGGAAGACAAATTTCTATCTAAACTAATAACCAGAATCCAGGTGATTTCTCATTCTGCTATAAAATGGAAAGGCTTCATAAAGGGTTGTGATTCCTGCTTATAAATGAGCTTGCTCAGGGAGCTGAATTATAAATGATCACCAAAAGTTCATCTTTCTCAAGTTTCAAAAATATAAATCTTGGTAATTAAGGTATTTCCATTCTCCCTTCAAAAAGGTTAAAATTGGCTTTCCTGTATGCAAGGTTAAAATTACCAAGGCAAACAGAAAAATTGATCAGCAGTGGTTGTGTGTGTAATATCTAAAAGGAGGTTAAAAATATTCTATTCTCTTCATTGGAAAGGGGAAAAATGTACTTTGAATCTGATATTCTCAAGTCATGGGTCTGTGCTAGTAAGGAAGTATATATCTGACTTTCCCCTTGATAGGGCAGGAGAGAGGGGAGAATGGTAGATCTCTTCCTGACTCTCTTTTTCTTCCTATCCCCTGATCCCATGTGTATGAATGTTATCAGCAGTAATGTAAAGGGATTGTGTGTTTGTTATGACCTCCTAAATGGGGCCAGGGAAGAGCAGAATGGGAAGGAGATGGCTGGTGGTCAGCTCTGGAAGGACAGAGTTGTACATTCTAGTTGTTTTTAAGTGAAGAAGCAATAATAGTATGTCATTTTTCTCAGATTTTCTTTTCTTCTATTTTAGAATATTTCTGCTTGACATCCATATAACAAAAAAGTACTTTTAATATTTTACAAATATTTTCTTATTTTATCCTCACAAAACACTGGAAGGTAGATGCTATTATGATGCCCATTTTATAGATGAAGAAAATGAGGCTGTCAGATTTTGACTTGCCCAAGGTCACATGACTAGTAAATTTCCAAAGGAGGATTTAAACACGTGTTTCTGTCTCCAGATCCAGCAGTCTACCTGCCATTCCATCCAGCTCCCTCTGTTGTACATAAGATTTTCATATTACACCCTCCTGACAAGATCTCAGGTTGCTGAGGCACAAGATCCATTTTATTTTTGACCTACTATCTCTGCTAAATAAGCAAGGGCTGGGAAAAGAGTACTTGATTGGAAAACAGGATGAATCTAGGATTGATTTTATGTATAATTAATTAATTACTATTTGTGTGGTCTTCCACAAGATTTTTCCAATAGAATGTAACCTTTTTGAAGGCAGGGGATGCCATTTTTTGGGTAAACATAGTTCTATGCCAAAAATAGATATTTAATTAATCAAGAGATCAATTAATGAATAAACTTTCGTTAAGTGCCTACCAGGAGTGAGATACTGTTCTAGCTGCTTGGACTATGAAGACAAAAGAATAATAGTTTTTAGCCTCTGGGAGTTTATATTATTCTGGGAAAGGATAACATGCACATATATAGTACATGTACACACAAACCACCTAAAAAGCAGTATGTACTCACTTTGAGGGAGGGAGGGAAGGAGGCATTGACAAGGGGGCAGGGCACTAAGCAAAGGTCTCCTATAGAAGATAGAACTTAAGCTGAGTTTTGATGGAAACTAGGGATGGGGCAGGGCAGGGAGTACATTCACAGTATGGGGAACAGTTAGTTCATAGGAAGGAAATGGGAGAGGAAGCATGATGTGTGAAGAACATCAAGGCATCCTGTTTGGTCTGACCATGAATTATGTAGAGGGTAGTGATGCATAATAGGACTGGCAAGGTAGGAAGGGGTCAGGTTGTAACATATCAAACTGAGGAGTTTATTTTTGATCCTAGAGGAGATAGGGGGCCACTGGAGCTTGTTAAAGTAGGGGAATGGCAGGGTCAGAACTATACTTTAGGAAAATCACTTATAACTAGGAGATGGATTATAGTGGAAATGTTAGGAAGCATTGTAATAACCTAGATGAGCTGTCGTGATGGTCTGAGCCAGAATAGTGACTATAGGAATGGAGAGAAGGTGATGTATGGGAGAGAAGTTGGGAAGCATAAATGACAAGATTTGGTAATTTATTAGATGAGTGAGCTTTTGGTAGGGGCTATTGCTATCACCATTTTACAGATGCATAAACTAGATGAAAGGAGGTTGAGTGACCTTTCCAAGGTCACAAATCTAAGAAGTGTTTGAGGCAAGATTTGACTTCCTGATTCTAAAGCATACGCTTTATCCACAGTCCCACCTAGCTGGGTATATGAGGTAAGTGAGAAGTTGAGTATAACGCTGAAGTTTTAAATTTGAATGACTGGATCAATGGTTATGCCTTTGAAAGAAATGTAGAAATGTAGACTAGGGATGGGTTTAATAAATGCTTATTAAATAACTGATTGAAGTCACTTCACCTCTGTGGATTCAGTTTCTTCATCTGTAAAATAAGGAGTTAGAACTAGATGATCTCTAAATTCCCTCTAGCTCTAAATTATAATCCTATGGTCTTAATCTATTATTTGTTGTTAAAAACCTAGTTTAGGCTATAAGTGATTAATATTTATACTGGTTATTGATTTTTATATTTGCAGGTGAAGAGCTTACTTACATAAGATGCTTAAATCTGGAACTTGCTACTGCACATTGTCAACTTAGAAAACTTCACAGTGATGGATTTTACATAGGCAATGGAAGCCCTTAAATTCAGGCTTAGAGAGTCTAAGTGACTGATTAAGTCTACAATCCTAGGAGCAATAACAAGAGACTCTTTTGGTGCCATTGGAAGCATATATTTATTGTATTTGGAGTATTATGTGCCCTCCTGTATAGAATCACAAGGGGTACAGCTTCAGTACAACTTCAGGGTTTCTAAAATTCAATACATCAGCATTACCTTTCAGGCACAATAAACTTCCCTTTTAGGGAATGCTCAACCCTGTCTCCCTTTTCCCCAATTCTGACCCCGATCTTTCTGTTTGTTAAGAAAATACCTGAAGATAATGGATTATTTCCCTCTAGGATTATTATATCTCTAGGGTTGGGGTCTCTCTTATTCAATCAACAAGCATTAAGTTATCCTAAAAAGCAGAGTACAATCTTACAAGAAGAAAATGGATCATTAATTGAACAGAAGACTTTCAAGTATTTATGATAAAAAAGACTATATCTGAGTAAGGACTTTGAAATAAAAATACAAGAGTTAAGAAAAAACCAGAAACATAAATTCATTTTAGCAATCAAAAGAGTCTGTATGATAATGAAGGCCTAATATTCTAATAGGAAAAGAAAAAAAACAAGTTTCCCTTCAGAATCTTAATGCTTTCAAAAGTATTGAGGGAGTCAAATAAAACAAAAGAAAAACAAAAACAAACAACTCACATAGGTCCTTGGGGAAGAGGTCTATTCTGAGAAGCTTAATAGGAGAAAGAGAAAAAATGGCAAAAGTAATACGTTAGTTCAGAAAGGAGCGAAAAGGGAGTGGATCTTGCCATTTCTTAGAGTTAGGGTCCATGAGAAAAATAGGTAAACATGGGGGAAGCAGTAGGGAGAGTATTAGATGATATTGGATACTGCTGCCTTTTATCTGAAACAAACAAGAGAGGGTTGAACACACTCATATGCACACAAATAGCTTGGTGCAGAAATATGTCAATTCAACAATGAAATAAAAAGCAATAGGGAGGCAGGAGATAAAAGGGAGAATAATACTGGGGAAGGAATAGACACAAACAAAACAAACCTGATTCTGAAGGAGAGATTAAAAGGAGGGCAAAAAACCCCTAAAACTGAGGGGGTGCCTTAGATTACTTCTTAGATAATTGAGGACAAGTTGAACATATTGTATATGAATGTACCAGGATATTGTTGTGCTGAGTGATGTGATTTTAAGAGAATTCTTAGTAGTATGATTTGACATGGAGTAAAGTAAGCAGAACCAGAACCATTTATACAATAACGACATTGTAAAGAAAAACAACTTTGAAAGACAAGAATTCTGATCACAACACTGACCAACCATGTCTCCATGACAGAAGAGGGAAACAGAGTACAAACACAAAGTTTTATGTGGATTCTCTTTGCTTGATCATGGGTTTTGTTCCAAGGTTTTCTTTCCCTTTTTCTTTTTTCTTACTCTTGGATAATGTGGAAGATATCAGGAAGAAGGAGATGATTAGTAATAGTGATATTAATTAAAAAGGGGCATTATAACATTTTTTAAAATGTACAGACAAAACCAGAAGGAACCAGATAAGCAAGATGATTTTGGAAACAACAAGTAGAATGGTTTGAAATGGAGATCTATGGTTTCACATTGAATCATATTTTTCTGTTCTGTTAGAAATGCTCTTTGTGTGTGTATATGTGTGTAAGTCAGGATAAAGAAAAAAATTTACAACAACAGAACCAAGTGTTTATCTTTGGGAATAGAAACATGAAAGTAAGGGAACTCTTGGCTTCAAGGAACTTTAATTATATTAGGGACTACAACATGATCATATTTCATGTAATATAGATATGAAATAATTTTAAAGTTATAAGAAGTGGAACTAACAACTGAGAGAATAAAGAAAGGCCTCTTGAAGAAAGAGTCTAGAGGCAAGATTCGAAGAACCAGGAATTCTTTTTTTTTTTTTTTTTCTGATTTTTAAACAAATACTTTATTAACTTCTGTTTTACATCATTCATTTCCGCCAGATTTTGAGTTACAATCATTTTCCCCCCATTATTCCCCTACCCAACTTCCCAGAATAGCAGTCCCACAAGATATCTCTTCCTCCAATCTGCTCTCTCCCATACCTTCTCCCATACCCCCATCGACTTTTCCATTAGAGGAAGATGAATCTTTGTGTCCCAATGCCTGCACATCTTATCTCCCAATTATAGGCAAAAGAGTATTAATAATAGTATTTATATATATATTTGAAACATTTAATGTTACGACCTTGAATTTCAGATCCATTTCCTTCCTCCCTTGTCACCCATTCCTTCTTGGGAGATAAGTAATTCAGTATATGTTGTACATGTCTAGCTATGCAAAACATTATCATAGTAGATATATTGTACAAGGCTGCTTATAATTCCCTCCCACTCATCCCACCCCCCACCTGGTCCATTCCCTACATGATCCTGTCCCTCTTCTATAGTGGGTACTTCCAACCTCCCCTCACCCCAAGGATGCCCTTCCATCCATCATCCCTCCTCTCATCCCCCTTCCCCCTATCCTGCTGCAGGTTGAGATATCCCATTTAGTATGTATGTCATTTTCTCCCTGAACCAAATTCAATGTGAATGTGGTTTTGCCCTTTTAGCCTTCCTTATTCTCCCCCTCCTTTGCACCCACTTCCCCTACATGAGATAGTTTACCCTACCATGTCTCTCCCCATTTCCTCTTGCCACTTTCCTCTCTCACCTCATAATTTCATCCCTTGAGTACTCTCCCTTCCCAACAAAATCAACCTATGCCCTCTATCCATATATAACTGTAACCATATACACACACATTCACATATGTATTCATATGACCACACCCCCTTCTTCCATTATTTTCATAGTGAGAAAGATATCATCAGTCACAGATATTGCTTTTCCATATAGGAATGTAAACAGTTCAACTTTGATAAGTTCCTTTTGATTTCTTTTCCCTGATTACCTTCTCAGGCATCTTTTGCTTCTTGTGTCTGGATGTCAAATTTTCTATTCAACTCTGGTTTTTTCCTCAAGAATGCTTGAAAGTCCTCTATTCCACTGAATGACCATATTTTCCCTGAAACAAAATACTCAGTTTTGCTGGGTAGGTGACCCTTGGGTTCATTCCCAGTTCTTTTGCCCTCTGGAATATCATATTCCATGCCCTTCGATCCCTCAGTGTAGAAGCTGCCAGGTCCTGGGCTATTCTGATTGTGTTTCCACAATATTGAAATTGTTTCTTCCTGGCTGCTTGTAGTATTTTCTCCTTGATCTGGGGATTCTGGAACCTGGCTATAATATTCCTGGGAGTTTTCTTTTTGGGGTCTTTTTCAGGATGTGATCTGTGGATTCTTTCAACCTCTATTTTGCCCTCTGGATCTAAAACATCAGGGCAGTTTTCCTTGAGAATTTCTTGAAGGGTGATTTCTAGGTTCTTTCCTTGATCATGGCTTTCAGGTAGTCCAATAATTTTTAAATTGTCTCTCCTGGATCTATTTTCCAGGTCAGTGGTTTTTCCATGAGATATTTCACATTGCCTTCTATTCTTTCATTTGTTTGGATCTGCTTAACAGCATCTTGATTTCTCATAAAGTCATTAGCTTCCATTTGCTCCAGTCTAACTCTGAAGGAATGAATCTCCTCAGTGAACTTTTGAGATTCTTTTTCCATCTGGCAAATTCAACTCTTTAAGGCATTCCTCTCCTCAGTGCCCTTTTGGGCCTCCTTTGCCATCTGAGCTAGTCTATTTTTTAAGGTGTTGTTTTCCTCAGTCAGGCTGTTGACCCTAATTTCATACTTTTCCTGCATCCTTCTCATTTCTCTTTCTAATTTTTCCTCCACTTCTCTTATTTGATTTTTAAAGTCCTTCTTAAGGTCCTCTAGGGCCTGCAACCCACTCATGTTTTCCCCTGGGGCTTTTGGAGCAGGACTTCTGACCTCACAGTCCTTTTCCCGCTCTATGCCCCCAAAATAGGAGTCTAGGGTTGCATTTTTCTGTTTCCTTTGCCTTGGCATGTTGCCACTTAATTGCTTGACTTTTGGGCTTGTTGCCACACTATGGCTTTAAGGCCAGATAGAGGAATTTTCGTCCCGAACGTGTGGGGGGCAACTTCCGTTTCTGGCAAGCTTTAAACCCACCCACAACTTCCACCCTAGATCACAATCCAGATCCAGGGAGGTTAAAGCAAGAGCGATTACCCCCCAAGACTGATCGCTGGATCTCCCCACGATTTGTAGGCTGGGAGCCGGAAATGCCTCTGAAAACTACAAAGTGGCGTGTCTCCTCAGCGGCTTCTAGCCCCCAGGGGAGGGAGCTGACGCATTCCCCAAATACAGGTCCCAAAGTCCATAGGACACTAACCTCTTACTTTGTCCTAGGCAAGTCTATGTTGATAATTCTGGAATCTCCGCAGTTCCTGGTGTTCTGGGGTTCCTCCAGCTGGCTGCTGGCCCTGCCGCCCTAGGGCTAAAACCTCGGCTCATGTGGACCTGGGCTCGGCTCGGCTCCTGCGCTCTGTGCGCTGCCGGCTCCCAGACCACTGCGCTGGTCCTTCCTGCAGGGTGCTGGGCTGTCCTCAGCGGGAGGTTAGCTTCTCTGTGTCGTTCTGTGGGTGCTAGGGCTCCAGAAGTTTTTCAGAGTCCTTTTTTACATAGTTTGTGGAGAATCTGGGGGCAGAGAGGCTTGGAGGAGCTGTTTCTACTCCGCCATCTTGGCTCCGCCCCCCAGAACCAGGAATTCTAAGAGGTGGAGGTTGGAAGTGAGAGTATTCTAGGCATGGGGGATAGATAGCCTATGTAAAGACATAGGGGTAAGAAAGAAGTTAACAAATACTTATTAAATGCCTACTATATGCCAAACACTGTGCTAGAGGCTTTACAAATGTGATTTGATTCTTGTAATAATTCAGCCAGGAAATTCTATTATTATCTCTGTTTTACAGTTGAGGAAACCGAGGTGGACAGAAGTTAAATAACTTGGTTAAGGTCACACCACACAGCTATTAAATGTCTGAGTTTGGATTTGAATTAAAGTCTTCTTGACCTTAGGTGAAGTGCTTTATACACTGTATCACCTAGGTACTAGCTTGGAGTGAATAAGAGAGAGTAATGTGTCGTCTGTCTGGGTTTGGAGCCAGGTTATCAAGTTTTAAATTTTAAACAGAAGCATTTGTGTTATATACCAAGAGCAAAGCAGAGGAGAACCATTGAAGCTTCCTAAGCAGGAAAGTGATATAGACATACCTAGATTTTAGGAATATCAGTTTGGCAGCTGTTTGGAAAATAGATTGGAGGGGCAGCTAGGTGGCACAGTGAATAGAGCACTGGCCCTGGAGTCAGGATGACCTGAGTTCAAATCCAGCCCCAGACAATTCACACACACACACACACACACACACACACACACACACACACACAAAACTAGCCATGTGACCTTGGGCAAGTCACTTAATCCCAATTGCCCTACCTTTCCCCCTCCAAAAAAAAAAAAAGAAATAGATTGGAGAAGGGAAACACTAGATATAGGAAGAGCAATAACAAATCTTTTATAATAGTCCACCCAAAGGATGATTAGATCCTGACCTAGTATGGTGATATTAGTAGAAATAAGGGGATGGATGTGAGAGATGTTAAGGAAGTAGAACTAATAGGACCTAGTAACTGATTGTAAGTGGTAGGTAGGGGAGAATAAAGAGTTGAATATAACTCTGATTTTTAGAACTCTGAATTTGGGTGACTGAAAAGATGATGAATGATTCATGTGAACAAAACAAGAAAATTAGGAGAAGGAGGGCTTCAAAAAGGAAGGATTATGAGTTCTCTTTTGGTTGTTCTAGAGGAGTTGTGGTGGGTGAGCTAGGCAAAAATGCTTCCTCTCACTCCACCATCTTGATTCTGTCCCTGTGAGTTCTCTTTTGGACATGTTGGGTTTGATACTTTTATGAGACATGCAGTGGGGATGTCAAGCAATACGTTGATGATGGGGACCTGGAGATTTTGAGAAAGATGAAGGCTAGATATGTAGATGTGGGTGTCATCTTCATGGATATGGTAACTGAATCTGTGAAAGTTGATGGGAATCGCATTCATAAATCTTGATGGAAAAACAGAGTTGAACCAGTACTAAGACCTTGATATTTTAAGGAGTTTTACTCTCTTGAGAGAGGATGTGCCTATAAGGCTCATCGCGCTCAATAAGGCTTCTTCCTTTCCTGATCACAGAACATAGGTAGAAGGACCTGAAGCCAGCAAAAGAGCAGGTAGGATAGATTAGTAATTTAAGGAATTGAATAAAAATATTTCTCAACAAATCGTATATCAACTATAAATCAGAGGTATCCTAGATATTTCATGTAGTGATTAGAAAGAATTTCTATTCCTGGTTGTAGATTATTACCATCTTAAAAGAAAAGTAGCATAGTTTAGGGAAAAGAAGATTGGGCAGCAGTCAGGAAAATTTGGTGCTCATCCCAGTTATTTTACCTTGGACAAATCACTTAATTGCTTTGGTCATGAGTTTTCTGATCTTCAAAAGGCACAAGATGAAGGGCAACTAATTGGCACAGCTGATAGAACAGTGGCCCTGGGGTGAGGATAATCTGAGTTCAAATCTGGCCTCAGATACTTACAAGCTGTGTGACACTGTTCATATAATTTAACCCTGATTTCCAGACTCTTTGATCCCTCAGTGTAGAAGCTGTCAGATCCTGATTGTGTTTCCACAATATTCAAATTGTTTTTTCCTGGCTGCTTATAATATTTTCTCCTTGATCTGGGAATTCTGGAACCTGGCTATAATATTCCTAGGAGTTTTCTTTTTGGGATCTTTTCCAGGAAGTGATTGGTAGATTCTTTCAACCTCTATTTGCCTTCTGCTTCTAAAACATCAGGGCAATTTTCCTTGAGAATTTCTTGGAGGATGACTTCTAGGTTCTTTTTTTTTTTTTGATCATGGCTTTCAGGTAGTCCAATAATTTTTAAATTATCTCTCCTGGATCTATTTTCCAGGTCAGTGGTTTTCCCAATGATATATTTCACATTGCCTTCTATTTTTTCATTTGTTTGGATCTATTTAATAGTATCTTGATTTCTCAGAAAGTCACTAGTCTCCATTTGCTCCAATCTAATTCTGAAGGAATGATTCTCTTCAGTGAACTTTTGAGATTCTTTTTCCATCTGGCAAATTTGGCTTTTTAAGGCATTCTATTCATTGCTTTTTTGAGCCTCTTTTGCCATTTGAGTTAGTCTATTTTTTAAGGTGTTATTTTCTTCAGTCAGGTTGTTGACTCTCATTTCCTAATTTTCTTGCATCATTCTTATTTCTCTTCCCAATTTTCCCCCACTTCTCTTATTTGATTTTCAAAATCCTTCTTAAGGTCCTCTGTGGCCTGTAACCAGCTTGTATTTTTCTTGGGAGCTTTTTTGGAAGTGCAGGAGTTCTAACTTCACTTTCTTCCTCCTGTTCCATGTTTTGATCCTTTTTGTCCCCATAATAGGCATATAAAGTTGGGTTGCTCTGTTTACTTTGCTTCCCTCTTTTGTTCATGTTGCCACTCAATTACTTGACTTTTGGGCTTTTTGCCACAGTAGGACTCTGCTACCAGATAGGAGAGCTTCATACCAAATGCTGGGTTTTTCACACCTGGTAAAGATATTAGTTGGGTGCCCCCTCTGAAGGCTTCACACACTCTGGCAAACTGGTTGCACACCCCAGGATCTCCACCCTAGAAAGCAACCCAGATCCAAGCAGGTTAGAGCAAGAGCAATTACCCCTCATACTGGTCGCTTGGTCCCCCTACAAACTGCAGACCAGGAGCTAAAGCTGCCATGTGGCAGTGGCTGCATGGCCACAGCTTCTCAGCTGCTTCTTTCTCTGGGAGCAGAGGCCCACTGCACTCCCAACTACTGGATCCCAAAGTCCACACTGCACTGACTTCTCATTGTGTCCTTAGCATCTATGTGTTGATAATTCTGGAAACTGCCACAGCTGCTGGTGATCTAAATTCTTTCCAGACTGTGGCTGGTCAGGCCCACCCTGAGACTAAAACCTTGGGCTAAGGGGCTGGGTGGGCTCCCAGAGTTCTGTGTTGACCACTTCCTGCCACCCCAGCAGGCTGCTTCTCTTTGGGTTCTGTAGCTCCAAAGTTTCTTCAGAGTCACCTTTTACATGAAATGGAAGGGGTGAGAGCTGGAACCCCATGGAAGTCCTGTTTCTACTCTTCCATTTTGACTCTGCCCCCAAAATAAACATATTATTATTACTATTATTATTATTTGCCACTTAATTTTAACCCATCATAAAAATATATTTATTAACAAGTTCACCCAAGTCATCAAACTTATGTTTATGAAACACTTTATATGCAATGCTGTTGAGGATATGGAACACTTAGAAATACCTGACTTTGAGGAACTGACAATCCATGCAAGGACAAAAGGTATACAGGCAATGATATTTAGTATGTAAATTAAAGTGAGAGATTTTGTGGAGGTAAAATTTACCACACTTGGCAGGTAAGTGTGTGTGTGTGTGTGTGTGTGTGTGTGTGTGTGTGCGTACGTACATGCATGCACGTGCATTTGCCTGGATTACAGAAGGAAGACTCAATTTTGGTATTTTAAACTTCAATATTTAGTAGGATGGTGGTACCATCCACAAAAATATGTTTGTGGGGCAACATGATTGCAGTTTTGTACCTGTTGAATTGCCATTGATCATTAAAGTAGAGTTGTTTGGTGAACAAATGGAGATGTGGTAATGGAGCTCACGAGATATTAAGACTCTATATAAAAATCTGAGGATCTTTTGAGTAAAGGCAATAATTATCTTTGAGAGAATGAATGAGATCACCAAGAAAGAGACACCAAGACAGAATAAAAAAGATGACCTGGAAGAGAGCCTTGCTGGACACCCATTCTTGGGGGTTTGAAGATGGTAAAATAGTAGAAGAGATTGAGAAACAGATTAGGTAGGTATTAGAAGAATTACAGTAGGAGAGAATAGTGTCATGGAAACCAAAGCAAGAAAATATACCCAGGAGGAAGAGTTGGTCAGTGAAAAAATATTAAAAAACAACAAACACACATTTGATTAGCAACTAAGAGGCCATGGGTGATCTTTTAAAGATCTGTTTTAATAGAATAGTGGAGATTGCAAGAGAAATGAATGGGTGGCAAGAAATTAATGCAGTGAGTATAGAATATTCTTTTTTTTCTAGAAATAAATCATTGAGTGGAAGCATATAGGTATAGAACTTAAAAGTCTGAGTGGATATCTGGGACAAGGGAAACACAAAGGAGGATGGACCATGTTTGTAGGCAGTTGAGGAGTCACTAGATCGGTGGGATTGAAAAGAAAAGAAAAAGGAAATGACAGAAAGTTAAGCTCCAGGAAAAAGAATGAGATGGGTTTAAGTAGGAACAAGTAGGAGGGTAGCCTTGGTAAGAAGAGAAACTACCTTATCTTTTTGAAATAGGAACTAGAGAGGAGAGGTGAGTATTATAGAAAGAAATTTTGAGTACAGTTGAGGAAGTTTGTGATGGATGAACTCAATCTCAGTAAGTGGTGAAGATCATCTTCAAAGAAGATAGAAATGCAACTGAGGACTTCAGAAGTAAGAAAAACATTTGGAACATCATTGTGTGAAGTGTAATAGACTAGTAATGAGAAGTCAGTAAAAGGATTGCCAGGCAACAGTGTAGATCCAGTTAAAATCATGTAATTTGTAATGAGATTTTGTGACTTCCTCCAGAAATATTTAATATTTAATAGAACAGAAAAGGTGGGTTGTAAGGTGAACCAAGGATGATAATTTGGTGGGTGTAAATAGCAGAAGGATGAGGAGTCAAGGAATTTCAGAGGGTAGAAAAGAGCATGGTTAAACTGCTTAAATATAGTATTCAGATGGTAAAGGGAGAAAGTGAGGGCAGGACAAAATTTATAAACTAGGAAAAAAGGAGGGATTGAAGATTGTAGTGAAGAGAAGCATATTTATGGAGAATGAAGTGGTGGAAGATGTAGTCATAGAGGGGGATTTCAGAACTCAAAAATTAGATGGAACAGTTTTTGGTGATGATGAGATCTATGATGAAACTCCTTTGTGAGTGTATGCCATAAACTAGTGATGGAGGAGCTTAAGATATTGATGAACTGGGAGATTGGAGTTTTCAAAGGTCAGCAAGATGCATATTGACATCATCAATGATGAGAGCAAGAGTAGAATGTTGTGATTAACTACTGAATTTATTGTGTGAGGATGGAAAGTGACCTGGTAATGATATTTAGCATTTTCTAGTCCTATAATTTTATTCTTTACAGTCTTACCAAGATTATTGATAGTGCCACAGAAAGAGCTAGGTGGTGCATTGGATAGAATACTGGGCCTGGAATCAGAAAAACCTGGTTTCAAATTTGGTCTCAGATGTTTATTAGTTGTGTGACCCTAGCCAAGTCACTTAGCCTCAGTCTGCCTACTTTTTCTCAAATGCAAGATACGAATAATGACCATATTTACCTCCAAGGTTTGTTTTGAGGACCAAATGAGATATTTGTAAATCATTTAGCTCAGTGCCTGGCATATAGTAGGCACTTAATAAATGTTTTCTTCCTTTTTAAAAAATACTCATCATTTGTGTGACTTGAATTCATCAAGGGCACCTATGTGTGTGTGATTTTTAAAAATTACCTTACTTATTTTGTGAAACAATTCCACACCAGCCCATTAAGAATTTTAGGCTTGGGGCGGCTAGGTGGCGCGGTGAATAGAGAGCCGGCCCTGGAGTCAGAAGGACCTGAGTTCAGAGTCGGCCTCCAACACTTAATCCACACAAACAAAAACCTAGCCGTGTAACCTTGGGCAAGTTACTTAACCCCAATTGCCCTAAAGGGGCGGCTAGGTGGCTCAGTGAGTAAGAGCGCCGGCCTCGGAGTTGGGATGACCCGAGATCAAATCCGGCCTCAGAAAATGAGCACCCACACATCAATAATGACTAGCCGTGTAACCTTGAGCAAGTTACTTAACCCCAATTGCTTTAAAAAAAAAAAGAATTTTAGGCCCCTTTTCCCCTAAAGCATATTAGGTAAAGATTAAATAATCACTTGCTGAAGATTATTTGAGGGGAAATTCTTAGATCCAGGTTGCTGTAGGTGATGTCTGAGGTCTCTCCCAATCTTCAAGTTTGACATTTCAGTGAGGTTGAGGAGATGGAATCTTTTAAAAAGTGACAGATAATCAAGGAATAAGGAACATCCTCATATGACCTGGGAGGACAAGGAGCAATAGTTGTTGTTCCATATTTTATCTTCCCCATGCATTCTCCTTACATAGTGATATATGATGGCAGGGAGCCTGGAGAATTGAATAAGATAATGTCTGAGGAGGTGGGAGGGAAGGCAAATGGCATTGATGTCACCTTCCATGGAAACCTCATAACAACACAAGCTTGAGTAAAAAGACCTACACATATTATCTTCAATATGCTCCTATAGTTCATGAATTAACATAATAGCTCTAAGTGCTAAGTCAATACTTTGTACCTTCTAGACTCCTTGAAAAGTCTGACTTATTGATTAACATGGGATCCTTTTATTAGGAAACAGGGCTGCCATCCAAGTTTGCCTTTTCTAAGAGATCAATAAGTAACAGCTTTTGCCTGTCCTTTCTTCTACCTTCAGGTAGATTTTAAAGCTATTTAAGGCATTTATCACATACATATATTTTTAAGCTATTTAAGATATCTATCACAACTTTTTCTTACTTCAATGTCTTTTGGTTTGTTGAAAACCACTCTGTAGCCTCACCAATCAGCCTTTTGTGCGATTTGATTGGGAGATGATCTTTCTTCACCTTCTCATAGCTAGATATGTGAGTACACTTTTTGCACAGTGAAGAAACAAGAAGGCTGTCTGGGAATCCAATGTTGATGTTCCTCACCAATTCAAGGGATGTACCAGATGTTTCTCCTAGTGTTTCCACCAATCACTCATTCTTCAACATGAATCATCCAACCTCAGGTTCTCAGTACTCCCTGAGGAGCTGAAGCATGAAGTGAAGACTGAGTCCAATTGAACAGGAAGAGAAAAGGAGGGGACTGCTAGGTCTCAGGTCTATTCCTAGGGTAACTAGGCTGCCAAGACCTTCAAAACCAGCTTGCCATAATCACTAGAGGACAATGATGACCACACAGAAAGTTTTTATTTTAAAAACTGCAGCCAAATGAGATTGAATATTCCAGGCACTCTGTTAATATGTCTCTCAACAGCAACAAAGTCATACAGTTTCCTTGGTGTTCCCCCTTAATTTTACTCACCTAGGCTAGGAACATCCATCAGTTACTTGCTATTAGAGGTATAGTCTACTCCAGTGAAACTGTTTTCAATATCAATCAAGTTTTCTTAGTGCCTCTTTGTGACTCCCTGGCTGCTCCCATTGTGCTCACATAACCATTGAAGCACTGAGGATAACAATCAACCAATCAATGAACAGGTATTTACTAAGGAAGCACCAATATATGCCAGGTACCATATTAAATTCTTGAGATACAAAGACACAAGTAAAATGGTTCCTGCCATCAGATAATTCAGAGTACTAATGGAGTGGTATTTCCAGCCCTGCCCTTACCATTTATTACTTTCCAATCCTAGTTCTTTGACCTTTCCTTTAGTGTCTTTATGATGTCTTATTTTTAGTCTCTGGAGGTACAATCAGGAAAAGCTTCTGAGCTTCCAATTCAAAAATCACAATATTTTTCAAGGAAAACATATCCCATCTGGTCAATAGACAAATGAAGAATGGTAATATTTAACCAATAATCAAGGGAAAAAATAGCACTGTCTAAGTAATTTGGTCAAAATGCAGTAATAAAAATCAGCAAAAATCGCAATGGTTAGCAAGCAGATATTTACACAGCAAACACACAGAAAACCAACTATAATTGTAATGACATCCCACTTATGTATTAAATAGGCAATTGTCTAGCAATCTTCACTTTGGCATTATCAAATAACAAGCATAAATATTTATATGCAATAGATTAAAGAAGGGCAAAGGTATTGGAAACTGGTTCTCAACTCATAAAACAGAATTAAAAAAAAATCAATTCCAAAAGAAATTAGAGAAGTTCAAGAGGGAATATAGAAAAAAATGCATTCAAAACAAAGAAACTCCAAATAGCTTCAGTGAGAAAATAAAGTAGAACATCATAACAGGAATTGAAATGTATATCCAGAAAATATGAAATTAAAGAGTATTCAATATTTGATCATTGTTTTTATGAAATAGCCTGTATTAGGCTAAATGCAGCTCTAAATTTATGATTCAAAAAGAAAAATCAAAATGAAATATAGAAAATGCAAATTCAGAAACAAAATAAAATTGACATTAAAGTTCTCACAACATTATAAGCAACAATGAAGACAATTCCATTTTAGTGAAACCAAAGAAAAAACCTGGAACCTATTCAAACACTCAAAGTAGAAAAAGAGAAAATAAATTCTAGATTGAGATTCTTCCTTGTTACCTAGCAGAGTCACTGTGGCTGGCTTAGGGCATGCATGACCCTCTTTTGAAATCTTTATTCTCCTTCCCTTCATCCTCCCACTCATCTGGGCTCCTCTCACTCTCTCTCAACCACCATCTGCAGTCTGTTGTCAAGTCCTGTTGATTTTACTTTCATAACTTCTGTCATGTGGCCCCTTCTTTCCTCTGACGTTATCACTGCTCTGGTGCAGACTGTCATCACCTTATGGCTGGGCTATTGCACTAGGCTACTGGTTAGTCTTCCTATCTCAGGTCTCCCTCTCTGTACTCTACTCTACCCTCCACTCAATTGTCAAATTAAACTTCTTAAATCACAGATTTGACCGTGTCATCCCCTTCTTCAATAAATTCCAGTGGTTCTGATCACCTTCAGGATCAAATATAAAATTCTCTGGCATTTAAAACTCTTCACAATCTTGCCTTCTCTTTTCAGTCTTATCTCCCATACTGTGACCCAGTGACACTGGCCTGTTTACTTCTCCTTGAGTAAGACATCCCACCTCTAGGCTCTGGTCATTTTCATTGTCTGTCTCTCAACCCTGGAATGCTTTCCCACCTCACCTTGCCTCTTGGCTTACCTAGTTTCCTGCAAACCACAGATAAAATCCTTGCTACAAGATGCATTTCTTAATGTTTCTTAATTACAGTGCCTTCTTTCTGTTGATTATTTCCAATTTATCCTGTATCTAGCTTGCTTGTACACAGTTGCTTAGATATTGTCTCCCCCTTTAGACTATGGGCTCCTTGAGAACAAGGGATGTCTTTTATCTTTCTATGTGTCCCTTGTTTTACCATAGTGTCTGGAACAGAGTAAGTGTTTAATGAATGTTTATTGACTGAGCTTAAACATACAAAATGAAAATAAAATAAATAAAATACTTCTAGCTCCCAGGCAATCTGGTGATTGCTGATCAAGGAGGGTATTCTCTTAGCCAATTGAATCTAACTTGTCATTTATGCACAGGTTTTCCTTAGCTCTCCCTCACTATTAAAAAACAAACAAACCACAAACACAGTATGCCATTAAAATCACTTTACCTAGCAAACCATTGTTAAACATGTATAAAGAGTAAGTAAACGTTTAAATAGTGAAGAAGCCTGTCAGTAGTAAATCTTAAGCGCTATACAAAGTAACAAAAGGGAGAAAGTGGAAGAGATTCACCATAACTCCAGAGCTGCAGTCATTTCTCTGTCACTCTCTGCTACATGGTTTATTTTTTATTTATTTTATTTTTAATTTATGGAATAAAGCAAACATTTCCATAACACAGTATAATAAAAGGTTGAAATAATCTGAACTGTGAACCAGGGAGAGTAAGAAGCCACAAGTCTTAGAGTCAGCCTTTCTGGCAGGAGTATTCCACCTGCCACATGATTGATGCCATCCCAGCTTTGTGCCCTCTCCTCTCCGCTCCGCTCCGCTCTGCTCCCCTCCCTCTCTCTCTGTCAGTCCGTGTGTCTCTATCTCCATCTTTTTCTCTCTGTCTCTATCTCTCTCTGTCTCCCCCCACCATCCCCCTCATTCTGGACCTTCCTCTTCTCCCAAGTCCCTCTCTAGAGAGATGTGGAAAGCTCTGCCCCCAGTTTCCTTCATCCTTTAGTATAGTCAGCCCCCTCTTGCCCATTCCAGGATAAACTGATCATGGCTAAATCTTCTCAGCGCTCTTTAACTTAGCTCTGCACAGTCAGCACTTTCTCATTGCTCAGCCTCTTCTCTGCTCTGATTGGAGGGTTAGAGGATGGCACACACAGCTTCTCTCAAAGTTTTGCCTTAGAGTGGGCAGAATTTGGTTGTTCTAGATGACTCTCCACTTACCACCTGTAGCTCTGCTTGGTCTGAACTCCATAGAAAAAGATGCCCTCTCACCTGTACCCTTCTAATCCCCACTCTGCTTTCTGTCTTCCTTTTGTTTGTTATCTTCTCCCATTATATTGAAAGTTCCCTGAGGGCATGGGCTGTTTTCCTTTTTCTTATTTGTATCCCCAGCTCTTATAATACTGTCTTACCCATTGTAAGGAGCTTAATAAATGTTTATTGAATTAAATTAAGGGAAAAAAAGCCAAACAACCACCGAATTTTTAGCTACTTAGGTTTATTCATAAGGCAGTCAATGCATGCCTTGTTAGAAAGACTTATGCCAAAAATAATCCATCAGCTATAATAAGGATTATGGAATTTATAAGTAGAAGGGAACTTGGACTTTTGAATTTATAAGTGGATAGGACTTTAGATATGATCTGGTTCAACAATCTCATTTTACAAATGAAGAAAATGAACCCTAAAGAAATTAAACTATTTGCCCACAGTTGAACAAGGAAGAAGTGAGAAAGCTAAGAATTGAACCAGGTCCTTTCATTGCACTACACAGAACAAATTAATGTTACCAATGTCCTTTCCATTATACACAGTGACTTCCTTTGTTCTAAGCCATCTTCAAATTGACACCTCGAAATTCGAAAACAAATGGTATGGAGCTATACCCTTTCTAATGTTAATTGGTTCTGCAAAAACATGACATTAGATGGGAATGACATTACAAGGGACAGTTAATTCCACAAATACCTTCACATATGTTGATAAGTACATATACATACGTACCAATATGTGCAAAGTAAATAAAACAAAATTCAGGGACATTAATAATTGGAGAGATTGGAAAAATTTGTAGGAGCTAAAATTTGAGTTGAGCCTTGAATATCAGGGTAGGGATTCCTAGAGAGAATGAGATAAGAAAGTAGAACACTTTAGGCAAGGGGGCTAAAAGCCTATGCAAAGGCGAGAATGTAGGGTATGAAAGGAGAGGAAGTAACATGACATAAGTGGGTATAGGTTAGAGCCAGCTTGTGAGAGACTTTGAAGGCCAAACAGAGGCATGTATTATTTTATCTAGATAGGATTAGAAATCACTAGTATTTCCTTGATCAAAGTACTTATACTGTCAGAATTTTAGCTTTAGGAATATTGACTAGAGGTAGGGGGACCATTTAAGAGGCTAATGCAGTTGTCCAAGCAAAAGAGCAAGTGGACTAGAACAATAGTAGTGGTTATGTGAGTCAAGAAAAGGAGATAGATGTGAGAGATGTTGTGGAGATAGAATTGACAAGATGGCAGATCATTTGATATAGGTAGAAAGGAAAAGGGAGAAATCTAGAGAAGATTATGGTTACAAAAATAAATGACTATAAGAATGCCCATGCTTTTGGCAGGAATGGGGAAGTTTGGATGGAGGGATGGATGGATGGATGGAAAGAGAGAGAGGAGAGAAAGAGAGAGAGAGAGAGAGAGAGAGAGAGAGAGAGAGAGAGAGAGAGAGAGAATAATCCTTAATCTGAAGGAGGGATTTCAGTGCTGGTTTCCCAGTTCCTGCTTTCAGAAGAAAGAAAAGTACACATACACATTTTGGAGGAAGGAAAATGAGGTGGAGTTTTTGCTAAGGAGGGATAATTATGTTCTAGACATGGAACATTTATGTTCATTGGTTGACTTGTTACTGAGGAAATAAAGATTGAGAGTAATGATGATTTTTTTCTACTTAGTTTCTTTTTATATATATTTTTTGTGCTCAATGCAAATCAATTTCATAACATACTATGAATGCAAAGGATACTAACACAATATACAAGAATCCCAAACCAAGTATGGCATATACAAAATTAAGCATAAAAACATGTTCATTCATATACTTATAATGTATCCTAAAGCACTTTTTGCATTGGGAGTTTTGTGGATTGTCTACCAAGGACATCATACTTTCTTTGCTTTCTTAGGAAGCTAGGAAACTAGTCATATTGGGTACTGAAGATCTAAGAAACAATGAAACAGTGTGTGACCACATAAACCTTAAAAAAAGGCATGTATTTCTTAAAAAAGGTTTCAATACTTAATAATAGGTTCTATTAATCTAAAAATAACAGTTTTAGTCTTCCTGTTTTCAAGTATAGTATTCTCAAAGAACAAGAGTGAAAGGATCCAAAGTCTCTCAATAATTTAACAATTTAAGAACTTGCCTATAATAATCCTCTGGGTTGATTTGAGCTTTTTCTACTTCTTTTCAAGAGATAAACAAAAGGTAAGTAAAGGACTTCTTTCTGGTTTATTGAGAATAAAAGGTTACTAAGCCCTTTAAGTGGACAAGTGACTATTTGCAAGGCTGAATGACTGCTAGGAGGACCTGGTTAGCATTGACCTTGAGCATTGGTGTCATATCTATGTCGAATCTCATTCCATTTCCTTATGGAATGAGAATAGGTTTTTAATACATTTGTAAATTCACACATACGTTGCTGTGTGAAATGTTTAGGTTAAATTAGGTTAAAATATACTGAATACTTAAAAATTACTCTTTTGGCACATCTGTTAATCCTTCCCTCCCTCCCCTTCCTTTTTGATCATAGATTCTCTCTTTGTCTCTGTCTCTTTCTCTTTCACTTTTAAACAGAAGATTTAATTTGCTTTCACATGGCAAATCTACTGGAATCAAACTTGTTCCAGGTCTTTGATTCCTTCTCTGATTGCATCCCCTGATACATATTTTATGATATTTAGGGAAGCATTATAAATAAAATGCTTGGAATTAATAATCAGAGAAGGAAATGGGGTACCCAGTAGTGTTTATGATCCTCAGTACAATATTTTCTAATTTAGTCTAGCTCTCCCCTTGTTGTATATGCTACATTTAAAAATATAAATTCAGCTTAATCTAGCTGACAACTATTTTAGGGCCCACAGCACAGCCAGGAAATTAATTTTCAAGTGAAATACCTTCCATGTTGCTTAGGCATTGGCAAAGGTGAGTTAGTTTGAAGGTACAAATTGTAGAGATCTGTGAAGGCTGCTTTTGTCTTCTTCATTCAATGGTAGTGGTTAGTCAGTAAATAAATCTGTTAATGAGCATTTATTATGTGCCAGACACTGTGTTAAGTGCTGGGGTCATGAAAAAAGGTAAAAAAATCAATCCCAAAACAAAACAAAATACAAACAAAATAGCCCAAGTCCTACTCTCAAGAAGCTTGGTCTAATAGAGAGACACCATGCAAACAATTATGTACAAATAAAATATGCAGGATAATTAGAGGTATCTCAGAGGGAAGGGACTACTAACAAGAGAGGGTTAGGAAAGTTTTCTTTTAAAAGGTGGAATTTTAGTGAGTCTTGAATAAAGCCAGGAAAGCCAGGAAAGAGAGGGGGAGGGATCAGATCCAGCTGTGGGGACAATTAGAGAAAATGCTGGGAGTCAAAAAGTGGAAGGTACCATAGCCAGGAGGCCAGTGTCTCTCACTAGATCACAGAGTATATGGAAAGGTGTAAGGAGAAAAAAATACTAGAAGGATAAGAGGGGGCTAGGTTGTGAAAGACCTTATATGCTAAAAAAAGGATTTTATATTTGGTTTTAGAGGTGATAGGGAATCATTGGAGTATATTGAATTGGAGGATTGACATGGTCAAGTCTGCCCTTTGAGATTAATTTGAGAGCTGAATCAAGGATGGACTGGTATGGGGATATGTTTGAGGCAGGGAGATCAACCAAGGGACTATTGCAATAATCTGGGTGCAGGTTGATGAGGACCTCCACTAAGGTGGTGATAGTGTCAGAGAAGAGAAAGGTGCATTGCAGAGATGATGAGAAAGCACATCAATAGGCCTTGGAATGGATGGGATAGAGGAGGTGAAAGAGAGGGAGGAGTCAAGGATGACATTTAGGTTGTGAGCTGGGGTGACTGGTAGGATGGTAGTATCTAACTTTCTTCCCCCATCTCCTTCCCTACTTCTCTAACAACTTCTTCTTCTTCTTCTTCTTCTTCTTCTTCTTCTTCTTCTTCTTCTTCTTCTTCTTCTTCTTCTTCTTCTTCTTCTTCTTCTTCTTCTCCTTCTCCTTCTCCTTCTCCTTCTCCTTCTCCTTCTCCTTCTCCTTCTTCCTCTTCCTCCTCCTTCTTTTCTCTTTCTCACACTTCCTTCCTCTCTGTTTTCCTTCTACCCTCCCCTTTCCTCCCTTTCCCTTCCCTTCCCTTTTCCCCTATGTGCTTTCCCCCTATAAAGCCAAGCACAAGCAGCTTTCCAGAGGACTGCTGCTGTGAACAAATTTCAAGCTTCTGATTACATAGCATAGCAAACTCTCTATTTACTCAATAACAAATCAGAGCAAAACATTCACAGGTATGGCATTCACAGTTACAACTTATCATTGAAAATCAAAATACAGCACTCACTATGTCACACTTCAACAACTTATCACTAAAATGGCCACATAGTTTTCACCAAAGTGGTCGCATAGTTTTAAACAAAGTACATTCATTTAGTCAATCATAAAATCCTTAATTTAATCACAAAGTACAAAAGTGAAAGTTTTCCACCCCTAGGTCACAGTAAATCATAATCTTCTCAGTCAGTACACAGTATCCAAGTAAAGTCTTCTTTCAGGCTGACTTGAGGCTGGCTCTCAGCTTCCATGATTCCTCTTCCATGGTCCCAGCTCCAACTGTCACCTGAGTTCAAAGGCAAGCAGCTCCCAGTTCCTTTTCCGGCTCCTTGTCCAGTTCTTCATCCTGTTCCCATTCCATATTGAAGTTCACAGTGTCCAGTCCACCTCAAGTCCTTCACAGTTCCCATTTCTGGGAAGACAAAGCTTGACAGAGCCACAATAATATTCATGTACATTGCTGGTACCAGCATCAATTTACTATCTGCCTGTGAAATCAACTCAGACCCACCAACAAGCTCTGAGAACTCAACACAAATCATCAACATAGAAATCAACACAGACCTGCAAACAAGGTCCAAGAGGTCAGTACAAATCATCAATAAAGTCCCAGGACCTCCAAAACCCTCCTCCAGGACTTCTGTAAATATACAACCAGAAAATCCTCTTTCAGGGCTTCCAGTAAGGTTCCAGGGCTTCTGTACATAGTATGACAAACAGACATCAACACAGACAGAGCAGACAAACAGAGTGCTGGGATACCACAAGTTTTCTCCTTCTTGACTCTGCCACTGCAAGAGGCCTCTTCTCAGTTCTGTCAATTCTCAGTTCAGTCTTTAGTCCAGTAGCAGCTTTCCTGCCTCCATGATGCCCATCCTAAGAAGTTCCAGCTGTCCAGCTTGTGCTCTTCCTTATATACGGCACAGCTCCTCCCCAGAAGTTCACAAGTTGTGGGGTTCACAGGTTCTGTTGACACAAAGCTCAAAAGAAACTTGAACTGGAACAAGGTGTTAACTACTTCTTTGCTTGCCATTATACCCCCCACCATGTGCCTAGAACACAGTAGGTGCTTAATAAATGTTTGTTGATAGACTGATTAGATCACCAAATGAAATAGTATAGATAGAGAAGAGAAGAGGGCCCAGGACAAAGACTTTGGGGACATCCATAGTTAGTAACCTGGATGAAGATTCAACAAAGTAGACAAAGAAGGATTGGCCAGAGTGGTAGGAGGAGAACCAAGAGAGAGCAGTCACACAAACCTAGAGAGAAGAAAATGAGAAGAGAATTATTGTCAGTGTAAAAGTTTCCAGAGAGGTTAAGAAGGATGAGTATTGAGAAAAGGTCATTGGATTTGACCTCCAAGATATCTCTGGTAACTTTGTGATTTCAATTGAATTATGGGGTAAGAAACTGGAAAGCGTGTCTGTTTCCTGTCCACAGACCCCAAAGAAATCAGGTGAGATTGAACATGGCCTTTTACTGATTTGAAAGTCCATACTTTATTAAAAGGAAAGAAGTAACTTCCTCGGGATAATGTCCCAGAATTTGCCATATTAGTCAATTTTATCTGATCTAAATACCTCCTTTATCCAAAGGCTCAGTCTGGGACTGTGGCCCTATGCCTTCTACCCTTCCCATCTCCCTTCCACTAAAGTGGGCCTGTCTAGTGAATGTTGTTTTCTTGGCCCTGGGCATTATTATCTCTCATGTTTCCCTCTTGCATGTCAAATTGAATTTTATTGAAGACTACAAAAGACCCAGTTATCCTGTGACTAGGGTGCCTAGGCCCTTGCACATTCCATAGTGCTATTCCAAGAGTTCTTATCTCTCATTGCTAGACTTTCAGAACTCCTTTCTCTGTATGCCCAGCACCAGAGTTGGAATTATCAATTTTGTTATTGAGGGCAAAGACACAAAATGTGCCTCAAATAAACTTTTTTTTTTTTTTGGAGGGGGGAAGGTAGGGCAATTGGGGTTAAATGATTTGCCCAAGGTCACATGGCTAGTTTTTTTTGTATTAAGTGTCTGAGGTCAGATTTAAACTCAGGTCCTCCTGACTCAAGGGCCGGTGCTCTATTCACTATGCCATGTAGCCTTCCCCAAACTTTTTTAAAAGACAAATTAATGTGGGGAAGCTAGGATATAAGGCTCTCAGAGGGGGAGGATGATACCCTCTGAAGTTGGTTTATTTTCTGTGCCTCAGTTTCTTTATCTGTGAAAAGAGGCAAGGCAATGGACTCAATGATCTATAAAGTCCCTTCTAGTTCTAATCTATGATGCTTAAAAGAAGCCCTGGAAGATGGGAAATCCATGGTGGGTGGGGGAGTGGGAGAGTGGGCCAAAGAAGAGCTCACTTGGCTTGTGGCCACTGATAGGAGAAAACATGCCATCTGGCAGCTTCCTATTTTATCTATTTATTCTAACTAAATACATGCTTCTAACAAAGGAATGAAGCTCATTTGGGTTTTATGTTTCTGGAATCCAAATGCTGTCAGGTGTCCCATAAATTTAGGAGGCATTGGACAAAGTTCTAGTTTCCTTGCCCTACATACAGCTTTGTCCAGTACCTTGTAGTCCACCTCTATATCCAACAGAGTACCAATTGTCTCCTGGTTAGCAGGGAAGAAACAAGGTGGTCTCAGTATCCATTCTCAGACAAGGCAAAGTGTGTTGGTTTTTGAACTGGAACAGGATTTGACTTCAGGTCTTCCTGACTCAAGGTCCAGTGCCCTATCCACTATGAGCTAGATGGGGCAACTAGGGTTGAAAGCAATAGGCTTGTTTATTTGATGCACTTATGGGAAGACCCAATAGTTTACCTGGAGACACACTAGGGAACATGAAAATGGAGCCACTGAGTAAGCATCCTAAGGTAGCATTCATATCCTAAACTGTGCCAAAATGGAGATGGCCCAATGGCAGAGCTAGGGGGAAAGAGAGAGAGGGAGGGGGAGAGAGGAGAGAGAAAGAGAGAGAGAGAGAGGGAAAGGGAGAGAGGAAGGAAAAGGAAATAGGGAAAGGGAGGGAGAGATGAAACAATTAAAGGAGACAAACTACAAGATTCCTTCTTACTTCAAGTCTTATAATCCTATGATTTTTTAAACTTCTTCCTCTAAGGTACTTCTATTTGATTTTCTTCATGGGTTTACTTAAGAATCCTCTCCCCACCTCCCCTCCCCCCATCCATTCCCCCTCCAAACAAGGTGAAACTTCTAAAAGATGATAAAAGAGATCTAAAAGATTTCTTCTTCTTTGCCCAACCATGTAAGTGTAGTATAGGATCTCCTTTACCAACTCTCCATCTCCATATCTCTTTGTTTGAATGATAATTATCTGTGACAACCTTTTCTAAGAATACTAATTTGTTTCTTCACTTTCTCTACTTCTTCCTTCCTTTAGGATAATGATTATTTATTCATTCCTTAAGAGTCTTACCTATAGATATTCTCTCAATTACTCTTCTCCAGTAGACATCTACATGATACTAGCTTTGTCTCCTATTTCTAGCATGAAAACATTCATTTACCTTTTTAGTATTTTCATGCTTTAAATATTTATCTTCCTCAAGTTTCTCTTTTTTGATAAATCCAGAAATAAAATGCTCTACTTCTGGTTTCTTCAGTAAAAAAATTCAAATTCTGATTTCTAGTTTAAATTAAATATTAATTAATGGTTAAAGTTACTTTTAGTGAATTTGAAGGTTACAAATGGATTTTCTTTGAGTTTTAGATTATCTATTACAACTTTTTCTTTCATTTCTCATGGTCTCATGAGGTGGTCTCACAATAACTTCATTACTATACTCCTAGTCTCTCCCCCTCTCTAGCTTACCCTCCATGTCAGAGGTTTCAAAGTCCCCTGGAGTAATAATAGCTAATAATAATAGATAGTTCTTATATGACATTTACTATATGCCAGGCTCTGTGCTAAGCACTTTTTCATTATTACCTCATTTGATCCTAACAACAACCCTGGGATGTAGGTGCTATTGTTATCCTCATTTTATAGATGAGGAAACTGAGGCAGACAGAGGTTAAGTGACTTGCTCAGATTCACACAGCTGGTAAGTATTGGAGGCTAGATTTGAACTCAAATCTATCTGACTCAAACCTCAGCATTGCCTAATTTCCCTTAGAATACATACTATATGAAATATTGGGAAATGTTTAACAAAATAAATAAAATCACAATGTGACATAGATGATCTTGATTTGTGGTTTTTAAGTCAATATGTGGTCTGCAAGGACCCATTTCTATTTGAGTTTGATGCTACTCTTTTACATGACTAGAAAATTAAATTTTCTAAAATACAGAACTGATTGTGTCATTCTTTTGCTTAAGAATCCTTAGTGGCTCCCTATTGCCCCTAGTCTCAAATAAAAACTTCCAACACAGGCATTTAAAGCCCTTAACAACTCCAGCCTATCTTTTCATATTTATTTCCTATTACTCCCTTTCATGTACTCCATATTTCAGCCAAAATGGACTATTCACTATTCCCCAAAGTCAACATTCCATTTCTGTACCTTTACACACACTGTCCCACAGGCCTTTTCACATATGCCTATTAGAATCCATACATTGTTTCACATCTCAATTCATTTACCTCCTCCTAAGAGAAACCTTTATTAGTTTTCTAACTAACTAACAACTAGTCCCTAGTTGTTAGTGAACTATTTTTCTTTCTTTTTTTTAGAGGGGTGAAGGCAAGGCAATTGAGTTAAATGAGTTGCCCTAGGTCACACAGCTAGTAAGTGTGTCAAGTATCTGAGGCCGAATTTGAACACAGGTCCTCCTAACTAGGGTTGGTGCTCTATTCACTATACCATCTAGCTGCCCCCTGAACTTTTTTCTTTAAATTATGCATTTTCTTTAAATTTTAAATTTTCTTTAAATTATAAATTATGCTTATTTACTATTGTATACAACTCTGCCCCTTCACATATAAATTCTTTGAAGTTAGCGACTATTATTTTATTTTTGTATTTCTAGCAGTTAGCATTGTGCTTGCATATAGTTGATAATAAACACCTATTAAATAAATTTCTAGCTAAGTTGAGATTGAGGTTCTTCTTTAGCAATGTTTGGTGAATTCCATGGTACCCTCTGTTTCTGATACTTCTGGGGAATTTTTCTTGTATGATATCCTGAAGTACTGCAGTTACTGTTTTTTCATTTCATGTTATTTCTTTTTTCTGAGACAATAGTCAGTTAACAAGCATTTATTAAGTACTTACAACCTACCTGGCACTGTGCTAAGCACTAAAGATACAAATAAAAACAAAAAGAAAGACTACCACTGCCTTCAGGGAGGATACATTCTAGCGGGCAAAGCAAAAAGCTAAGAGCCAGGGAGAATGCCACCATGCCCTAGTGTGGGCAATGGTCCACATTGGGATATGATGGCAAATTCTGGAGAATATGAAGTGGAACAGAGAAATGAAGGGTGCCTGGCATGAGCCATTTTTCAAAATGGAGATTCCAGGAAGAACTCACCGATTGGAGAAAGGGGACTCGGGGGAAAAGAAATGTTCTAGGCTTGTCACAGAATCAAAAAGGTGTTCTAGAGGGAGTAGGTCAAAGATAGTGAGGGAGCTTCCAGGGTGAGATGGTAGCTGAAGCATTATGGCAAAGGCCAGAGAATGGGAGAAGAATCAACTATTCTCATATCCTCTTGTTGAATCTCATCTTTAGGATAAATAAATTTTGTTTGGAGAGACTTCAAAGGTTCCTCATATTTTACTGTCTTTTGATCTTTCTCTAAGATTTGTTGTTTCATTACTTCACTTTTGATTCTATGTCATTCTCTTCATAGTATTCATTAATAATTAAAATTCTCTACCTCATATTCTAATTCTCTCCTCCCCCTCAAAACCTTCAAGGACTCCAATTTTGCTTTCTCATTATATTTCTCAATCATTAGAGAACTTTTTTTTTTTCAGTTGTCTGAAATCTTTTCTGAAAATTCAGTTGTTATTGTGGAATTATTCCCTCCTCTTGGATATTTCTCTTCATGTTTTCCATAAAATATCTTCATGTATTCTTAAGCTTTTTTATTCATTCATTCAGTCTCTATTATTTTTATTTTTGGTTTCCTAGTGAGAATTATTTTCTGGGTTTACTTTATTTATTAATTTTTGGGTTTACTTTATTTGGTGCATATTTTGTTATGCAGATATGAGGAGGAGGAGGAGTTAGTCTAGACATGACTCAGCCATTTCTCTAGAACATCTAAAGTTAGACTTTTGAACCTTCTCTCTGGCCATCTCCTCCATAGCATTATCAACCATCTTGTCACCTACAGCAGATACCATGCCTTGGAGGTTTTAGCCATTTCATCTTTGTAACTTTAGCTTCCTGTTGTTTTGATTGCTAGCTCTTCTGGACTGTAATTTCAGGAAAACACATTTTAATGTTTTATTTCACCTCTATTCTCCAGACAGCCTTACCAATTGCCTCTGCTATAACCTTTCTTTCCCATTTCTCTTCCAATTCTGGAAACATGGACCATGATTAATCAACTCTGCCCTTGTTCCTGGGTAGAATGTTTCAGTCTACTCCTTCAATGGCTCACTAACCATCCCTTAAACTGAAAGAGTTGATAAAGGTGACCACCAAACCAATAAGTTAACTTTAAAAATTAGAGAGCAGGAATGGTGCTACAGACCTGGAGAAGGGCAGTTTATCTCCTAATTTTCAAGGAAAAAGATGGAGACCAGTGAGCTTGACTTTAATTTCTGGAAAAGGTCTAGAAATTATTATTAAAATTATGTACTGATTGGAGTAGAAACAGCATTTCCAATGTGCTCTGCCCCACACAAATTTCAAACAATGTGAAAGGGGACTCCAAACAACTTCTGGAGCCCTAGCACCCACAGAATGGCACAGAGAAGCTAACCTCCTGCTGAGGACAGCCCAGCAGCCCTGCAGGGAGCGGCCAGTGCAGAGCTCTGAGAGCAGGCAGCACAGCGCTCTGGGAACCTACAGCACAGCACACTGGGAACCGACAGCTCACAGAGCTGAGCCCAGGTCCGAGGTTTTAGCCCCAGGGCGGCCGGGCCTCCAGCCAGCTGGAGGGACCCCAGAACACCAGCAATTGTGGAGATTCCAGAATTATCAGCACAGATATGCCTAGGACAAAGTGAGAGGTTAGTGCCCTATGGACTTTGGGACCGGTATTTGGGGAATGAGAGGCTGCCTTCCCTGGGGGCGAAAAGCTACTGAAGAAACAGCTGCACAGAAGCCATTTTGCAGTGTCAGTAGTGGCTCTAGCTCCTGGTCTTCGAATTGTAGGGAGATCCAGCAATCAGTCTGGGGGTTAATCGCTCTTGCTTTAAACTGCCTGGATCTGGATTGTGGTCTGGGGGGAAAGTTTGGGGTGGGTATCCAACTTGCCAGAGTGGGTGGAGGCTTTACAGAGGCCACACAACTGGCAGAAGTTGTGAAGACCCCACGTTTGGGCGGAAGCTCCCCTGTCTGGTGGCAGAGTCCTACTGTGGCAACAAGCCCAAAAATCAAGTAATTAAGTGGCAACATGCCTAGGCAAATGAAACAAAATAAACAGAAAAGTTCAACATTGGACTCCTATTTTAGGGGCAAAGAGGCTCAAAGCATGGAGGAGGACTGTGAGGTCAGAACTCCTGCACCAAAAGCCCCAAATGAAAATACAAGCTGGCTACAGGCCATAGAGGACCTTAAGAAGCAGATAAGAGAAGTGGGGGAAAATTTGGGAAGAGAAATGAAAAAGATGCAAGAAAAGTATGAAATGACAGTCAACAGCCTGACTGAGGAAAATAACACCTTAAAAAATAGACTAACTCAAATGGCAAAAGAGGCTCAGAAAGGTAATGAGGAGAAGAATGCCTTAAAAAGTCGAATTTGCCAGATGGAAAAAGAATCTCAAAAGCTCACTGAGGAGATTCATTCCTTCAGAGTTAGACTGGAGCAAATGGAAGCTAGTGACTTTATGAGAAATCAAGATGCTGTTAAACAGATCCAAACAAATGAAAGAATAGAAGGCAATGTGAAATATCTCATGGGAAAAACCACTGACCTGGAAAATAGATCCAGAGAGATAATTTAAAAATTATTGGACTACCTGAAAGCCATGATCAAAGAAAGAACCTAGAAATCACCCTTCAAGAAATTCTCAAGGAAAATTGCCCTGATGTTTTAGACCCAGAGGGCAAAATAGAGGTTGAAAGAATCCACAGATCACCTCCTGAAAAATATCCCAAAAAGAAAACTCCCAGGAATATTATAGCCAGGTTCCAGAATCCCCAGATCAAGGAGAAAATACTACAAGCAGCCAGGAAGAAACAATTTCAATATTGTGGAAACACAATCAGAATAGCCCAGGACCTGGCAGCTTCTACACTGAGGGATCGAAGGGCATGGAATATGATATTCCAGAGGGCAAAAGAGCTGGGATTGAAGCCAAGGGTCACCTACCCAGCAAAACTGAGTATCTTGTTTCAGGGAAAATATGGTCATTCAGTGGAATAGAGGACTTTCAAGCATTCTTGATGAAAAAACCAGAGTTGAATAGAAAATTTGACATTCAGACACAAGAAGCAAGAGATGCTTGAGAAGGCAATCAAGGAAAAGAAATCAAAAGGAAATTATCAAAGTTGGACTATTTACATTCCTACATGGAAAAACAATAACTATGTTTGATGAAACCTTTCTCATTATGAAAATAATTGAAGAAGGGTACATGGCATATGTTCACAGGTATACATGGATAGAGGGCACAGGTTGAATTTGATGGGAAGGGATGATTCTTTTTTTTTTGGAGGGCAATTGGGGTTGGGTGACTTGCCCGGGGTCACTCGGCTGGGTTTTTGTTTGTGTGTTGGGTGTCTGGGGCCGGATCGGAGCTTGGGTCCTTCTGGCTCCAGGGCCGGTACTGTGCTCACTGTGCCACCTAGCTGCCCCAAGGAAGGGATGATTCTTAAGGGGTGAAGTTAAGAGGTGTGAGAGGAAAGTGGCAAGAGGAGATGGAGAGAGACAGGGTAGGGTAAACTATCTCATGTAGAAGAGGCAAGGGGAAGTAATTGCAGAGGCAGGGAAGAACAGGAAGCTAAAAAGGCAAAAGCATATTCTCATTGAATTTGGCTCAAGGAGAAAATTACATACATACTAAATGGAATATCTTACCCTCATTCACTCTTCTGAGTAGGGGAAAGGGGGATGAGAGGGGGGATGATGGAAGGGAGGGAATTCTGGGGGGAAGAGACGTTGGAAGTACCCACTATCAAAGAGGGACAGGATCAAAGCAGGGAATGGACCAGGTGGGAGGTGAGACAGGTGGGAGGGAAATATAAGCAGGCTTTTACAATATATCTACTATGGTAATGTTTTGCATAGCTATACATGTACAACACATACTGAATTGCTTATCTTCTCAGAGGGAGTGGGTGACAAGGGAGGAAGGGAATGGATCTGAAAATCGAAGTTTTAAAATTAAATGTTTCATAAGATGAAAAAAAAAAGATGTACTGATTCCTTTAAGAGCCACCACTCCCCATGTGTATTTATGTATTTCCCACCTCTATTTCCACTAGAATATAAACTCCTTAAGGTCAGGATTTATATCCCCACCTAGTAAGCCCTAGTAAACACTTATTTCATTCATTCATCTTACTAAAAGAAATTATTTTTAATCAAAATTATCAATTTAAGTATAGGCAATGGATAAAACAACAATTAAAGTCCTAATCTGTAGCAGTTGCTGGTTTCTGAGCTATAAATATTCACTGAAAATTTAACAACTGGTTCTTGTGAGTCCATAGGAACTGATGGGGTGCTTAGTTGTCTGTGCTTGAACCCCAGTTCCCAAATCACATTTCTCCCTAGCCTCAAAACACTGTCCCTAGTAATTTCTCTCTAGCAAAAGAGGACAGACAGCATGCCCTAGCAAAATACTTATCTCTCTTCCTGATACAGTAGCCAGCTGCACCTGTAGAATTTATTAGTTTAAACCAGCTATGTACTGGTTGAACTGGCTGTGTACTGGGTCATAAAGATATTTACTACTCACTAACCTATCATATGTATCCTTGACTTAGCCATATATACTCCCTTAAATTTATCTTGTCTAACAAGACCTTGATGGGGGCATCCTGGGTATTTCTCAGTCAGCCCTGACCATTAGTTGACTTAGTGATGTTTCAGGCCTAAAACCACACCTTTATGTAGTCCCCGGTTCCTGGGGCTATTTCCCAGTAAACTCTGGGTAAACTGCCTGAGCAGTAAATATTAAAAGTGAGAGTTCTGTTAAGAACTAACCACTCGTTAACCACTCCTAATCTTGCCCTGACTCACTTAATTAACATATTTGGCACATGTTTTACTATAGAATAATCTTTATAAACTTTACCTATATCTCCTCAAGGTTGCAGGTTCCCTAAGAACTCTTGCCTCCTGAAAAACATAACAATAATTTTTTCCACCTTGACTTAAAAAGATGCTTGAGTCTATGGATTCATTCCAGACTGCACCAACCCTGTTAGGGGCCTTCAGTTTTGGGGTTCCTGGACTTTGACAGCCCTCATCACAGCCAGCTCCAGCCTACCACTGATTATGGCTTTATCCAAAGTGATGATAAAAAAAAGCAAGAAAAAAACAACCAACCAACCAACCAACCAACCACCCCAACTAAGCCAGGGCTAAGCATAGATCCCAGAGGGCTTCCACAAAAGAATTCCTTCCAAGTTGAAATGGACTCATTAATAACTTCTAGCTTGTTCTCAGTTCCCCAGCTCCATTATCTTTGTCTCTCTAGCTTGTCCTCAAGGAAAAAGAAAACTTGAAGAACTTTGTCAAATGCATGGCTGAAGTGTAGGTAAATTATATTTATACCATCAACCTGGTTTAATATCATTGCCTGGTATATTATTGATTTGACAGGGGTATAAAAAAAGAAAATTAAGTTTATCTGGAATGACTTGTTCTTATTGAGATCATGATGGGTCTTTAAGGGATCAGTAAGTACTTTTAGTAATAAGTTCTAGATTTTTTCCAGAAATTAATATCAAGCTCACTGATATCTATCATTTTCCTTGAAAATTAGGAGAGAGTTTGCTTTTCTTTAAGCCTGCAGCACCATTCCTTCTCTCTGATGCTTTAAAGACAACTTACTGTTTTGGTGGTCACCTTCATCAACTCTTTCATTACTCAGGGTTCACCTGAGTCCCATGACTTGGACTCATCAAAGGCAACTAAGCTCTTCCCATTTCCCTACTTCTCTTATGTAAACTCCCTATCAGCCATTTTCCTTCAGTATGCTAAGATGGATATTACTTTATCCCTTTTAAGGGCAAAAGTTCACTCTTGCCCACAAGAAGGATATATAGTAACTATTACTCAGCTCTATTTCCTTTTCACTAAGGAACTTACCCAAGAATTCACAGTGAGTTGATTTCCCAGAATGCCTCATTATAGCTTAATGATTCCTCCATTACATTTGTCATTCTGACTTCATACAGATTGGTCAGTGTGGACACTGTGAAAGAAGGAAAGAAAGTAATGGGTTCTCATGATTTATGAAGTTAGTGTTCTTTTTTTTTGGGGGGGGTATTGGTGGCAGACAGCCTTACTGCCTGTTCAATACAGTATAAAAAGAAGTTCAGCTTTATGCTGATTTTTATGGGGATTTATAAAAGTGCTATAAATAACTCCTTTTATTGTGTGGTGGTGGTGAATGTGTGTTGGGGGTAATGCTTTTTAAAACCTAGCAGACTGTACTAGGTTTTAAAGCTCCCTTTCATCTTGAAAATTTTACATATATATGTATATAGTCAATAGTATATTTGTACATACATAGAATCAATAAATGGTACACAATGCACTAACCTTTCCTTGCCACCCCCTTTTTACCCCACCCTTAACAAAGTTATTAGAAACAAACCTTTGTCAAAAATATAGGAGCAAATTATCTTTCCCTAACTAACTGACTACCAAATGAGTCAGGGGGTTTTAAATACTGTCTTAATACTGTAGTCCTTTTCTGGGTACATTAAAGGAACCTATTTCTCCCTTCTATCCCAGTCCTAATGTTCAGGCCATCAGGGATTAGATTGTATAAGATGACTTCATTGAGGGAACCAATTCCATTTTTTAGGTATGACTCTGGGCCAATCTGAAATGACCATGTCCCAAGATTTGATGTTATTGGGTGGGCTGGCATGTGAATTGTGTTTGTCACTCTCATGTGTCCACTAAATGAAAAGCTACTTGAGAATAGGGGGCAATCTAATTTAGAGAAGGTAAAATTTTAAATACCTAGCACTGTGACAGACATATTGTGAACAGTTGGGAAGTGTTTGATGAAAATATGTCTTTCTTAAGTAACCCATCAAGTGCATGGCTCCTTTCTAGGAAATTTAAAGCTATCCCTCCTTTATCCATAGCATCTCTTCACCCTGAATCAGCATTTCTCTTTAGTTAAGCATTTCCAAGTTTGTCTGTCTTTTTTTAAAATAAGAAACATCAACACTTATTATCCTGAAAATAATTTACTAGATGAAGATTGTGGTAGGACATTTTATAAAACAGTTCAGTATTTCTTCCATTGGTTATTTCTAGATCAGCTGGAAAACAAATGGATTTCATTTATATTCTGATCTGATACAAGGAGCTGCAGGGCTTATGGATCCAGAAATCTGATTTATCGTAAAGACATTAATGTAAGCAATACAATCAAACTCTTCCCTTTGCACAATTTGCCTGTAGGAATGGCCAGGATTAAGGATGGAGAATCAGTCTGGAGAAGGTACAAAAAAGGATGAAATTTCTCTATTGTTAATTACTCCTGTGCCCTACAATACAGTAGCATCTATGGGATGGAGAGAGGGTGTGTTCTCAGATTCTGCTCTTTTCTCCTCCCTCCCATTGCTTGTAACCTGTCATGATCATCATCCAGATTTTACTTTTACTAAACAAAACAACTCCAGATTCAGGGTCATAGCATTGTGGGTTTAGAGCTTCAAAGGGACAGTAGACAATGGCTCATAGTTAGCCTTTCATAGCCTAGTCACCTTCTACCTTTCCAGTTTTCTTACACCTTACTCTCTTGTTTTCAGGCCTTGTTTGTGTACCTACCCCTGCTTTGGCAGGTGACAACAGCTAGGTGGTCTGAACCCTGAGAGATGAGCAGAGGTCACTCTTTCTAATCTGTTGGTTACCATGACAACTGTACAGGAGGCACTTGCTGCTTCTTTTGGGAGTCTTCTCAGTGGAAATAAAACAAATATTGTTCCCTGAAAAAGGGGGGGTCAGCTAGGTGGTACAGTGACTAGAGCCCAAGCCCTGGAGTCAGGAAGACTTGAGTTCAAATCTGGATTCAGACACTTGACACTTATCAGCTGTGTGACCCTGGACAAGTCACTTAACCCTGATTGCCTCACCTCCCCCGCAATCTCCCTTGAACCCACTTTCTTTTTGATTAAGTGACAGTGGCCTCCTGACTATTCCATGAATAAGACACTCCATTTCTCAGCCTTGAATATTTTTCTGCCTGTCCCCAAGTCTGGAATACTCTCCTTCCTCTGATCCAATTAGTGATCTCTCTGGCTTTTTTTAAGTCCCAACTAAAATCCACTTCCTCAGGAAGCCTGCTACAATCTCTCTTAATCCAAGTGCCTTTCTTAAGTTATTTCCTATTTATCCTCTATATGACTTGCTCTGTATATGTTGTTTGCCCTCTGTCTTTCCTGTTAGATTGTAAACTTCTTGAGGGCAGGAATTGTCTTTTGCCTCTTTTCATATCCTCAGTACTTAGCACAGTGATTGGTACATAGGAGGCACTTAGTAAATTCTGATTGCTTAATTTACGTAGTGCTTTAAGGTTTGTGAAGTGCTTTATATATTTGATCTCATTTGATCCTCAGAACAGCCCTGTGAGAGGTAGGTACTATTATTATCATTCCAGTTT
The DNA here is from genome assembly GCA_011680675.1 of Gymnobelideus leadbeateri. Lineage (NCBI taxonomy): Eukaryota > Metazoa > Chordata > Mammalia > Diprotodontia > Petauridae > Gymnobelideus > Gymnobelideus leadbeateri. The sequence continues at coordinate 403,684 of WOXC01006490.1, forward strand.
CACAGATAAAGAAACTGAGACTGAGAGAGGTTGTGACTTGTCCAAGGTCATATAATTAATATTATATTTGTGGCAGAACCTGAAACCAGGACTTCCTGACTCCAAGCCCAGCAGTATCCATTGTACTACTTAGCCACCTAGCCCATCCCCCTCATTTTACAGATGAGGAAACTAATGTCCAGAAAGTTTAAGTGGGTGAGGGGGGTGGAGCCAAGATGGCGGAGTAGAAACAGAAAGTTTAAGTGGGTTGCCCAAGACCACACAGGTTGGAAGTAGCAGAATTGCAGTTCTACACTAAGCCTTCTGACCCCAGAGTCAACATTTTTTTTTCTAATGCAATATCTCCTGGGGTTCAGAATCATCAGCTGCTAGAATCTCATGCATACTTACCTCTAGGATCTAATGCTAGGGTTTATCTCATCCAACCCCATACTTTTACAAATAAGCAAACCAAGACTTAGAAAGACTTGTGACTTGCCCAAGGTCACATAAGTGTAAGCAGCAGGGACAAAATTCAAACCCATTCTCAATTCAGCTTTCTTTCCCATTGGAATATATAGGTGATGAATATTGCAATACACTATTTTACCAAAATGATCAGATCAGAGATTTAGAAGTAAGAGAGACCATAGAGATCATTGAATCTAATCCCTTCATTTTAGGATGAAACTCAATCCAAATGGGATTAAGTAGTTTTCCCAAGGACCCATGCCTACTAAGTATGTCCAAGCTGTAATTTGAACCAAAGTCTTCAAGTTTCCAAGTTCAGCACGTTCACTGCTATACCATGTTTCCTCTAAAGAATGATGTAGAGGGAGGGGGTGGAGCCAAGATGACAGCATAGAAGTAAGAAAACTCTGTGAGCTCCCCCCATCACCACCTCAAATACCTATAAAATTCTACTCTAAACAAATTTTAGAGCTACAGAACCCACAAAGCAACAGAGAGAAAAAAATCTCCTGCTGAAGGCAGCCCAGAAGGCAGAGAGGAAGGGTCCATTGGAGCATGCTGGGAGCTGAGCCTACCCCTGCATGAGCCCCTGGTTTTAGCCTTAGAGTGGCCCTGACCAGCAATGGCTGGAGCGGACTTCAGGAAAGTGGATCACCAGCATCTGTAGTGGTTTCCAGAAATATCAACCCATAAATGTCAAAGACAAAGTAAAAGGTCAGTGTAGAACTCTATTGGAACTGAGGGGGATGGAGGTGCTACCTGACTTCTGCCTCCAGGGTGAGAGAGGCCTCTGCCTCCATGGCAGTTGTGCAGCTGCCTCCATGTGGCTGCTTCAGAGCTCCTGGACTGCAGATCATAGAGGGGCCAAGGAACCATTCAGAGGGTAACCACTTTTGCTTTAACCTGCCCCTGGATCTGGATCACGATCTTGGGTGGTGGTCCTGAGGAGTGTGACCAGTGAGCCAGAGCTTGTGGGGGCTGTGGAGACAGTGCCCTCCTAATAGCTCTGGCAGCTGCAAAAACCCCAGTGATTTGGAACAAAGCTCTCCCCTCTGGAAGCAGAATTCTACTGTGGCAAAGAGCTCAAATGTCAAGTAATTGAGTTGCAACATGAGCAAGCAAAGGAAGCAAAGCAAGTACATCAATCCAACTTTAGATTCCTTTTTTGGGGACAAAAAGAATCAAAACATGGAAAGAGAAGAAGACAACAAAGTCAAAACTCCTGAATCAAAAGCTTCCAAGGAAAATACAAATTGGTTATAGGCCATGGAGGAGCTCAAGAAGGATTTTGAAAATCAGGCAAGAGAAGTGGAGGAAAAATTGGCAAGAGAAATGAGAATGATGCAAGAAAATCATGAAAAGAGAGTCAACAACCTGAATGAAGAAATAACACCTTAAAAATAGATTAACTCAAATGGTGGAAGAGGTCCAAAAAGTCCATGAGGAGAAGAATGCCTTAAAAAGCAGAATTTGCCAGATGAAAAAAGAATTTCAAAAGCTCACTGAAGAGAATAATTCCTTCAGAATTAGATTGGAGCAAATGGAAGCAAATGACTTTATGAGAAATCAAGATACTATTGAACAGATCCAAACAAATGAAAAAATAGAATACAACGTGAACTATCTCATTGGAAAAACCACTAGCCTGGAAAATAGATCCAGGAGAGATAATTTAAAATTATTGGACTACCTGAAAGCCATGATCAAAACAAGAACCTAGAAATCATCTTTCCAGAAATTCTCAAGGAAAATTGCCCTGATATTTTAGAACTAGAGGGCAAAATAGAAATTGAAAGAATTCCCTGATCACCAAAAAAAAAAAAATTCCCAAAAGAAAACTCCTAGGAATATTATAGCCAGGTTCTGGAGTTCCCAGATCAAGGAAAAAAATATCACAAGCAGTCAAGATGAAACAATTTGAATTTTGTGGAAACACAATCAGGATAACACAGCTTCTACATTAAGGGATCAAAGGGCTTAGAGTATGATATTCTGGAGATCAAAGGAGCTAGGATTAAAACCAAGGATCACCTACCCAGCAAAACTGAGTATCATGTTTCAGGGGAAAATATGATCATTCAATGAAATAGATGGCTTCCAATCATTCTTGATGAAAAAAAAGAGTTGAATAGAAAATTTGACATTCAGACACAAGAAGCAAGGGAAGCATGAGAAGGCAAACAAGGAAAAGAAATCATAAGGAACTTATCAAAGTTGAACTATTTACATGCCTACATAGAAAAACGATAATTGTAACTTATGAAACTTTTCTCAGTATGAGGATAGTTGAAGGGAATATAAATGTGTGTATGTATGTATGTGTATATATATATATATATATGTATATATATATATATACATGCGTATATATGTCTATATAGGAGGGTATATGTGCCTATGAATATATATGTGAATGTGAGTATGTATGTGCACAGGTATACATAGACATAGGCCATAGTATCAGTTGAATGGGAAGGCATGGTACTTAAATGGTGAAATTGAGAGTTGAGAGAGGTATATAATGAGAGGATATGGGGAGAGACAGAATGGGATAAATTGTCTCATATAGAAGAGGTAAGGAAAAGCTGTTACAATGGAGGGGAAGAACAGGAAGGCAAAAGGGAATGGGTCAACCTTCCTCTCACTGAATTTGGCTTAGGGAGGGAATGACATACACACTAAATAGGGTATCTCATCCTATAGGAGAGTAGGGGGCGAAGGGGATGACAGGGTGGATGATGAAGGGGAGGGCAGGTTGTGGGGGAGGGTAGTTAAAAGCATACACTTTTGAAAAGGGACAGGGTCAAAGTAGAGAAAAGAATGAATGCGGTCAGCATAGGATGGAGGAAAATATAGTCAGTCTTTCACAATATATTAACTATGGAAATGTTTTGCATAACTACACATGTAGAACCTATATTGAATTGCTTATCTTCCTAGTATGGGTGAGTAATGAGGGAGGAAGGGAAAGAATCTGGAAGTCAAAGTTTTAAAATCAAATATTGAAAAATTATTATTATTATTATTATTATTATTACATGAAACTGGGAAATAAGATATACAGGCACTGGGGTATGGAGATCCATCTTGCCCTACTGGAAAGTCGGAGGGGAATGGAAGAGAACATAGGAGAGAGCAGATTGGGGGAGGGGGTATACAATGGGATCACTATTTTGGGGTGGTGGGTAGGGGAAAGATGGGGAGAAAATTTGTAACTCAAAATCTCGTGTAAATAAATGATGTAAACTAAAAATAAATATAATATTTAATTTAAAAAATAATGATAAGGAGGCAGGGAAAGAGCCCAGATCTGTCCAGGTTTCCATAACCAAGGTGGAAATGATGCGCACAGTCTTTTGCTTTGCTGCTTAATAATCTTTTACCTTCATCAATTCAAAACAAGTGTGGTATATAGTATATTGTGTCTTATGCATCACACTGGCAATCTGGTGAAGACTATGGACCCCTGCATATTGTGCCTACATTTGAAATTGAAGGAAATGCTAGATATCAGTTAGAAGGCAAAAAATCAAAATGCATTTTTTCTTCCATCCATATTCATGGAGCTATACAATCTATTATCTTGGTGGTCTATTGTTCCCAAGTTAAGAACCTTGTTACAGAGGGAAGAATACTGTATTTGGAGTCATGGGATCTGGATTCATGTGCCAGCTCTTGCTACTTAGTACTTGTATCTCTCAAGCCATCTCTCTGGGCCTTATTGAAAATATTTAAAATGTTGGGATTGGACTAGCTGGCCACTAAGAGTACTTCCAGCACTAAATTCTATGGAAAAAATTAATTATGTTAGGATTTGACAGAAAGATTGCCATTTTGGATAAAACTTATTGTCTATTCAGCACAGTACTCTATCTCCAATAGTGGCAACCAAGGACATGTTGTGGGAGAGCACAGTGAAACCCATGATGAGGTGAATGATGTATCTTGAGATAAAATAAAACCAACAAAGGTTTCAATAATTACACTTGATAGTTCCATAGTGGGTTATATATTGCTTTAGACTTGTCCACATTGAAGCTTATCTGTCACTTTTCTGCCTACTTGAACAAATTTATGGGATCTTCCTGAAATTTATCCTGTGGGCTGAGCATTTTACTACCAAAGAGCTTAATGTTACCTGCAAACTTGGTGATTTCATTGCACATACTTTACTGCAGATTACTTACAAAAATATTAAACATGATTGATCCCATCTTTAACCACACAGGGCAATCATATTGTTATTCTGTCTGTGTCTAGAGAGGTCCTCATTGGCCCTCAGTCTTTGTCTTTCTTAACTGGTTCATGACCCTCCCCCAAATCTCATGATAATTTAAATTTTAAAAGACTGTGGTATGAATCCTAGACTTATAAAAATCTAATGTACAGACATTTATATAGCATTTCGAGTTTCCAAACACATTTTCCTCCCCCAAACCCAGTGAAGTAAGTAGTGCCATCATTGCCCTCATTTTATAGATAAAGAAATGGAGACTTTTTATAGGGATAGTGAGTGTTTCAGGCAAAAATAAAACTGAGGTCCCCTGACTGCCAGTCTAGCATTTTGCCTCAGTATAAATGCTATCTTTCTTCTTAATCTAATTCACTCCCACTGGTTTTCCCTTTTCTACATGCTTCTTTCCTCAGGCACAGCTTTCCACTTCCTAATCCCAATCCACATTTTTATCCTGTACATATATATATATATATATATATATATATATATATATATATAACTGTGTGTGTCCATTTGTATTAGACCTCTTTATCTCCTGTTTATTCCATCTTCTTAAAGCCACAGAAACTAGATTTTTCCCTGAAGCTGAATCCCTGGCTACCCTCTCTATTTCTGCATGCATCTTGTCTTATGTCCCCAGGTCAGAGATTTAGAACAAAATGAGACTATAGAAATCATGAGTCCAACCCCTTGATTTTGGAGGAAACTGAAGTCGAAAGACATTAAGTAGTTTGCCCACATACCTAGTAAGTGTGTTCAAGGTGAAATTTGAAACCAGGTCACCTGGACTCCAAGATACTATTCACTGCCACTTCAGGGGCCACCTTCACCTTTGACTTTCACAGAATCTAGATGTATTGTCCTGCTTAGATCCTTGTAGCTGTTATTTATAAACCTCCTGATCATTTTTCTTCCTTTCTCAAGGAGTTCAGTATTTGACTCAGTCATCTTTCCTACTCTGAGCATTGTAATGACACTTGAAGATATCAACTTGCATGCTGATGTGCTCTTACATACCCTTGAATTTTAACCTTCCCAGTGTCTCTTTTCTGCACCTTTTTAAAGTTATTTTTCAGTCATGTTCACTACTTTGTGACCCCTTTTGGGGTTTTCTTGGCAAAGTTACTGGAGTAGTTTGCCATTTCCTTCTCCTTTTTACAGTTGAGGAAACTGAGGCAAACAGGGTTAAGTGATTTGTCCAGGGTCACACACCTAGTGAATTTGGAGACTGGATTTAAACTCAGGAAGACCAGTTTTCCTGATTCCAGGCCCAGCACTTTGCACTGAGCCACAAAGCTACACTTCCGCTGAAGGGTAAGCATAACTTTGTTTTCAACATCACTAACAAGTGCTCCACCTCCATAATCTTTAACTCTGAAATTCCTGTTTCTAACCACAGCCTGCTATCTATCTGACTCTCCCTGGTCTTCCTAAACACATTCTCTGTCCTCATTGAAACCTCTAATCCTTTCACTCTTCCCTGTTTTCCCAGGCTATCAACCCATTTCTGTCTTCACTTTGTTCCCTTCACAGTATTGACCCTTTAGTTAGCCAGTTCAACTTTACACTATCCTCAGTCTTTGAATCCCTTGCCCCACTGACATATCACAGCTGCTTATTCTTTCACTGTCCTAGTCATGGATTACATCTACAATCTATTTTTTCCCATGCCTCCTCCAATACTGCTAAAGCAAGTCATGAAACATTGTTGGCTGTATCCACTTTAAATTTATGTTTTTGAGACTCAGCTGAGCCCTCACTACTGCATATAGAACCCTAGGAACATAGGTTTAGAGATGGAGGGAATCTTTGAGGCTATTGAGTACGCATTCTCTCATTTTATAAATGAGGAAGCTGAGGCTGAAAAAGGTTAAGTGATGAGGTGGTTAGGCAGTGTTGTGGATAGAATGCTAAATCAGAAAGGTCTTAGTTCAAAATCAGCCTCAGACACTTGCTAGCTGTGTGACCCTAGGCAAGTCACTTAACTTTTGTCTGCCTGTTTCCTCATTTGTAAAATGGGCATAAATGTAGCACCTGCTTCCTAGGGTTGTTACGAGGATAAGATGAAGTAAGATCTGTAGAGTGCTAGCTATTGCCCGGGGTCTCACAGCTAGTGTGTATGAGGTTTATTTTGACCTAGGGTTTTCTAACTTTAAAACTGGTTCTTTATCTGTGGTATGACCTAGTTGCCTCCAAGTTCTTTTACTATTTCTTGATCAGTTATTTTAAACCATATTCTCTATGGTGGCTATTCAAAAATATTTTCTTCTTTTCTTAAACCATCTACACTACCACCTCATTACTCTATCTTAGCAGAAAACTTGCCTCATATTTCACTGAACAGTTGAGGTCATTCAATAAGTTCCCATTTATAAGTTCCCACTCCTCTCCAATTATATGCCTCAAGTCACTTTGGCATCCTCCTTCTCTGTTCTGTTGCTAGAATCTGAGTACAAGATGACCCTTCAGCTTATGCTTTTGACCCTATCTCTTCCTAACTCCTCCAGAAGTTTACTCCTTTGATGATCTTTACTTGCACCTATATTTTTATTCTTTCCTTATCCACTAGCTCCTTTCTTTTGCCTACAAACATGCCCAGGTATCCCTCCTCATTAAAAAACAAAACAAAACAAAACAAAACCTGTTGATCCTACTATTCTTTCAAGCTATCATCCCATGTCTCTCCTCCCCTTCACAGCCAAATCCAAGGGAAAAAAGTTGTCTATATTAATTTTTTCTTTTTTCTTTCTTCCCATTCACTACATAGCCCTTTGCAATCTAGTTTGTGTCCCCAGTTCCCTCCCCCTTTCTCTCCAGTGATTTCTTTGTTATCAAATCTAATGACCTTTTCTCAATCCTCATCCGTAGTTGATATCTCTGCAGCACTTGTCACTATTGACCACCCCCTCCTTTTGGATATCTTCGCTTCCTTGGGTCTTTGTGATACTGCTCTCTCCCAGATCTTTTCCTACATGTTTGACCACTCTGCAATCTCTTTTTCAGATTCATCATCCCTGCTCTGACCCTTCTGCATGGGTATTTTCAGTGTATATTTTGCCCTCTCCTCTGTGATCTCTACACAATCTCTCAGTGATCTTGGTTTCTATGAATTTAACTAACACCTCTAAATCTATGATTCCATAATCTATACATCCATTTTTCGTCTCTGTCCTGAGCTCTATTCCTGATAGATATTTCAATTCCATTATCCCATAGGGATCTTAAATTCAAAATGCCTAGAGAGAACTTATCTTTCTCCTTAACTCAATCCACCTCCTAGCTAAACCACTATTGTTAAGAATGCCACCATTCTTCCACTTCTTCCGAATGACCCTTAGTTTTTCATCCCCCCCATATCTAATCAGTTGCCAGGTCTTGTTAATCCTGCCTCCTCAACTTTTTACACCCATCCTCTTCTTTCTGCTCACACTGTAACCATTCTAGTCCATAACACTATTACCTTACTGAACTAAAATTGGGGGATAAAGGAAGGCAAGAACAGTCCTTTGCCCTTAGGGAGATCAAATTTTAGTGGAGGAGACTTTGCAAATAGCTATGTGCAAATCAGATAAATACTGGGTAAATTGAAGGTAATCTCAGAGTGAAGGCACTAGAATTAAGGAGGACTGAGAAAGGTTTTTTTCGGAAGATGAGATCTTAGCTGAGACTTGAAGGAAGCCAGGGAAGCCTGGAGGCAGCAGAGGGAGAGAATTCCAAGCATGAGGGACAACCAGTGAAAATGCATGTACTGTATGGTTTTGCTATACTGATCTCCTTGTGTTCCCCATCCATGACAGCACATCTACTACCTCCATACCTTTGCACAAACTGTTCCTCATGGCTAGAGTGCTTTTTCTTTGTCTCTTGGAATTCCTAACTTTTTTTAAAGGTCATCTCAGGTACTATCTTATATCTATTCTTCCCTGTTTTTTGCATTCACCACTCCCAAGTTACTTTGCTTCATATTTATGTATCAGTTTATTTATTTCATATTTACTTACCTTCCCCCAATTTCCTCATCTGTAAATATTGTATCTATGAAGAAATCATGGGTGAGGTACTGAGAAGGAACACAGTACTCAATTATCACAAGTAGGCAGTTTGTAGCTTATAGACATGGCCCATAGGAAAGTCGCTATACCCTGGGTCATTGCCAGTCATCCTAACTTTAGTCATGCCACTGGACTTCAATGACTCTGGAAGAGAGAGTGAGGCTGATGGTTTTGCAGATCTCTGCCTGGCTTAAATCTAATTCATGTGCAAACCAAGATATCATCGTCTTGAAGTCATTGCTCCTATGTGAGAACATTGTTCATCTGAAGAACAATGGCAACAATAATGGGTGGCAATTTGGGTGTATGGAGGGCTTTGTACCCTGGAGGAGAGCCTTGACCTCTGGTTCTCTCTTCTCACATGTGATAGTTGTTGCTAGGAAGATTTACTAGGACCAAGTGGGAAGAGAACCTTTGGGGGAGTCAATTAGCATTTGGCCTGAGTGATCAGACTGAAAACTCCCTTATGGAAATGTAATTAGGAAAGTTTGCTAAACTGATTACTATCAGGAGAACTTTACATTCCTTGTACGTGTAGATAATATGAAGTGCCCACTTAGTGGGTACATAGGAATTTCTCAGTACATAGACAGGTCAATCAGTTATCAAACACAGAATTACATTTGTGATCTATAGCCTAGTCATAGGCCAGTCCTCACAGTGTCCTCTTTGTAAGTCAGATGTAAGCTCTTTAAAGTCAGGGATGGCTTCATTTTTGTCTTTGTATCCTCACCTCCAAGTACAGTGCCTTGTATACAGCGAGTACTTAATAAATGCAGCTAGGTAACATTGCAGGGAAAATTAGAATAGGGGTATGGAAGACCTAAGTTTGAATCCTACCTCAAACTCTTGCTAGCCCTATGACCCTGCAAAAGTCACTTAAATACTCTTAATCTCAGTTTCCTCATTTGAAAAATGGTCCTAATAATGGTACCTACCTTCCAGGGTTGTTGTGCAGATCAAATGAGGATCACAACATATGTGTAAGGCTCTTCAAAAACCTTAAAGCACTGCATAAATGCATTTTTGTTTGCTATTGTTGAGTTAAATCACAAACGATGTTTACAGGCCCAGGGACCATCTCCCACGGAAAAAAAGGAGAACCTGGAAAACAATCCTATAACTTATTTTAGAAAATGGAGTCGTCAATAGGAATTGTTCTGCTGGTAAACAATAAAATAGGCTGGCAGTAGTTGCCCCTAAATGGTTTCTTCATTAAAACATAGCAAAATGATTATTACAGTGGCATGGACTGGAAATGAGAAAAAAATGTCAGGGAAATTGAATGTTTGTCACACCAGCACATACAAAAGCCCTCTGTGAAAAGGGACTGGGAAAAAGAGGCTGTGCAGAACAGAGTGTACAGAGGCTGGGATTTTCATAACCCTGACGTGCCCTGCTCATCGAGCTGTAGTCTTACAAGGCAGTCCCTGGACGGTCTTTCTTCTATTATGACAGTGCCAATAAATGGCATCGTCATATTCTGAGCAAACAAAAGGAATTTGAACATTTATAGAATTAAAGATAAGCATCCTCCCATCAGGGAAGCAATTGTTTGAAAAATCAGATGAGATGCATGGTTTCCAATTTATATAAATGGCCAGATGCATCCCAGAGGTTATTAAAGCTTGAACAACCAGTTTCAGCTTCTGTTTGGAGGCCAAGTACCTCGGGCTATTAACTTACATACATCTTGTGTACTTCAAAATTGAAATTGGCTCCCTTAATCGCATCAGCATAAAGCAAATATCTCATTCTCAATGGACCTGAATTTAAAGGTACCCAGAAATTAAGTGACTCGGAAACTTGAGCTGACTTCACGGCAGCAGTTATGAAATGGTATGATTTATTAGGTAATTGGGAATAGTGCAAAGAAAGTTGAAATAATGAGAAAATTGTCTTTTGCTTTACTTTATTTCTTCCCTTCTGGGTACCACCATCAGCAATTAAATACTGATTAGTTTCTCACTGCTTGTTACTTGGAGCCACTTACAGCAGGCAGCCAGGCTGCAAATTACCATGGAAACCCCTGAAGGCTTTTTGATGGTGTTTTCCATGGAAGTTTATCTCAGGTGACGAACTTGGCTGGAACAGTGATTTTCAAGCTAGCCTGGTCAGGATTAGCCAAAATTGTTTTTTCAGGGACAGGGATAAACTTAAGTTCTCTCTGACAGCTTGTTTCACCACAGGATGTTTGAAAGGCAAAAATACTTGGGTATTCCCTCTGTCCACTGGTGAAAACACAGTCATGGTTAGAAAAGAACACACAGTAACTAAGTAACAAGATACATGGTCAAATCTAAGAGGGGATTTAGGGGCCAGAAATATCAAGGTTAGGAGGATTTAAAAATGTGATCCTTTCTTTAGAGATCCAGACAACAATATGTTTCCTGGCCCCCTTTCTCTGTGCCAAACGAGCAGATCCAAGTGTCCTCTCATATTTTTTCTGATGAAAGCTAATGGTTGTGATAATGATGATAAAGATAATAGTTAGTTTACATTTGTGTAGTATATTAAAGGTATAATACTTATGTATTCTTTTGTATATAGCATTCTACATATTCTTATATCTATTCTTGTGGGACACCTATATTCCTATATAGAAATATGCATATATTTGAATATATTTGAAGCTCATAATGGTCCTTGGAGATAAGCAGTATAGGTTTTATTGTACTCATTTTCCATTTGAAGAAACTGAAGCTCAGAGAGGTTCATTATTTCCCCCATATTACATTACTACTAAATGGCAGTCAGGATTTCATCTTTGACTTTCAATACAAACCTTTCTTCCTTACCATAGTAATAATCGTGATGTCTAATAATAATGATCAATCAATCACCAGTCAACAGGTATAATTATTATAATTTTTTGAATTCCATTACAGCCCTTTTGGAAGGGCTGTTATTGTTCAGTTGTGTACAATTGTTCATGACTCCATTTGGGGTTTTCTTGGCAAAGATACTGGAGTTGTTTGCCATTTCCTTCTCCAGATCATTTTATACATGAGGAAACTGAGGCAAACAGGGTTAAGTGATTTGCCCAGGGTCACACACCTACTAAGTATCTGAGGCTGGATTTGAATTCAGGAAGATAAGTTCAAGTCTAGTACTCTATGTACTGCATCATCTAGCTACCCCTAAGGGCTAGCCATTAAGAAAATTTTGAAGTAAATTAAATTTCCTTTTTTATGTTCTCATTGTCTTTTCTGAGAATCTTGCCGTTCTAGCCTATATTCTTTTCTGTAGGAGCTCAGTTCTAAAGTCGGGAGAGTGTAATGTCCTGAACTTGTTGGTAGTAACTTGTAGGCATTAGAATGAGAGGCAGTGTGGGTAGTGAATGGATAGATCACTGGCCTTGGAGTTAGGAAGAACTGTTTTCAAGTCCTGCCCTTAGACCCTTAGAAGCTATGTGACCCCTAGACTAATTACTTAACCTTTCTGAGAGTGTTCGACTCTAACGTTCCTTCCCAGTTCTTAATGAATGATTTTATCGATCTATTAATACATAATTCCTCCCATAGCTCTTCACATCTTAATAGAAGATGAAAATAGAGAATATTGTTCCCTTAAAGTTAAAGAATGAATCATTAATGAAAGATTTCCAGGAATCAATGTGAAATAGTAGACTCACATTGGAGATTTGGGTTCTGGTCCTTCCTTTGTTACTTAGGAATAGTATGACCTTGGACAAATTACTTAACCTTCAGAACTCAGTTTCCCCATTTAGAGGCAACTAGGGAGCCCAGGGGATAGAGTACTAGACCTGCAGTCAGGACCTCTGGAGTTCCAGTGTGGCCTCAGATACTTACTAGCTCTGTGATGCTGGGCAAGATACTTAATGTCTGCCTGTCTCAGTTTCCTCAACTGTAAAATGGGGATAATAACAGCATCTCTCTTGCATGGTTGTTATGAGAATTAAATGAGACAGTATTTGTAAGGTGATTAGTGCAGTGCCTGGGATGTAATTGGCTCTAAGTATTTCTTCCCTTCCTTTTGTAAAATGAAGTAGATGACCTCTAAGGCCCCTTCCAGCTCTAACATTCTGGGAAATTATTTGGGAGGGAGGAAGGAAAAGAGATACTTTGGTAGGGCTCCTTAATGTGTTTTTGTGTTCATAATGTGCAGGTAGGTATACAGCCATCTCTGTATAAATCTCGTCTCTCCTGTGAGATGTAATCTTAGATTAAGAGCTGGAAGAGATATTAGAGGTCATCTGGTTCAGTGTCCAAATTTTAGAGAGGAGGAAACTGAGGTACAATGAGGAGGAAATGACATGCCCAAGGTCACACAGTAAGTTTTAGGGATGGGATTTGAATCCCCCTTTTTCTATTTCCCTGAATTTCAGGTGTAGGGCCTCTGAATTCCCATGTAGGCTAGTTCCATTGTACCATACTGCCTCCAGAAAGCCTATGATGGAGAGAGCTTATTATGAAATCTGGCTAGATCATGAGCCCAAGGGTTCATAGAAATCCAAACCGAAGACATAGTTGGTGGTTGAGCAAGGATTAGAACTCTCAGTCAAGGATTCTTTCATTACACTAGACTAGGGCTGTCCTTGATTCCTCTACGTGTAAATCACATATGGAATTGTTGCAGGATCAGGGCCTTACTAAAGGGGCATTGCTGAGTGTTAGTCATTGTAACAATGGCTGAGGGACAAGTGATTTCAAGACAGGGAGGTAGCAACAGGATAAAGTGATGAGAAACTGGAAGGGAATGAAATGACCTCTTCTGCTGAGTTGGTGAGTGCAAAAGTAAAGATTAAATGTTCTCCAGATTATCCAAGCTGTTGACTTCCTTCTTAAAAATCATTATGGCCACATTTCTTTTTTTTGTATTAAATCATGAGAAAGGGAAATTCATCCCCAGGAAACCTCTGTAACTTGTCTTTCATTTGGACCTAGGAGACTAAATCTGAATGCAGCAGGAGGATTTAGTCAGCAAATGATACAAATTCCACTATACTCTAAATTGTTTATTCTATCTGACACATAGTGGTGTGAGCTTTGGTATTATGTATTATATGAATTTTCTTCATTTTTTTTTGCTGGAAGACATTGTTAATAAGCATTTTTAAGTATCTCTCTTAAGCCAGGTACTTTCATAGGATCTAAAACTAGAAGGATCCTAGGAAACTATGTTGACCAAATCATCTTACTGATGAGGTTACTGAGGACAAGGGAAGATAAGTGACTTATCTAAGGTCATAAGGTAGTGTTGGAGGAGAGATTTGACCCTAGGTCCTTTGGTTCCAGAGCCAGTGCTCTTTCCACCAATATCATACTGCCCCCTTTACACCAGTAGAAAGCAATGGAAAGCACAGTGGTTGTGGAGTCAGAGAAATGATGTTCAAATTTTAACTTTGTGACTTTGGGCAATTCACTCAAATTCTCTGGGTCTCATTTTTATCGTATATAAATATATGACACGAGGAGATTGGATTATATGAGACCCATAACTAGGATAGGACAACTGGAGCACTAAACTAAGATGTGTTTTAGGGGAGCCGGTATCCTTCCTCCCCATGGTTTTCATTGTTTGGCCTATGTCATGCATAGCTGTTCCATTTTCTTGAATGGCTCTAGAATGACATCTCTACCACCCTCACTGTCCTTAGGGTCTTATCACCATGGTACAACTCTTCTTTAACCTGCATATTCTCATTATTATACTTTCATTCTTACACCCAGGGTAAATTTAGTTGGGAGTGGAAAAGGTGTAGGGTCTTCACAGACCTTCACAGACCTTCACAGGTCTGCTCTGATAAGATAAATGTATGTGTATACACACATATAAATAAAGATTTTTTTTTGTGAGGATGGCATGTGCATTCTTCATCCTCTGGAGATTTCATATCTAACCCTATTTCTGTTATTAGTAACCCCCCCCCCCCGCCTGCCAATGTTTGGGAAATTAAATAGCATGTGGTTTGGAGTGTTATAGTGATACCTCCTGTTTCAGAGTGAGCCTGATTGGTCTTTGGTTTTTAAGTCTCCATTCCCCTCAACTGACCTCAAGGTCAGTAATTCCTAGTTGTGGCCCTGGATCATATGACTTCTAAGGTCCCATCTAATTTTAAATCCCCTGATCTGTAAAGTTATTCCTTCATACTTTGCTGTTATTCACTTTTTGTCTACCTGAAGTTCAGCTCAGTGGGCAGCTGATGCTTTCTGCAACATTTTCTATTTGTGTCTGGTTTCAATGTGTCCATTGTTGAGTCTCTCCCAGTCAGGCTATGGTAAGAATTTAACTTCCACTACTTTGAAACCATGAAAAATTTAATTCAGTTTCCACATATCCCAGCCTAGGGGATCAATTATGGACTGGGAGGATTCGTTTTATCTAATTACCTAAATTAATTCCACTCATTGAATGTGTTTTGTCTACTCTTGGTCTACCTGCTCATTCAATCATCTATGGGAAATTCCATTTGGTCCATGCTAGACCTTGACCAGCCATCCTATGTTGTGTGTAGGTTGGGCTGCTGCTATCACTGCTATTTGGGTGACTACCCTAATCTTGCTCTGATTCATTCCTAGTTTTAACAAAGAAAAGTAACATGCCACAGGCCCAGCTGTACCACTTTTATTTATGATTTGCAGAGCTCATATTGGGGTGGGGTACTTGGTACCATGTGAGACATTGAAAAAGATATAGTCGCTGCCCCAGGGACTCACAGTGCAATGCAGTAAAGCACAATAACCAACCTATTAATTCAGCAGCAGAGATAGCTGTTGACTCTCAGGGGGACAAAGGTATATTGGCTTGTTCTCTCCCTTCATTACTCATTTCTGTAGCACCTCATATGGGCAAAACCGCTGTGATCATTGGTATTGGTTTTCCACACAGCAGCCCAGTTAGATGAGTGAGAGTTGTTATCTTTCTTCTACAGCAGAGGGAAAGCAGGACCTGGGAGCTTGTCACCTACCTTGAGCCTCCCGGGGACCAGAGGGCAGAGATAAATTGGTTCACAGTCAGTGCATTCTCAGGATCTGTCAGCTGTTCTGCTTTCTTCCTTCTCCCTTATGGGGAATGGTGGAAGCCAATAGAAAGCTGTGCTGGGAGAATAGCAGAATAATGGAAACAGGGCTTAGGTTCTGCTGTCTTGGTTGATGAGAAATGAATGGCAATCCCTGAAATCAAATAGGACTTTTTGGGAAAAAGTATCTTGTTGAACATCTTATCTGTCACATATGCAGTACAGTAAGGCAACTAGGGGTCTCAGGGGATAGAGAGCTGGGGCTGGGGTCAGGAAGATCTGGGTTCAAAATCAGCCTTAGACAGACACTTATTAGCTGTGTGATCCCGAGTAAGTCACTTAATCTCTGCCTTAATTCAGTGGAGATGGAAATGACAAACCACTCCAGTATCCTTGCCAAGAAAAACCCAAGGATAGAATGGGCAATGGGATAATGAAGAGTTGGGCAAGACTGAACAATTGAACAACAACAACAAATAGTGTAGCGAATGTTGGTTGAGAAAGCCAGAAGTCCTGAATTCTGATCCTGGCTTTGTGTGACTTTGGGTGATTTTCTTAATTGTGTGTGTGTGTGTGTGTGTGTGTGTGTGTGTGTGTGTGTAATATATTGCTCAACAATGCTTATAAAGCACTTTCCTCAAAACTATGCTATGAGGTTGGTAAAGCATTATT
The DNA here is from genome assembly GCA_011680675.1 of Gymnobelideus leadbeateri. NCBI lineage: Eukaryota > Metazoa > Chordata > Mammalia > Diprotodontia > Petauridae > Gymnobelideus > Gymnobelideus leadbeateri. The sequence goes on from WOXC01006490.1 coordinate 420,077, forward strand.
ATTTTCATTTTATAGATGAAGGAACTAAGATTCAGAGAGGTCATATGACTTATAGAGAGAATTAAGTGACACCTCTGATAAATGTCAGAACCAGAGTTTGAACCCAGGTCCTCTGAGTTTTTACAGGGTGGCAAGTTTTGTCTGAACATAAGGGAAAACTTCCTTATGAAACAATTGGAGCTATTAAAAATAGAATAGGTGACTTTGGATGATGGGGAGGAAGAAAGCATGGAACAATTAAATAACCCATTCATTTAGTGGTTTAAGGTTTACAATGTACTTTTCTCACAGCAGTCTGGTCTGCGAGGCAGGTAGAATCAGTAACATGATGCCAATTTTTAAGTTGAGAAAACTCAGGGTGAGAAAAGTGAAGTGATTTACCTGAGGCCCTGAGTCAGAGGCAAATGTCAACAGACAGTTTTCTTGACCCAAATATTAGGCATTTGCTGCTCTACAATACCTTCAGGAAGGAAGGAAGGAAGGAAGGAAGGAAGGAAGGAAGGAAAGAAGGAAGGAAGAAGGAAAGAAGGAAGGAAGGAAGGAAGGAAGAAGGAAGGAAGGAAGTAGGAAAGAGGAAAGGAAGGAAAGAAACAAGAATTTATTAAATACCTACTTTAGGTACTGGGCTAAGCACTTTACAAATATTATCTCATTTGATCCTCTCAATAACCCTGCAAACTAGATATTATTATTATCTCCATTTTACATTTAAGGAAATTGAGGCAGACAGAGGTTAAGTGACTTGCCCATGATCACACAGCTAGTGAGTGTCAAAATTGAACTCAGATCTTCTTGACTCCAGACCTAGTCCTCTATCTGTGACACTGTCTAGCTACCTTTAATAATAATAATAATAATAGAAGGTTAAGTAAATTCCCTGTCTCTAGAAATCTAAGAATCATAGGGGCACAGACTTAAGAGTTCGTATAATCCCCCACATCATCTCATTTTACCAGTAGAGGAAGTGAGGTCAGTTTTATTATATTCAACAAGCATTTATTTAGGGTCTGTTTGTGTAAGGTGTTAAGTCCTGGGATATGCAAAGTCCAAAATGAAACAGTCTCTACCAAAGGTAAGGAACCTGTGGCTCGAGACCACATCTCTAGGTCCTCAAGTTCGACCCTTTAACTGAATCCGAGCTTCACAGAACAAGTTCCCTTAGTAAAAAGATTTGTTCTGTAAAACTTGGATTCAGTAAAAAAGGCCACATTCAAGGACCTAGAAGGCCACATGTGACCTCAAGGCCTCAGGTTCCTCACCCCTGGTCTTTACTCTCAAAGAGCTTACATTCAACTGTACTTTTTTTGAGGGGGGGATAGGGGGAAGTAAAGAGAAAATCACTAACAACTGTGGTAATCTGCAAAGGCTTCCTGTAGAAAGTAGCACTTGTACTACAGTTTGATAGGATCTAGAGATTAGAATAGGTGAGGCTACGGGAGAGAACATCATGTGTGTTTAACTAATTAGATTATTAATTCATACAAAATTCAGTAGTGCAGTTATGCTTATTTCCTTGAAATAAATTTACACAGGGATTTCCCTAAGAACTGAAATTGAAATATATTTCTGCTGCTGTTGATCAGTCATTTCAGTCTGATTCTTTGCCACCCCATTTGAGGTTTTCTTGGCAAAGATACTAAAATCATTCACCATGTCCTTCTCCAGCTCATTTTACAGATGAGGAAATGAGGCAAACAGGGTTAAGTGACTTGTCCAGGGTCACACAACTAGTGTGGCTAGATTTGATTTCAAGTCTTCCTGACTTCAGACCCTGTGCTTTATCCACTGCACTGCCTATCTATGTACACACACCCACCCACCCACACACACACCCACACACCCACATGCACACCAAGAAAACAAATAAAAAAAAATACTTATAGTTATCTGTTCCATATCAGGATTTTCTACATGGCAATTTTGATATATTACGTGTCAGCATAAAAAAATTAAATGGAAATTTTTTTTTGCAGACAACATGCAAATGCCAGTAGACAACACAGAAAAAGTTTAGAAACTGAGAAATGCATAAAATATATGTATTGTATATCAACCCAAATTTTAAAATAAGTTGCTATAAATGTCCCATAAAATAAAAAGAAAAAAAACTCAAGCTTCTTCTCTGGTATGATAGGAGGACCAAAAAACTTTTATGCTGATTTTCTAGGTTGTGGGACATTGAAACTTTAACCCCCCTATGTTGTGGAAGGAATAACTGTACACACAAAGAGAGAGAGACACACACACACACATCTATCTATCTATCTATCTATCTATCTATCTATCTATCTATCTATCTATCTATCTACCTATCTAGATATAAATATATGTATATAGATATACATATATACACACATGCATATATACAAATATAATATTTTATGTGTACCTATAAATCCCATGATGTAAATTTGTTGACAATAACCTTATTTGTTTACAGAACGCTTTTTCACTTATGAAGCATTTTGCCTACATTTTATTAAATTTTCACAACCAGCCCTCGAGGTGGGTATGGTGATTATTATTATGTCATAGAGTTGTCATAAGGATCAGAGGACATAGCACATATAAAGGGCTTTGCAAACTTCAGAAGCACTAACTAAAATCTCTTTTTATTGATGAAGTGGTATCTGCTAGTTCTAAATGTATCCATGCAAGTTTCTATTTTATTTATGTCTACTCTAAGGAATCTGACAATCCTGTTTTTCTTTTTTGAAAAGCTAGTGCTAATATTTGTATAGTAACTTTGATCTGACGCCCCTTGAACTTCATTAAGATTGTATATATTATATTATTATTCATTTCATTCTGATCTTCTTCATCTCAATTCAGATAGAAGTGGTCCTGCTACAAGTCACTACTTTTGACTGTTCTACAGATGGGCAAGATAACTGCCTTTTATAATTGAGTAAAAGTCCTGGGATACTCACTGAAAGAATTTCCTAGACAATCCAAGTAGTATGGGGGATGATGGGGATTGATGTGTTCCCTCATCTTGTTCCCACATGACTTTGCTTTCTTCTGCTCAATATCTCCATTTTGAAAGCTTTTAATTCCATGAAGTTTGAAAATTATAAATACTTGGTTGGTGACATTTTAAAAAAAATAATTTTCTCTCTCTTTAACTTGGAAACTGTTCATTTCTATTCAAGAGATATGGAAATTATTTTTAAGGAGTGGAAAAAACATAAATGACTTAAATTTGCTTCCTGAATTAAACTATGTTTTGTGAAAATTATTATTGACATTGTTGTATTGGTGATATGTTTTCAATACACTACATAGCCATCAAATACTGTAGCACTGTCATTATCCTTGGGTCCATCTTCTACATTTGTGCAAAACTGAGAAGAGGTCTTTGAAATAATTAATAGAAGAAGCCTAAATGTTATGGTACTTTGGGGCTGCTCACTCAATAATTATTGAATCAATAATCAACTACTCTTTCAATGTTTGGACTTGCTGATACACTCTTTTGGTTCCTCAGTCATTATATTGTTTTCTTTTAAGTGTTTATAGGACATTTTAAAATGATATAAGCAATTAATGCTTTTGCCTAAAGTACATAAACATGTAATTGACCTGTCTTTTGAGGGGTTTCCTAGCATTCTCTTTTGATAGTAGATGTGTAAGAAAGTAGGGTCACAAGAAACTGGTAAAGTAGTATGCCAAATGGAGGACAGATAAGTGACAATAGATCACTAAAGAGAGTAAGCCTCCTCTTTCCAGTGTCCTTCATTACTTACTGTTAGATTCAACACCACTGGTTAAACCTGTTTTTCTTACTAGGACCTTAGTTCCTTCACCAATCCCTGTTCTCCTGGTCAATACTACAAAAATGTCAACCACTACTATTGATAACAATAATGTACATAGCAATATAATATTAATTTTATATTATAATACTATAACATTATAAATAATTGACAGTGTAATTTAATATAGCATTAACAATTTAAATACTAGTACCAACAACAACAATAATAATATCCTATGTGTAAAGAGGAGGGCCCAGGGCAGGCACTTCATAATTTCCTGTAGGACTGCAGGACTTCATCATGCACTTCATATACAGCCCCTCCAATTCCCCACGGACCCCCATGTTCCCTCCACTGTTCAACTTCTTTTTATGTATTATCTCATGCATTAGGCTGTGAACTCCTTGAGGGCAGGGAGAGTTTTGCTTTTCTTTGTCTTTGGTATTTACCAGGCTTAGCACAGTGTCTGGCACATAGTAGGTGCAAATAAATATTTACTGACATTATTATTACTATTTACTGCTGTGGTGGCTGCTGCTGCTACTAGTACTACTTACTACTACTATCTACTAGTAATGACGATGACAACGATGACTACTACTACCACCACCACCACTACTACTACTACTACCACTACTACTATTACTACTACTACTCCTGCTACTACTACTACTACTACTCCTGCAGCTGCTGCAACTACTACCACCACCACCACTACTACTACTACTACTACTACTGCTGCTGCTACTTCTATTAACCACTACACTTTCACATTCTTTGCAAATTTTTGGTCCTATGGTTAACGAATTCAACCAAATACTATTAGCTGTCCTTAAAGCCTTTGTAACATTGACACTCTTGATTTGCCAAACTCTATCCTTGTTTTGCCACTACTACCTTTTCTGCTTCTAGTTGCTTACTGCTTGGATCCATTGGAGAAAGACAAAGAGCCATGCTGATTGGACTCATTACTGATTTACGTTAACCTTCCTCAATTGTATCCTCTATATTATATGACAATCTGATCATTCTTTCCTGATTGACTTTATGAAACATTCTGACAATGGCTATTTTAAATCTTTTTTTCTTTTTTCCTCAGGTTCCTCTTCCTAATCCCTCTCCCCAAAGAACCTAACTCCTACTTTACTGAGAAAATAGAGACCTTTGTCATGCTTCATAACCCCATGGCATAGTTCCTCATTTCAAGTTTTCTTTCACTGAAGTCTTTGATCTTGTCCTTTCCAAGGCAAGTCCCTCCCACCTTCTACCTTTATTTTTGTTCCTAGAATGATTCAATTCCTTACCACCTTCTGGTGGAATTGAGTTTTTCATCATTTCAGCTTAAGTCTCTGCTTACTTATTGGCCTCCTGCACTGCTACCTACAAACTTGCCCAGATGTCCTTCTTTAAAAAAATCTGCAGTGGATCCTACCATTCCTTCAAGCTATTTTTCATTATCTCTTTCCCCCATAGATAAACTATTAGGGTTAGTACTTTCCCCTCAGTGCCTCTACTTCTTTAAAGTCCTTCATAATTTGGTGCCAAACTATTTTCTTGATACTTTAGAATGGCTGCTGCTGTTTGTCCTTTGGTTTTTTTTTTTTTTTTGCTCTTTGGAGGGCAACTGGGGTTAAGTGACTTGCCCAAAGTCACACAGCTAGTAATTATGTCAAGTGTCTGAGGCTGGATTTGAACTCAAGTCCTCCTGACTTCAGGGCCAGTGCTCTATTCACTGCACCACCTAGCCACCCCTATCCTTTCTTCTTGAAGAGGACCATGACATAAGGGAGGGGATGCCATGATATGCAAGTGAATTGGATTTAAGTCAGGGAGGGTTGTGCAAAGTCACCAGCCTCACTTTCTCCTCTGGAGCCATGTGAATTCAGTGACCAGATATTAATCAGGATAACTGGAGATGGCTCAGGAGGCATCGGGAGACCTTGACTCTTTTAAGCTAAGGACTTTAAGTTCTCAGTTTGACTAAGGGAGTAGGGTAGAATGGATAGGGCACTGGTTGTGGAGTAAAGTTCAAATTCTGTTTTAAATGCTTACTAGCTGTATATCACTGGGTGATAATAATAATAATTCCTAGCATTTATATAGCACATAAAGCTTTGCCAAGTCCTTTGTATTCATTGTCTCGTTTGATCTTCACAATAACCCTCAGTGTTAAGTGATGTTATCATCTCTTCTCCTCTTCTTCATCTTTTACAGGAAGAAACTGAAACAGACAAAGGTTCATCATTTTGCCCAGAACCATATAACTAGTAAGTGTCTGATGTTGGATTTTAGTTCAGGTCTTCCTGACTATAGTTCCAGTGTTCTGTCTCCTGGGCTAGCTAGTTGTACATGAGCAAGCCATTTAACCCTTCTGGGCCTAAGTCACTTTATCTGTAAAAAGAAGAATTCATTGTCCTCCAAGGTGCCTTCCAGATTTAAATTATATAAATTTTATTGCAACTCTTCACAACTCACAACTCAACAGTAAGATAAAATGGATGATTATGTAGCTGTGGTAGCAAGAGGGAGGATTCAAACCCGTGTGTCTCCTGAGGCCATTTCTATTACTATTTCCACCATAATATATTGCTTTCCATTTAGCCAGAAAGATTAAGTGGCCCAAGATTAAGACAACAGGGGAAAATATAATGAGTTGCAAATAGTATTCTAGGAAATTGAAATCTATTTGTTCTATTCTCAGTTGCATGCATGCCCAGAAAGGGTTTAACTTTATTAACATTGTATATTTAACTAGTCATCTAGGAGGGCAGAAACTATCTCAGTTTGCCCTACTCCTTTATTTTAAAAATGAAGTATGAATTTATTATTTTAAAAACAAAAATCCATTACTAATGCCTTTTGTTTTTATATTGCAATCATTTCTGAATATATTCCTGTCTTCTTCCTGTCCCTAGAAGCCTTCCATTGTAGTTAGTTGATGTAGTCGATAGAATGCTTGTTTTGGAGTCAGTAAAATTCAAACCCAAAGTTTGCCTCAGATGATTTGTGGCTTATGGGACCCTGAAACTACTGTCTCAATTTCCTCATCTATAAAATGGAGATAATAATGACGCTTGCCTCCTAGGTCTATTGTGATGATCAAAATGAGATAATACATGCATTTTGTAAACTTTATTGTATACAGCAATAGCAATATTGTTTTAAGGACAAATTTGAGCAACTAAGTCATTTTGACTTTTATAAATATTCAGGTTAAGTACAAAGGATCTATGAAAAGAGACACTATCTGTATCCAGAAAAAGAACTGACAAATAGAAGTAGGTGTCAATTGTTTTATAAACATATATGTGTATATATGTTATATATGTATATGTGTATGTTACATACATACATACATACATACACACATTTGTGTCTAATGGTAGCCATCTCTAGGGTGGGGAGTAGGGAAGGAAGAAAGAAAAAGAGTTACATGATAACTTTATTATATAGTAATAGCAAGTTACACATAATAGAGCTGCAATTTCATGTGCAATCATCTTTTTTTTTCCTATTCTACCATGTCATGGAAATGCTTGTTTTTTTAAGTTCAGAATAGATTAAAAAGTACTATAACTATATGAATGTAAGCCATTATTAACAAAGGTTAGAAATCTAAAGAAAACAGTTCAGCAAGACCAACAGATGCATAAACCAATACTGAGAACATACCATTTCACATCCAGTCTCAAAACTTTCCAACAAAAGGCTACATTTCCTAATCTCTGTTCTGCAACCCAGTTTGTTCACTCATTTTTTAGTGTCCAGCCCAGTACTCTGTAAATACTGACATTCTACTTCTGTTCTCTGATAAAAAACTGGAGAGGCGAGGAAAAAAATAGACAAGTATGGAGAGTTATGCAGGGAACTAGATTTCCATGTTAAGTATCTTAGAACTGCAGAGGTGGACGAGAATTTCTGTTCATATTAGCCGAATGCTTCTTGTTTCATCTAGAAAACAAATGAACAAGAAAGAAGGTTAAGTAATGAGTGACATAGACCCAAAATACTGCTCTCCTTAATTGTTAAAGAAAGCAAAGCAAAGCATTCTTCATGCCATCCTCTGCTAAGTAGATATCAAAATTGCTTGCTAAGCATCTCTGCAGAGAAAGCTAATAGGTAGCCCAAAGATGTTATGCCAGTGATTTGGAGTCAGTGTGGTGCAATTTATAGGAATTCTGTGAAAATCCTCATGCACCAAAGCAACCCCAAGAATCACATTGTGTAGATTCAGCAAAATGGTGGTGATGATGATGATAGCATTAATATAGCTCTTTAAGGTTTGTAAAACACATTTTATAGGCTATTGCATTTGATAAATTATTGAGTAAGGCTTTGTAGGAAGAATATTATATACCGTTAGAGCTAAAAGTATTCTGATAAAACTTTACTTTTCTAATATGAAGACTTCCAAGGATTCAGGCACAACCTATTTATGGTTATGGAATGAGAGTGACTCAATCAATAAGGACCATGGTTTCTTCACATTCTTTGTAGAATTTATCTGGATGTTTGCTCTAATGCCTACAAGCTATCATCACAATGCCTAGAGTTAGAACAAAACAACTTACTGATCTCTGGGATGACTGATTGTTTATTACAAATTTGAGAATGTAGTAAGTTATTAGACCATGAACTCTCCTGCCGCAGGTGATTCAGAAGCTGTAAAAAATCTTGGAGCCATATTGTGGACAGAGCAAAACAATGAGAATGTCAATTCTTATTTTCATCTCTTTTTCCACCCACGAGTTATCACTCTAGTTTAAGTTCTCATCATCTCTCATCTAGACTCTAATAATAGCCTAATTGGTCTTCCTCTCACTAGTCTTTCCCATCCCCAATCTATCTTCCACACAGCTGACAAAATAGTTTCCTAAGGCATAACTTTAATAATATACATTTAATATTATTGAAAAATTGTTCTTTTTATCTTGCTCAATGGAATTCAGATGGAAATGATCCTGGAACAAGTCATTACCTTACTATTATGCTTTAAATTCAATAGTCTGAAGACTATTTCACAGGGAGATCAAATAATAGCTCTTTGTAGTTGAATAAAAGGATGTGCACTCATCCTCTATATACTCATTGAAAGCATCCTTCGTACAAATCAAGGAGGAGACAGAACAACAAGGATGATTGTACCTCATACACATAATTTTTATCTTCTCAGCCAGGTCTCTATACTTTAAAAGAATTTTGTTCCATGTAACTTTGAAATGATGAGGATTGGGATGGTTAAAATATTTTTAAGGTGTCTTTTGAATCATTGCTGTGTTGAAAATTGTGGGTAGAAGTTTGGTCTGTCATAATGATCCAGTTCCTGTATAGTTTATTGGTTGAGTTCTTGAACATATTTTGAGGTCCAGAAGCGTAGTGTGGGTATTTGTCCATGAAAAATAGTGAGTTTCTGATACATAATTCTAGAAGTGAGTCATTTATTAACAGATATTTGAAAGATGTTAAAATTTTACAGCAGGTAGTAATGTACAACCTGGTCATGACTTTACATCATCAATCTCTCTATCTACACTAACAAATTCACAATGCTTCTTTGCAGACAAATTGGTTGAGATTATGTGGATGTCAGCCATGGAGAAACTTTTTATTCCCTTTCTTGGATCTTATTTATTTCATATGTAGCAACTGGACGTACATTGTCTTTGGTTATACTTGACAAATCCAATGGCATATACCTGCCATGTTACTTGGTAAAATTATATCTGCTTATTCCAAATATATTTATGAAAGTTTCTGACCCATTTTTCACATATTTCAAAAGTATCTGTTGTTCCCTTACTCCTTTTGGGACTGGAAGTATTACTTTTTTTATAGTTTCCTTAGGGTCATGGGTAGTGGTGTGCTGTTAAATGTTTAACAACTAGCTCTCTGGGGAGGGGGATACACAGACATGCATACACATATATGGCAAATGTGTGTATGCAAAATGCACTAAGTTTAATTGATGTTATAAACATATTCTCTTTATCTTAAAGGCAGACAATTAACAAATCAATAAACCAAACTCTGAATTTTAGTGTCTAGTGATTTCTGAGGTGTGTATATTCACACTGAAAATTTAATAGTACATTCTTATAAATTGGTTTGAGTTGGCTTAACCATACTGCTGGTAATGGGCCTTCTGTTTTATTAACATCACAAAAGCTTTTTTAAAAGAGTACTTTCCAAATATATGATAATTCATCTTGTAATCTTGAAAGTGTTGACTGATATTGTGTATATGTTAATTGTATTCAGCCTATTAATTCCTTAATTTCCTAACATTCAGCCATAGCCCTCTCTGTGATATCTTTATTCTTAGTGTGTCTTGCCTGGAGAGAAGAAGGGTATTGTTGGCATTGCTTTCATCTATTGGTTCAATGTAGACTCAATATCCAAGGTTAAAACTTTCAGTTTCTATTTTTCCTTGGCATACATTGTAGTTCTATATTTATTAAGTATAAATCACATTTTGATATCATTGGAGAAAGGTTTCATTAGATTAAGAATGTTTATTTTTCGATGGAACAATATTACTTGATGTCATCAGTGTATATCAAGTGGTTAATAAAATGTTTTGTTTCAACTACTTTAATTAGAAAGCCATACTTAACTCTTTTTAATTATTATTTAAAACTGTATGATTACAAATTCTTCCTTTCATATTATGTTCTCTAGACACAGTCATAGAATTCCATCTCATGTAAACCAAATGTAAAAACAAGGCAGAATGCTTGAATTTATCCTTGTCTTTTTGACATTCTTAAGGCCAGTGAGTTAATGCTTATTTTCTTGCCTAATCTTTTATTGTTGTGTTGTAATGACAATTAAGGAGAATAACATTTTTTTTTCATATAGTATATGGCAATAGGAAACTCTAAAAAAACAACAGTTAGTGGTTCAGTAGGGTATTTTGCTTGAAAAAGTTAAAAACAAAACAACTTGCCACCAATGCTTCATTAATTCTCACATCCAGACAATGAAGGAAGGTGTTTATTTAGCCATTAATGAATTAACATCTATTCTGAATCAGGTCTGGTCTCAAGGTGGCTACTGGGTATATCTATAATCCTTGGGAAAAGGGCATCCTTTGACTCTAAATTGGTTTCCATCTTTCTTCTTCAAAACCTACGGATCCATTTATTATTGGAAGAAATGAACTACAGAGGACCATTGCCTCTGGAGTTGCACATTATCTCCTTTGTTAATAATATGCTATGCTTATGTATGAACTTCTGGACGGGAATATAGGTGATTTAATTCCATTAAATTTTCCCCAGGGGTGGGGAAGGAACATTTGACACAGTTCAAACCCAGGAATCTTTCTTGTTAATAAAACTGTGAATATTTGGAGCATTGTTTAAAGATGCCTTGTTGAGATTCTTTTTTATTTTCATAGTTGAAAGTAAGTGAAGAGAGAAAAACACAAAAATGACTTTCTTATTTCTTAAGCAGTAAAAGACAAAAAATAACCCTGTAATACTGGTTTTTCAGATTGTTTTGCTGGAATTTATCCCCTGTCTTTGTTTCTTCTCTTTTCCCCCCTCTTTTTTCATGGAACAAAATGTCCCTGAAGAATGAATGTGAACTGTGACTAGGCTTTGCAGAGGAAAAGGGGAACTGCTGGCTCTGGTAGCAAACCAGGGATTTATTCTTAGGGATTATATTAATTAGCTAAATGATAATGGATAAGTTACTCCAAACCTCTGCATCTGTTTTGTTTTAGTAAAATGGGGTATAGAAAAGAAATCTGAAAATCCTATCCCTCTCCTTTCGCACACAATCATTGTAGACATTTTTTTAAAGCCAGAGGAAGTGTTTTTCAAAACCTTTATCCAAGAGGACTCTACTGGATTTTTGGTCCAGAACTATAAGAGGCAGGGTGGCTATGTAACACATTGAAATTTGGTCTTAGGGTTGGTAAAATCTAAATTCAAAGCCTGTTTCTGTTGCACACTATTAAGTTATAGATAAGCTGCTAATTTGCTCTGTTGGATAGATAAATATGTGTGTGAGCTTGTAAACTGCTTTGAGCAGTATGGAAAGTGTGTTTCATGGAAATTATATGTGTTATAACTAGACTCATTTCTAAGAATATATGTATATATTAACACATGCATGCATACATTCATACATACATATGTGTGTATATACACAAATATACACATGCACACATGCACTCATACATACATAATATTATAGTGACTGCCAAATAGGAGTTTCTACATTATTTCTAGTACTTATCCATGCCCTTTCCTAGTAAGGTATTTATTATACCTTGGGCATCTCAAATTGTATGGAAATTGAAATATTTTTTTCCTACTTGGATTCTCCTTTTTGGAGAAATTTTAGCACATCATGTTGCAAATCATTTCCCTGGCATCATTTCAACCACTGCCTCTGTAATGAAACTGAGATTTCACAAGAAAGCTGTCAAATGTGAATTGGTCTTCCATGCAAATTCTTCAACAGCTGTAGGCCTATGGCTACATATGGTGTGGATCAGTGTTTAATGAGAGGAAATGCTCTTAGCACCTGAGCATTGAGTTTTTGGAACAAAGAGACAACCAATCCCTGGGGGTCAAATGATCACATTTATGTCAAAATCTTGGTACAGTGAACCAAAAAGAGTGATGACAGCACTGGCTTCCATATGAATGACTTTTGGGGTCAGAGAAAAGCAAACCGGGAGTCTGATGCATTGCTGAAAAGTTCACACCTTCTCTAATATATTGGCCTATTCCAAATACCTAATGTGCTGCTTGATTAGTAAAATAAAAGAGATGTGACCTCATTCTTGCTCTTAACATTGCATCTTACATTTTTCAGATTAATCACATTTCCATTAACCACAAAACTTTATCCTAAAGCATCACAAATTCTTACTCTCCTTCACCCCAGATATTGAAGTGGCAGTTAGATTCCCATAGTGCTAGCTCCTACACAAGGCCTCTCACAAGGCCCCTCAGGGGGCCCCAAGAACCTAGTGTAGAGGTATGACCATGGTGAAACCTCACCCTTCACCTGCCTTGTAACCAAGATGTAACTAATACAAAGAACTGCCCCATTAGCTTGCAGCACCCCCTTAGTTTATATCCCTATGTAGCAACAGTTGCCTTGCTGACCACTGTTTGTTTCAGGAAGTACTTTTTACTGTATATAAGCTTGTTGGACAGACTTCTCAGGGCTGCCTCCCCTTTTGGGGACCGCTTCTGGCTAATAAAAGCACCCCCAAAATATTAATTGGCTATGCCGTCTTGTATCTGCATTAATTGTCCATTACAATATCAACTTATTTGATGAGTCATGTCAGTTCTGGCTCTATCACTTCTCTCATGTTTATCACCTTCTCTCTATCCACATGACTACCATTCTAAACCTGACAGTTGCTACCTTTAGTTTAGACGATGCAATACCCTCCTAATTGGTCCATCCTGACTGTGGTATCCCCCTTCTCCAATCTACCCTCCCTATATTTTCCAATGTGATATTCTCAAAGTATTGGTCTTATCATATTCCATATGTTTCAGTGCTTTTTATTGCCTTGGGATCTGATACAAATTTCTTCTTTTTGATACATGAAGCCATTTACCACCTAGCTTCAACCTATTTTTTCAGGGTTATTATGCATTAATTTCCTTCAAGCATGCTCCAGGACAGCCCAAAGTGCCCTTCTGGACATTTCTCACATGTGATATTCTATCTTGTGAAGATTCTGCCCTTTCTGCCTGGAGGGCACATCTCACTCACTTCTACATCTATGAATCCTTAGCCTGCTTCAGTGTTCAGCTCAATTGCTATCTCTTATATTAGGTCTTTCATGAATGTCTCCCCTTTCCCCAACCTGCTTCCAGAGTCTTCTTTCAAATTATCTCATATATATTGTGTGTGTTTCTGTGTATGCAAGCCTATGCAGGTATGTATATTTATGTAGATACATATATATCTCTATATGTAAAACATATATACCTATATCTAGATATAGTTCTCTACATATCTCTATCTACATATCTCTATCTATCTATCTATCTATCTATCTATCTATCTGTACATGATGTCTCCCCAGTAGAATTAGGTTTGTTGACTACAGAGAATTTGATTTTTGTCTTTGAATCTTTGGCACTTAAGCACAGTGCCTGATATATGTAAGAGCTTAATAAATGCTTATTGATTGACTCTAAGTTTGTGCCAAATTGAAACCCCTAAATTTACCTAATTTACTGAGCTGTCAAGAGTTTGGCAAACTAACTTTGATGATTAAATCTAGTTCCTGGGGCTGTTCTTCAGTCTAACGCAATGGAGGTTGAACAGGGAATCACAAAAGAGGCCAGGTATTAGAGTAATGCCTTTGGAGGTGAGGTGATAAACTGGTGTTGCCTCTTTAGTTGTGCAGGACCTAGGTGACAAGGAATTGGAGAGATTGAGATCAGGGTCATAAGGTACACCTAGATCCCACTGATTTTGAATAACAGGTCTTCTGAAGTAGTAACACGTATTTGAATCCAGACCTAGCAAATTTATCATTATATAAGATGACAATTGGTTTCACCCCATGTAATGGAAATGCAAATTTAAAGATCTTCCCTGCCCCTAGCTTAAGTGCACCTGGAGCCTGTGGTGGGAGGCTTGTTTTTCAGGAAAGCCCATACCTTGATACTTTGTGATTGGGCAGTGGGTCAAGGAGGTTGTTACATTCTCTGAGCCAGGAGAAGGCTATATAAACCCTGAGGCGAGGCTTTGCTTTGGGGCTCACTTTGAGAAGTGTTGTGTGATTTGACCAGATGAGACTCTGGGAAGCCGTTGTTGAGAGCCCCCCGGCTTTGAAAACCCAGATGTTGATGCTTCTCTCTCTGGTAACTGTGCTTTGGTATTGATATAATGGTTGGACAGTTTGGAAGCCTGTGTGTTTGATCTGTAAGTTCTGTAACTCTGAAGTTTGGGGTGCTGACCTTTTTCTCCTGAACTAGGTAATATATATATATATGTTTGATTAAAGTAAGCTTGTTAACCCATTTTGAGTTGCTTTCCTTTTGAAAAGCAGATCTAAGAACCTATATTGGCAGCTACCCTGGGATATTGAGGTGCTGCTACACCCCAATGGACACATGCAGTGGAACTTCAAATCATGTGACCACTTTAGGAGATTCCTTATTCTCACTAATCAGATCCTACACATTGTTTCTTTTTACCCGATACCAATCGGTAATTTACAATTGGCAAATGTTTTCTAAATAAACTTTCATGGACAGAACATTAGAGAATGAGTGAGATAAAAAAAAAATCAATAAGACAAAATCCCTGCCATCATGAAATTTGTGGTCCTGTTGGCAAAATGTGCAGTTTTTCATGATAAACACATTAGAGAGTTACACAATAAAGTGATATTTGATTGACATGCTCCTTTTCCCACCTATTTCTGTAGCCTGAAGTAGTAAAGGTATATAGAATTTAGACTTATTCCCTTCTCCCCAAAATTTGGTAAGACATTTATATTTAGAAATTTAGTTTTCTAATTTTTTAAGTAATGGCCAAAGCAGCACTTGTCAAAAGAAAATATAAAAATAAAACTGATATAGGAAAAATAAAAGTATATAGACATATATTATGAGATATGCCATTTTAATGGAAAGCATTGCTTTAGAAAGAGAAAACCTTGGATGGTTACTTGGAGTCTGTTGCCTAGGGAGTGGACTTATATTTAGAATTCTGAAGTACTGACAATGACTTAATGGTTTTAGCTACATAGTACTGAATAATCTTAGAAAGACTGAAAAATTCCTTTGCTAACTCCAGTCCTTAAAAATCAGATACTGGAAGACTATTGCTATAAGGGCAATTAGAAGGAGTACATAGACAGAGGGCACAAATATAAGGTGACTTTAATGGGATGATATCCCCAAAAACAAAATAAAGAAGTGAGAAAGAAGATTGTATTAGAAGAAGGAGGGGGAAGATAGAATGGAGTAAATTATACCACAAAAAAGAGACATGAAAGAACTATTTTAGTGGGGGGATGGTGGTGGTGGTTGTGGCAGACAAAACAAACCTTGCTCTCACCAATATTGGTTCAAGGAGGGAATGACATACACAGTTGGATATAGAAATCTACCTTACCCTATAAAGAAATAAAAAGTGATAGGGATAATAGAAAGTAGAGGAATGATAAAAGATAAAAGGGAGGACAGATTGGGGGAGGTGGTGATCAGAAATAAAACACTTGTGGGGATGGAAAAGGTAGGGGTGAGAGAGAGGGATAAACCAGGGGAAAATAGCATGGAGGGAAATACACAGTTTTCATAACTATAAATAAGAATGGGATGAACTCACCTATAAAATGGAAATGGATAGCAGAATAGATTAAATACTAGAATCCTTCAATACATTGTTTATAAGAAACACAGTTAAAGCAGACAGATACACACAGATTAAAGGTAAGGGACTGGAGCAGAATCTATTATTTTTCATATGAAGCAAGCAAAGAAAGCAGGGATAGTAATCATGATCTTAGACAAAGCAAAAGAAAAAATAATTTTAATTTAAAAAGATAAGAAGGGAAATTATATGTATTACAGACAATGAAGTCATTTCACTGCTAAAGATATATGCACCAAATGGTACAGCATCTACATTGTTAAAGGAGATGTTCAGTAAGCTACAGGAAAAAATAGACAATAAAACTATACCATATGCAGGACGTCAACTTTCCTCTCTCAGAACTAGATAAATCCAACAAAAAATAAGCAAGAAAGAAGTGAAAGATGTGAATAAAATTATGGAAAAGTTAGATATGATAGATCTCTGGAAATTGGAGTAGAAAGGATTATATTTTTTCTCAGTAGTACATGGCACCTACATAAAAATTGACCATGTATTAGAACAACAACAATAACAACAACAACAAAAAACCCTCACAACTAAATGGAGAAATGCAGAAACAGCCAAGGCATCCTTTTCAGATCATAATGCAATAAAAATTATATCCCATAATAGGCAATAGAAATATAGATTAAAATTAATTGGGAGGGGGGGCAGAGTCAAGATGGCAGAGTAGAAACTACACTTCTGTGGAGCTCTTGCTCCAACATTAGACTCCTATTTTGGGGGCAAAGAGGATCAAAGCATGGACCAGGATGAGGACTGTGAGGTTGGAAATCCTGTACCAAAAGCCTCAAATAAAAATATGAGCTAGTTACAGGCCACAGAAGACCTTAAGAAGCAGATAAGAGAAGTGGAGGAAAATTGGGTAGAGAAATGAGAAAGATGCAAGAAAAGAATGAAATAACAGTCAACAGCCTGACTGAGGAAAATAACACCTTAAAAAATAGACTAACTCAAATGGCAAAAAGGCTTAAAAAGGCAACGAGGAGAAGAATGCCTTAAAAAGCCAACTTTGCCAGTTGGAAAAAGAATCTCAAAAGCTCACTGAGGAGAATCATTCCCTCAGAATTAGACTGGAGCAAATGGAAATTAGTGACTTTATGAGAAATCAAGAGGCTGTTAAACAGATCCAAGCAACTGAAAGAATAGAAGGCAATATGAAATATCTCATGGGAAAAACCACTGACCTGGAAAATAGATCCAGGAAAGACAATCTAAAAATTATTGGAGTGCCTGAAAACCATGATCATCCTTCAAGAAGGATGGAAATCATCCTTCAAGAAATTCTCAAGGAAAATTGCCCTGGGGCGGCTAGGTGGCACAGTGAGTAGAGCGTTGGCCCTGGAGTCAGAAGGACCTGAGTTTGGATCCGACCTCAGACACTTACCGCACACACAGACAAAAACCTAGCTGTGTGACCTTGGGCAAGTTACTTAACCCCATTTGCCCTCTAAAAAGCAAAAGAAAAAAAAAAGAAAAGAAAAGAAAAAAGAAAATTGCCCTGATGTTTTAGACCCAGACGGCAAAATAGAGGTTGAAAGAATCCACAGATCACCTCCTGAAAAGGATCCCCAAAAGAAAACTCCTAGGAATATTGTAGCCAGGTTCCAGAATTCCCAGATCAAGGAGAGAATATTACAAGCAGCCAGGAAGAAACAATTTCAATATTGTGGAAACGAAATCAGGACAGCACAGGATCTGGCAGCTTCTACACTGAGGGATTGAAGGGCATGGAATATGATATTCCAGAGGGCAATGGAGCTGGGATTAAAACCAAGAATCACCTAGCCAGCAAAACTGAGGAAAATATGGTTATTTAGTGGAATAGAGGACTTTCAAGCATTCTTGATGAAAAAACCAGAGTTTAATAGCAAATTTGACATTCAGATACAAAAAGCAAGAGATGCTTGAGAAGGTAAACTGGGAAAAGAAATCATTATGAACTTATCAAAGTTATTTACATTCCTACATGGCAAAACAATAACTTAACTGATGAAACTTTTCTCAGTATGAAAATAGTTGAAGAAGGGTATATGGGCATATGAATACATATGTGAATGTGTGTATATATGTTTTCAGTTATACTTAAATAGAGGGCACAGGTTGAATTCAATAGCAAGGGATGATAATTAAAAGGTGAAATTAAGAGGTGAGAGAGGAATACACTGAGAGGAGATGGGGAGAGACAGAATGGGGTGAACTATCTCATATAGAAGCAAGAGAAAATGGTTACAAGGGAGGGGAAAACAGGAAGGCAAAAGGGCAAAACCTTATCCTCATTGAATTTAGAGCAGGGAGAGAATGACATACATACTAAATAGGGTTTCTCACCCTACAAGAAGGTAGGGGAGAAGGGGATGAGAGGGGGCGTCAATGGAAGGGGGCAGGCTGGGGGGGGGAGTTGGAAGCACCCACTTTTGAAAAGGGACAGGATCAAAGCGGGTAGTAGACCAGGTGGGAGGTGGGATGGGAGGGAGGGAAATATAGTCAGTCTTTTATAGTATATCTACTATGGTAATGTTTTGCATAGCTACACATGTACAATATATACTGAGTTGCTTAACTTCCATTTAAAACCAATTTTTAAAAAAAATATATAAATACTATGATTAATGCTATTGTGTATATAATTTGGACATAAGATGTGCAGGCATTGGGGCACGAGGATTCACCTTGTTCTACTGGAAAAGTTGAAGCGGGTGGGAGAAGACATGAGAGAGAGCCGATTGAATGAGGGGATATCCTGTAGGACTGCTATTCTGGCATGGTGGGTAGGGGAAAAATGGGGAAAAATTGTAAATCAAAATCTGACAGGAATGAATGATGTAAACCAGAAGATAATAAAGCATTTGGAAAAAAAATTAATTGGGAACTAATCTAATCCTGAAAATAAATGGGTCACAGAACAAATAATAGAGGCAATCTATAATTTCATTAAAGAAAATGCCAACAGTGAGACGAGACCAAAATTTATGGAATGCAGACAAAGCAGTACCTAGCAGAAAATTTATGTCTCTAATTCTTCACATAAATAAAATAGAGAAAGAACAGATCAATGAATTGGACATACAACTAAAAAAAAAAACTTTAAAAAGGACAAAATAAAAATTCTCAATTAAACACCAAATTGGAAATCCTGAAAATCAAAGGAGAGATTAATAAAATTCAATGTAAGAAAACCATTAAACTGATAAATAAAGCTAGACACTGGTTTATTTGAAAAATCCAATAAAATAAACTACTGTTTAATTTGATTAAAAAAAGGAAAGAAAACAAAATGGCTAATATCAAATATAAAAGGTTGAATTCACCATCAAATGAAAGAAAATTAAAATAATTATTAGGAGCTTTTTTGCCCAATTATATGCTAATAAATTTGACAACCTAAGTGATTTGGACGAATATCTACAAAATATATATATTGCCCAGATTAACAGAACAAGAAATAAAATACTTAACCCATTCTTAGAAAAACAAATCAAACAATCCTTCAATGAATTTCTTAAGAAAAGATCCCTAGGACTAGATGGGTTTACAAGTGAATTCTACCATACATTTAAAGAACAATTCACCACAATACTATAGAAGCAATTTGAAAAAAATAGGTGAAGGAACCCTACCAAATTCTTTTTATGATACAATTATGATGCTGATAACTAAAGCAGGAAGAGACAAAAAGAATAAAGAAAATCACAGACCAATTTCCCTAATGAGTATTAAATCAAAATTAAAAAAAAAGTACTAGCAAAGAGGTTGCAGCAAATATTACAAGTATCATACACTATGACCAGGTGGTTTTATACCAGGAATGCAGGGCTGGTTCAATATTAAAACTATTGGTGTAATTGACCATATCAATAACAAACCCAACAGAAATCATATGATTATCTCAATTGATACAGAAAAAACCTTTGATAAACTACAACACCCATTCCTATTAATGATATTAGAGAGTATTAGGAATAAAGGGAACATTCCTTAAATTCCTTAAATATCACTTAAATGATAAGTGATATTTATCTAAAACCACCAAGTATTATTTGTAATGAGGATAAGCTACAAGCCTTCCTAGTAAAGTCAGGAGTGAAGTAAGGATGCCCATTATCACCTCTATTATTCAATATTGTGCTAGAAATGTTAACTATAGCAATAAGAGAAGCAACAGAAATGGAAGGAATTAGAATAGGCAATAAGGAAACAAAACCATCACTCTTTGCAGATGATATGATATTAAACTTAGAGAATGGTAGAGAATCAACTAAGAAACTACTTGAAATAATTAACTATGTTAGCAAATTTGCAAAATACAAAACAAACCCACATAAATTGCCAGCTTTTCTGTATATTAGTAACAAAGTCTAGCAGCAAGAGATAGAAAGGGAAATTCCATTTAAAAATAACTGCAGACAATATAAAATACTTGGTAGTCTACCTGCCAAAACAAACCCCAAAACTACATGAACACAATTACAAAACACTTTTCACACAAATATAGTCATATCTAAACAATTAGAAAAATACTAATTGTTCCTGAGTACACCGAGCTGATATAAAAAATGAGAATTCTACCTAAATTAATCTATCTATTCCATGCTACATTAATCAAACTATCAAAAATTATTTTATAGAGCTAGAAAAAAATAATAATGAAATTCATCTGGAAGAACAAAATGTCAAGGATATAAAAGGAATCAATGAATTAAAAAGTGAGGAAAGGTAGTCTAACCATACCAGAACTCAAATTACATTATAAATCAGAAATTATCAAAACTCTGGTACTGGCAAGATCTGGTACTGGTAGATCAGTGGAATAGATTAGGCCTACAACACACAGTAGTAAAAGACCATAGTAATCTAGTATACAATAACCTCATAGATCCAAGCTTTTGGAAAAAAAAAACTCATTATATGACAAAAATTGTTGGGAAAACTGGGAAGCAGTATGGTAGGAGCTAGGTATAGATCAACATCCCACATTTTATACCAAGATAAGGTTGAAATGGGTACATGATTTACATGTAAAGGGTGATACCATAAGCAACTTAGGTAGACATGGAATAGTTTATGTGGCAGATCTATAGAGAAGAGAAAACGTTCATGACCAAACAAGAAATAGAGAATATTACAAATGTAAAATAGATAATTCTAATTGTATTAAATTAAAAAGTTTTTGCACAAACAAAACCGATGCTACCAAAATTAAAAGGAAAGCAGGAAACTGGCAGGAAACATTGTAACAATCATATCTGATAAAGGCCTCATTTCTCCAATCTAAGAGAACTTGAGTCAAATTTATTAAAAAAAATAATACAAGTTATTTCCCAATTTATAAATGGTCAATGGATATTTAGAGGTAATTTCCAGATGAAGAAATCAAAGCAATCTATGGTCATATAAAAAAATGGTCTAAATCACTACTGATTAGAGAAATGCAAATTAAAATAACTCTGAGGTACCACCTCACACTATCAGCTTGGCGAGTATGACAAAAAAAGAAGAAAGTGATGGGTGTTGGAGGGGATCTGGGAAAACTGGGACACTAATGCACTGTTGGTAGAACTATCGGGCAATCCAATCATTCTGGAGAACAATTTTCAGCTACGCCCAGAGGGGTATAAAACTTTGATCCATCAATGCCACTGTTAGGTCTATATCTGAAAGGTATAAAAAGAGAAAAGGGTCTATTTGCACAAACATATTTGTAGCAGTTCTTTTTCTGATGGCTAAAAATTGGAAATTGAAGGGATGCCTATCAATTAGGGCATGGCTAAACAACCTATGGTGTATGATTGCCATGGAATATTATTGTGCCATAAAAAATGACAAGGAGGATGATTTCAGAAAAAAACCTAGAAAGACTTACATGAACTGATGCAAAGTGATGTGAACAGAACGAAAAGAACATTGTATACAGTAATAACAATATCGTATTATGAAGAATTGTAAATGACTTAGCTCTTCTAAGCAATACAAGGAGACAGGACAATCCCAACGAACAAATTATGAAGCATGCTACCTACCTCTAAAGAACTGATATTGTTTGGATACAGACGGAAACATGCTATTTTCACTTTCTTTCATTCTTTTTCTTTTATTCATCTTGTACAAAATAATATAGAAATGTTTTATATGATTGCATATGTATAACCCATATCTGCTTGCTTACTGTCTCAGGGTAAGAAGGCAGAATTCGGAACTCAAAACTTAAAAAAAAACCCAACCCAAATATTAAAAATGGTTTTAACATGTAATTGATGAAAATATTTTAAAAAATAAAAAAATAAAAAGGAATAGCAAGTTGTACATAATAGATATGCAGTTTCATGCACAATCATTTAAAAAATTCTATTATGTTATGGAAATAATTGTGTTATTTAATAAAATAAAAGTTAAAATTAAATAAAATACTTATCTTTCATCAATTAGTAAATGTAATAAGATAAATTGATATAATGGAAAGCAATATAGGCTCATTGAATTTAGATATGTCGGGAAATTTAGAGATCATCTAGTCCTATTTCCTAACTTTATAGTTGAGAAAACTTGGAAGTAGAGCCAAGATGGAAGAATGAGGGCTAGCAATCTTGCCTTTACTCCTTCACATCCACCTCTACAGTGACAAAGCAAGCCAGACTGAATTCTGACTAAGAAGACCAAGAAAAAGTTACAGTGAATCATACATTTTATTTCCAGTCCAGGGCATTTTAGGAAGACAGAATATAGTCTATGGACCTTGGGTTTTGGTGTGGCTGGAAATGCAGTGCAATAACGGAAGTGACACCAGGCTATGACAGCAGCAACGATAATAGGGGGAAGTCTAGCACCCAAGGATGGTAAGGGGATGGAACATATGGGCAGAAAGATATCCCAGTGGTCCCTTATAGTAGCACTGGGAGTAGGGACAGATGCCATCTGACATGGCACCTCTGTCACTTATTACTCAGTTTCAGATCACAGATCTAGGACAGAGAAGAGTGATCCAAGTCCAAGGGAGCTGGGGCCCCATCTGTGTAGAGAGCAAGCAGCAAATACCAGAATTATTGATGGGCGACTCTGAACACTTCAGGTAGAGCTCAATTCTAACCATTAGACATATACACAAGCTTGCAGTAGAACAAACTAGAACAGGAAACCAAAACCAAGGGTTTAGTTGCTCTGGACACAAAAGAGATTTTTTTATTTGATTCAGGAGGTATGTTGAGTTTGAAATACTTGTAGGACTTATGAAATGCCCCATAGGCAGTTGGTGATGTAGGTCAGGAGAGAGATTAGGGCTGGTTATATATATATCTAGTAATGATCTATATAGAAGTTCATACTAGAACTCAGAGGGGCTGCTGAATTAACCAAGAGGGAGAATATATGGAGAAGACAGAATATAGAAGATGACTCAGGAAATTTAGTAAGACAGGCAGGAGGAAGACAAAAAGGTGTCCTAAAGTTCATAGAGGAGAAAATATGGAGGAAGAAAGAGTAGTCAATGATTTAAAAGACTTCAGAGAAGTCAAGGAGGATGAAAATTGAGTCAAGGCAATCACTTTTGGCAATTTCAAGATCATTGGTAAAGAGAGAACAGTTTGATTTTTTTTTTTTTTGCACTTTTTTTTTAAATTAATTTATTAGTTTAGTTTCAGTTGACAAGATTCAATTCCTTAGTTCCTTGATTTTCAAATTTCCTTTACTTCCCTCCCCCCTCCCCTCATGACATCATATAGTACAGTATAGGGTCTGCAAATGCATTCATATTAAACATTATTCCAATTACAAAGGCATATTGTACTAGGTGGGATGAAAAATGGTAAGGAAGAAGTACAACCAAACAATGAGAAGAACAAGATCATTTAGTTTGCTTCCATCAGGATTCAGGCTCAGTTCTTTCTAGTTATATCTCTGGATGGCACATTTCTCACTTTCTTGAGTCATTCGGGATTAACTTATATCACTGCATTGCTGAAAAGAGTCCAGTCTGTCATAGTTGGTCGTCACAGATATGGTATGTCTGTGATTGTATACAAATTTCTTCTGATTCTACTCTTCTCGCTCAGCATCAGTTTGTATAAGTCTCTCCAGGTAATTATGAAATCCGTCACCTCCTCGTTTCTTATAGCACAATAAAATTCCATTACATTCATATACCACAACTTGTTTAGCCATTCCCCAATTGATGGGCACTCCTTTAGTTTCCAATTCTTAGCAACCACAAAAAGGGCTGCTAAAAATATTTTTGTACATATGGTTCTTCCTCCCACTACTATGATCTCTTTGGGATATAACCCTAGGAGTGGTATGGCTGGGTCAAAGGGTATGAAATTATTTATAATCCTTTGGGCATAATTCCAGATTGCTCTCCAGAATGGTTGGATAAGTTCACAACTCCACCAGCAATGTATTAGCGTTCCAATTTGCCCACATCCTCTCCAGCATTTGTCACTTTCTTGTTTTGTCATCTTAGCCAATCTGACTGGATAGATGTGGTATCTCAGAGTTGTTTTGATTTGCATTTCTCTAATTAATAGTGATTTAGAGCATTTCTTCATATGCTTATAGATATCTTTAATTTCTTTCTCTGAAAACTTCCTATTCATATCCTTTGACCATTTCTCAATTGGGGAATGACTTGTATTCATATAGATTTGGCTCAATTCTCTATAAATTTTAGAAATGAGTCCTTTATCAGAGACACAGGTTGTAAAAATTCTTTCCCAATTTCCCACCTCCCTCTTGATCTTGGTTACATTGGCTTTGTTTGTGCAGAAGCTTTTCAATTTAATGTAATCAAAATTATCCATTTTGCATTTTATAATGCTCTCTAATTCTTGTTTGGTCCTAAAATCTTCCCCTCTCCACAGATCTGTCAGGTAAACTATTCCTTGCTTTCCCAAATTGCTTACAGTATCATCCTTTACACCTAGATCATGCACCCATTTAGACTTGATTTTGGTATATGGTGTTAGATAATGATCTATGCCCAGTTTCTGCCATACTGTATTCCAGTTTTCCCAGCAGTTTTTGTCAAATAGTGCATTCTTATCCCCAAAACTGGGGTCTTTGGGTTTATCGAACAATAGATTGCTATATTCATTAACTGCTGGGTCTCCTGCACCTAATCTATTCCATTGATCCACTACTCTACACCTCTGCCAGTACCAAGCAGTTTTGATGACTGCTGCTGTATAATACAGATGAAGATCTGGCATAGCTAGTCCACCTTCCCTAGCATTTCTTTTCATTAATTCCCTTGATATTCTAGACCTTTTGTTTTTCCAAATAAATTTTGTTATTATTTTGTCTAACTCTAGAAAGTAGTTTTTTGGTAAATTGATTGGTATGGCACTAAATATATAGTTTAGTTTGGGTAAAATTGTCATTTTTATTATATTAGCTCGACCCAGCCACGAGCAATTGATATTTTTCCAACTATTTAGATCTGCTTTTATTTGTGTGAGAAGTGTTTTGTAGTTGTGATCATATAGATTCTGGGTTTGCTTTGGCAAGTAGATTCCCAAATATTTTATAATGTCTACAGTGACTTTAAATGGGATTTCTCTTCTATCTCTTGCTGTTGAGTTTCATTAGAGATGTACAGGAATGCTGAGGATTTATGTGGGTTTATTTTATATCCTGCAACTTTGCCAAATTTATTTATTGTCTCAAGTAATTTTTTACTTGATTCTCTAGGATTCTCTAAGTATATCATCATATCATCTGCAAAGAGTGACAGCTTGGTCACTTCTTTGCCTAATTTGATTCCTTTGATTTCTTTTTCTTCTCTAATTGCTACTGCTAACGTTTCAAGTACCAGATTGAATAAGAGGGGTGATAGTGGACACCCTTGTTTCACTCCTGATCTTATTGGAAAGGCTTCTAGTTTATCCCCATTGCATATAATACTTGCTGATGGTTTTAGATAGATGCTAGCAACTGTTTTAAGGAAGGCTCCATTTATTCCTATACTTTCTAGTGTTTTTAATAGGAATGGATGTTGTACTTTGTCAAAAGCCTTTTCTGCATCTATTGAGATGATCATGTGGTTTTTGCTAGTTTTGTTGTTGATATGCTCAATTATATTGATGGTTTTCCTAATATTAAACCATCCTTGCATTCCTGGAATGAATCCTACCTGATCAGGGTGTATTATTTTTGTGATAAGTTGTTGGAGTCTTTTGGCTAATATTTTATTTAGAATTTTTGCGTCTAAATTCATGAGGGAGATTGGTCTATAATTTTCTTTCTCTGTTTTATCTCTTCCTGATTTAGGAATCAGTACCATATTTGTGTCATAGAAAGAGTTTGGTAGGACTCCTTCTTCACTAATTTTCCCAAATAGTTTGTAGAGTATTGGAATCAATTGTTCTCTAAATGTTTGATAGAATTCACTAGTGAACCCATCTGGCCCTGGAGATTTTTTCCTAGGGAGTTCATTGATGGCTTGATTTCTTTTTCTGAGATGGGGTTATTTAGGTAATTCACTTCCTCTTCAGTTAATCTGGGCAATTTGTGATTTTGTAAATATTCATCCATTTCACTAAGATTGTCATATTTATGTGCATACAATTGGGAAAAATAATTCCTCATTATTTTTTTGATTTCCTCTTCATTGGAGGTAGATTCACCCTTTTTATTTTTGATACTCACAATTTGGTTTTCTTCTTTCTTTTTTTTTATCATATTGACTAAGGGTCTATCAATTTTGTTGATTTTTTCATAAAACCAGCTCTTGGTTTTATTTATTAATTCAATGGTTTTCTTAATTTCAATTTTATTAATCTCACCTTTGGTTTTCAGTATTTCTAATTTAGTACTAAATTGGGGATTTTCAATTTGTTCTTTTTCTAGCTTTTTCAATTGCATGTCCAATTCACTGACCTCCCTTCTCTCTGCTTTAATTAAGTATGCACTCAGGGATATAAAACTTCCCCTGAGAACTGCCTTTAGTGCATCCCACAAATTTTGGTATGTTGTTTCATTATTATCATTCTCTTGAATGAAATTATTGATTGTTTCTATAATTTCTTCTTTGACCCACCAATTTTTTAGGATTAAATTGTTTAGTTTCCAATTAGTTTTTAGTCTATCTTTCCATGGCCCTTTATTGCATATAATTTTTATTGCATCATGATCTGAGAATGATGCGCTTACTATTTCTGCCTTACTGCACTGGATTGTGAGGTTTTTATGCCCTAGTACATGGTCTATTTTTGAGTATGTACCATGCACTGCTGAGAAGAAAGTAAATTCCTTTTTATCCCCATTCAGTTTTCTCCAGAGATCCATCATATCTAGTCTCTCTCAGATTCTATTCACCTCCTTAACTTCTTTCTTGTTTATTTTGAGGTTAGATTTATCGAGTTCAGAGAGGGGGAGATTAAGGTCCCCCACTAGTATAGTTTTGCTATCTATTTCTTCCTCTAATTCCTTTAACTTCTCCTCTAGGAATTTGGATGCTATACCACTTGGTGCATATATATTAAGTAGTGATATTGCTTCATTCTCAATGGTGCCTTTTAGTAGGATATAGTTTCCTTCCTTATCTCTTTTAATTAGATCTATTTTTGCTTTTGCTTTATCTGAGATAAGTATTGCTACCCCTGCTTTTTTACTTTAGCTGAGGCATAATAAATTTTACTCCAACCTTTTACCTTTACCCTGTGGGTATCCCTTTGTTTCAAATGTGTTTCTTGTAGACAGCATATTGTAGGATTATGGTTTTTAATCCATTCTGCTATCCGCCTCTGTTTTATGGGAGAGTTCATCCCATTCACATTCACAGTAATGATGACTATCTGTCTCTTCCCTTCCATCCTATTCCCTCCCCTGTTTATGTTTTTGTTTCTTCCTTCTCCCTTCCCCTCCTTGAAGTTTTCCCTTTTGACCACCCCCTCCCTCAGTGTTCCCACCCAGTGACCCCCCTTCTTAACCTACCCTCTCCCCTTACTACTATTTCCCTCCCTTATAATCCCTCCCTTTAGTCTCCTCCTTTTCACCCCCCCTTACCCTCCCACTATCTATAGGACACAACAAATTTTTATACTTATCAGAGTAAATTACTCCCCGTTTGATTCCAAACCAATGAGAGTAAATTTCAAACAATGCTCCTCTCCCTCCCTCCAATTCCTCTATTTAATGAATTTATGTGTCTATTCACGTTAGATTCTTAAACTTCACTGATTAATTTGATCCTTCTTTGAACCAGAACCAGTGAGAATAGTGTTTAAATGATGTTCCTCTCCCTCTTACTTTCCCTTCTTCTATAGTGTGTTTTGATGCCTCTTCAGATGGCATATTTTACCTTTTCCTAGCTCATCCTTTCCTTTTTCCCATTACAGTACCATTGATCCCCTTAATAGTCTTTTTTTTTTTTAGACTCCATGTTAGTGCATTCATACCCACACCCTCTAAGTATAACCCTTTTGCAGGTCATGATAATCATAGAGATTTCAAATATTGACAGTTATCAGCTCCACATATAGGGATGTGAACATTTTGCTCTTGTTGCATCCCAGGTAATGAGCTTGTGTTTGTGGGTGTGGGTATGTGCACTTCTGCATGTGTGAGTCTATGTTACCCTTGTTTACCTTTTTATGTTCTTCTGGAGTCTTGTAATTGGAGATCAAATTTTCCATTGAGCTCTGGCTTTTTCATTAGGAAAGTCTGGAAGTCCCTTACTTCATTAAACGTCCATCTCCTTGCCTGAAAGATTATGCTCAGTTTTGCCGGGTAGTTAATCCTTGGTTGTAGTCCTAGCTCTCTTGCCCTACGAAATATCAAATTCCAGTCCCTCCGCTCTTTTAATGTAGAAGCTGCTAGGTCCTGTGTGATCCTAACTGTAGTTCCTCGATATTTGAATTGTTTCTTTTTGGCTGCTTGTAGAATTTTTTCTTTAATCTTATAATTCTGGAATTTGGCTACTATATTTCTTGGAGTTTTCAGTTTGGTATCTCTTTCAGGAGGAGTCCGGTGAATTCTATCAATAGCTATTTTATCTTCTGATTCCAGGACCTCAGGACAGTTTTCTTTGACAATCTCTTGGAGGATGTTGTCTAGACTGCTTTTCTCATCATGGCTTTCTGGTAGACCAATAATTCTTAGGTTGTCTCTCCTGGATCTGTTCTCTAGGTCAGTTATTTTTCCAGTGAGATATTTTACATTTTCTTGCAATTTTTCGATCATCTTGTTTTTTTCGATTGACTCCTGCTGCATCATAGAGTTCTGAGTTTCAGTTTGGTTGTATCTAATTTTTAGTGAATTATGGTCTTCAATAAGTTTTTGAAGTTCCTTTTTTAGGGAGGTATTTTCTTTTTCCAAGTTGGTCATTGCCTCCCTGATTTGGTCTTTAAAATTTTTCTTAAGCTCCTCCAGGAATGCTATTTGGGCTTGAGACCAGATCATGTTTCCTTCTGTGGTCTCTGGTGTGGGCAGAGAGTCTATATTGTCCTGTGTGTTTTGTTGTTCTTGCCCTGCATAGTATGCTCGAATAGACTTTCTTGCCTTCCCCTTCTCCTTTTCAGCTTCCTTCCTTCCCATTGTGACTTCCTGTTTCTTAGTGTCTCAGGCTATGAGTTTGGGGCCTGATCCTTGACTTTGAATACCTCTGGGTGGCTAGTTTATGGCTAAGTCAGGGAAGTCAGTGAGGAATGTAGATGTGTAGGTGGGGTTGAGTCTGACCACTTCAGATTTCTGCCTCTATATCCCTGGGCTATAAGTAGGCTTTTGTTGGTGAGGTGAGGTGGGGCTAGTTGGGTCCCCTCCCTCTCTTCTCTTCAGATTCCTGGCTGTCTCAGTTACACCCTTTCTTGGAGATTCTCAAGCCTGAGGCTATTTCCATTAACTTGGGATTTCAGTCTGGGTGGGAGACTTATCTTTGGGTTTTCTGCTTCATGAAGGAGGGATGGGAGGATCGGAGCAGCTAGAATTTACTTTGCCATTCCAGCCCCTGTATCATACAGGCAGGCAGTTTCTAAATTTCCAGGCTGGGGGCTGAATGCAGCCTGAGAAGCCACTCTCTCCACTGGGGGCCCGACTCTCCTACCTGGCTCCAATGATCCGTTCCCTCTTCGAGATGACTGCGATTTGTCCTTGGTAAGTCTGCAGGCTGGGGCTTTTTCTCTCTCTGGTGTATTCTGCTTGCCTGCTCTTAGGTCTGAGCTGTGCAGACCCCACGCGCTCTGCGCTCGACCTGTGCGGGCACTCTGGGCAACCTCCTGGGCTGGATTCTGCCACACTCTGTCTTCCACTGGGCTTCGTCACTCCGGAATCTGCTCAGATTTACCCTTTTGGACTTAGTGACAGAGGAGCTCAGCGAGGTTACTGCTTCCTTTCCGCCATCTTGGCTCCGCCCCCGAACAGTTTGATTTTATATATATATATATATATATATATATATATATATATATATATATATATAAAACATCATTATACATAACATCATTATATATATCATCATTATATATATATAATTATATATATATATATATATATATATATATATATATATATATATGTAAAACAGATGATGTTGTAAGCCTGGTTTCAAAGGGTTGAGAATAAAAAGAGAGGAAATGAAGACAATGATAATATATGACTCTTTCTAGAAATTTGCTTGTAAAATGGAAAGAAATCAGACAAAACACAATGTCTCATCTCGGATGAGATGATCACCTAAAATCTCATTATCATCATGCTGATTAACTCAGTTTTGGATACTTAAAACCTCCTTAACTCCCTCAGTCTCCTCTCCCATATTATTCCCAAAGTTTTCCTGGGGAGAGGAAGGAGCCAAGATGGTGGAGTAAGGCAGGAATTCATCTGACCTCTCCCAAATTCATCTCTAAACTATGCCTCAAAATGAATTCTGAAGTAGCAGAACCAACAAAAGGATGAGGTGAAACGATTTACCAGTCAAAGAAAACTTAGAAAGTTGGCATGAAAAGTCTGTCTCACTGTGACAAAAGGGGGTATAGTACAGCACAGGTGGTGACTGGGCAATCCCATAGCAGGCCAGGCCTCAGCAAGTCAGCAGTGAGACTGGAGCTCTGTGGTGGACCAGTGGAAAGGCCCCACCCCCTGGAATTGGTGAAAACTAGTCATGAGGCCCTGAAGCCCTGTGAAAGAAGACAGGAATAGAACCCAAAGAGAATTGGAACCTAGAGGGAACTAGAACCCCTTGTCCTGATTTCTAATCAATCAGGTTTTCTGCTAAATGGCACTCTTTGGATTTCTTCCAGGGGATACTTATTAGTCAATGGACAGAAAGTAATGAAGTTAGCAGCTGGAACAGGAAATAAAAAATGTTACCATTATTAGAGTAAGGTGTTAATGGAATCATTTTCACATTGCCACAATTTTCAGGTATAAATCTCTCCTTCCTTCTGTTTTCAGATGTAAGGTCATTCCTGGCATGAAAGATTTTTTTTTAACACTAAATCTCAACCTCATATAGTAGAAAGAAAGAGTCCTTGATTTGAAGCCAGAAGACTTGAATTCTGTTCTACCTCATCCATAAAATGAGGATCTGTACTTAGCGATCATGAAGGGCCCCCTGAAATCTGAATCCTATGGTATTCAAAATGCGACTTATTCTTGACATTGCTCTTCCTCCTAACTCTCATTGATTTCTATATCATCCAAGAAGCTTATTCATTTATCCACTAAGTATTTCTGAGACCTGCTAAATTCATGCTATGTAAAACTTAGCACACTATATAAATGCCAGCTGCTCTGGTTATGATTATGATTATTCTTTTTTTTTTTTTTTTTGCTTTTTGGAGGGCAATTGGGGTTAAGTAACTTGCCCAAGGCCACATGACTAGGTTTTTATTTGTGTGTGCGTTAAGTGTCTGAGGCCGGATCTGAACTCAGGTCCTTCTGACTCCAGGGCCGATGCTCTACTCACTGTGACACCTAGCTGCCCCTGATTATGGTTATTCTTTTTTTTTTTTTAAAGCAATTGGGGTTAAGTAACTTGCTCAAGGTTACACGGCTAGTCATTTGATTTATGTGTGGGTGCTCATTTTCTGAGGCCAGATCTGATCTCGGGTCATCCAAACTCCGAGGCCGGTGCTCCTACTCACTGCGCCACCTAGCCGCCCCTTTAGGGCAATTGGGGTTAAGTAACTTGCCCAAGGTTACACGGCTAGGTTTTTGTTTGTGCGGATTAAGTGTCGGAGGCCGGCTCCGAACTCAGGTCCTTCTGATTCCAGGGCCGGCGCTCTATTCACTGCGCCACCTAGCCGCCCCGATTATGATTATTCTTAATGTCTTTTCTTAATGGATAGAATATTTTAAAAATTTTATTGATGCTTTTTGGGACATTATTTTAATTTCTCAATATCATGCATATCCAAAGGAGTCCTCCCTTGTAACAAGGAAATACAATTCAGCAAAATATAATGACACAATAACTATATCTGGAAGGTTATGTTTAATTCTTCACCCATAATCTTCCACCTTTCCATGGAGATGAAAATTCTCTGAATTCAGTCCTCTAAATTCAAAATTGATCAGTGCATTGATCTGATGTCTGTTTTTGGGTGTATGTTTCTGTCTCCTCACCTCTGCCCCTTTACAGTATCCTGGTCATTTGGTATATTTTTTTAATAGGCTTATCGAATAATAGACTTAGACCTAGAAGGTACCTCAGGGATGATCTTGTTCAGTTCTCAATTTACAATTGAGGAAACTGGGGCTCATAGATGTTAAGTGACTTGCCTAAGGTCACAAAGGTAGTAAGTAGCAGTGGAAGGGTATGAATCTATGTCCTTCTGACTCCCAGGATCGCTTGGTTCTATTTTCTTTGTTCTGTAGCAATTATATAGGTCTTCCTGAGTTGATCCAAGTTCCTCATGTTTGTTGTTCCTTATGGTTTGTTAATTCTCCATAACATTCCTGCATCACACTTTGTTAAGTTATTCCCCATTTGATAGGCATGCACTTTGCTTCCAGTTTCTTGCTGTTGAAAATGTTTCTTTGGATATTTCAGTGTATGTGAAATCTTTCTTTCTGACACTGACCTCCTTAGGGTATATGCCATCAGAGAGCTGGCTGGGTCTACAATTTTTTTCTCAATACAATCTGAATTCTCTTTACCACAAACTAAAGCAATAATAGTCCCAAATTGCTTCAGAATTGCTATGGGATGTACTGAGTGAATTCTTTTCTCCCCAATTTGATAGTATTTCATTTTTTCCAATTACATGTAAAGATAGTTTTTAACATTCACTTTTATAAGATTTTGAGTTTCAGATTTTTTCTACCTCCCCCTTCCCAAGATGACCAGCAACCAATTTAAGCTCTAAATGTACAATCATATTAAATATATTCCTGAGTGAATTATTAATGATGTAAAACCTGAGCTAAAGAATGTTTGTCAGTGTGGTCAGCTCCAGTAATCGAGTGAGATTAGGACTGGGTTTTTTTTTTGTTTGTTTGTTTGTTTGTTTTAAGCAGAGCTGGTGTCTGCTCTTATAACAGTGACCATTAATGTCAGGAAGGGCTGGTCCAAGGAAACCAGATATGCTGAGGGATTGCATAAGACTGCTTGGACCAAGTGAACTCCCTGAGGCTGTTTCCAAATAGTATGTCAAGGCAAGGAGATCCTGGGTCTGTAAGCAGGAAGAAATTGAATATAGAACATCATATTGTTGTGGAATAACTCTGTGTTTTGGAAGGAAAGAAAGCAAGAAAACTAAGTGGAGACATTTTTGTTGCAGAGCACCAATGCTTTGGGGACTGAATATGATTTAGTGGAAGGAGCCATGAGGCCTTGAATGCTACTTCTGACATTTACTCTCTGTGTGACTGTGGGTAAATCGCTTAATTTCTCTAAATTTGAGTTTCTTTTTCTCTAAAGGAATTGGGTGACAATAATAAGATTTACTTGAGAGGCTTGTTGGTAGGATCAAGTGACATAATGTATACGAGGTACTTTGCAAACCCAAAACCTTATGTGATTATATTATTATTAACCTAGATGGCTTTGTCTATTTTCTCATCATATATGTTCCCTTGAGAAAAGTCTTGTACACTGTGATGGACTATAAACTGTCTGAGGTCCTGGGCACATAGTACTCCATAAGGCCGGGCATTGATAACACCTTTGTACAAGATCTGTGAGAATGCACATCCTTGATTCTTTGATCATACTTTCATAATTTTTTCCTATCCTTAGTGCACATCTATGATCAATGATCATGAAATATATAGTTCAAAGAAAAGGGCTTGATTCAGAGTCAGGGGTTGCGGATCAGAAATTTGGTTCTGTTACCTGCCCTTTCTTTCACCATGGCAAACCATTTTTGCATCTGCAAAATAAAAGGGATAGAAAAGATAGTATCTCTTCTAGCTTTAAATCTATGATCTTAAGACGTTGACCACTGGTCTTAAAGCCCAGATTCAAGGAAATGGCATGATGAGATTTGTGCTTTAGAAAAATTAGCTTGGCAGTGATGTTTACAAAGAATTTGAGGGGAAAGTATTTTGAAGACTAGGAGATCAGGAAAGCATTTCAGCAGTTTAGATTGTAGGGAATTAATGCCTCAGTCAGGGGTATGCTGGTAAACACTCAACAACCAGTTGTCTGAAAAAAATAAATGTATGTGTGACATACTTTTAAGTTTAATCTGCATTATTATAAATTTCTTCACTACTTTCTTAAGTCTAGACAATAAACAAAACAATAAACCAAGGCTTAATTTGTAGCATTTTTCAGTTTCTGAGGTTATAAATGCTTTCACTGAAAATTTAACAATATTCTGTCTTGAGCTGGTAATAGCATGCTCCAGCACATCCCTGGCTTAGCTAGGGTAATAGCAACAGAAATGGAAAGAAAGGGAGGAATAAGAGAAACATTGTTATTCTGATATATGCCAAATTTTGTAGAGGGAAGCTAGGTGGTGTTGTGGATAGAGCACCAGGACCTGGAGTCAGGTAGAGCCCTTTTCCTGAGTGAAAATCTGTCCCCAGATACTTACTAGCTGTGTGACCCTAAGGAAGTCACTTGACCCTGTTTGCCTCAGTTTCCTCATCTTTCAAATGAGCTAGAGAAGGAAATGACAAACCACTCCAGTATCTTTGCCAAGAAAACCCCAAATGGGGTCACAAAGGGTCAGGAGTGACAACAACAACTATAGTTATTTAGAGGACTGAAGGTCATCTTATAAAATGTTTTAGACCTATTATAGCACAAATATTAGACTATGAAAAAACCCTAAATAGATGATAATAATAGCTAGCATCCATATACTGCTTTAAGATTTACAAAGTGCTTCACACATGTTCTCTCATTTGACCTTCCAATGACCCTGTGAGGTAGCTGTCATTATTATCCCCATTTCACAGATGAAGAAACTAGTCTGAGAGAGATTAAGTGCCCAGGATTACACAGCCAGTAAACGTTTGAGGCAGGATTTAAATTCAGATCTTCCTAACTTCCCACATATTCCATCTATCATGACACTTATCTGAGTATTTTAGCTTATACATCTTTCTGTCAGTTGTGTAACTGTGAAGATGTGGTTTATTATAGAAAATCCCCTCTGAAAGTGTTACTCAAGTTTTCATCAAGGAATATCTTGATGCATTCATAGACTCCACCCTAACACTTTTAATAGAAATGAGAAAATAGTCGTGGATCAAGAGTTGATGGTGCCTTTCATAGATTTATGCTCTTTTTGATTCTTTTAGGACCTCCTCTTTGAGATATTTTGAAACTCTATCAGAGAGTGTCTTGAAAGTGTAGATTTCTTTTTATGAATTTTGTCAGATCCCAGAATTCTCTCAGATTCCTTTGCTTAAATACTGTTGCCACTTCTACACATAGCAAAATACCTACACTTAGGTATTACAGTCCTAACATGGTAGGCGATAATGGATGGATGATCTGGCTTAATTTGTTTTCATGCCAAGTTTTCTCCAAAATTGTTGTTTTTTTTTCTTCCATTTCTTTTCACTGCTTTGCCAGGTACTGCTGCTATTTGTAGCCTCCCATGTTCTTGCTTCTCTCTAGTGTTCTGCACATAAATATATGACCCTTATAAGCCTTGACTTTCATTCCTGCCACTTGACAATGAGATCAAGCTTTTATTGATTGAGGTTGCTTATAGGCTATTACAGCTTCCTCCTTTATTAATTCTTTTTTATCAGTTAAAATTCCATAAAAATGATGATAGGTTCAATATTTTTATGTTTTTACTTTTCTAATTCTTATAAGTCAACATTTTGTTTAAACAGGTGATGGGAGTTGTTATAATCACATGGGGAACCATTTTCTGAAATTTATGCTCTTATCCTGATTTGGTATTGCTTTGGATCTTTATTCTTAGCAGTTTTTAAAATTTTCATTCACTTTAAATTTAAATACAAAATGAGAATAGTAAAAAAGAAAATTTCCTTGTACACAGCAGAACATAAAGAGAAGATTTGATATAAAACAATAAATTTCCTTTTCAAAGTATTTACAATTTTTTGAAAACCTATGTAATAAATACTACACATTATTTTCAAAGCTACCCAGATTTTCTGTTCTTCCTTCCGCTTTTTTCCCTTCTGCTTTTAATTTTCTTTTTCTCCTTCCTTCCCTATACCTAGAGAAGTCTAGAATTAAACATGAATGTATATGTATATATATAATTATACATGTATAACACATGTATACACACATAAACATATATACACAAATGTATATATATATACACATGTACATATATGTAAGACCATACTGTACATATTTCTATTTGTCAATTCTTTCTTGGGATAGCCTCTTCCTTTGTAGGTTCAAATCTTTCTATGTTTTTTCTAAAATCAAGCTATTAGCATTTTCCAACAATAGAATATTTATTTTTCTTAGCAGAGTGCCTGGTATATAGTAGATACTTAACAAATATTTACTGTATTGTATTGAAGTTACTACAATGTTGATAACATCTTGTTTGCTGTACATTAAGCTATAATCAATGTCAGTGTGATGTTGTTTGGTATTTGCCTTGAGTAGGGTTTCCAACTCTCTTCTTGAAGAAAGTTTTATGTTGGTCAGATGTAAGTTTTTTTTTTTTTGTGGCTTATAAACCTTTGGCTCTTATCTTTTATTGATCCATCACTCTGTTTTCCAACAGTTCTAGTGATTTGTACAGTCTCATCTATGCCCATGATAACTTTTGAAGTCTTTGGGTATTAAGTTACATATTGATTTAGTTTGGAGAATTTATTTATTTATTGCCTTTTTGGAGGGCAATTAGGGTTAAGTAACTTGCCCAAGGTCACATGGCTAGTTGTGTGTGTGTGTGTGTGTGTGTGTGTGTGTGTGTGTGTGTGAAATGTCTGAATCTGGATCCGAACTCAGGTCCTCTGACTCCAGGGCCCACGCTCTACTCACTGAGCCACCTAGCCACCCCCTAGTTTGGATAATTTATATCAAGTTCTTTATGGATCATCTATACTTCATCCTCTGTAACATTTAAGGAATCATGGTATTGCAGGGAAAGCATGGAGTTTGGAAGTAAAAAAAATCTCAGTGGAATCTTGGCTCTGTAATTTATTCCCTATGTGACCTTGGGCAGATCACACCATTTATTTTAGCTTCAATTTCTACATTTATAAAATGAGGGAATTATACTAGGTTATTTTAAATGTGCTCTCTAAATAATTCCTATTATTTCTATATAAGATAAGGGGTGATTATCTTCACGGTGGTCTGATTATATTCATGTAAGACAAGATGACCAAGAGACTCATGAAATTGACCGTTTTGTATTTGAATATAGAATGAAACCAACTCCCTAAACTCTTTTTTTTTTCTTAAAAAAATGATATGTGAGCCACAGTAGGACCACATTTACAGTTTGAAGGGAAATAGGGGCCATTGAGTCTAATGCTTCTTTTCAGTTGAGGAGTCTGAAGTACAAAGAGATTAATGATTTGTTCAGGGTCACACAGTATCTGAGGTGGGTTTTAAACCCAGTTCTTCTTGACTCAAAATTCAATACCCTTCCCATTATTCCATGATGCCTCTGTCATTTTCCTCTAAACCTTATAAGATAAACCTATCCCAACTTCAAATTTGTCTGTTTCCACTGAGGGCACTATAATCCTTCTAGTTACCCAGGTTCATAACCTTGGATTTATGAAGCAGCTAGGTGAATCAGTGAATAGCGTGCTGGACTTGGTGTCAGGAAGACCTGAGTTCAAATCCAGCCTCAGATTCTATTAACTGTGAGATCCTCGTCAAGTCACTTAACCTCTGTTTGCCTTAATCCATTTTAGAAGGAAATGACAAAGAACTCCAGTATCTTTGCTGAGAAAATCCCATGGACAGTATTGATGGGCTGTGGTCTGCAGGGTCAACAAACTCATAAATAACTTCATTGACCAAAGAAACCAAAGTTTCTTCACCATGCTTCCCCATTTCAAGTCCTGGATTTCTTAATGAGTTTACCACTTTAATATAAGATGGTAATTGTTCCCCCATTTTTCTATCCTATTTCTTTAGAAAGAAAAAAATTTCTCTCCAAAAAGTATTCCAGTCACAAGTTTAATCTCACCAAGTCTTAGTGATACCTATGAAGAAAAATTTGCCCACTTGCTTTAAGATATATAGTTCACCTTACCTATTCCTATAGTTTTTGTATTTGTGTATAAAATTTGAGGTCCTGGGCTTCATTACTAATGCCTGGTTAACTTCTTAAAAAGGACACCTGACACATTTCACCTTCATATCTTCTCTCCCCTCTCTCTGTTTTCAAGCTGCTGTCCTCTCTCTCCTCTGTACCAGCAAACTCCTTGAAAATAATAGCTTATAGTCGTCTGAATTTCTGCACTACCCACTCACTTCTTAACACCTCACAAAATACTTTTTTCACTACTACTGTTGTCTCTCTCAGCATTTTCAGTTGAAAAAAGTACAGAAGAAGGTCTTTAGTATGAAAACTAAGAAGAAAAGCGTTCTGCAGTCTGAAGGAAATTATAACCTGTTAGGAGCTTGGTTTGTGAAAGACTGTTCTACAGAGGAGGATGGGAGAAAAAGGTCCATTGGGCATTTGGACATAAAGAACTGTTTTAAGGGTAGTTGGGGCTTAATCCTCTGAGGAGGAAATGGCTACTTGTTAGCTTGTAGGTCCAGAGGAACTTATTAGTGGATGATCATTCAATGAGAGAAAGAAAAAAGAGACATAGAAGCAGGAGAAAGGATATTTGGTCTTAGATGGAGTATAACAGAAGGCACATTGCACTAGGAGTCTAGAAGGATCTGGATTTGAATTTTAGATTTGGCATTTGCCATCTGTGTAATATTGGTGAACTCCCTTAAACTTTCTGGGTCTTAGTTTTCTCATCTATAAAATGAAAGGGCTAGACTCATTGACAATAAAGATCCCTTATTTTTTAAAATCTGTGATCTTTCTTGTACTTCCCGTGTCATAGGGCCATTGTGAGGGGAGAAGAAAAAACAACAACACTTTATTGACCTTACAATATTAATATAAACTCTTATCTTGTTTGTCAAGCAATAGAGAAGGAATTTGAGTAATTAAGAAAAGACTGAATTATGTCCATTTGTTTAAGAAGGTAGGGATGTGTTATGCCTTTTAGAAAAGTTTCTCCATGAATTTTCTATGATGGAAAAAAAATAATGCAGAGCTTCAGCTTCCCTGAACCCCTTCTGTGGATGTTTAATTCCCCAGCTATGTTAGATTAATGAAGCATTACTATCATTATGTGACTTCAGACATGTTGCAGTTTTTCTGTTTCAGTTTCTCCATTAATAGAAGAAAAATGAGAGCAATCCTACCTGTCTGGCCTACTTCACAGGATGTTTGTGAGGTCTATTATGTGTCCCATGACATAATGGGCATGAAGTTAATTCCCTCTAAAAGCTGTTCATGATGATGGTGATAATGATGATACTGATGAGGTAAAGCAGGAAGAGTCTGCCTTCCTGTCTCCAGGGAAGACAGTTGAACATAGAAAAAAGCTGATAATTGAGCTAAATACAGTCATTGAACTTAAGTGCTTTATATACATTTTTGGAGAACTGTGTGTTCTCAAGAGGCAGAGGTAAGTTTGCCATCTATCTGGTAATTATCCACACAGCCCAGAAATCCAAGGCCCTGTTTATCTAGTGTAATCTTGGCAAAGGCTAGGATGGTGGCAGTGGTGAGAACAGTCACTAACCTCTGAACTACTATGATCCTGGGGACTAGTAGACTAGGCTAAGGGAAGCTGTGTGTGTGTGTGTGTGTGTGTGTGTGTGTATGTATGTGTGTGTGTGACTGTGTGTGTGTGTGTGTGTGTGTGTGTGTGTGTGTGACTGTGTGACAGAAAGAGAGAGAGAGGGGGGAGGGAGGGAGGGAGGGAAAGAGAGAGAGAGAGAGAGAAAGAGAGAGAGAGAGAGAGAGAGAGAGAGAGAGAGAGAGAGAGAGAGCGAGAGCGAGAAGCCATATGCTAGAATTTCCCTGACCTCATCCCAGAACTTCCATTTAGGTTACCAGTAGTGATTGGCTCTTCTAGGATTACATACACAGAGGTAAAGAGAGTCTTTCTTTTCTTTGTCCTTCCTTCTATTGGACTAAATTCTTTGAAAGCTCAAGGCTGGGTTTCTTTTTCTTTTCCTTTCTTATATCCTTGTCACTTAGTACAGTACCTGGTATGTAATAGTCATTCACTAAATTCTAGTTGATTGAATGACTTACTGTCTTAATGTTCAGGCTAAGCTGCCAATTGTTCTAAAGAGGGTCATAGTCAGGACTGGGATAAACTCAAATAACGACATCACGCTCCCTAATCCCTATAAGCATTGCCAAAATCAGTTATGTGACTACCACAAAGGAGATGTGATCTTAGGAGTAAACTACCATGGAATTAAGGGGTGCAGAGGGGTATCTGCCAACTCACCCCAAAGCTCCCTGAATTATGTGCCCAAATCATACTTCTTTTCAGAGCTGAAAGAGTAATATTATATAATAGCAATTGCCATAATAGTTTGAATAAATGGCACAAAGTGTGCTGTGGACTCGAAAAGTCACTTCAAACCTGGGGGCTAGATACTTTTAGATTCATCAGTGATTCAAAGAGCAGTGAGTCAATAAGCATTTATTAAATACCTACTGTGTACCAAGGATCATGCTAAGCACTGGAGATATGAAAAGAGGCAAGATTCCTTTCACCTCTTATGGTCAGTTTGAATACAATCTCTGAACTGGATCTCCTTTTCTATTCTCTCTTTCTTCCAAGTCCACTCCTATACATTCAAGGCAGTTTTGTCCCAGGCATAGAGATATCATGTGTATACTCTGTACCCTAAAACTTGGTAGGGGTAGGATAAATTTAATAAGGCCCTGATGTGCCCTGAGCTCTGGATCAGAACAGAACTTTCCCAAGCCAGTATGAATAGGGGCTATAGCAGAGGAACAGGTAAGAGTCAGGGATGAGTCAGTTGGGACCACTGGCTAAGTCTTGATGACTCCCAGGTAGAATTAATCCTCTTTAGGAGTTCTGCTCTCCATGATGGGCACTGTCCTTCTATTCTCTTGGCATAGACAATAATGGTGCATGAAATCCATATGTGGTTATTTTTGCTTCATAGGCTTATGGTCTATGTAACTCAT
This sequence comes from Gymnobelideus leadbeateri, assembly GCA_011680675.1. Lineage (NCBI taxonomy): Eukaryota > Metazoa > Chordata > Mammalia > Diprotodontia > Petauridae > Gymnobelideus > Gymnobelideus leadbeateri. The sequence continues at coordinate 461,805 of WOXC01006490.1, forward strand.
CTTGTTTTGGCTAATCATATGTGATGACATCCATTCATTCCACTGCCACTCCTCTACAATTCATCATTGGGAACATATAGGAATTGACTCATCCATTACGTGTGCTTTATTACTGCCCATTGGGCATCCCTCAAAGTTAATTAGTTCTTCTAAAGCCGTGGACTTACATGACTTATAGTCATACATCTTTGATAGAAGACTTTTTTTTCTTGCATGAGGCATGGTTGAAAGAAGTGGGCCTGTACCTCTAATTTTATTATTGAAAGGATATCTTGCTACAGATCCGTGTCCAACCATGTAGATGAACAACAGGACTATATATCTCATAGGCCTTAGGGAATTGGCTTTCAGAGTTGACTGAGAGAGTTAGAAGTCCAGTGACTTGCCCAGGGTCACAAAACCATTATATGTCAGAGACATGACTTGAGTTCAAGTCTTCTTTATTCCAAGACTGGCTTTCATTCACTTCTATGACATACTGCCTCTCCAAACAAATAACATTGTTATTGAAAAGATTGGCCTTGGCTTCGGGGAGAAGTTTGAAATATTAAAAGAACAGAAGTTAGTTACGAACTTGAAAACATAAGTACTTTCTAGACGCTGAGGCTGATGTGAGTAGAGTACTCCCATTTTATAATTCTTTTTATTTTAGTCATATAATTTATGGCACTGCTTAGTTAAATATTCCCAGATTTGGTTTTCTGCTTAGGTTGGTGTTTTAGGGTTTGCATTTTTTAGCCTTCTATGCTTACCTAAAACTAAAAATGTTTATGTTTTCAAGTTTATAACTAACTTCTGCCACACTTTTAGAGCTGATCCATCAGTACATATATCTTGAATAGACATTGCAAATGGATAATGAGCCTGGCCCAGAGTTGAACAGGAGAAGAGTGGGTGGAATTGCCTTTGGGTAATTTGTAGTTGATCATCACACAATGTTGCTGATATTGTGTACAATATTTTCTTGGTTCTGTTCATTTTACTTTGCATTAGTTTGTACAAGTCTTTCCAGATTTTTCTGAAATCTTCCTGCTCCATCATTTCATATTGCACAATAATATTCCATTATTTTCATATACCACATGTTTAGCCATTCCTCAATTGATGGGCATCCCCTCAATATCCAGTATTTTGCCACCATGTAGGTACATGTATGTCCTTCTCCATTTTTAATGGTTTATTTGGGATACAGACCTAGAAGTGGTATGATATACAATTTTTGCTCTTATTAAATTATTGATAACATCTTTATGGAAAGCAGTGCAGTTGAATATGCATTATTTTTTAAAAAATGTTAATGTACTACTCTGAAACAATATTTCAGAGGTCTGTTTATTTTTAGTACTTGGTTTTAATAGCTGTCAGAACGTGAAAAGACACTTTGCAAAGATCAGAGGATGGGAGACTGAGAGTTGGAAGGGACTCTTACTTGAACCCCTACTCATTTAATAAATAAAAATATGCAAACTCATGGATGTTAAGCTACTTGTCCAAAGTCATACAGGTAGTCAGTATCAGAGACAGGGTCTTTATCCTTTGACTCTAGAGCCAGGGCTATCTCTATTGTACCAAGATAGCCATATCAAAATGGAAGAAATGTTGCATAGGCTGAACTTATTAATTGCTGAAATTCCATTTCAAGCCCAATGCACCACTCATTAATGTGAAAGTTTCTTATGACATTTGGCTAGGAAATTCCAACTTCCTTGATGTGAATAAGTTGTTCTTGCAAACTAATTATAAGGTGTTACATTTTTATATTTTTGCCAAATGGATTCAGATCCCAGTAAACCTCTTCATCTGGAAGGTTTTTAAGCAGATTAGAAAATTCTATTTCTATTTTGTAAAAAGTATGCAACTATAAGAGTTCTTAAACTCATGTCATTTTCAGCAGGAAAAACTTGGTCTTACTAATTGGGATGGTTTCATATTCTCATTAACTCATATCTCACATTACAATATAATGATAGTGAATGGAATATATTTAAAGTATCTTGAGAAGTTTGAGTTTTTTAGCCAATTGCTTGTCAGATTTGATTAACTCATCAATGTTTTTACCTCCTACTGATGAAGAGTTCCTACTAAAAGTGGGAGAAATGATAATTCTGCTCTTTTCTTGCTGTTCACTTATGCTTACAATATTAGGATTATCTTTAGTCTGAAAATGGTTTCTTTGTAAGAATCTTTTTAAACCATTTGTTCATTTTGTGAAGATTAATATATTTATGATTCGATAATATCATACACAAATCCTTTTAAATGGATGTAAAATGCACTATGTACTGTTATGCTGAAAGCAAATGAACAAATGGAAGTGCCATTGGCATTGTCCATATGTTGTGGAATTCCTACTTTTTCTTAAATATACTACATGTACTACTATATTTGATGTCTGAATATACAGTCTGTGTGCACCAGTGTAAATTTGTATAATAAACATCAGTAATGCTTAGTTTCTTTCTTATTTTGAAAAAAACAAACAAATAGAAATAGAAATTCCAGTGTTTTCTTTCTGTAATCCGTTGTATTGCCTTACATACCCTTGGGGAACATAGATTTTTCATTTCGAAAACTATTACTATAGGTTTATCTCCTTTTTGATGACACATGACTTTGGGGAGATAGGAAAGCAGGGATCAAGCGTTGCTTTGAAGATGGAGGGATTATCCAGAGGCCTTGTTCTTGTGAGTTCTTTTAATTTTATTTCTAGTGATGCAGTAGAATTTTCTACTTTTCTTATTTAATCAACCCCCCACCTCCATACATACCCATTAAACAAGGCTTTCTATCTTGAAGGTATAAAGTTTGTTGACTATTTTCCCAACCCCCCAAATTATATTTGTTTTCCATAATACTGATATGATTTTTGATAAAGGAAGACAAACAAAACAATTTCAAATATAATAAGAAAATATTAGCCCCCCCTTTTCTGAGAGGCTTTTGCCCTTAATCTCCTTGCCCTCAAAACCTACCAGGTTTTCTGTCTAGTCCAGGGGTGGGGAACCTGCTGCCTTGACGTCACATGTGGCCTTGGGTGCAGCCTTTTTACCTGAGTCCAATTTTTACAGAACAAATTCTTTTATTAATGGTATTTACTTTGTGAAGTTTTGATTCAGTCAAAGAGCCATACTTGAAGACCCTAGAGGCTGGAAGTACCCCACCCCTTGTAGGGAGTTAGATTTTTGAAGCTATTTATGAATATCCAGGGAGGTTAATCACTAATTTGTTAAGTAGCATTAATCTATGAATAAGATTTCATTTTAACTACATTATTTGCCCTGTTGAATTTCTTCTGCTTTGGAATGATTGCTCTATAAATCAAATGCATGATAATTCTTGTCTAAATAAATGACTTTGTAAAGATGTGTACCTCTTTACCAGACAATCCATTCTTAATGCTTTGCCACTCAGGAAATAGTCAATCACAGCGTAATTCATTCCAATGTGAGTTTTTTACTTTTTGAGGTCATTGTTATAATTTATTGGTTAGCTCATATATCCAGCAAATGAGCATTATTGAAACAAGAAGCCTTGTTTCTGTTCTCTGAAATAAGATGTTTTATATAATTTTGGGAGAAATAGATGAGTAGAGAAAAATCATAGAGATTAGACAATGCTACGCAATGAATTACCACTGATCCAGTTCCATAATGGCCAGCTGGCTGTCGGACTTTTTAGCATGTCATCTTACCTTTATGGGCCTTAGTTGTTTTTCATCAGTAAAAAAAATGCATAGATCTTGGTTACTTAGAGATAATCTAGTTCATTTCCCTCATTTTACAGAAAAAAAGATATTGAGTCTCAGAGAACTGAAGTGACTTGCTCAAAGTCACATATGTAGTTCATAGCTGAGCTGGGATTCTAACCCAGGGTCTTCTGACCATGTGGTACAGGATAGAACTCTGGGCCCAGAATCAGGAAGATCTGAATTCAAATTTGACTCCAGATACTTAACAGCTTTCTAAGCTTGGTTAAGTCACAATCCCAGTTTCCTCATCTCTAAAATGAGGATAAAAATAGTATATACTTCTTAGGGTTATCATGAGGATCAAATGAGATCATATGTGTAAAGCACTTTGCAAACTTTGAAGTGCTATATAAATTCTACAAACCATTATAATTATTAGTCCAAGACCATGTGGATAGAATTTTGGGCCTGGAGTCAAGAAGACCTGAGTTCAAAGTTAGTTCAAAGTTAGCCTCAGACACTCAATAACTATGTGACTCTGGGCAACTCACTTAACCTCTGTCTGCCTCCATTTCCTCAATCTTAAAATGAGAGTAAAACTAGCACCTGTTCCACAGGGTTGTTATGAGGATCATATAGATCAAAGGAGGTAATTGTTGTAAAAGTACCTAGAATATTTCCTGTCACATAATAAGTAGGTACTTAATAAATGCTTTTTCCCTTCCTCTGCCTTTTCCTCCCCTCACATACTGCCTTTGGTTGTTAAAAGTCTTTTATAGTTCTACAATTCTATGATTCCTCTCTGATTATGTAATTCTCCATTTATAGTTCATCCCCCCAGAACAAGTCAGGAGTCTTTGAATTCAATCACGTTGGCATCTACCTGGAGCTTGGTAGATGAGCCCAGAAGAAATCAAAGTAAATAGTCCCTTGACTGGCATGGATGAAAGGGAAGTGCAGGTATAGGGATATTTTTAAACCATTTAAATTCAGAGTGAGAATTTATGCTCTTCCTAACCCTAAGGCCAGAGAGCATTATATATTTGAATAATTGTTTGTTGCAGCTCTTTCATCACAGTTAGCTTTATATTATAACATAATAATTATCAGTAATAATAATAGATGATTGATATTTATCTACAAAAACACTTAAAGGGCAGAAGCTTGTCTCCCGTCTCTTGATGAGGCAGTATGCTATGAAACCCTAGACAACCCCTTGAGGCATATATATATATATATATATGTATATATACATATATATGTATATATATACATATATATGTATATATACATATATATATGTATATATATATATACAATTCTCACCTCTTGTGAAGTTTCAGCTCCAGCTCCTTGAATTAGAACATGTTGAGGCATTCTGTCCCAGTCAGAACACATCTATCCCAACTACATGATGCTTCATATATTTTATATCACATGGGTCTTAGAACAACAAGAAAACAATTGCTAGCATTTACATAGTGCTTTGAGGTTTGCAAAGTTCCTTGCTTAAGCTATCTAATTTGATAACAACCCTAAACCCCTATTTTACAAATGAGAAAATTGAGACTTTTGGAAGTTAGATACCTTGCTTATGGTTAGAGGCAATGTTGGAACCCAGGTCTTCCTGAAACCAATTTCAGCATTCTATCCAATTATAATGATCCCATTAATAATGTGCAAAACATAATATACCATCATAGACTTAGAACTTTAAGGGGCCTTAGAGGTCCTTTAGTTGACCTCCCTCTCATTTTACAGATGAAATAATGAGTTCCAAAGAGGGGAAATGATTTATTCCAAGATGATACAGAGAATAAAGACCACACTTGGGATTCTCTGATTCCAAACCTATGTTTCTCAGCACCTTTCCCTTCCCTTCCTACTCTGTGGGACCTGGATGAAAGAAGAGCATGGTCTGGCCCCAGACCTGGGGCAGTGGTGGTGGTGGCAGTAGCAGTGTCTGCTTCTGGACTTATGGGCCCACAGATGGTTGGGGATCAAGTGACTGATACAAACCTCCTGAAGCCTAGAACAGTACACTCACTCCCACCCCCACCAGCACTGGAGGTAAAGTCCTACCTTGACAAAGAGTTAGAAAATAAAGCATTTGACTGGGAAGGCAAGCAGACAGTGTGAAAAACTTAGACTATAGACTATAAAATCTTACTTTGGTGACAAAGAAGATCAAAACATAACACCAGAAGAAGACAACAAAATCAAAGCTCCTACATCAAAAGCATCCAAGAAAAATATGAATTGGTTGCAGATCATAGAGGGGCTCATAAAGGAATTTAACAAAAATTTTGGCAAAAGAGGTCCAAAAAGTCAATGAGGACATGAATGCCTTAAAAATCAGATTGGCCAAACAGAAAAGGTGTTCCAAAAACTCACTGAAGAAAGTAAATCCTTCAAAATTAGAATGGAGCAAATGGAAGCTAATGACTTTATGAGAAATAAAGAAATTATAAAACAGAAACAAAATAATGAAAAAAAATTAAAAAAAAATGTGAAATACCCCATTAGAAGTGAAGGAATATTCCAGTGATTTTTCTCAAAGTAATTTCCTAAGACTTTGGAGTTGCAAATAGACTTTAAATCTCCATTTTATTAAACCTAGACTCCTTTCAGATGTTGGTTCTAGATTTGAGTTCATGTTTTAGAATGCTTAGCAGTAATAGAATTATACAACATAAAACCTGGAAGGTACAGTATGGTATAGGGTATAGTGGACTTGATCTGGAGTCAAAATGTCTGTACTCATATCTAGGCTCTGTTACTTGCTTTGTGGGTGAACTTGGAAAATGACTTTCCCTCCATGGTCCTCAATTTCCTCATTTATAAAATGAAGAGGTTCAGTTTGATTAGAATTTCCTTTTTTCAGAATGTATTTATTTTTAATTTTCAAAATTCATTTCTACAAGATTTTGAGTTCCACATTTTCTCCCCATCTTTCCCCTACCCTTCACTCCAAGATGTCAAGCATGCTGATTACTCCCTTTCCCTAGTGTACTCTCTCATATATCCCCTACATCCCTCCCCTTCCCCCCTTTCCCCTTACTTTCTTGTAGGGCAAGATGGATTTCTATACCTCATTGCCTGTATATCTTATATCCAAGTTGCATGTAGCACCAATTTTTAAATTTTGTTTTTAAGAGTTGGAGTTCCAGACACTCTCCCTTTTCCCTTCTTCACCCAACCCTAGTGGGAAGAAAAGCAATTCAATATAGGTTAAACATATATAGTTATGCAAAACATTTCCACAGTAGTCATGTTGTGAAAGACTATGTTTCCCTCTATCCTATCCCACCCCCCATTTATTCTATTTTATCTTTTGACCCTGTCCTTTTTCAAAAGTGTTTGCTTCTGACTACCCCTTCCCCCAATCTTCCTTCCCTTCTGTCATTGCCTCCACCCTTATCCTTTTTCTTCCTACTTTCCTGTAGGGTAAGATATCCAATTGAGTGTGTATGTTATTCCCTCCTTAAGCTAAATAAAATGAGAGTAAGGTTGACTCATTCCCTTTTACATCCCTGCTCTTCCCCTCCATTGTAATAGCTTTCACTGGCCTCTTTTATATGAGGTAATTTACCCTATTCTATCTCTCTCTTTATCCTTCTCCCAATATGTTCCTATCTTACCTCTTAATTTTATTTTTTTATTTTTTTTTTCAGTATTTTTTTAAATTTTTATTTATTTATTTTTTTTTAAAGCAATTGGGGTTAAGTAACTTGCTCAAGGTTACACGGCTAGTCATTATTTATGCGTGGGTGCTCATTTTCTGAGGCGGGATCTGATCTCGGGTCATCCCAACTCCGAGGCCGACACTCTTACTCAGGGCTCCACCTAGTCGCCCCTTTAGGGCAATTGGGGTTAAGTAACTTGCCCAAGGTTACACGGCTAGGTTTTTTTGTTTGTGCGGATTAAGTGTCGGAGGCCGGCCCCGAACTCAGGTCCTTCTGATTCCAGGGCCGGCACTCTATTCACTGCGCCACCTAGCCGCCCCTTAATTTTATTTTTTATATATCATCTCTTCATACTCACCCTGTGCCCTCTGTGTATGTATACATGTACACACAAATACATACACATACATACACCCACCTATACATACATACATATGTATATATAAATATATATTCCCTGAAACAATCCTCATACTGAGAAAAATCTTATGAGTTACAAATATTGTCTTTCCATTTAGCAATGTAGACAGTTCAACTTTAGTAAGTTCCTTATGATTTCTCTTTCCTGTTTACCTTTTCATGTTTCTCTTGATTCTTGTATTTGAAAGTCACATTTTCTGTTCAGCTCTAGTCTTTTCATCATGAATTCTTGAAAGTCTTTTATTTCATTGAATGCCCATATATTTCCCCTGAAGTTTTTTTTTATTATTAAACAAATGCTTTATTAACTCCTGTTTCACATCATTCATTTCTGCCATATTTTGAGTTACAATTATTCCCCCCCCCCCCGTTTTTTCCCTACCCACCATCCCAGAACAGCAGTCCCACAAGATATCACTTCCTCCAATCTGCTCTCTCCCATATCTTCTCCCATACCCCCTTTGACTTTTCCATTAGAGGAAGGTGAATCTTTGTGTCCCAATGCCTGCACATCTTATCTCCCAATTACAAGCAAAAGAGTATTAATAATAGTATTTATATATATTTGAAACATTTAGTCTTAAAACCTCGAATTTCAGATCCATTTTCTTCCTCTCTTGTCACCCATTCCCTCTGGGAAGATAAGTAATTCAGTATATGTTGTACATGTCTAGCTATGCTAAACATTACCATAGTAGATATATTGTACAAGGCAGTTTATAATTCCCTCCCACTCATCCCACCCCCCACCTGGTCCATTCCCTACTTGATCCTGTCCCCTGAAGTTTTATACTCAGTTTTTCTGGGTAGGTGATTCTTGGTTTTAATCCTAGCTCATTTAATCTCCAGAATATCATATTCCAAGCCCTTAATGTAGAAGCTGCTAAATTTTGTGTTATCCTGATTGTGTTTTCACAATACTCAAATTGCTTCTTTCTGGCTGCTTGCAATATTTTCTTCTTGATCTGGGAACTCTGGAATTTGGCTATAATATTCCTAAGAGTTTTTTTGGGGGGTCTTTTTCAAGAGGCAATTGGTGAATTCTTTCCATTTCTATCTTACCCTCTGGTTCTAGAATATCAGGGCACTTTTCTTTGACAATTTCTTGAACAAGATGATGTATAGATTATTTTTCTGATCATAGCTTTCAGGTAGTCCAATAATTTTTAAATTGTCTCTCCTGGATCTATTTTCCAGGTCAATGGTCTTTCTAATGAGATATTTCACATTGTCTTCTATTTTTTCATTCTTTTGTATCTGTGTTATAATGTCTTTATTTCTCATAAAGTCATTAGCTTCTATTTGCTACAGTTTTTTTTGGAAGAAATTATTTTCTTCAGTGATCTTTTGGAATTCCTTTTCCATCTGGCCAATTTGGTTTTTTAAAGCATTTTTCTCATTGGCTTTTTGGACCTCTTTTGCCATTTGAGTTAGTCTATTATTAAAGTGTTATTTTCTTCAGTATTTTTGGGTCTCCTTTAGCAAGCTGTGGACTTGTTTTTCATGATTTTCTTTCAACACTCTCATTTGTCTTCCCAATTTTTCCTCTACTTCTCTTACTTGATTTTCAAAATTCTTCTTGAGCACCTCCATTGCCTGTGACCAATTTATATTTTTCTTGGAGGTTTTTGATTCAGGAGTTTTGACTTTGTTGTCTTCTCGTTCTCTGTTTTGATCCTCTTTGTCACCAAAAAAGATTCTATATTCTGATTTCTCTTCCTCTATTTGCTCATCTTGCCAGTCAAATACTTGACTTTTGAGCTTTTTGCCATGGTAGAACTCCATTTTCAGAGTAGAGAGTGCTCTGTCCCAAATTTCTTGTGTTTTGCACAGCTGTTGTTAGAGCTTCTTCTAGGCACCTTCCTTAGGAATGTGAGGAGGACTGCCTCTCCACAGTCTCACCAAGCTCTGCCACACCAGTACTCCTCACCCTGGGACCACCACCTAAGACTGGAACCCAGATCTAAACAGGGCAAAGCATGAAAATCCTGCCTCAGTGCCACCAAAGAGATTCCTGCAATTGGCCTCTTGTCAGCTGCTTGTTTCTCCCACTATCTTTGGGCCTGGAGCTCACGAAGCAGTCACCACCACAGTGGCCACAGCCACCTCCACCCTGGGGGCAGGTGCCAAGCAGTGTTCTTCTCTCACCCAGGTCCAGTTTTCTTATTGACCTTTAACTTTCTTCTTGGTGTTAATGGATTAAGAAGTCTGGAAACTGCCACAGTTGCCAGTAATTCAGTTCCCTGAGGTCTCCTCTGGCCTGTCTGTACTGCTGGTCTGTGCTGATGAGGCCCCACTATACTGTGCTCCACTCCCAGTCATTGTGATAGACCCTTCCTGTTGGTTTTCCAGGCTCTCCTCAGCTGGAGACATATTTTACTCTGTCATTTTGTGGGTTCTGTAGCTCTAAAATATGTTTAGAGTCAGTTTTAGAGGTATTTGAAGCAATTGGGGATAAGCTCAAGTAAGTTCCTTCTTTTTATTCTGCAATCTTGGCTCTGCCCCTGGTTAAGGGCTTCTTAAACTTTTTCCATACATGACCCCTTTTTGTAAGAAAAATTTTTATGTGACCCTGGATATATAGGTATATAAAATCAGTATACAAACATTTAATGAAAATAGATCATAAAGTAATTTATTTTAAAACAATTCTTTGATATACATATAATTTTACCATTTATTAAAGGCAAAACAAATTCGCAGACTAATGAGATGGATGTGCTTATTTATCTTTTTCTAAAGAAGCAAATATTCGTGGAATATTTGATACTGCAGGATGTAGAACATCTTTAATGTTTTTCAGTGTTGATTGATATTTTTATTTTATATTCATCAATGCTGACAATGCCACTTCAAATAAATATATGGTACAAAATGGAAAAAGTATAGTTTAGGGCCATTTCAAAAATTTTTGGTGTGTCCTAATCCCAAGCCAAAATTCACTTATTGATCTTGTATGTACAGTAAAGACACTGCAATTCATACTTACAATAGTCTTGAATCTGAGTTGAGGTGTTTCTGGCAGCATTCATTGGCATTGCATGGTATGATGGCATGTGCAGTGTAAAATGCATGTGTTAGGTGTTCAGAACCAATGCTGCTGTGAAGTTGCACAATGTAACCTGGGCAAGTGGTGCCATAAACATCTTGGATTCATTACACATTTGATTTTGAATTAATTTTTCGTTGTTAGTTCAGAAACCTTTTACTGTTGCCAAGTTTTTCACAGCCCTCACATTCAGTTACATGACCCCATATGGAGTCTTCTCATAAATTGAGAAGCACTGAACCAGAGAATCATTATTATAAGGTCATAGATTTAGAGCTGGATTGACTTTAGGGGTCATCTAGTCCAATCCCCTCATTTCATCAATGGGGAGACAGAGTCCTAGAGAAGCACAATGACTTATCTAGGGTTGTATAGTTGACATGTGACAGAGCTGGGACTTCAGACTCAGGCTCTCTAATACCAAACTGAATATACTTTCCAGTATATTGTTCTATTTTTCTTCCATCTCTAAATCCTATGACCTCAGGGATCATCTAACTCAATCCCATTATTTTACAAAATAGCCAGGGCAAGGAGCACTTGTGATGGATGCAGTCATTGAATGTGCTTAAAGATGGGTTTGGATGTCCTTTGAACTCAATACTGCTCCTACTCACCCCTGTCTTGCTCTCCTCTTTCTATAGCATGTGCTGGAAATTATGTGACCAGCTTCTCTGTAGCTCAATCGTGCTGTGTCTTAAGATGCCAAACTTCTTTTTCATCACTCCAGGGCAGAAGGGCAAAGTCTATTAGTAAGTTCGCCCAAGGTGCTATGGTTAAGATTTACTGACTGGCTGCATTATCTATCACCCTGCACAGCAAAACCATAAATTGGATTTCATGATGACTGCTATGGGCAAGAGACTTGTTTACAGCATTTAAGATTCCTTTCTCCTCTTAACTTCCACTACATATCATAGATTTAAGTAATTCAGAAGCAAAAAGCAGGTCTCAGCTTCTGAGACAACCCAAACAGAATGTAGACTAGAGTTTGTTTTGCATGGCGATGTAATATGAATTGGGAACTAAGCAACAGAAATGCAATTGACGTGCGTATATAATTCTAGTCCTGTCATTCTGGACATCTAGCAGCACGTGCCACTTTTTAAGCTTTGTTCTTCACCTTTCCCATTTGTGAAAGGAAGATAATGCTTCTTTCTCCTCATTTGCCACTTTTCTTCTCTTACAGTTGGAGTATTCACAATGAATAGAAAACAGTGATATCTAGGGACGAGAATGGAGGAAGGGATGGGGGGAGGGAGCGGGAGAGAGAGAGAGAAAGAGAGAGAGAGAGAGAGAGAGAGAGAGAGAGAGAGAGAGAGAGAGAGAGAGAGGGAGAGAGAGAGGGGGAGAGAGTGGGGGAGAGAGAGAGAGACAGAGAGAGAGAGAGAGAGAGAGGGAGAGAGGGAGGGAGAGAGAGACAGAGAGAGAGAGAGAGAGACAGAGAGAGAGAGAGACAGAGAGAGAGACAGAGAGAGGGAGAGACAGAGAGACAGAGACAGAGAGACAGAGAGAGAATATTGTCATATTCCAAACAGATTCTAAGCTAACAAGTTAAATATATCCTGTCTAATAATCTTGAGAAAAAGGTTTGCATGGTGATAATGAGCTTTTCAAAATGCACTTACAGTTCCTTTACACCTTTTAGACTGAGGTGACAAGTTTCCCCGCTTCTGACCCCACTCTATTCTTTGGCTAGGAGAAAGTAGATGAAAAATTTAGCAGCAATTCAGAGTAAGAGCTGAGAATTGAACTCATGTCTCTTCAGTCACAGACCCTACTGGTTTTCACAGTTTTTTTTTAAACTTAGTGCTTTGGAAATTATTATTTTGTTTTCCTGTGTATTCTATGACCACTGTCTCAGGTCATCGTTTTGTTGATAAAAAATATTTCCATGAGATAGCACAAGTTTGGTGATTATTGCTGTCCAAGGAGGTTGTCTTTTATATTTACATCGAAAATAACCAGGCTTTGGGGTGGCTATGTGGCATAATGAATAGAGAGTCAGTCCTGGAGTCAAAAGGACCTGAGTTCCGATCTGACCACAGACACTTAAGGCACACCCAAACAAAAACCTAGCTGTGTGACCTTGGGCAAGTTACTTAACCTCAATTGCCCTCCAAAAGGCAAAAAAAATGTACTCACACACAAAAAAAGAAAATAACCAGGCTTTGATTTAAAAAAAATACTGGATAAATATCACTGGACTTGGAGTTAGGAAGATTGAAACAGAGTCGGAGAAGCAGCATTTTTTACCTCATAATTGCCCCATAAACACGCTGAACTTGGTTTCAGAAGACATGGATTTTGATACTGACTTATTCTGTAGTTTTGAAGAAGCTGCTCCCTTTCTCTGATCCTCAATTTCCACTTGTATAAAATAAGTAAGTTGGATTATTCCAATGACCCTTCTAGTTTTAACATTCTGTGAGTCTTTGTAGTTGGGTCTCACTCAATTTTCCTTTGATGCAATCTAAAGAGTGATGATATTGGAGTCCTTATCTTGGCATTATGGAACCTGAATTCAAATCCTAGCTCTGATATTTATTACTTCTTTGACCTTGGGCAAGTCACTTAGTTCTTCCTTGTTTCAAGATTATCCCCCTAGCTACTGTTATCTATCAATCAATCAAAGATTTATTAAGTGTCTACAATATGCAGTGTACTGTAGTGATGCTGAGCTGCCTTCAGAATCAGGTAGACCTGTGCTCAAATCATACATCTGAAACATTGACTATTTGACCCTGGGTAGATCACTTAAGTATGTAATGCCTCATGTAACTCTTGATTACTATAGTCTCTTATGTAAGTATTTTTTTTTCTTTTTGGAGGGGGGAAGGCAGGGCAATTAGGGATAAAAGACTTGGCCAAGGTCACATGGCTAATAAGTGTTCAATGTCTGAGGTCGGATTTGAATTCAGGTCCCCCTGACTCCAGGGTCGGTGCTCTCTAGGTGTTTTTTATACTAATGAAATCTTTGGTCTAGTCTGGAATAAAAGTATATTTGGCGAAAATGTAAGACTTTGCTCTAGGTAATGGAAATACAGCAAATACTTCCCTACAGGATTTAGACCTATCCCTTGAGGTTTTATGTATTTGCATTCATTTGCATTGAACTGTAATCAATGAATCAATATAAATTTATTGCACAGTTCACTGTCTAACACTGTGTGGTGTACTATGGAAGATACAGAAGGGTTACAGGATACAGTTCTTTTTCTCAAGTTGGGCAGAGAAGACTAATATATGGAACAATTAGTGCCTGGCAGATAGTAAGAGGTTAATAAATGCTTTTCCACTCCATTTCCATAATAGAGGATTTAATATAGTATGAATTAACTTGTATGTTTTTAATTGCAGGTTCTATAGGAGTTCAAGTGAAAGGTCAGTAAGACCCAGAGTAGCTAATAGGGGGGTAACATTTATAGAGAGCTTTAGGGTTTCCTAAGTATCTTCTATATAGGCTCAAAACCCTGTTAGTTAGGTGTTATCATCTTCATTTATAGATGAGGAACCTGGATTTGAGAGAGGTTAAGAGACCTGGTCAGGGTCATAGTTAAATAGTGCCTAAAGTAAGATTGGAACCCAGTTAATCTAGATTCAAAATCCAACACTCTATCCTTGGTAGCAGATGGCTGCAGCTTCATGAAGGAGAGGGGAATTGAATTGGGCCAGGAAGGGTGGGTGGGATTTGAATAGATGAAGGAGACAGATAGAGGAAATCAGGGTCCTTAAAGCAAATAGCAGGAACCAAGTTGGAGGTGGGAATTGCACCTAAGAGGAAAGTATACTGGTGAGGGCAGGTAGAATGCTGGGAATCTCAGTTATAGGGCTTTGTTTTTGTTTTTTTTTTTTTCCTTTTGGAGGGCAATTGGGGTTAAGTAACTTGCCCAAGGTTACATGGCTAGGTTTTTGTTTGTGTGTGTGTTAAGTGTCTGAGGTCGGTCAGATCCGAACTCAGGTCCTTCTGACTCCAGGGCCGACGCTCTACTTACTGTGCCACCTAGCCGTCCCATAGGGCTTTGTTTTGGTGCTGATACTGGGTTAGTACTTTTTGGAGAGAATAGGGACAGGTCTTCCATTTTCAAAGGATGAGGCTTCATTACTTCTGGGACTTACATATTGATGTTTGGCTCATCTTGCTAATTTCTTAATTTTTGCTCCTTCCTTTAAGAGGAGGAGAGCCTAGTTATCTCTTCCCCATTGGAGAAATTGAAGACACTTGCAAGTCACCCACTGAGTTATTCAAGGAACCAACAATAGAACCGAGTCCTTGTGACTTAAGGAAAGTCCAACTTCTGGTAAATAAGCATCCAAGTCATCATTCATAAAGCATGACTCTTTTCATTCTTGGAAACAAATGCTTCAGTTTCCTCTGGCTCACATGATCAATGAGAACTATGATCTAATCCATTCCTGAATATACTAGGGAATTTGGCAAGGGGCATGAATGGGGGCAGGGGAAGTGTGAATATCCAAAAAATCCTTTAAAGCTTAAAACATAAATTTTTGCTTTATTTTTATTTTTTTTGCCCTTCCACAATTCTCTTCCCATTTCATATTCTTGCCAGCTTATCTTTATAGTATGTGATTCTCAGTCACTTGCATTAAATTTTCCATAATTAAGAAAAACTAAAGGAAAAAAAAATTGTGGAGTAAGGAGTTGGGGGAAGTGAGCAATGGGATGAAAGGCATATGAAAAAGAAGACAGACTTTGCTGGTAGACTTTTAAGAGATATTAAATTAGGGTTGTGAACTGTCACTCCATATGTGACATTGAATTTGCCTGAATTTATAGATTATTTTGTATAGAAAATGAAAAGTAATTAAAATTTGACTTTTATTGTGATAACATTTTGCAAGGGATGAATTTTGCTCTCCTTTTCAATTACTGAAAAATAATTTTAGCTCATACAATGCAATATTGATTCTTTTTTCAAGAATATTAGGAGTGGCATATCTTTTTCTGTGGAGTTCGTTGCAATGTTTATTTTTCAGTCATCAGATCTCAAAGGGCCAATTGATCAACAAATACATATTAAGCACCTCTTATGTGTAAGGCTTTCTATGTTTCTAATAAGCTCAGACCCTCTGCTGCTGGTATATGAACATACATGGAGCAATGGAAAGCAGCATATGGTTCATTTCAATGAGTAGTTATAGACAATAGATATTAAAGGAACTCAGAGGACAGGGAGATCATTGTGGGTTGGGGTGATTAGGGAAGGCCTGATCAAAACTTGCTGAACTTGAATTAGGGTTTGAATACTGTATATGATTAAGATAAGTACAAGAAATCTGGGTATTCTAAGTGGGAAAAAATTGCAAAAGCTAAAGGTATGGTGGCAGTTGGTGATAGTGTGGTGCTTGCCTGCAGTTCCTGCTCTTGGGGAGGATGAGGCTGGTGGATCTCTTGAGCTGGGGAATTCTGAGCTATTGTAGACACTTTGGATTAGGTGTTTGTCCTGAAGCTGGGATTAATAGTGAGCCCTTAGAGGTAAGCAGGCAGACACAAGGTTGCCTAAGAAAGGATGAACCAGACCAGGTCAGAAATGGATGGATCAAAGATCCTATGACAATGAGTATTGGGATCAGGCCTGTGAATAGCCTCTGTACTTCCATTCTGTGTGAGATAGGGAGATCCACTCTTGAAAAGATAGAAAGAAGGAGTGAAGGAAGGAAGGATGAAGGGAGGGAGAGGAGGGAGAGGAGCAGGAGGGGACAGAGAGAGAGACAGGAAATAAGGAAGTGATAAAAGGGTGGGTAAGTACAAATATGTTTTGGAGCCAATGAGTAGACTAATTTGGTGAAACTAGAATTTTAATTTAATTTTCAATAATTCTTATTTAATACTGACTGCACAGTGCTTATCCCTGACCACTCTGCAGTCTTTGACACTGTCATCCTTGTTTTCCTCGGTATTCTCTCTTTACAGTGTTTTCATGATATTACTTCCCCTTGGTTCTCATTGGACCTGGAGCAGCAGAGAGAAGAGCAGAGGAACAGAATGTTCTGTGTGTGCCTACATTAGTAGCTGTTAGCAGCACCAAGGCTTGGCCCAGTGCTGATGAAATTAAAAGCTGTGTTGAATTCAGTTTTTTTTTTTTAAGACTTGGAGAGTCAGGTTGTAATACTAGGGAAAGGGGCATATTAAAGCAGCATCCTAAAGGCTAATAATGATTAGTCCTAAGCTTACTTTTACAAAATAACAACTGACATGTATAGCATTTTAAGACTTACAAAACATTTTATGTACATTATCTCATTTGGGTCTCATAACAATCCTGTGAGGTAAGTGCATCAGGTATTATCTTAGGCACTAAAGAGCTAAAGGCCTCAGTGAAGATGAGTAGTGATTAATTATTGGAGTCATCCTTTTGTGTTCAGTCTATAAAAAATGGTAGATAAAGCTACAGTGGAGAGACCAAGGGGTGGAAGTCCAGGGTGCAGCCATACAACCAACCCCCTGGGCACCAGTAATGGCAGCCTTATGTAGAAGCACATGGCCATTTCATTGGTCTCACTCACATGGTTCAGCCTTTCAAACTGAGAGGTGCCATAATTTGAGAGGGAAATTATGTGGCCAAAGAGGTAGGATTTCTAATGCTGAAACTTTCTGGAGGAGAATCAAGAATCTAACCTAGGGTGCTAAGAGCTAGAAGAGTGGCAAGGAAGGGAGCTAGATCATGGACAAGAAAAAAAAAATCTGGACATTTTCTTTTCTTGTGATTGTGAATTATTTTGATGATACAATGGGAAGGATGGGAAGGAAATTACATCTTTGCTGACCCCAGGTTTAAGGGTTCTAGGACCCAGCCTTTTAAAGAGAGGAGGGAGAGTTCCTGGATAGCGCTCTTCTCTTTGAAAGTAGAAAATTGATCATGTGGTCTCTTGAGTTGGAAAAATAAAAAGGGAGTAAGCTGCTTTTGTCACTCACTGCATTTTGGACATTTCAATATGGACCTCCTGTACACATCTGAGAATAAGGTTTTGCCTTTTTGCCTTCCTGTTCTTCCCCTCCCTTGTAACCATTTTCCCTTGCCTCTTCTCTATGAGAGAGTTTACCCCATTCTGTCTCTCTCCATCTCCTCTCATTATATTCCTCTCTCATCTCTTAATTTCACCTTTTAAGTATCATCCCTTCCTATTAAATTTGACCTGTGTCCTCTATCTATGTATACCTGTAAACATATATACATACATTGACATATGTATTCATATGCCCATATACCCTTCTTCAACTATTTTCATACTGAGAAAAGTTTCATCAGTTACAGTTATTGTTTTTCCATGTAGGAATGTATATAGTTCATCTTTGATAAGTTCATTATGATTTATTTTCCCTGTTTACCTTCTCAAGCATCTCTGGCTTCTTGTATCTGAATGTCAAATTTTCTATTCAACTCTGGTTTTTTCAACAAGAATGCTTGGAAGTCCTCTATTCCACTGAATGACCAAATTTTCCCCTGAAACATGATACTCAGTTTTGCTGGATAGGTGATTCTTGGTTTTAATCCCAGCGCCTTTGCCCTCCAGAATATCATATTCCAAGCCCTTCAATCGCTCAGTGTAGAAGCTGCCAGAACCTGTGCTATTCTGATTGCATTTCCATAGTATTCAAATTGTTTCTTCCTGGATGCTTGTAATATTCTCTCCTTGATCTGGGAATTCTGGAACATGGCTATAATATTCCTAGGAGTTTTGTTTTTGGGATCATTTTCAGGAGGTGACAGGTGGATTCTTTCAACTTCTATTTTGCCCTCTGGTTCTAAAAGATCAGGGCAACTTTCCAGGAGAATTTCTTGAAGGATGATTTCTAGGTTCTTTCTTTGATCATGGTTTTCAGGTAGTCCGATAATTTTTAAATTATCTCTCCTGGATCTGTTTTCCAGGTCAGTGGTGTTTCCCATGAGATATTTCACATTGCCTTATATTCTTTCATTTGTTTGGATCTGTTTAACAGCCCTAGCTTCCCTTTGGTCCATTCTAAATGCGAAGGAAATATTCTCACTATTGAGCCTTTGAGATTCTTTTTCCATCTGGCAAATTCAGCTTTTTAAGGCATTCCTCTCCTCATTGCCTTTTACAGCCTCTTTTGCCATTTGAGTAAGACTATTTTTAGGGCGTTATTTTCCTCAGCAAGGCTACTGACTCTCTTTTCATAATTTTCTTGCACCATTTTCATTTCTCTTTCCAACTTTTCCTCCACTTCTCTTATTTAATTTTCAAAATCCTTCTTAAGGTCTTCTATGTCCTGTAACCAGCTTGTATTTTCATTTGGGGCCTTTGATGCAATAGTTCTGACCTCCTAGTCCTCCTCCTGTTCCATGCTTTGATCCTCTTTGCCCCCCCAAATAGGAGTCTAATGTTGAATTTTTCTGTTTATTTTTTCCTTTGCCTAGGCATGTTGCCATTCAATTACTTGACCTTTGGGCTTCTTGCCACTGTAGGACTCTGCAACCAGCCAGGGGAGTTTCTGTCCCAAATGTTGGGGTTTTCCCAATGGCCAGAGGTATTAGTTGGGTAGCCTATCTGAAGCCTTCATATGCTCTGGCAAGCTGGTCACACACCCCAAGACCTCTGCCCCAGACTGCAATCCAGATCCAAGAAGGATAAAGCAAGAGCAATTACCCCAAACTGATTGTGGGATCCCCCTGCTGTTAGCGTGGCAGGAACTGAAGCTGCCAGATGTGTCCCTGGCTGTGCTGAAGGTTTTCAGTGGCTTCTTGCCCCCAGGGAAAGAGGCCACAAGCTCTCCCAACTAATGAGTCACAAAGTCCATACTGCACTAACCTCTCACTTTGTCCATGGCATCCATGTGTTGTTAATTCTGGAAATGCCACAGCTGCTAGTGTTCTGGAGTCTCTGTAGCAGGCTGTTTGTCAGGCCTCCCTGGGGCTAAAACCTCTGACTCAGGTGGGCCTGGGCTCAGCTCCCAGAGTGCTGTGCTGGCCACTCCCTGCCAGGCTGCTGGGCTGTCCTCAGCAGGAGGTTAGCTTCTCTGTGTCATTTTGTGGGTTCTGGAGCTCCAGAGGTTTTTTAGAGTCCCCTTTTATATAAATTTGGAGGTTGTGGGAACAAGAACTGTACAGAAGAGCTGTTTCTACTCCACCATCTTGACTCCACCCCCTCTCCTGTACACATCTAAACTTAACATATCAAAGACAAAACTCATCACCTTTTTCCCTAAAATTCATCCCACTTCCTAAATTCCCTGTTCTTTTGGAGGGCATGACATTCTTTCTAGATCCTTGGTTATCAATTTCAGTGTTATGATAGACATTAAAAAAGTTGTTACATTTTGAATTCCAACTTGTATCCTGCTTTCCCTCCCAATTCTGCATTAGAGAAGGCCAACAGTATATATATATATATATGTGTGTGTGTGTGTGTGTGTGTGTGTGTGTGTGTGTGTGTGTGTGTGTGTATCTAAACAATACATACTTCCATATACCAGTTCTTTCTCTGGAGATGGATAGCATTTTATTTCATAAGTCCTTTGTTATCTATTTGAATGATCATATTATTTGAAATAGTTTAGTGGTTCTCATTTCCTCTTTGAATAATATTGCTGTTACATAGGTACAATGTTCTCTTGGTTCTGCTCATTTCACTATGCATAATTTCTTGTAAGTCTTCTCATGTTTTCTAAAATGATCCTGGTTATCATTTCTTTTCTCTTTTTGCATTTTTCCCAATCTATTTATTTTTAGCTTTCAACATTCCTTTCCACAAGATGTTGAGTTACAAATTTTCTCCCCATCTTTTCCCTACCCCCACCCCAATTTAGTGAGCCTACTGAATATCCCTTACCCCAAATCTTTTCTCTCTTATATCCTTCCCCATCTCCCCCCAACTTCCTAGTAAGGAAAGATGGATTTCTATACCCCGGTGCCTGTATATTTTATTTCCCAGTTGCATGTGAAAACAATTTAAAATTTTGAATTCTAGATTTTTTCCCTTCTTCCCTCCTCAGCCACCCCCATTGCAAAGGTAAGCACTTCAATATAGGCTGAACATGTGTAGTTACGCAAAACATTTCCATAGTAGTTATATTGTGAAAGAATAACTATTATTCCCTCCATCCTATCCTGCCCCACACTTATTCTATTTTCTCCTTTGATTCTGTCCCTTTTCAAAAGTGTTTGCTTCTAACCACCCTCTCCCCCAATTTGCCCTCCCCTCTATTGTCCCACTCTTATCCTCTTCCCCCATATTTTCCTGTAGGGTAGGATACCAAATTGAGTGTTTATGTTATTTCCTCCTTAAGCCAAATTCAATGAGACTAAGGTTGACCCATTCCTTTTCAATTTCCTGCTCTTCCCCTCCATTGTAATAGTTTTCTCTTGCCTCTTTTATATGAGATAATTTACCCTAAACAATCTCTCCCTTTCTCCTTCTCCCATTATATTCCTCTCTTACTTCTTTTTATTGTTTCAGATATCATCCCTTCATATTCAACTCATCCTGTGTCCTCTATGTATACCTGGACATACATGTGCACACACTCACATGTATATTAATACACATATACACGCACCCTCCTATACAAGCACATATATATGTACGTGGACATAAATATAAATATATAATCCCTTCAACTATCCTCAGACTGAAAAAAGTCTGCAGTTACAATGATCATTTTTTCATGTAGGAATATAAATAGTTCAACTTTAATAAGTTCCTTATGATTTCTTTTTCCTGTTTACTTTCTCATACTTCTCTTGCTTCTTGTATTGAAAAGTCAGATTTTCTGTTCAGCTCTTTTTTTTTCATCAAGAATGCTTGAAAGTTCTCTATTTCATTGAATGACCATATTTTCCCCTGAAACATTATACTTAGTTTTGCAGGGTAGGTGATTCTTGGTTTTAATCCTAGCTCTTTGCCCTCCAGAATATCATATTCCAAACCCTTTGATCCATTAATGTAGAAGCTGCTAGGTCTTGTGTTATCCTGATTGTGTTTCCACAATATTCAATTTGTTTCTTCCTGACTGCTTGCAGTATTTTCTCCTTGACCTAGGAACTCTGGAATTTGGCTATAATATTCCAAGGAGTTTTCTTTTTGGGATCTTTTTCAAGAGGTGATTGGTGAATTCTTTCAATTTCTATTTTGCCCTCTTGTTCTAGAATATCAGGGCAATTTTGCTTGATAATGTCTTGAAATATGTTTTCTAGGCTCTTTTTTTTCAAATGCTTTGTTAACTTCTGGTTTACATCATTCATTTCTGCCAGATTTTGAGTTACAATTTTCCCCCATTTTCCCCCTACCCACCACCTTAGAAGAGCAGTCCCACAGGATATCCCCTCATCCCATCTGCTCTCTCCCATATCTTCTCCCATACCCCCTTTGACTTTTCCACTAGGGCAAGGTGAATCTCTGTGCCCCAATGCCTGTATATCTTATTTTCCAATTATATGTAAAATAGTATTATTAATAATAATTAAGTATTAGTAACTAACAAATAATAGTATTTATATATGTTTAAAACATTTGATTTTAAAATTTCAAATTCCAGATTCATTCCTTTTTTCCCTGTCACCGACTCTTCCTGGGAAGATAAGCAATTCAGTATATGTTGTACATGTATAGCTATGCAAAACATTACCATAGTAGATATATTGTAAAAGAGTGACTATATTTCCCTCCGTCCTATCCCACTTTCCACTTGGTCTATTCCCTACTTTGACCTGTCCCTTTTCAAAAATGGGTGCTTCCAACTTCCCCCCTTCCCTCCTGCCCTCCCTTCCATCATCCTTCCCTCTCATCCCCTTCCCCCCTACTCTCCTGTATGATGAGAAATCCTATTTAGTATGTATGTCATTCTCTCCCTGAGCCAAATTCAATGAGAATAAGATTTTGCCTTTTGGCCTTCCTGTACTTCCTCTCTGGTGCAACCCTTTTCTCTTGCCTCTTCTATATGAGATAGTTTACCCCATTCTGTCTCTCCCCATCTCCTCTCCTTATATTTCTCTCTCACCCCTTAATTTCACCTTTTAAATATCATCCCTTCCTATTAAATTCATCCTGTACCCTCTATCTATGTATACCTGTAAACATATATACACACATTGGCATATGTATTCATATGCCCATATACACTTCTTCAACTATTTTCATACTCAGAAAGGTTTCATCAGTTACAGTTATTGTTTTTCCATGTAGGAATGTAAATAGTTCAACTTTGATAAGTTCCTTATGATTTCTTTTCCCTGTTTACCTTCTCATGGTTCTCTTGCTTCTTATATCTGAATGTCAAATTTTCTATTCAACTCTGTTTTTTTCCTCAAGAATGCTTGATAGTCCTCTATTCCACTGGTTGCTAGTCTGGCTGCCCTGGGGCTAAAACCTCAGATTCACAGGGGCCTGGGCTGAGCTCCCAGAGTGCTGCTCTGGCTGCTTGCTCATGGCCCAGTGGGCTGTCCTCAGTGGGAGGTTAGTTTGAGAGGATGGTAAGATTTGTATGCCTTGATTAATAAAGTTTGATAGTATACATTGACAAGTAAAAAAAAAGTCTGATTAGTTTTTCTATCACACTAGTTAGCATAAGTACTGACAAGTCAGCTATACCAGAGCATTCTTTGTATGTTATAGCTTCTTATATTGATTGCAGAAACACACATACCTTGAAATACAGCTGTATGAGCTTTGACTTAAAGATGCTGACCATAGGCAAGATGAGTTAACGTTCTTTTTCCATTTTTTTATCTTGCACCCTTTTTTATTACTCTGATTCTTCCTGTTGGGTAGATAATCATCTTTTTTTGTAATTGTGTGCTATAATCTACCCTGTAGGGCAGCTAGGTAAAACAATGAATACAGTGCTGGGCCTTGAGTCAGGAAGATTCATCTTCGTGAGTTCAAATTTGACCTCATGTACTTACTAGTTGTGTGACACTGGGAAAGTCACTTGACTCTTGTTGCCTCAGTTTACTCATTTGTAAAATAAACTAGAGAAGAAAATGGCAAATCACTACCATATCTTTGCCAAGAAAATCTCAATTAGGGTCACAAAGAGTTGGACATGATTGAAATAACTAAACAACAAAAATCTACTCTATAGGAATAGGACTGAACATAAAGGCAAGGCCTTAATTGATCTGCTCTTGGGGATTTGTTCAAGTGACAGACTCAGGTCAGACTCCCAATCTTTTACCTTTCCACCAGGTAACACTAACATCCCTCTGGGAGAGAGTTCTTAAGATTCTGCAATAGGCCAGCATTGTAAAGTGGGCTGGCAATTGGCATTAGATCAAGGTAGAGCTTGTTGATTGTGTTTCTGTAGTCACGACTGTCTAAACTGGGGAGACACAAATGCCACACTTCCTTCTGAAGAATGTACCTATTATATGTTTCCTTCATTATTTTTTCCCTTCTGGAGTGAATTTTTTTAGAAAAATTAATTCCTCCAAAAAATCTATTAGACTACTTGCCAAAAACAAACAAACAAGATTTAGGGCAGCAGAATCAGCCTTTGATTTCAAGCAAATGGTAATTAGTGCTTCAGTTCAGGAGAGAAGATGAGATGCTGGGGAAATACTTTTGGGTAAGTGTAGGAGTTCTTTCCACACTAGTGTAGGCAGGTATCACACTCCTCGTATTACAGAGAAAACCAAGGCACTGACAGTCATGGAGAGTTAATGATGGCACTCTGACTGGAAATTAGGTCTTCTAATTCCTAGTTAGCCAGCCATTCTTTTCATTATACAACACTACTTCTTGAATGTAATTTCTATAGAACATTTTGAAGCTTCTGAACAATTCATTCCAGAGTTACAAAGTACATTATGCACCTTCTTTAAATGTTTCTATACTTTATCCATTACATAGCAGAATTGTAACTAGGGAGGGGTAATCAGAACTTTCTTGCAAGACGTTGAAATTTAGAGGGTACTGATGGTGATTGGGATACTTTTCTAAGGTAAAAAACAAGTGATTTTAACTCCTAGCTAGCAAGAATAATTGGTATAAATAAAAAGCTTACCAGATTGTGTTCTCCCTAATGTCAGGTGATATTCTCTCTCAAATTCCCTCCTTTCCCCAAATGAACTTCCTTGAGCACCAAAATGACTAATTATAGCTCAGTAACAGAACAGATGTGCTTTAATAAGGGTTAAATGGAAGGCCCAAATTAGAAAACTGAGGTCATTTTGCTATTTAAAAAAATAGCTTGAGGAACATTATTCTCTTGCTTGTTATGGGCATATTTCCATATTTCTTCTCCATTTAACAACCACACATCTAATGTCTGCTGAAATTTCATCTGAGGAGCTAAGCTCCATGGCATCTTTCAAATGAACTCTGAATTAGGGAAAATGGAGAACAAGTCAAATTAATAATACTGCTAGCTTGAGAAAGTTGTGAATATCTCCTGTCAAACACAGTAAGGGACGATTAAAGGATGAATAGCATCATATTTAGGTTCATAAAATCTCAATGAGAACAATGGGAATTGGCATCCCATTAGCCACTGTCAGGGAAACAGGGCACCCAAAGGAAACAGTGCTACTGTGGTGGATCAGGTTCTCAAATTATAAAAATTAAATTAAAGTTTCTATGTGCAGATAAGGCTGTTAGATTGGCTTTTAAAAGTACAATTAGAGACTTTCCCAAGAGATAGGAAGTCTACTCTTTTGTAATGCAACTCCTTTATGAATTATATGGCTTGCAAATATAGTCCTTTCAACAGATATGTACCCCTGAAGAGGAGAGTGGGAGTTCTCTGGCTGATGAATTATCTTTATATGTAATTCCATTGTATTCCTCTTTCCTTTGAGGTAGTCTCTGTTTAAGGAACTCTCAAAATGCTAATGAATACTTAAAGACAGGGTGGCACAGCTGCTTTTTAAATATTTCTTTCTAATTTTATATGAGAAAAATGTCCTGCCAGTAGATAAGCTCTTTGATATTATGATAGTAGGTCATAATATACCCATACTGTATAAATACCAATACTGATGGAAAGATAAATGGGATGAGAGATTGGAGACCAAATGGATTTTCATTGACATCAAAGGAGGGGCCATGTAAGTAGCTGAAATCCTTAACAGAGGGGACAATGAGGACTCTAGACATTATAAAAGGAGATAGTATTCCCGACAGAACAAAAGTCTCATCAGAATAGCAACACATACTGTGGGAAGATGCCTGGGCATATCCAAAAATTTCACTAGGTATCTGTCTTGGAAAGTCAGAGGTAAAGCTGGTCTTAGGAACTATCTCCAGAGTTAACTCACATAAATAAAACAAAGATGGTTCATTGCTGATGAAGCCAAATGGCATGGATTTTTCTCTTCACTAGCATCAGTTAGCTTTGAATAATTTCATGACCTCTTTCACTGTCCTTTCTTTCTTACCATGTGTCTATGTGTTCTTACTCCATTGAATTCAGTAAGCATTGATTTTTTAATTTTTTTTACTTTTTTATTTAAACAAATGCTTTATTAACTCTTGTTTTACATCATTCATTTCCAACAGATTTTGAGTCGCAATTTTTTCCCCTGTTTTTCCCCTACCCACCCTCCCAGAATAGCAGTCCCACAAGATATCGCTTCCTCCATCCTGCTCTCTCCCATATCTTCTCCCTTACCCCCTTTGACTTTTCCACTGGAGCAAGGTGAATCTCTATGCCCTGATGCCTGTACATCTTATCTCCCAATTACATGCAAAAGAGTATTAATAATAGGGTTTATATATATTTGAAACATTTAATTTTAAGACCTTGAATTTCAGATCCATTCCCTTCCTCCCTTGTTACCCATTCCCTCTGGGAAGATAAGTAATTCAGTATGTGTTGTACATGTATAGCTATGCAAAATATTACCATAGTAGATATATTGTACAAGGCTGCTTATAATTCCCTCCCACCCATCCCACCCCCCACCTGGTCCATTCCTTACTTGATCCTGTCCCTCTTCTATAGTGGGTACTTCCAACCTCCCCTCCCCCCAAGAATGCCCTCCCATCCATCATCCCTCCTCTCATCCCCCTTCCCCCTATTCTGCTGCAGGTTGAGATATCCCATTTAGTATGTATGTCATTCTCTCCCTGAACCAAATTCAATGAGAATGTGGTTTTGCCTTTTTGCCTTCCTATTCTTCACCTCCTCTGCAGCCACTTCCCCTTGCTTCTTCTACATGAGATAGTTTACTCTACCCTGTCTCTCCCCATCTCCTCTTGCTACTTTCCTCTCTCACCTCGTGATTTCACCCCTTAGGTGTCATTCCTTCCCAACAAATTCAACCTATGCCCCCTATCCATGTATAAATGTAAACATATATACACACATTC
This sequence comes from Gymnobelideus leadbeateri, assembly GCA_011680675.1. Classification (NCBI taxonomy): domain Eukaryota; kingdom Metazoa; phylum Chordata; class Mammalia; order Diprotodontia; family Petauridae; genus Gymnobelideus; species Gymnobelideus leadbeateri. The sequence continues at coordinate 488,938 of WOXC01006490.1, forward strand.
ACATATGTATTCATGTGACCATATACCCTTCTTCCATTATTTTCATACTGAGAAAAGTTTCATCAGCCACAGTTATTGTTTTTCCATGTAGGAATGTAAATAGGTTAACTTTGATAAGTTCCTTTTGATTTCTTTTCCCTGATTACCTTCTCAGGTATCTCTTGCTTCTTGTGTCTGGATGTCAAATTTTCTATTCAACTCTGGTTTTTTCCTCAAGAATGCTTGAAAGTCCTCTATTCCACTGAATGACCATATTTTCCCCTGAAACAAAATACTCAGTTTTGCTGGGTAGGTGACCCTTGGGTTCATTCCCAGCTCTTTTGCCCTCTGGAATATCATATTCCATGCCCTTCTATCCCTCAATGTAGAAGCTGCCAGGTCCTGGGCTATTCTGATTGTGTTTCCACAATATTGAAATTGTTTCTTCCTGGCTGCTTGGAGTATTTTCTCCTTGATCTGGGGATTCTGGAACCTGGCTATAATATTCCTCAGAGTTTTCTTTTTGGGATCTTTTTCAGGAGGTGATTGGTGGATTCTTTCAACCTCTATTTTGCCCTCTGGATCTAAAACATCAGGGCAGTTTTCCTTGAGAATTTCTTGAAGGGTGATTTCTAGGTTCTTTCCTTGATCATGGCTTTCAGGTAGTCCAATAATTTTTAAATTGTCTCTCCTGGATCTATTTTCCAGGTCAGTGGTTTTTCCCATGAGATATTTCACATTGCCTTCTATTCTTTCATTTGTTTGTATCTGTTTAACAGCATCTTGATTTCTCATAAAGTCATTAGCTTCCATTTGCTCCAGTCTAACTCCGAAGGAATGAATCTCCTCAGTGGACTTTTGAGATTCTTTTTCCATCTGGCAAATTCGACTTTTTAAGGCATTCTTCTCCTCATTGCCCTTTTGGGCCTCCTTTGCCATTTGAGTTAGTCTATTTTTTTTTTGTCTACATTGAGAGTTTATTTCCCCAATCTGAAAAGGAGAAGTAGTCAGGTGATTCCAAACCTGTTACCGAGGGCCTCCAGAGTTTGTGACACCAAACCAAAAGACTGGTGGCATCAAAGTGGGGGAGGGAGTGAAAGGAAGGGAGGCACAGGAGACACAGCTCCCAATCTGTGTGCGCTTGGTCCCATGTCTGTCTTGGCTAGGCCTTATAGGGTGAGGGTGGGCCCTGCTTGGGGATGGTGGCCCTGGATCCCATGGGAGTAAGAGGGGCCAGCTGAGCAGGGCCCCAGGTTGGCACAAATCAAGGCAATACATAACTGACAGGCCAGGCACAAGATTCCAAGGCAGGGGCTGAGAGCTCAAGCCAGGGACAAGTAAGGCTCAACCATTGGCTTTGTCCTTTGGGGGTCTTTGTTCAAATAGGCCTAGAGACTCCCTAGGCAGTAAAGTTGCCCTGACCACAGGGAAGTGACTGGGATGAGGAAGCCAGAGCTTCTCCAGGTCTCCAGGGAGTGGAAAACCCCAGCTTTCTGGAGTGTGGGGGTGGGGCACGGAAAGAAGGAACAGGTTAGAGATTTGGCAGTTTGGCTCTCACCAGTTGGGAGCAATTCCTGGAACCCTGGTCTGGGAGAGAGAGTAGGGCTAAGACCCACCCCGGACAAGCTAGGGAGAAGGGACAGCAGCACAGACAGACAATGCAAGTTGCTGTAATTATCGAGGGTGTTGGGAAGGTGGGGCTAGGGAAACACATGCTCATGCAGACACAGGGGAGCCAGAGGTTAGTGATTGGGGGAATGCTTCTCCCCACATAGCACACGTTCCACATGTTAAGGCATCATGGTTACACGGTTACAAACAGCAATGAATGAACTGACGGGCCCTAGATGGCCACACAGAGGGGGCAGGAGAATGGCCAAAGGTCTCTTCACTACCCGGATTATATGGTGCACCCCCCCACCCCCACCTCCAAGGAGAAACAAGACATGATTGGTGGGGTTGCAGCAGCTGAGGGAAAAGAATTTAAATTCCTGTTGAAGCCCAGAACAGAGCCTCTTCCCTTTGGCCCAAGGGATGAACTGGGACTTGAAGGAAGTTTTAGGCCTTGGCTGAAGCCCCCACCTCCAAGCAAGATACTGGGCTGAAGCAGCAACAGGAAAAACAACGATTACCACCTGGGAGGTGGATAGGGGGCCCAAGAAGACAAAAATGGGATCCCCCATCCAGAGGAGAAAGACCAGGGGTGTGAGAACAGTCAGGTGGGGGTGGGGACTCCCCTGTCAGCACTTTGGTATGGGATTAGGGATTGAGAAGGAAAGTAGGATGGGGATAGGGGGTTCAGGGTCAAGGTAGGGTTCTCCTGTGGCCACTGTCTGGGGATGCCTCCCTCCCTCCCTCAGGCCAGAGGTTCAGTCCTTCCACTCCTTTTTTGTTTTTGTTTTTGTTTTTTTTTTTAAAGCAATTGGGGTTAAGTAACTTGCTCAAGGTTACAGGGCTAGTCATTATTTATGCGTGGGTGCTCATTTTCTGTGGCCGGATCTGATCTCAGGTCATCCCAACTCCGAGGCCGGCGCTCTTACTCACTGCGCCACCTAGCCGCCCCTCCACTCCTTTTTAATGGTGAGGTTCTACTCCCAGGAGAGATGATCCGTCTTGTCATCATCTGTGAAACGAGACTTGATGTTGTAGCTGCCTCGTGCCAGCATGCCCTTGGGAGCCTCCTCCACAGGGGTCAGGAACTCATATTCTTCTGCTTGAGGCCCATAACTTCCCAGCATGTAGTCAGTTTTGTCAGTCTTGACGCCTTTTCTGTAAGTGTGCTGGATGTACTTCATGCCTGATACAATCTCCCTATTCACCTGGAAGGAGATTTTTATCCGGTACTCCACAACCTCCTTCAGCACGAATGACTGTTTCTTGAAGCTCTCTAGGTCACCAGTCAGATCTAACTCCAACGGACCAGGTGCAGTGCTGCACACCAGTGTCAAGCATGTCACAATGACATTAGGAGTATTAGGATCAGCAGAAACAGTCACACTGCCCAACAGGGCCTCTTTATACTTCCGTAGGCTCTCATCATCCTTGTCCAGCTCCTGGATCTCTTGGATGCTCTTCTGTGCTGGGGGCTTATAGTTGACAGAGTGTTCATCCTCCTCGTTCTCAGCTGCAATCTGAGCCAGCTGCTCTGCTGTAGGTTCTTGTTCTGCCATGCTCACCACCTGACTGGGCTTTGAAAACCGATGGATTCGATGCATTCGATGCGCCTCTCGCGCTTCCTCCCTCACTCTAGTCTATTTTTTGAGGTGTTGTTTTCCTCAGTCAGGCTGTTGACCCTCATTTCATACTTTTCCCACATTCTTCTCATTTCTCTTCCCAATTTTTCCTCCACTTCTCTTATTTGATTTTTAAAGTCCTTCTTAAGGTACTCTATGGCCCCTAACCCACTCACATTTTCCTTTGGGGCTTTTGGAGCAGGATTTCTGATCTCATAGTCCTCTGACTGTTCCATGCTTCGATCCTCTTTGCCCCCAGAATAGGAGTCTAATGTTTCATTTTTCTGTTTATTTTGTTTCCTTTGCCTTGGCATGATGCCACTTAATTACTTGACTTTTGGGCTTGTTGCCACAGTATGGCTTTGCCGCCAGATAGGGGAATTTTCATCCCAAACGTGTGTGGGGGCAACTTCTGTTTCTGGCAAGCTGGAAACCTGCCCCATGACCTCCCCCCCAGACCACAATCCAGATCCAGGGAGGTTAAAGCAAGAGCAATTACCCCCGAGACTGATCACTGGATCTCCCTACAGTTTGCAGGCCAGGAGCTGGAGCTGCCACTGAAAACTGCAAAATGGTGTGTTTCCTCAGCGGCTTCCAGCCTACAGGGGAGGAAGCCAATGCATTCCCCAAATACTGGTCCCAAAGTCCATAGGGCACTAACCTCTCACTTTGTCCTAGGCATGTCTGTGTTGACCATTCTGGAATCTCCACAGTTGCTGATGTTCTGGGGTCCCCCCAACCAGCTGTTGGCCCGGCCGCCCTGGGGCTAAAACTGTGGGACCTGGGCTCAGCTTTCAGAGCACTACACTGCCCCTTCCTGCAGGGCTGCTGGGCTGTCCTCAGCGGGAGGTTAGCTTCTCTGTGTTGTTCTTTGGGTGCTGGGGCTCCAGAAGTTGTTCAGAATCCCCTTTTACATAGTTTGGAGGTAATCTGGGGGGAGAGAGCCTTGGAGGTACTGTTTCTACTCTGCCATCTTGGCTCTGCCCAAACAGTAAGCATTGATTTTGCACCTACTATATGCAAGGCAAGGTTACTAGGGAGCCTAGTTGTAAATTTTCATAAGTTTATCTTAATCAGTATGAAAACATTTGTCCTATTGAAGACAAGTTAGCAAGGGCACTTTTATATAGGAAGGAGGGGAAGGATTATATATGTGAGACTTATATAATCACATAATTAACACAGGTGATTAATATTTACAGATAGTTTTCTGACGACTGAATTTTGAAGTTCCTGCCAATGTTCTTGTCTTTGTTTTCCTCTGTTTCTGTCTCTGTGTTTCTATCCGTGTGTGTGTGTGTGTGTGTGTGTGTGTGTGTGTGTGTGGTGTGTGTGTGTGTGTGTGTGTGTGTGTGTGTGTGTAGGCATTTGAGGGTCATGAGGACTAAGCTCTTTGAAGTGTTAACCTGTCCTTCATAACAGGTGATATTCCTAGCAAAAATGGGAGTGATGAAAAATGATTGAGGGAATGGAAAAAATCTATCCTCTTACCTTGTACATTAAAAAGAATGAAACATGAATCTGAGGTCCTTGTTTTGGCACCATCTCTGTGGGACCCAAGGGGCCCAGCAATTTCATATAAGAGTAAAAAATATTTATGAAACACTAGGAAGTGATGAGAATTATATGATATCATGCAGTTCTGGCGTCCTTTTTTATGCTTTTGCAGTTCTTCATCTTTCTGGTGTGTGTTATGGATCCTATTGGCAGGCTAGTGAAATTTATGGACTAGTGAAATTTATGGACTCTATCTCAGAATACTGTTTTGAAATGTACAAAATAAAATATGTTGTATTATAAAGGAAACCAATCATATTGAAATGCAGTTGTCAAAATATTACAAAGAAAAAATCACACCCCAGATTAAGAAAGCCTTGCCTTAGAGATCTGAGCTTTGTACACATAGCTTGGAATGGTGATAATCAGTGACTTCCTTGGGATCCAAAGTTTCAGTGCTCTGTGTGAATAGCAGCTAACTTTGGCATTGCGACTGCTGGACTGGGATGGCCACAAGCATTTTGTAGTATAAGATTCTGTTAGCTGTTAGGCATTAGAGCAGAACTCATGACGAATGAATGAGTGAGGAAACAGGATGACCAGATCACACAGCACAAAGTTACAAGTAAAACAAATTTGGTCTGGGAGGGGGGCATACATAGAGAGCAATGTGGCAAGGGAAGAGATCATGTAATCCTAGCCTTTGATTCTGAGTGACAAAACCCAAAAGTCTCTCTGGGGCAGTAGGTAAATGATTTCATCACAAAAGGCAGAGCCAAGTCTTATTTTCTAATTAGGTGATTTTCTTTAGCCAGGTCTAGCAACAGAAAGAACATTAGATCAGGGTAAGTTTAAGAAAGAGAAACTAGGAACCCAAGCATCTAGCATGGAGGAAGTGTGGTAGATGGCATATCCCACTGAATGGAGACAGGACTGGCCTGTGTGATTGTGGACAAGTCATTTAGGCTTCCTAGCTTTTAGTTTTCATATGGGTAAAATGGGCTTGAACTGGATGTCCTCTGAGATTCCTTTGAGCTTTAGAGCTGTGATTCTATGCACCCCATAGAAGATTCAGAGAGGTGAGCAACTGTAGTTGGGGCAGAAGATCTGAAGTCGAGGAGATACTTTTGAAAGTTAGTCAATGAAGGGAGTCAAAGAACAAGGGCCCAAGTTTATGGTAAGGAACGCTAGGGTGAGCAAGGTGACTGCAAACTTGTATACTACACAGAGACTGAAAACTCAGGAAAAACAACACAACAACTATCAGAATTAACTGTGACAGTAACGAGAGGTTAGAGACTTTTCTATTGTGAACCCTGGTTTCCACACTCTGAGCAAAGGATTTTGGAGAAAAACAAAACAAAACAACAACAAAAACATTCTAAAACAAAACAAAAAACTTACAGAAGGCTGAGACAGCAAACAACAATAGCAAACCAAAAAAATTAAACTAGAGAATTTAGGAACTGCCTTAGGCAGCAAATTTGATCTCTTTGCCAAGTGGAGCTATATGACAGCCAAGGCTAGCACCAGTTTGGGATAGAAACTCTGTAAAATGTAACAGAAGAGGATGGTTAAATATTGCAGGAGCTCTGAACCACAGGGTGTGAGTTGGGGAGAGATATAAATGGTCATCAAGCCCACATTGCAACCCATCTGTTCCCTCTCATTTGGTGATCCTTTTGTGTCCCATGTTCATGCCCTCCCATAAATTCTCTGTAGAGGTCTATTCAATATCCTGGAATCTAGGGATCTCTTGGAATCTTGACATTATGTGGGTGTGAATACAGCATTCTGGCTGTCCATCTGTTCACACTCTTACAATCTCCCTTTTTTTCTGATTTCTTATATATCATCTCCCTCGCCCCCCACCCTGAAATGTGACATTTGAAGTATGCTGCAGGCTGTTAAAACCCAATACAATTTTCTCTCTTGCTCTTTGGGTTACACACAATGGGTTCCTTAGAGATTATGATATTATATTATTCACAGCTGTATTTTATCTACCACAGAAGACTTGCTATTAGATACTTTTTTAAAAAAAGCAAGGAGCTTGGGGTCATCATCAAACAATATCTCAAGTGCAATTTAGTTCACTCTTTTCCTCCTGTTCAATTCTGGGTCTAGTACTTTGTCCTTTTACAGTGTTGCTTAAAGTTATACAAGCAGAGACACCAATACATAAACACATCTATACATGAACATATACACACATACATATATGTATATGTATATATATATACACACACATATATATACTTCAACATATATGTATATGCATGTATGTATGCGTAAATCCAAGCATGAGTAGCTTTCCATGATTATACAATATAGTGAATTCTCTATTTATTTAGTAACAAATCAGAGCAAAACATTCATAGAAAATCAAAATACAGCTTTCACCATGTCACAACTTAACAATTTAATTGTAAAATGACCAAGTAGTTTTCACCAAAGTGATGACATAGTTTTAAACAAAGTACATTCATTTAGTAACTCAATCATTTAGTACCTCCTTAATTCAATTACAGAGTACAAAGGTCAAAGTCCTCTACTCAAGGGGTACAATCAAGTTACAATATCATCAGTCACTACTCAGTAACCTCTTGTTTTTTTACACATGCTTTATTAACTTCTGTTTTACATCATTCATTTCCAACAGATTTTGAGTTACATTTTTCCCCCGTTTTTCCACTACCTGCCCTCCCAGAATAGCAGTTGCACAAGATATCACTTCCTCCAATCTACTCTCTCCCATATCTTCTCCCATACCCCCTTCGACTTTTCCATTAGAGGAAGGTGAATCTCTGTGCCCCAATGCCTGCACATCTTATCTCCCAATTACAAGAAAAAGAGTATTAATAATAGTATTTATATATATTTGAAACTTTTAATCTTAAGACCTCGAATTTCAGATCCATTTCCTTCCCCCCTTGTCAACAATCCCTCTGGGAAAATAAGTAATTCAGTATATGTTGTACATGTCTAGCTATGCAAAACATTACCATGGTAGATATATTGTACAAGGCTGCTTATAATTCCCTCCCACTCATCCCACCCCCCACCTGGTCCATTCCCTACTTGATCCTGTCCCTCTTCTATATTGGGTACTTCCAACCTCCCCTCACCCCAAGGATGCCCTCCCATCCATCATCCCTCCTCTCATCCCCCTTCCCCCTATTCTGCTGCAGGTTGAGATATCCCATTTAGTATGTATGTCATTCTCTCCCTGAACCAAATTCAATGAGAATGTGGTTTTGCCTTTTTTGCCTTCCTATTCTCCCCCTCCCTTGCAACCACTTCCCCTTGCTTCTTCTACATGAGATAGTTTGCCCTACCCTGTCTTTCCCCATCTCCTCTTGCCACTTTCCTCTCTCACCTCATAATTTCACCCCTTGAGTATTCTCGCTTCCCAACAAATTCAACCTATGCCCTCTATCCATATATAACTGTAACCATATACACACTCATTCACATATGTATTCATATGACCATACACCCTTCTTCCATTATTTTCATAGTGAGAAAGATTTCATCAGTCACAGTTATTGTTATTCCATATAGGAATGTAAATAGTTCAATTTTGATAAGTTCCTTTTGATTTCTTTTCCCTGATTACCTTCTCAGGCATCTCTTGCTTCTTGTATCTGGATGTCAAATTTTCTATTCAATTCTGGTTTTTTCCTCAAGAATGCTTGAAAGTCCTCTATTCCACTGAATGACCATATTTTGCCCTGAAACAAGATACTCAGTTTTGCTGGGTAGGTGACCCTTGGGTTCATTCCCAGCTCCTTTGCCCTCTGGAGTATCATATTCCATGCCCTTAGATCCCTCAGTGTAGAAGCTGCCAGGTCCTGGGCTATTCTGATTGTGTTTCCACAATATTGAAGTTGCTTCTTCCTGGCTGCTTGTAGTATTTTCTCCTTCATCTGGGGATTCTGGAACCTGGCTATAATATTCCTCAGAGTTTTCTTTTTGGGATCTTTTTCAGGAGGTGATGGGTGGATTCTTTCAACCTCTATTTTGCCCTCTGGATCTAAAACATCAGGGCAATTTTCCTTGAGAATTTCTTGAAGGGTGATTTCTAGGTTCTTTCTTTGATCATGGCTTTCAGGTAGTCCAATAATTTTTAAATTGTCTCTCCTGGATCTATTTTCCTGGTCAGTGGTTTTTCCCATGAGATATTTCACATTGCCTTCTATTCTTTCATTTGTTTGTATCTGTTTAACAGCATCTTGATTTCTCATAAAGTCATTAGCTTCCATTTGCTCCAGTCTAACTCTGAAGGAATGAATCTCCTCAGTGAACTTTTGAGATTCTTTTTCCATCTGGCAAATTCGACTTTTTATGGCATTCTTCTCCTCATTGCCCTTTTGGGCCTCCTTTGACATTTGAATTAGTCTATTTTTTAAGGTGTTGTTTTCCTCATTCAAGCTGTTGACCCTCATTTCATACTTTTCCCTCATTCTTCTCATTCCTCTTCCCAATTTTTCCTCCACTTCTCTTATTTGATTTTTAAAGTCCTTCTTAAGGTCCTCTATGGCCTGCAACCCGCTCATGTTTTCCCCTGGGGCTTTTGGAGCAGGACTTCTGACCTCACAGTCCTCTTCCCACTCTAAGCTTTGATCTTCTTTGCCCCCAAAGTAGGAGTCTAAGGTTCCATTTTTCTGTTTAATTTGTTTCCTTTGCCTTGGCATGTTGCCACTTAATTACTTGACTTTTGGGCTTGTTGCCACAGTATGGCTTTGCTGCCAGATAGGGGAATTTTTGTCCCGAACGTGTGGGGGGGCAACTTCCGTTTCTGGCAAGCTGGAAACCCACCCACAACCTCCACCCCAGATCACAATCCAGATCCAGGGAGGTTAAAGCAAGAGCGATTACCTCTGAGACTGATCGCTGGATCTCCCTACAGTTCGCAGGCCAGGAGTTGGAGCTGCCTCTGAAAATACAAAATGGTGTGTCTCCTCAGTGGCTTCTAGCCCCCAAGGGAGGAAGCTGACACATTCCCCAAATACTGGTCCCAAAATCCATAGGGCACTAACCTCTAACTTTTTCCTAGGCATGTCTATGTTGATAATTCTGGAATCGCCACAGCTGCTGGTGATCTGGGGGTCCCTCCAGTTGGCTGCTGGCCCTGCCGCCCTGGGGCTAAAACCGCGACTCAGGCAGACCTGTGCTTGGATCCCCACGCTCTGTCCACTGCTCTGCTGGCTCCCAGACCACTGCGCTGGTCCTTCCTGCAGGACTCCTGGGCTGTCCTCAGTGGGAGGTTAGCTTCTCTGTGTAGTTCTGTGGGTGCTGGGGCTCCAGAACTTGTTCAGAGTCCCCTTTTACATAGTTTGGAGGTAATCTGGGGGCTGAGTGGCTTTGACGCGCTGTTTCTACTCTGCCATCTTTGCTCCGCCCCCCTCTGTAACCTCTTAAAGGGCAGTGGAAAGTACAAAGGCCATCCACCCCTAAGTCACAATTAAGTCATAATTTCATCAGTCACTACTCAGTACCCTCTTAAGGTCACAAGTAAGTTGCAATCTCATCTGTCAGCATTATATACCCAAGGAGAGACCTTTTCATCTTGACTTGAGGCAGGCTCTCAGCTTCCATGGTTCCTCTTTCATGGTCCCAGCTCTTCCCCAAATCTAACCAACTGCCATTTGAGTTCATAGGCAGACAGGTCCCAGTTCCTTGTGCAGCTCTCCATGCAGTTCCTGCTCCACAGTGAAGCTCACAGTTTCCAGTCCACCTCAAGTCCTTCACAGTTTCTGTTCCTGGGAAGAGAAAACTTAATAGAGCCACAAAGATATCTACACACATCAAGCTTAGCAGAATTATAGTAATATTCACACATATGGTGAGCACTATTATCTCAATTCACTTTCTCCCTGTGAAATCCACATAGACCCCAAACAGACAGACAAAGTACCCACACCACACTCATTCTTGCTCTGGCAGCTATGGCTGGCCCTTGGAACTTTTTTTTTAGTTCTGCTGGGTTCTCTGAAGTTCTCAGCAGAAGTTCCCAGAAGAAAATTCTCAGCAGAACTCCTCAGAAGAAAAGTCTTAGCTGAAGTTCCCAGAAGAAAAGTCTCAGCAGAAGTTCCCAGAAGAAAAGTCTCAGCAGAAGTTTCCAGAAGAAAATTCTCAGCAGAACTCCTCAGAAGAAAAGTCTTAGCTGAAGTTCCCAGAAGAAAAGTCTCAGCAGAAGTTCCCAGAAGAAAAGTCTCAGCAGAAGTTTCCAGAAGAAAAGACTCAGCAGAAGCTTCATTCTCAAAATCAAAATAACTGTCTCCTGTTCTCAAAATCAAAATCACTTTATCCTGAAAGTTCCAGTCTAGTAGAAGCAGCCCAGCCTTCAGATGCTTGCTGAGAGAAATCCTGGCTCCCCCAGCTTGTGTTTTTCTTTATATAATGAATTAGCTCCTCTGTGTTCCACCTTTTCCTGTTACATCAGCAACAGGTGTTCATACCTTCTGTTTCTTCACAGAAGCTTGATATAATTAACTTGAAACTAAGTGATAAGTACCTGTTTGATTGTAATATACAAGGGGAACTTCAAATTATTACTATTATATTATGTATATGCTGATGTCTATCCAATTTTATTTCATATCCTGGACAATAGGCCTTCCCAATCCATTTAGTTTTTCCTATGTGGATAGAAAGGGTGAACTCTTCTGAATAACTATGAATCTGATTTGAGGCTCTTCAAAGGCTTAGTTGAAGAGAAATCCTTATGATTTCTATATCTGCTACTGTTACATAGTGTTTGTGAGATGACAACAGGAAATGTATTGTTCTAGGGACTGATGCATTGAGCTTAAGGTCATATCCAAGCAAGAGCATGTAGGGGACCCAAATATTGCATTAAAAAAAACAAGAGTCATCTATCCCTTTGACAAAGTAGTGAAGTCTATGGACCCATCACAGAAGAATTTTTTTCTAATGCATATAATACCAAGGAAACCAATTACATGGGTTATCAGGTTTTTTTTTTATTATCCTAAGTTATGGACTCTTGAACTAAAGAATAGCAATATCTTACTATTAAAGCATTCTCTGTTAGCTGGAGGGAAGCTTAGGCTTCATCTCTGGCAACCCTTTTAGAAATAAGAATTCCCTCTACAGCATCATAGATGAGTGGTTGATCCTGTCTCACTGTGTTCTAAAGTAGATCATTTCTATTATCACTCAGCTCTGGAAAGTTCTCTTATTACATAAAAATTTGCCTCCCTATATCTTTCTTACATCTGTGCTAATGGATATAACTTTTTGAAATTACAAATATCATGCTTCCATTCTTTTCCATTTAACATCCCTGTAAATATTTGAAAATAGGTATTGTTCCCACATGAAACCCTTTAACTATAACATAATATTTCATATACATACATATAAATAAATACATATGTACACATATGCATACACACATTCTCCTCAGAGAGAGAGGGCACCAGGCTATCTGCTGTCTTGAATATCATTGGTCTAGGCAAGGTGATGTGCTCAGGTTCAATCTAACTTCTGATTGCTTTGTCATTATTATTGGGGAAGAGGCACCAAACTCTCTATATAAGACTTGACCAGAGGGGCGGCTAGGTGGAGCAGTGAATAGAGCGCCGGCCCTGAAATCAGAAGGACCTGAGTTCGGAGCTGGCCTCTGACACTTAATCTGCACAAACAAAAACCTAGCCGTGTAACCTTGGGCAAGTTACTTAACCCCAATTGCCCTAAAGGGGTGGCTAGGTGGCGCAGTGAGTAAGAGTGCCGGCCTCGGAGTTGGGATGACCCGAGATCAGATCCGGCCTCAGAAAATGAGCACCCACGCATAAATAATGACTAGCCTTGTAACCTTGAGCAAGTTACTTAACCCCAATTGCTTTAAAAAAAAAAAAAAAGACTTGACCAGGTCCACGAAGAATACACAGAGTGAATGGTGAAGAAACTCTTCTATACAAATCACAGCACAAAGAAAGGTATCAATGGGGGACATAGAAGAAGGAAACTCTCTGTGCTCCCCCCATAACCACCTCAAATACCTATAAAATGACTCTAAACAAACTTTAGGGCTACAGAACCCAAAAAGTGACAGAGAGGAGCAAATCTCCCACTGAAGATAGCCAAGCAGACAGACATAAAGGGTTCATTGCAGCAAGCTGGGAGCCAAGCCCAGCCCCACCTGAGCCCTCAGTTTTAGCCTCAGTGATGCCTGACCAGCCACTGCTAGAGGCATATCAGGAGAGAAGATCACCAGCAGCTGTGGCAGTTTCCAGAATTATCAGCCCATAAATGCCAAAGACAAATGGAGAGGTCAGTGTAGACTTTGGGAAGAGGGACTCTGGGAGTATGGTTCAGCTTCTGCCCCTGGAGGGAAAAGCAGCTGTGGTGTGGCAACCACTGCCACATTGCTTCAGAACTCCTGGCCTGCAGATTGTAGGGAGACCAAGCAACCATTCTGAGGGGTAATTGCTTTGGCTTTTAACCTGCTTGGATCTGGATTTATGTCTAGGGTGGAGGTCCTGGGGTGGGTGACCAGGTGTCAGATCCAGTGGAGGCTTCAGAGAGGGCAGCCAACTAATAGCTCTGGCAACTGTGAAAACCCCAGTAATTTGGGACAAAGCTCTCCTCTCTGGAAGCAAAGTTCTATTGTGGCAAAAAGCTCAAAAGTCAAGTAATTTAGTGGCAACATGAGCAAGCAAAGGAAGCAAAACAAACACAGCAATCCTACTTTAGATTCCTATTTTGGAGACAAAAAGGATCAAAGCATGGAACAGGAGGAAGACAATGAAGTCAGAATTCCTGTGTCAAAAGTTACCAAGAAAGATATGAACTGGTTCCAGACCATAGAGGAGCTTAAGAAGGATTGTGAAAACCAAATAAGAAAAGTAGAGGAAAAATTGGGGAGAGAAATAAGAATGAGGCAAGAAAATCATGAAAAGAGAGTCAACAACCTGACTGAAGAAAATGACACCTTAAAAATAGATTATCTCAAATGGCAAAAGAGGTTCAAAAAACCAATGAGGAGAAGAATGCCTTAAAAGCCAAATTTTCCTGATGGAAAAAGAATCTCAAAAGCTCACTGAAGAGAATAATTCCTTCAGAATTAGATTGGAGCAAATGAAAGCTAATGAATTTATGAGAAATCAAGATAATGAGCAGATACAAAAAATGAAAAAATAGAAGGCAATGTGAAATATCTCATTGGACTACTGAAAGCCATGATCAAAAAAAGAACCTAGAAATCATCCTTCAAGAAATTCTCCTGGAAAATTGCCCTGATATTTTAGAACTAGAGGGCAAAATAGAGGTTGAAAGAATCCACTGATTGCCTCTTGAAAAAGATCCTAAAAAGAAAACTTCTAGGAATATTATAGCCAGGTTCCAGAGTTGCCAGATCAAGGAGAAAATATTACAAGTAGTTAAGAAGAAACAGTTTGAATATTGTGGAAACACAATCAGGATAATACAGGATCTGGCAGCTTCTACAATGAGGGATTGAAGGGCTTGGGATATAATATTCTGGAGGTCAAAGGAGCTGAGATTAAAACCAAGGATCACCGACCCAGCAAAACTGAGTATCATGTTTCAGGGGAAAATATGGTCATTCAATGAAATGGAGGACTTTCAAGCATTCTTGATGAAAAAACTAGGGTTGAATACAAAATTTGACATTCAGATACAAGAAGCAAGAGAAGCATGAGAAGGTAAACAGGGAAAATAAATCATAAGGAACTTATCAAATTTGAACTATTTATATTCCTACATGGAAAAATGATAATTGTGAGTGTGTGTATATATGTGTACAGGTTACATAGACAAAGGGCACAGGACCAATCGAATAGGAGGGGGTGATACTTAAAAGGTGAAATTGAGAGGTGAGAGAGGAATATAATAAGAGGAGATGGGGAGAGACAGAATGGGGTAAATTCTCTCATATAGAAGAGATAAGGTAAAACTGTTACAATGGAGGGGAATAACAGGAAGGGAAAAGGGAATGGGTCAACCTTCCTCTCACTGAATTTGGCTTATGGAGGGAATGACATACACACTAAACAGGGTATCTTGCCCTACAGGAAAGTAGGGGGGAAGGGGATAAGAAGGGGATGATGGAGAGGAGGGCAGGTTGGGGGGATGGGAAGTTAGAAGCACACACTTTTGAAAAGGGATAGGGTCAAAGTAGAGACTTGAACAAGTAGGGGCTGGGATAGGATGGAGGGAAATATGGTCAGTCTTTCAAAATATATCCACCATGGAAATATTTTGTTTAGCTACACATGTACAACCCATATTGAATTGCCTATCTTCCCAGTAAGGGTGGGTGATGAAGGAGAAAGGGAAAGAATCTTGGATTTAAAGTTTTAAAATCAAATGTTTAAAAAAATTATACATAATATGTGTATATGTATACACATATACATACACACACACATACACACACACACACACACACACACATATATATATATATATATATATATATATATATATATATATATATATATATATATCAACTGGGAAATACATGCACTGGGGTATGGAGATCCATCT
Source organism: Gymnobelideus leadbeateri (assembly GCA_011680675.1). Classification (NCBI taxonomy): domain Eukaryota; kingdom Metazoa; phylum Chordata; class Mammalia; order Diprotodontia; family Petauridae; genus Gymnobelideus; species Gymnobelideus leadbeateri. Next base: position 504,186 of record WOXC01006490.1, read on the forward strand.
TGCCCTACTGGAAAGTCAGAGGCTGATGGGGGGAGGATATAGGAGAGAGGAGCAGACTGGGAGAGGGGGTATGCAGTGGGATTATGGTTTTGGGGTGGTGGGTAGGGGAAAGATTAGGAGAAAATTTGTAACTCAAAATCTTGTGGAAATGAATGATGTTAACTAAAAATAAACATAAAATCTAATTAAAAAAAGAATAGGTATTAATAGGAAAATATTTGCTAGGTAATACTGAGTGAAGGAACTCTCCTTGTGGAGTGAGCTAATTCAGTTCAACCAAGAGTGTATCTCCAGGGGAGCAAACAGGACATATGGACAGGATAGAGACTGTTCAATCTCCTTCTGTATTCTCAATCTTTTCTGCCAGCAACCTGAAGGGTTTTTCCTTCTTCCATCTTACCTCTTAAAGCTGGAAGCCAGAATTATCCAAAGAAACTTCATGCTTGAACTGTTCTGAATGGGACTGGTCTTGAAGAGTCCTAGAGGAGGACTTGAAGTTTGAGGAGTTTCAAAGAGGACTGGTGAAAGTTGGAGCTCTCTCACCTCTCCCCAGCCATGCCCCATGTACCCACAGGGCAGGACATTCATCTCCACCAAGGAGAGAGTCCCACACCAAGATTTTTCCCCTGGGCCTATGTTTCTATTTGTCTCTCCATTTTTCTTTTTACCTTCACCTTTCTGTTCCCCTTTTCTCCTTCTGATGCTTACCTCTAGAGCCATAATTAGGCATTTTCCCACACAAAACAGGAAAGTCCATATTTGTTGCATATGTATGGGATCACCAATGGCAGAAAAAGGGGCATGGGGAGGTTGGGGTGGTGATATATCGGAGGTGTTTAACACAGTGTATAATCTGGTAGTTTCTAATCCAATTCTAATTCAATTTATTAAATACCTCTAAGCTACTGGGATACAAAAATGAAGAGAAATAGTTCCTGCCCTAAAGAACCTTACAGTCACCTATGGGGGAGGCAGGCCCAGGTGCAGTAGGTGTTCCTAGAGTGCAGAGGGTTGTTGGCCCTATCTCTCTCCATTATTCTGCTGCGTATGTCTTCCCCCCATGCTTACAGCCTCAGTTTAGAAACTTCAAAATTCAATCATGTCTGTGGAGAAGCCCCCTGTCCCCTTTCTTCTCAGCACACCACTACCATCTATCTACTTTACTCGCTCACCTAGTTTTGCCTTCTTTTCCTCATTCAAACTCCCTGTGCATGTATCATAAAGAGATGCTCATTGGCTGTTTCCCAGAATTGCAAACCAGGCCAACAGGTCCTGTTCCTCTCTCAGTCCCTTTCCCACCCCCAATCTCAAGTCAGTGACATCAAGTTCTCTCAGATTTATTCCACTTGATTTTAACATCTATTGTGCTCATGTATAGCAGGGAATTAAGCCTATATTACTCATGGTCTGACAAGTGACTTTTTCTGAGCCCTGAGCAATGAAGCTCAGTAGGGGAGAAGTCAAGTTCTTTATATTCCAGGCCTCTACCTGTGGCTGGCCTGGGGCATTTTCTAGAGTTGGATATTTGGTACAGAACATCAAATTTTAGTGACCCAACTTAAAAAGACATTTCCTCTTCAAAGGCAAAGGATCTGAGTACAATAAATTAGAAAAATCCTTCAGCTTTACACAAAGGCCTTTGACTAGATGTTCTTATATGAAGTAGTTCAGGAGAGAGCTCTCTGATCTCCTCTTAATGATAACTATAATTCCTCTTTTTTATAGCACTTTAAGGTTACAAAGGGACAGTTAGGTGCCACAGGGGATAGAGTGCTGGCTCTGGAGTCAGGAGGACCTCAGTTCAAATCTGGACTCAGACATTCACTAGCTGTGTGACCTTGGGCAAGTCACTTAAACCTGTTTGCTTCAATTTCCTCTTCTTTAAAATGAGCTAGAGAAGGAAATAGCAGACTACTTTACTGTCTTTCTCAAGAAAACCCCAAATGGGGGTCACAGAGAGGCAGAACAGACTAAAATTTCTCAGCAAGAACAAAGGTTACAGAAGCATTCTGCTAACAATAAATCTATGAGAGAGGCAATGCAAATAATATTGTTCCCTTTTTACATATGAGGGATTTTCAGAGAGTTTAAGTCATGTGTTTGTGGTCATAGTAAGTATTAGAGCTGTATTTTAAGAGTAGGTTTCCTGGTTTATTCTAAGCCTGGAGAATTTGGGGGTAGAGAGAGTAAATTTGAAAATGTTTCCCACAAGGATCATTCTTCTCAAAGTTGAAAGAATTGCTTTTAGATCTTACAAAGTTGTCTGGCTAAGGGGTGCAATGAATAGAGTATGGGCCCTAGAATCAGGAGGACCCGAGTTCAAATCCAGCCTCAGACACTTAACACTTACTAGCCATGTGACCTTGGGCAAGTCATTTAACCCCAATTGCCCTTCAAAAAGAAAAAAAAAGTGCAAGCCACAGAAAACCTTTGCATAAATGACTCTCTAGATCACCTGGATCACTCATTTATTTTTACTATGATTGGCATTTAATTGGGGTAGGAAGAGAATTAGCACAGTGCCTGGAATATAGTAGGTGCTTAATAAATGTTTATTGATTTACTGATTGGATCACCCAAAGGTTCTTAGAAAGGCATATGGTGGTGAGGATTGGGACAAGCTGATATAAGTAGGCTGTGATATGTTACCAACAAAGAAATACATAAGCAGAGCAGTATAAGTCTACCATCAGCAAAGCATTTGACCAGTGCAGTGAGGATTAGGGAGTTCCTTGATCTGAGCTGTACCCTACATTATTTATGTTAAGCCACATGCATCCTCAGTACTGAAGGCTTTGGCATTTGGGGAGGACTCAGCAAACTCTTTGTGGTTGTTCCATCCATCCCTTTCCCAGTCCTTGGCAGTTGGGGTAAGGACTGTGATAATTTTAAAAAGGAGAGATAGCTTCTATGTTCCCAGTTCACATATGCAAATCCAAAGCAAAGAAATACTTTTTGGAGAGGGAAGAGGTGAGCATCTTAGTTTCCTTGGATCCTTCAGTGGTTTTATGTGTGTTGATATATCAGAAAAGAAGGTTGGCTGGTCACATAGCAAGAGCAAGGGAAACCATGTAAGTAGTCAGCACACTGCATTGGGATCCATGCAAAGCCAAGACACCAATAGGAAAGTTTGTAGGATGGACTCCAATGAAGGCTTGACAGGTGGATGAGATTCACATAATGTGAAAGCATGGGAGATTTGTGATCTGCACGCTCAAGTGAGTATCCAAATCAATGAGATAATAGATTCACTAAAATGATTAGTGACATTCAAGTCACTCAAAATTTTTGTAACGACTGAGGAAATTCCTGTTTAGTTAGGAAGATATGACATGCTAAGACTATAGAATTCATCCCACCTGGGTGAGGTTCTAGCATCTGTGGTGACCTTCTTTACATACAATTTACATATACTATCTCATTTGTTCTTCAACCCCAGAATATAGGTGCTACTGTTATCCTCATTTTATAGATAAGGAAATTGAGACAAACAGAGGTTAAATGATTTTCTTGGGGTCATACAGCTAATAAGTATCCGAGGCTGAATTTGATTTCAAGTCTTCATGACCCTAGGCCAAGCTTGCTATTCAGTGTGCTATCTAGTTGACTCACAGTCAGCTTCATATAGAGGTGGCAGAGTAGTGGGTGGTAGGTCAGCTTTGAAAGCCATTTGTTTGTAGCACTAAATTTTCTGTTGATAGAAACCATTTCTGAACACACACCCACATACACACATGTACACAATATGATCTGGCTAATATTTCAGGTCAGGGGACTGAACTGTGGAATCTTGCTCAAGAGCAACAGGTATCTATCTATGGCTCAGGGATTATACTGTGTAGGAGCCCAGGTCTTGAATCTGGTGCCCTTTAAGACAGAATTGAAATGAGGGCCCTCAGTGAAAGAATTATGGTCAGCTATTTTACCATACATCTTTGATGAGAATATACTATCAACATACCAGACACTATGATATGTAGTGTGGATCACATCCAGAGGAAGTTTCAATTAGGTGTTAGTAGCCTAATATCACCTAATCTACCTTTGGTAATTTCCCCTATTCTTCTTCAAGATCAATATTGAAGGACCTGGTGACCACTGAGGGCAGGAGGCAAAGAATGTTTGGAACAGAACTGTATCCAGTACATGTTTCAAATATTCCAGTAAAAGATCCTTGATGAAAAAAAAAACTTTTCTCTTCCAGAGTATAATGTGGGGTACTGACTACAAAAGAGTCTGATTAAAAATGACCATGTGCAGCAAGAATGTGGTCAGAAAAGATGAACTTGTTGACCATTACCTGAGTATTGGCATAGGTTCAGAGAACTTCTCTCTGTTCCTAGGCTAGTGTGGTGATTGCATTTTCAAGTAAAATTATCCTTTATATTTGCTGTGTTGGCATTTAATTAATATCCAGATAGCTCTTTGTAATGGGAGAAGGTGAGAATTCAGGTTTATCTACTAAAAACAGTGCTCTTACCTACCCTTGGAAACAGGGAAGATTTAGACTCTGGAAAGGAATTTGCCTAGCAATTTTTTTCCTATAGAGAAACAGCATGGTTATGGGAAAAGCACAGGATTTAGAATGAGAGAACTTGGGTTGGACTTTTCCTCCTGACATTTCCTAGCTGCGATGACCACCTTCAAGTATTTAAAGAATTGATAAATGGAAGAGGCAGTGCGCTTTCACCACTTGGTTCCAAAATGAGAACCAGGAGTTATGGGTGGAAGTTGTGAAGCAGGAAATTTAGGTTCTTTGTGAGACAAAAGTTCACAATAATTAGTACTATCCAAAAGTGGAATGTGCTACCTTGGGAGGTAGTGAGTTCCTTCCCCATCAGTAGTACCAAAGAACAAGTTGAGTGTTCATTTCTCGTATATATTATAAAAGTTTGGACTAGATGGACCTTCTGAGGTCCCTCCCAGAAATTTAGTGAGCCTAGGCAAGTCATCTAGCATCTTTTTGTCTCAGTTTCCTCATATGGAAAAAAGGGAGAATAGTACTTCCCTACTTACCCCAGTGGATGGACGGTATTGATGAATAATAATATTTAAAGATGGTATAATTGATAGAATAGTTTTTCTGAACTTAAAAAATATTCTTTATCATAAAGGATAGCTCTCTAGAAGGGGCCAAAGAGAAAGATTTATTGGGAAATGAAAGTGATAAAAACATCAAAACATTTCTATGACAGAAAAAAATGGCAATTTTGACATAGTGATGACTGCCTAAACAACTACCTGATGGGCTGGGTTTATGTCACAAAATTAAAGTGTTACAATTTCTGGAGGGTAAGAATAGTATCAGGTCCAAGGTGAGGAATTAGTATTGTTAGCTCTAATTCAAACCAAGAGAAATTTATCAGGAAACCTTTGTGAACAACATGGCACAGGTATTGAAGTTACAGAGATAAAAATATAATAATCCTTGTTCTAAAGAGCCTCAAGTGCTATTGGGGTGTGTGTGTGTGTGTGTGTGTGTGTGTGTGTGTGTGTGTGTGTGTGTGTGTAGAGTTTAGGTGGAAGGGGGAGAATATGTTATTCACAGATAAGTTATTGGGAAAGAATTTAAGAAAAGAGAGAGTACTGACAAGCTGGGGAAGGGGTTGAACTTAAGAACAGTCTTATATGGAAGTTGCCATGTTGGAGAGCCATATCTCCAATGATGTTTAATACTGTATTCTAAAAAAATAAAGTGAGGAGGGAGTGTATTTCAGACCTGCAAAGACACTAAGGTAGAAGATGAAATGCTGAGTTCAAAAATATGTTAGTAACATGATTTGACCAAAATGTGCAATACATAAATGGGAGTAATATGAAATAAATTTGGAAAGATACGTGGAAGTCAGATGGTGGAGGGCTTTAAATGCCAGGCTTTTGCAAGAGCAAAACATTGGAGGCTGATGAGCAGGCAAGTGAGCTTTGTCTTATGAATATTAATTTGGGAGCTATGTGGAGGATAGATTAGGAAAGGGAGAGCCTGGAAGCCAGGAAACTAATTGCAGTAATTCATGCCAGAAGTGATGAGATGCTGAACTATGGTGTTGGCTAAGTAAATACAGAGAAGAAATGTTGTTGTTGTTGTTCAGTCATTTTCAGCCATGTCCAATCCTTCATGACCCCATTTGGGGTTCTCTTGGCAAAGGCAGTGGAGTGGTTTGCCATTTTCTTCCCTAGCTCATTTTACAAGTGAGAAAAGTGAGGCAAAATAGGCTTACATGACTTGGGCAGGGTCACACAGCTAGTAAGTGTCTGAGTCAGATTTTAACACAGAAATAGAGTTTTCTTGACTCTAGGTCCATCACTCTAGCCACTGTACCATCAGACTCCCCAAACAGAGGAGAAAAGGATAGAAAGAACATATCTTTTCTTCCATACCTTCTCAAAATTCTGCTTTTCTTCCCTCCCAAAGGACCATAAAGTTAGAGGAGATAATGAATAGTCTTTGTAAGAGTAAGGTCTCAGAAACTCTTAAAGGCCATTTATTACAGGGGTACTAAACAGGTGCGCCATACTTCTTTGGGACCCTGGTGAAGCATATATGCCTCTTCTCAAGATGTTTTTAAACACGGAAAATGCATCAGATTTACAAAGGGAATAAATCATATTGAAACAAAATTATATAAAAAATAAAAATAGTTAAAAGACTTCAAGTAAAAAATACTTGGATAAAATGAGTCCATTGCAGCAATGGACAGAGTCAGGACATTGCTTATCAGAGAGGTCCAAAAAAGGAACTTTCAGCACTGAAATCTGTCCTATCTGGCCACCTGGAGACAGTGATCTTTGGCCCTTGGGCCTTTTGAAGATACCTGCTCACTGGGGAAAATAGCAGCATCTGTAGCAGCAAGCACTCAAGCATCCCCAGGATGGCTGCCAAGACAAGTTCTTAGATCTGCTTTTCTAAAGGAAAGCAATTCAAAATGGGTTAACAATCTTGCTTTAATCAAACATATGTCATTTACCTAGTTCAGGGAAAAAAAGGTCAGCAACCCGAACTTCAGAGAATACAAACAAGTTACAAGCAGAAGTTACAAGCAGATACAGAAATAGATCAGCAGACAGGCTTCCAACTGTCTGACCATTACATCCATACCTAGTCAGTTATGAGAGAGAGGGAAGCATCAACATCTGGGTTTTCAAAGCCAGGGGCCTCAATGGCTTCCCAGAGTCTTGTCTGGTCAAATCACATAACTCTTCTCAAAGTGAGCCCCAAAACAAAATCTCACATCAGGGTACATATAGCCTTCTCCTGGCTCAGAGAATGTCACAGCCCTCTTGACCCACTGCCCAATCACAAAGTATTCAGGTGTGAGTGTTCCTGAAAAACAAGACTCCCACCACAGGCTCCATGTGACCACATTCAGCCTATTAGGGGGCAGAGTATATTTTCAAATCAAGGAAAGTTCTCAGAATCACTTAAGCCTAGCCAAGGGGCAGGGAAGATCTTAGATTCCCATTCTCATGATAGCATCATTAATAACATTAAACCTTGAAGCATTAAAGTGATCTCAGTAGTGGAATGATTAGGTCTAAGACTACATGTCATGAGCTTTATGTTATAGAACAAAGTAAACTCTTTGAGGGCAGGGAATATTTTATTGATGCTATTAATTTTTTTTCTTTTTGTTTCCAGTGCCTAAAACAGTGTGTTGCATATAGTAAGCTCTTAATAAAGCCATGTTGAATGACACTGAATTATGGGATATTTTTCTAAGTTGTCAGTATAATCCCTTAGTAGTTAGGAAGTGCTTACATGGCCCTGTTTCTGCCAGAAAATTTATGCTACCTCTAAGCAATTGAGTAACCATTCCTATGATCTACCCCACCTAGGAGCATTTCTAATCTTCAGGTCAGAATAACATAAGGAAGCGATATTCCCAAGGTAGTGGTGTGTTTCATGTAGGGTTTTTTATTTGGCTGCTTGAGTAGGTTTTTGAAGTAAAAATTCAGTTTATTTGTCTTTTGATGACAGAGTACACAAGAAGCTAAGTGTTTCACATCAGAGATTTCATTTCTGTTCCCTTGAAATGTTCATTCCTTTGGCTAAGGAGACAACCTGAAGAAAGCCAAGCAAACCACACATGACTAAAAAAGTTCAAGAGAGCAAATAACATCACCCCAACAAGGACTAATATGACTTATAGTTACTTGCAACAATATCAACCACAAGTTGATTTTTCTAAAATTACAGTGGGGAAGAGCAGAAAGCATTGTCTCTGGCTATTACAACTGCTTTGGTCATTTCTTTCCACAAGGCTTTTAGTCATCTCCATGCAGATACAGGAGGGCTTTCTGGTGGTCTCCCTTTGTGTCTTGCTGGATGAAGCAATATAGAGATTTTTCCATACTTCCTCTTCAATTCAGCCCTAATTTTCAACATGTCCATTTCACTGTGGGAGACTATGATCCAGATGAGCACCTTCTTGTGGGTCCCCTTGCCCTTCATGCAATCACAAAGTCAGACAGCAAAATATTGTCTCCAGGTGGCCAGATATGACAGATTTCAGAACTGAAAGTTCCTTTTTGGTCCTTCTCTGATAAGCAAAGGCAATGTCCTGCCTCTGTCCATTGCTGCAATTTGTCAGAATGTTGATGATGGTGACTTTATCCATCCCTTTGATCTTGATGGCTGCCTCAATGCTTTAGTATCCCTCTTGGCATCAAAGTTGTTTTAAGCCTTCAAAGAGTCATATGTATTTGCAGGTGTTGGATGGTCACCCTCCAAATTCGGCTTGTACAAAATTTCATGAATTGTGGACATTTTGAAGGAAGCTGCACCAAGTGCTAGAAGAGTAGGGAGCCAGTTGTGCTCCAGACAGAACTGGGGACTGCTTGGGTGGGCTGCTGAGTACCTTTCAATACAGATAAAGCTCAGATTCTGAGAGCATTTAATAACCCTAAGATCTGTTTCCTTGTCTGTGAAATGGAAATAGAATATTTATCCTATCTACCTCCTAGCCTTTTGAGAACAATTTTGTCTTAAACAGCAAAGCTTGTTGCTATTCCTGTCAAGTTTAACACACTCTCCATCCACCCAGTTTCAGAACCCTAGAGTCATATTCAATTCCTCAATCCTCCTTGCCGTGTAAATCTAAGCAATTACCAGGTTTTGTCAATTTGACCTCCATAGCATCTTACATTTATCCCCCCTATTTTTCTTCCTGCATGACCATCATCTCCTTAGTTTAGGTCTTTATCAACTCTCACCCAGAGCATAGACTCAAAATTGTTGTACCTGTTTTGTGTGTTCTCTCTCCAATATATCTACCAAGCAATAACCAAAATATTTTTTCTAAATCACAGCTCTATTTCATTACATTCAGTCAGCTATAATAGTTCCTTATTTTCTTTCATGTCAAATATGAGCCTTCTGTTTGGCATTTAAAGTCCTTTAAAACCTGTTTTCAATTTACCTTTCCAGCCTAATATATGACTCTCCTTTTCACTCTCTATAATCCAGTCAGCCTTCTTGTCCATATATGCCACTCCATGTCTCATCTCTATTTCTTTGCATGGGTTGCCCCCCATGCCTATAAGTCTTTATCTCCTTACTTCCACCTCTTCACGTCCCTTGTTTCTTTCAAAATTTTGCTTAAGCATTACCTTTGTCATCAAGCATTTCCTGAAACCCAGCTTCTGGCATCTCTTCCTAAATATTATGTTTATTTTTATATGTTTTGCAAATTATATATGTATATGCTGTCTCTGGAATATAAACTACTTGAGGTCACTGTTTGTTTCATTTCTTTTTTTTTTGCATATGCATGCTTGGCATGTAACATTGAAAGATTGCTTAGTGACTTCTTGATTAACTAGATATAAGCCACCATAACTATAATAAATATTATACAGATCACTATGTGCCTCTGAGAACTTTAAGGAAAGGACATTAATGGTAAAATAAAATATGCAATAACAGTCTTCAATAACTCTTACTGTGGGTAGTTTTGACTAAGTAACAGAAAGGTGATCTTGGAATCAGGGAGAAAAATCCAACTCTGGAGGATGTTGTTAAAAGAGCAGCATGAGGTTGGAATAGATATTAAATGGAGTTCCCTTGGGCTCCACTCTCAGCACAGATAAAACTTTGTGTCCTCCTAAGTGGCTTGGATGAGATTAAAGAACATTTTATTAAGTTTTCAAAGGAAATCAAGTTGGCAAAGATAGCTAGTAATTTTGAGAATCGAGACCAGAATACAAAATGCTCTAATGATAAATCAGAGAAAAGTCAAAATGATCAAAGTTGGCATTTGATACCGACCATAACATTATAGATATAGAGCCAGAGGAGACCGTGGAAGTCATGGTATTAATACCTTCATTTTACAGATGAAGAAACTGAGGCTCAGAGAGATGGAGTGACTTGTTTAGAATCTTGTTTAGAGGTATCCAGTTGTTCGTTTTTTTTTTTTTTTTGTAGGGGGGAGGGCAGGGCAGTTGGGGTCAAGTGACTTGACCAAGGTCACATGGCTAGTAAGTGTTAAGTGTCTGAGGCCAGATTTGAACTCGGGTCCTACTGACTGCAGGGCTGGTGCTCTATTCACTGCACCACCTAACCTCCCTGAGTAATCCAATTGTTAAATATCTGGGGTGGAATTCTAGCCCAAGTTTTCCTCTCTTTAAGTCCAACACAATAACCAGTTTGTCAGGCTGACTCTCCCAATATAAAAGTAAAACCCGTGATCAATACAAAGCCCTCTTCTTACTGGCAAGTATTTAATAATTACCAAATAGAAAAAATACTGAGTTGACAAGAATGTATATATATATATATATATATATATATACACATATATATATATCGAGAGAGAGGGAGAGAATTTAGAATTCTTGGTAAGCCACGCACTTTAAAACATATTAATGCTTATTGCTTTTATGCCATTGACTATTCTTGATAGCCTCCACCTCCACTAATACTGAATCCTTCCTTGTAGCTAATAATAATGATGATAGCAAAAGCATCCAATATAGTGACCTTGTCTAACAGTTTCCACAATATTCTGTCTCCTCTATTCCTTAACCACAGTTGATCATTATTCCAAGTTTGTATTCCTAATAGTTTTCTTTTCATTTCCATTATTATGATAATGTTTATTATTCTCTTTTCTTCATATGTCATTAGTTCATACACGTCTTCTGATGTTTCTTTGAATTCCTTATCTTTGTCACTTCTTACTGCACAATAATATTCTATTATATTCATATGTCATTGTTTCTTTAGCTATTTTCCCAGTTAATGAACACTCACTTTCTTCCAGTTCTTTGTTACCACAGGAAATGTGTCATAATGAATATTTTGATAAATTGGTCTTTCTTTCTTCTTTGACTGCTTTGGAATAAATGGGATGATTGGTTAAATTGGGTTATAGTGAGTTAGTGACATTTCCTTGCATAATTCCAAATTGTTTTGCAGACTGATTGGACCTAATCACAGTTTAATTAAGTCAGTTATATTTAGGGGATAGACTTTTCAGGAATTGAGAGTAAAATATAACTGTACTGCAATCTGCCAAGGTCATCCACAGTATAGACTTATACTTTTATCACCAATGTTTCTTTGCAGATAGGCAAGCCAAACTCTATTGATAATCTCTTCTAGGAGACTTTGCACATTCCTGAGGCTTAATGCAATCATCAAAATGTCACATGAAATTAGGAGGATATGGAGGACCCTGATTTTTTAGAGTATCAACCCATGTATAAAATGGGAATAATAATAGCCACTTATTTTATAGGGTTCTTGTGAAGCACAGAAGAGATAATTCATGTATGAAAGATTGCTTTAAAACTGTTAAGTTCTTTAGAAAGCCAGCTACTATTTTTAATTTATAATTTCAGTTTTGCAACTTCTCTAGAATTTCCCCCCTTCTCTATACTGACATTGCTACCACTCTAGTGCAGGTCCTTATTACTTCACATCTGGACTATTGCAATTGCCTGCTTGTGGATCTACCTGCTTCAAGTCTCTCTCCACTCCAACGAGTCATCAAAATGATTTTCCTAAAGTACAGAACTGACCATGTAACCCTTTGCTCCGTGAAGTCCAGTGCTTCCTCAAATACAAAATCCTGTTTGACATTCAACATCCTTTATAACCTAGCTCTCTTGCCACCCTACCACCCTGACTTTCCCAATCTTCTCACACCTCATATACTCTTTGAGCCAGTCACACTGACCTCCTTGCTGTTCTGCACACAAGACATTCTATCTCTGGACTCCAGGCTTTTTTCTTGGCTGTCCCTCATTCCTAGAATAATCTCTGCTTTCATTTCTGCCCTCTAATGCCCCTGGTTTCTTTTAAGTCTCACCTAAAATCCCATATTTTATGGGAAGCCTTCCCAATCCCTCTTAATTCTAGTGCCTTCTCTGTGGTGATGATTTCCCACTTATAGTGTATGTAGCTCATTTGCATGTATTTGTTTGTTGTCTTTCCCCTTTAGACTGTGAGCTCCTTGAGGGCAAGGATTATCTTTTGCCTCTTTTTGTATCACCAGTATTTAATATAGTGCCTTAATAGCAGTTAATACATGTTTTTGGTTGACTGACTAAATTAATTTGTTTATGGAATAATAACCCTTTTCTCTTCGTGCTTTTTCCTTCCTCCTTCCTTTTCAGAATAGCAGGGAAGAAGGGATGTAAGATTATTGTTAGTGGGGAAAAAAGATGATTCTCAAATCTTCCTATCCTGCTCTAAATTCTCTGCTGACTTCTAGTTGTACATTTCTAACTGCCTTTCAGTCATCACAAACTGTATATCCAGTAGATATCTTAAGTCAAATACATCCGAAACAGAACTCCTTATGTTTTCCCCTAAACCCTCCCCCTTCCAACCTTCCCTAGTAGAATAGGGGGCAACACTATCCTCCCAGGTCCTCAAACTTGCAACCCAGGAGTTATCATCAACTTCTCAAAATTTCTCACAATCCCTACACCATATCCAAGCTGTGGCTGAGACTTATTGATTTCCCCTCTGCAACTTCTATCCTATGTGCTCCCCCCTCTCTTCTGAAAAAAAAATCAAAACAAAAACTTGGTAGTAAATAAACACAGGCAAAACAAATTTCCATATTGGCTATGTTAAAAAAAAAGTATGTTTTCTTCTGCTTATTGAAGCCATTCCTTTTCTGTCAGAAGGTAAATAGCAATCCTCATCATTAGTCTTCTGGAATCATGGTTGATTACTTTTTTTTTTTTTTACTTTTTGGAGGGCAATTGGGTTAAGTAATTTGGCTAAGGTCACACGGCTAGGTTTTTGTTTGTGTGTGTCAAGTGTCTGAGGCCAGATCCGAACTCAGGTCCTTTTGACTCCAGGGCCAGTGCTCTACTCACTGTGTCACCTAGCCTCTCCTTAATTACTTTGTTGATAAGACTTACTACGTTTTTCAGAATTGTTCATTTCATAATGTTATGGTATAAATTGTTCTCCTGGTTTTGCTGATTCTACTCATGCAAGTTTCCCAGGTTTCTAAGAAACCATCTCTTTCAAAATGTCTTATGCCATAGTAAAATATTCCATTATGTTCATATAATACAATTTGTTAAGCCATTCCAAATTAACAGATAATTTCTAATTTTTGCTCTCCAAATAAATATTCTAAATATTTTTGTACATGAATAACCTTTTCCTTTTTCTATCTTTGGGATATAGGTCTAGCAGTGATATTGCCAACTCAAAGGATATGCACAATTTACTGTACTTAGGCTCTTTTTTTGGTAGGGGGCATTTTTAATCCTTACATATAAAATATATTATGAGGTAGGAAAAGTTTCTCTTGGACCTGACTTACTCCTCCTTTCTTCTCTTTGATATTCCCCACTCCCTGCCAATACTTCTACCTCTTCTATTCCTTCAATCTCAGTACACCTCATATTTTTATTTTGTTCATAATGACAATATCTTGCATTTATATAGTACTTAAAGTTTTCAAAGCACATTACATATATTATCTTATTTGATGCTCACAGCATCTCTATAATCCAGTCAGCTAAGTGCTTAGATTACCCTCTGAACTCTTGGTTCATAAAGGCAAAGTGACTTACCCAGAATAATACAGCTAAAAAAGTATATACGTTTCCGATGGTAAGTACAACACTGTATTTGCCATCTACTCTATTTCCATTTTCTCTCATTCTCAAAGAAAGCATATGATAATTCATTTATATTAACATTAGTTACTTTAAAATAATTATATTTCTGTAGCTCTTGTAAACCTCAATCACTTTTCTAGGTTTGCTCATTTGGAATTCACAGTAAATTTCTAAAATATATAGAGGCATTATTATTCCTTGTTTTGCAGAAAAAGTAACTGAGTTTTCAATGATAAGCACAAGATTAAATAGTTACTATGTGATGGATCTTGCATTCAAACACAGCTTTCCTGATCTTGAAACCTCTTTGCACTCAAAAGAGGAAATCTTAGAAGAAATTCTTAATATAAGGAATAATTTACATATGGTGAGTTTCAGGTAACAGTGAGGGCAACTATAGGAGATGGCCGATCATGCTCCACAGATCACCAACTATTCAATTTATGCATGATTAGCGGTGTTGTTTATCATTCCATACTTGTTGCATTTTTTGTGGAGACAGTATAATGAGAAACCATGGGACCAATTGTGAAATAAAGGTGCCTTTCTATCAGAAATAGGAGTGCCCTTTATGAAAGCTTAGCAAAATCATCAAAACCTAATATACTGTAATGAATATCTTCTGCCATTTCCTTGTTTGCATGTGGAGCAGAGAGATCATATTCACATTTGCTCTCTAGGAATGGGGGGTACAGAACATCTCTATATCTATTCTCTGCCTGGTTTTCAACATGTGGAACTTTGAGAGTCAGTTTCTGGCTATGATGACTGAGAGGTTGATACAGCATAAAGATGAAAAGTCTTCTCATTGGCTGTAGAGCCTGAAGAACTGATGACTCAGGACAGGCTGAGCTGGAAGTGAATATACATACAGATGGATGAATGATACAAGACTGCTTTGAGATGTCTGTCAGGGGAGGAACAGATGACTGAATTGTTCTGCCTGGCAGCCAGGTCAGCACATGGTGCCTCTGGTTTTTTATGCATTTATTCTTTCCTGATCTTAGATGAATGAGTGTCCTTAAGAGTCAAGTACACATGGCACTGTGTGAGTTTGGGAAATCAGATGTTCCACTAACAACCAGAGTCTGATGCAGAGATGAACAGAAGTAGAAGCAGGAATTGCTGGAGTGATAGTGGCAAAACCAAAAACAACACCCCCGCCAAACAACACCCTCCAAAAAAACCAAACAAACCAGAAAGACCTGCAGACGAATGTAGAAAAATAGAGTACTCTCAGGAAGTGAAAGTCGTAGCATACATGGCCTCTGGAATGGTAGTGATGAGTGATAGAAGACATATCTGCTCATGGGTATGTAAAAGTAAACTTAGATTGGTAGTAACTTCAGGATTGTCATACCTCAGGAAAGAGAAAAGTGTCAGCTATAGACTCTACAGAGGTAGCAATTTCTGAAGTTCAGCTTAAAGAGAACTTAGGGAAAGCTTCATGAGGACTCCTTCTATGAAAGAAGAAAATCACTTTCAGTGAAAGAGTTGTGCACTTATCCCTTTTCTCTACGTGCAGCCACACACATACCATGCCTTCTCTTTAGATTTTTACTGCTGTTTGTATTTAGTTGTTACTCGGGATACTTTACTCTCTTTACCCCCACCCCCACCAACTTTTACTTGATAATGGGGCAGGTAATGTTTATCTGTTCAAACCCCTAGAACCCAGAGGGAGAACTTTTCAGCTGCTCTGTGGGCACCCCAACAGGTGAGTGTAATTGATCATTTGGGAGAGTGAGCACAAAGATGGTGATACTCATGAAAACATGAATTTATTATGAATACTATCCAAATTTTCAGATCATCTCACCCTTATTCATTCAAGAATTAGAACCACTTTTTAGGACTTTGCTCTGTCTTTATGAATGATCTAGTAAGATTCACAATAATTAGAATTATTCAAAACTGGAATAGCCTGTCTCAGAAGCATTGAGTTTCTTATCACTACAGTTTGTCAGTGTTGAGGCTGTATGGTC
Organism: Gymnobelideus leadbeateri; assembly: GCA_011680675.1. Lineage (NCBI taxonomy): Eukaryota > Metazoa > Chordata > Mammalia > Diprotodontia > Petauridae > Gymnobelideus > Gymnobelideus leadbeateri. The sequence goes on from WOXC01006490.1 coordinate 520,262, forward strand.
AGGAATGTAATAAAGAGTATTCTTCCTAAGGTACAGCTTAGATTAGATGATCTCTGAAATTCCTTTCAAATCTAATATGATCTGATTCTATGCCAATCATTTATGTATTCAACAATATTTTCTCCTTTGAAAAAATATTTTACCAGCTGATTTCCCTCTAAAAACTCTACACCATTATGATAGAAATAGGGCCGCTATGATGTACATAAGGATCCCTGCAGGTAACATATTGACTTAGGGGATAAGCACATATAAACATTATCTGTGTTCTATTGTGCTTTTATTTATTTTGTTAAATGTTTCCCAATTACCTTTTAATCTGTTTTTTGCCTACTTGGGAGTGTTGCAAGTCATATGAGGTCCAGGAATGTTTGACACCTCTGTTCTCTGGGAAGCCTTTCCAGCACTTCTTAATTCTAGGGCTCTACCTCTTTTAATTATTTCCTATTTATCTTGTGTATAGTTTGTACATATTTATTTACTTGTCTCCAGTTTCCTAAAAGGAGATTGATTTTCTCATTCATTATTCAAAGAGATTAATGAAAAAATGATATGTTTATAAGGTTTTAAAATTTGTAAGTAATATATCAAATTATTGAACATTAAGCAATGGACTCATATCCTCCAATCTTAAAATCACTGAGTATATTTCAGCTCCTTCATTGGTCTGTAGTATCCATATAGCCCTAGTTCTATTTTTACTTTGCTACATAACCCTGGACCACTCACCTAACATCTACATGGATTCTTTTTCCTCTTCTATATAATGAAGTTGGACCAGATTGTTTTTGTGTTCTAATCATATTTACTTCTAAACTAGTATCTAAAAAGCTTCCTTCAGCTTTATGATATGATGTCCTCTGGAGGCTATCTCCAGTTATCACGATCTATATCTTGATGCTGATGACTCCAAAAGAGAAAGTAAGACTGGTGACTTTGCACAGCTGTCCCTCTCTCACTTAAATCCAATTCATTTGCAAGTCATGGCATCATCTTTCTGATGTCATGGTCCTCTTCCAGAACAAAGGACAAATAAGAACCACAACAAGAACAACAATTTGATGTCCTCTACCAAAAGTAAAAAAGGAACGATCTTGCCTCTGGAACAAAGGCTGTGAATCCTCCTCTCCTCAGCGGTCCAGGCATTTAATTTTGTTAAAAGAAAGAAATTTAATTTTGTTAAAAGAAAGAAAGAAAGAAAGAAAGAAAGAAAGAAAGAAAGAAAGAAAGAAAGAAAGAAAGAAAGAAAGAAAGAAAGAAAGAAAGAAAGGAAGGAAGAAAGAAAGAAAGAAAGAGAGAGAGAGAAGAAAAGAAAGAAAGGAAGAAGAGAAATTAAAACATTTATGTAGCACTTTCAGATTTTACAAAGTACTTTCACATCATCTCAGAATTTCGAGTTGATTAATTCTTATGCTTTTCTCCTGGGCCACAAAAAGACAGGTATTACTAACAACTTTTAGAGAGAAATTAGATTCAGACCATTTTCTTTCTTTTTTTAAAAATTGATTTGTTTATTTACTTTTAGTTTACAGCATTCAGTTGTAAGACAGTTCCACAGTCTCGAGTTTCAAATTTTCTCCCCCTCCCCCTCCTCCCTCCCCACCACATGATGGAGGCATGCACTTGAATATAGGATCTACAGATATCTTCACATTAATCATTAGTCAGGTTGTAAATGATTATAACTGATGGAATGATGAGGGGGAAAGAGGAAACAAAACAAAACAAGAAAAAGAAACACAGCAAGTAGTTTGTTTCAATCTGCATTCAGACTCTGCATCTCTCTCTGGATGTGGGTATCTCTTTTGATTATGAGTCTTTTGGAATTGTTTTATAACCTTACATTCTGAGAGGAGCCTAGTCTATTGAAGCTAGTCATCACACATACGTTATGTCTGTAATTTTGTATAGATTTCTCCTGGTTCTGCTCTTCTCACTCAGAATCAGTTTATATAAGTCTCTCAAGGTTATTATGAAGTCTGTCTGCTCCTCATTTCTTGCAGCAAAGTAGTATTCCATTACATTCATATACCACAATTTATTCAACCACTGCCCAATTGATGGGCATTCCCTTGATTTCCAATTCTTTGCCACCACAAAAAGAGCTGCTATAAATATTTTTGTACATACACAGACCATTTTCTTGAAGGAAAAGAGTTCAGGGTATTGTACATGAGGAGAGACCTTCCACACAGCAAATCTGGATTAGAGGCTGAGCTAATGGGGTCTGACCATTCTCTCTCTTCCCTTACTCAAGAGAAACTATTTTATCCTCTGCTTTCAATTCATCATTTCTAGCTATGACTGAGCAATGATAAAATTACCTTGTGACTGAAAAGAATGGAAAACTATATTTGTCAAAAGTGTTGGGAGTCTGACTTCTTCATGAAGTGGTAAAGAGTATTATTTTCCTCTAATGTAGTCACCTACATGTCATGTAGATATGTTTCCCTCTTTCTTCTTTCAGGCTGTTAGGGTACCAAATGAATGAAAACAGAAATCCTTCTGGGAATATTTTTTGTGACAACCCCTTGGAAAATATACATAAGATAATAGATAAACTGGGCCATGCTAGATAAAATGGGCTCAGCTTGAAGTAGACTTCCCTGCCAAGACTGCAACAAGCTTTGTGACTAGCACTATTTTCTCTATTGAGTTTGTTCTGGGGAAGAGCACCCATTAGTAAACATAGTAATTAACAACTTCTTTAGTTTAAACTGAGACCCACTCTCTTTTCCTGACTGGTGTGAGGACCCAACATTACTTGAAGTGGTAATAATTGTTGGGTAATAAAATTGATAATTTATGACTGATAGGTTAATTGCTGTTCCATCAGTGGGGGTTTGGTTACATTGCTAGTTTAGAAGTGCAAATGATGCTTCAGTTCACAGTTTCCAGACTGTTATGTTAGCCTTTTCACCAGGTAGGGAGAATTATTTTTGAAATACTGTGTAGTGGAAATTATGCTTGTTTGAAGTCAGAAGACATGGTTACTAATCCTGGCTTAGATATTTACTATTTGTGTGATGTAAGGCAAATCATAACTTCTTGTAGACTACTCAATTACAAAATTAGGGAGGTATATAAAAAGATCTCTAAGTTTGCTTTCAGATCATCATATGCTATTATGAAGGTTTAATGTGGGTCCTAGGGTTGTATAAAAAATTCACAGATTCAGACCATCTCCAAACCAAGCAAAGGCATTTTTTGAGAGTTATGCCTCTCAGAAAGTAGGCTGGGCTCCAAGAAGGAACCGGTCTTTTGGCAGAGCAAGATGGGGATTGTTATAGAGTGAATGAAGCTGATTATAGAACAGAATATGAATATGCGTTGAGGAATATATGATAATTAAAATAGAAGAGGACGGGGTGGCTAGGTGGTGCAGTGAGTAGAGCGCTGGTCCTGGAGTCAGAAGGACCTGAGTTCGGATCCACCTCAGACACTTAACACACACAAAACAAACAAACAAACAAAAAAACCTAGCCATGTGACCTTGGGCAAGTTACTTAACCCCAATTGCCCTCCAAAAAGCAAAAAAAAAACAAAACAAAAAAAACAAATAGAAGAGGAGTTTACTAAAATGAGGAGAGGTCCTTACCTTGGCAGAATTGCATATGCAGTTACCGAGAAGGCATATAGAAAAGCTCACTGGGGGATATTTATGTATGATAATGATATTATAATAAGTCTTTCTACATCCTTAGGACAGTTCTTTTCTATTATTGTGCAGGCATCTACTTAGGCTGTGATTTAGTGATCAAACATCCTGGTCCATGCCCTGTTGGTGCTACTTTCTGATTGGCTGGCTATTGTGGTCTTGTCTGGGACAAAATAGATGGTTAGTTATTGTGGTTCTATCTCAGAAGGATATGTGTCTCTCCTTTTGTGCTCCCCATTCACTACCTACCTCCAGTTACAAACCTCCATTTTAAAAGGGATATAATTGTGTAACTGTATTGTTAATATATTTTTGCTTAATGGGAAGATAGGCCCACATGACCTGCTTAAGTCACATGGAAGCCTGAGTCACATGAGTCTGTGGTGGGAGGATTTTGCTGAAGGGATGGAGCAGGAAGGATGGAGCAGAACCCATAGGAATTTGGTAAGAGTAGTTAGAGCTGAGAGAGAGAAGCAGGAAACAAGCTGTGAGTGCTTATTTGTGGAAAGGCCCCAGCATGGGAAAGGCTTGGAGGTGGTGGTACCCCCCCCCCACATGGTTATTGTTTATAGATTTCTTTGTTGCTGTGATGGATTTTGTTTTCTGGGTGTTGGGATTCATTTTGTTGGTGTTTTAATAAATGTTTTGGTTCTGTCTTCCATGTGGAGAGTCTGTTATATTCTGTAACTTGGAATTATGCCAGCATATACATAAGGCACTATGAATATCATATTTGTGCTATAGTAACCAGTCTTGGAGCATGCCTAGAACACCTACAATCACCTAATTTCCATTAGGAAAATTACATGGACTTGCTTCCAGTAGAAGGTATTCTGCCTTCCCCTACCATCTTTTATTTCCTCCCTTCCTTCCCTTCTGCACCTCCCCTACTTACTGCATTTTAGGCATTATAACCCTGAACATGGGCCTTGGAGTTTTGTTTGTCCTTTTCACTTATAAGTAAAGGTAATGGAATCCTTGGTCCTGGGGCCACGGTGACCTTAGGGCCAGGATTTCAGGCCAGGTATTGCTGCCAATCCAATAGGACATTCTGAGAAGCTAATAGGGGGTTTAGGCTTGGAACTTTGTAGGAGAAATGCTATATAGGAACTGAATGAAATTGTTAAATGAATGTCCCTCCCCTCTCCAGAGATTGAGGAGATACAAAGGGATTATGTCCCCAGAGTGTTAGAGGGGGGTTGTTTATGAAGAAGTTGAAGTTCTCATCTTCTCCCTTCCTGATTTTCCCTCTGAGAGCAAAGTTGGTAGAAAAGGGCAACCTACTCTTTTGAGAAGCTAAGATTTCAGTATTCATTCAACCAATAAGGAATCAAATAGCCGACGTTTTCTGCCAAATGCCTACAGACATATACAAATATGTATAGGGTAAGTAGAAGATAATTTTAGAGGAAATGCATGAGCAGGGGCAGGGGAAGAACGTCCTGCAGAAGGTTAGCTTTAAATTGAGTGTTGAAGAAGTAAAAAAACAGAAGTGAGAAATGAGAGCATTCCAGGCATGGAAAATAGCTGGTGAAAAAGCATATGGTTGTGTGCTTTTCCTTCCCTGAGTATTTTTGTAAAATAATTCTTCAGTGTAGATTTCATTGATGCGTAGTATGTCTGGTCCAAGAGCTTTTTCTGATTGTTTTAGGTGTCTTTTCTCTATTCTCATAAAGCATACTTGGTGCTAAGGTTTTATCATCCAAATATGGTGGTTGTATTGTTACTGATTATATTAGACTGTTATAGAAAGACTGGCAAATCTGTGGAATTATACATTTATTTGTTTTCCACTTGCCAGTTTCCTAGGAATGGTCTTAGAATATAGTTTTGCCAAGGGTTCCAGAGCTTTTTTTTTTTCTTTCACTGCTTTTCAGTTTTATTAGGTAACATTGTTTATAATCAACCACCCTTCAGCAGAATAGTTTACAAAAGAAGTCACATTCTTTTTTTTGCTTTTTGGAAGGCAATTGGGGTTAAGTAACTTGCCCAAGGTCACACGGCTAGGTTTTTGTTTGTGTGTTAAGTGTCTGAGGCCGTATCCGAACTCAGGTCCTTCTGACTCCAGGGCCTGCGCTCTAACTCACTGCGCCACCTAGCCGCCCCAAGAAGTCACATTCTAAACCAATAAACTAATGTTTTCCGAGACTGCCATGCATTTTCATTTGACAAAGTGTCAATTGTTAGCTGTCTAAGTGTACACTAGAAAACATGCTTCTTTGGGGCAGGGATTCTTCGCTCTTGTCTTTGATTCTCACACAGTAAGTATTTAATAAATGCTTGTTGTTGGATTAGATTTCTGGGCTCTTTTTGACTTCCTCATTGGCATAACTTATTAACATTGCTTAATTTTTGTAGGTGGTATTTATAATTATGGTCAATTTCTTTTAATTTTTCCATTTTGATTTTTTTGTTTTTGTTTGATACCTTGTTTGAAAAGTTCAGACTGAAGCTATGACATTTGTATGTAATATTGTCTCTTTAGTTTGATGGTGATGGTGATTTTCACACAACACCCCAATTTGGATAGTAGCAACACATCAAAGATCAGTCGCCATCTACTTATCATGTTATAATATCATCTAATAAAGTATTTTATGTTTTATAAAATACTGTTTCACAACAACACTATGAGGAAGATGGTAGCATTATGCCTATTTTCACAGATGAGAAAACTTAAGTGACTTGTCTATGCTAAAAGTTAAGAAGTTTCAGAACTAGATCTTAAATCCAATTTATCTATCACTACGTCAGATACTAAACTTACTCCTATTGCAAAGTACAACTCTGAAAGTCTTAAATAGTCTTTCTAAGCAAGTGGAGTCATTGTCTTAACCCTTTAGGTTTACTTAAAGAAAGTGTGAAAAAGATGGTACCTATTTCAGTGGCTATTCTTGGACATTCGCAAATATTTTCTCCTATGTCCTGAGTTTATATAATAGCTAAAGACTATTACTTTACTTTCCTACTTTGATTTATTAACTAAACCCTCACACATATTATTGCAGTTAAATAATTCAGTATGACCCAAGAATTGCTTAATGATATGCCAAGAAATTTAAAAAATAGAGGATGGTCTAGAAATGCTGTTGTTATCATTCATTTGAGAACCACTTATTAAAAAAGAACATATACAAATGTTTTTATGACTGATACAATATTTATCCTAGGTATATATTCCACAGAAAACGAAGTGTATATATCTTATTGAACATGCACCATGGCAATTATGTCTGTAACATGTAGCAAATATGATACATTAGAGCATAATGCTTTCTAGAATGTGTGAAAGATTAGATAGATAGATGCACTGATTGGAGTGCATCTCTAGTGCATTTCTCTTTGTGTGTTAACTATTGGTAATAAACAAATAATCACTTCTATAACAGTAGATTTATGAGGAGTTTTCTTGGCCTTATATCTGTGGAAGCCTTTTGAGGAGAATTCACCTCTGTGAACTCACTGTTCATGATGCTGTTAGGTGTATTTTAACTCTTCCCACTTCCTTTTATGGAAATCTTTTTGTTCATTTCTTTGAAATAAGAGGGACATTTTCTTCCTCTTTATCCAGATCATTTAGTTCAAAGATGAAACAAGTTCATGCTGAGTTTCTTCTTCCCAGTCTAAGAAAAACATCCTATGAAATGTTAGCACCTGGTGTTAGACAGCAGATTCAAATTATTGAGGTCTTCCCTGTTCCCTCTTCTGGGAAATACCTATATAGAACATAGGGTCTAGAACATGCTCTGTCCCAATTTTACTTAAAACTCTTTGGAAATATAATTTCAAGAAATATCATAAACTTAAAACCAGGTAAATTTGCCTATGATTGAAAATATGGTGTTATTCAATTACTATAATTTTGCATGTATAATTTTATTTCTATAGTTCACCATATAGTCTCCATATAAATTTCCACTAGATCAATGCTATAATAGGTAAAATGAGACCAAATAACAGAAAAAAATGTTCTTGAGGCATACTTGTTTTCTTGAACAGATATACTCTAAAGGTATTCTTTTCTTGACTGAGAAAACTTCATAACTTGTAGTATGTTAAGTCTGAAGAAGAAAAGACTCAGGGCAAATGTGACCTTTATCTTCAAAGACTGGAATGGCTGTCATCTTGAAGAGGTATTTGACTTAAGCAGTTTGACCCAGGTGGATGGAACCAGGTAGCAAGTTATAATGAGACAAAGTTAGAATTGATATCAAGATGATTTTTTAATGTATTAGAATTTCCCCACAGTAGAATGTGCTACTTCCATAAGTGCAGGAGAGGGGGATAGCTTTCACTGGAAGTCTTCACATACTGTCTGGTTGATCACTTGCCAGATGTGTCATAGGAGGGATTCTTTTTTGGATTGCTTGGGACTACATAGCTGCTAAGGTCGCTAACTATAAAAATCAAGACATCGTGATTTTGAGTAGGGGAGGAGAATGTCGGGTATCAAATGGCTCCAGTAACACTTATCTTGGTTTCTTTTACTTTAATTAAGTTCTCATCATTATACTCAGTCAGATAATAAGTGAAAGCCCTTAGGAAAGCAGGTTTTATAATTTTGGAAATGATTTGATTTTGTCATGGCTGACATTACTAACCTCTTAGTTGTCGTCTTCTCCCTCTTTCTTTTTCTTTGCATTTATAATCCAGGGATATGCTATGAACTAATACTCTATTTGCTATTTATAATCCAGGGATATGCTATGAACTAATACTCTCTGGGATGAATATTCTTTCACTTTGATCTTCTTGGATACTGGATATCTGATATTATCTCTTTGTCACATGAAGTGCAGCTAATATATTCTTCATTTAATGATACCTTCATAAGTAGATGCACAAGCTAGGTGAAATCTGTCCTGGATATTACTCATCAACAAGGAGGCACTGGTTACTGAGGTGGAAATTATGGCAACTTTGTGGGGAAGTGACCTCTACATTTTCAAATGTGATGTGGAGACATTATGTTCTGTGGAGTTCAAGCTAAGCAGAGTTATAGGTGGAAAGTGGAGAGCTACCTTGAGTGTATATATTACAAAGGATTTTGTGCATTAAAAGATCTTGTATTTGATCATGGAGGTAGTAGAAGTCATCGGATGCAGGGTGAATTACATAGAACTTGAAGAACAATTTATTCTGTAACATCAATGTTATAAAAATTGAGTTTTGAGAACTTTTGCTAGATGATTAAGAATGAAATGATCAATTCTCTAATTCTATATATTACGACTAATGTGAAAATATGGGTAATAAAAATATATATGTAGAGTATATATAAGATTGTATGCTGTCATAGGGAGGGGGAAGAGGAGGGAGGTGGAAAAAATTTAAAACATATGGAAGTGAGTATAGAAAACTAAAAATAAATAAATAAATTTATAAAAAAATGAAATGAGCAGAACCAAAGTAATTTTATACATCAGTAGCAACATTGTAAAAACAAACAACTTTGAAAGTTGTAATAATATAACCAGTACAATGACCATTTGTGATTCAAGAAGACTAATTTTGAAACTAACATGTTATTCATGAGAGAGTGGCAATGCGTTGAAGTTGCTGGAAACAAACATGGTTTGGTATGTACCCGTTGAGTGAATTTGTATTGTTTGACTATGCATATTTGTTGTAGGAAGTTTTCTTTTCTTTTATCAGTGGTGTATAGGGGAGAAAATATATTTCTGTCATATTTTTGGTAAAAAAACATTATATTTCATAGCATTTCTACTCCTGAAGTTCTTCTTTTTCCAATTTATTTATTTATTTTTAATTTTCAACATTCACTTCCATAAGATTTTGAGTTACAAATTTTCTCCCTGTATTTCCCCTGCCCCACCCCAAAAATCAAACTTACTGAATACTCCTTTCCCCAATCTGTTCTCACTTATATCCTCTCCCATCACCCCTCTAACTTTCTAGTAGGGCAAGATGGATTTCTATACCTCAGTGCCTGTATATCTCATTTCCCAGTTGCATGTTTGATTTCTAGATTCTTTCCCTTTTTCCCTCCTCACCCATCCCCACTGGGAAGACAAGCAATTCAATATCGTGCATGGCTCCCATTCCAGTGTGATAGACTTTTCCTTTTGCCCTGCCAGACTGCCTTCAGTGGGAGATTTGTTTCTCTCTGTCACTTTGTGGGTTCTGTAGCTCTAAAATTTGTTTAGAGTAATATTTTACAGGTATTGGAGGTGGTTGGATCAGAGCTCAAGCAAGTTCCTGCTTTTACTCTGCCATCTTGGCTCCACCCACAATTATTTTTCCTTTAAAACAGAGGTTTAGGATACTGGAGATGTGAAATATTACATGAACTTTCAGATGAGGTTACTGGATTATTTATTTAACTAAGGTCACTCTATTGTTTATCTAACTGTTTTTCTTTGTTATACACCTCTCATAAAGTCATAGTAATCTGTAAATGTTTGTAATATTTGTGCATAATATAATGAAACATACCAATCAAACATTAAAAGAGATAAAATAGACTTCTGGAGCCAAGATGGCAGAGTGAGGAAGGCACCCTCTGAAGCCCTCCCAAGTTCCCCTCCTCACCTCAGAATTGAGTGAGGAACAGGGAAGCAGCTTACCAGCAAGGCAGGAAAGGTCTATCTCACCAAGGTGGGTGGAGCAAGGTCTAAGAAGAGCAGCAGCAGTAGCCATTCTCACAGCAAGGCTCCAAGCCTGGGCAGTGAAGCTGTGCACTTCTGCAAACCAGCAGCCTTCTAGGCAATGAACAGTTTGTGCAGTTAAGCAAGGCCCCACCCCAGGGACCCCACCCCTAGAACAAACTTCCAGTATGTCCTTGGCCCCATTGCTGAACAGAGCTCCACTCTGCAGCTGACCAACAGCAAGAGTGCCTTCCCACCCCCAGGTGAGTCCTGCCAGCAGAGAGGCTGTTTTCATAGCAATCTAGCAGCAGGGCCCTACTGCTGGGGCAGACCAGCAACATGATACAAACTCCATGGCTAGCCTCTGTTACAATTGCAACCCAGCAGAAAGAACCCACCAGAGGCTCAAGCCATCACCTAAACCCCACACCCAAGGGAGGCCAACAGGGAGGCTCCACCCCCAGTATAAGGCAGAAGGGTAACTGACCCTCCAATGAAAGCAAGTAGCTAATCCCTGAAGGCCAACAAAGACAGCAGTAAGACCTTGAGCCCCAGCACAAAAAGTTTGGGACAGTGCAGGATCACAACCAAACACATAAAAAGACCAAGTCACAAAAAAGACAGAAAAATGAACAAAAACAAACAAAAAAGAACTTGACTATAGAAAGTTACTATGTTGACAGCAAGGTCAAGGCATAAACTTAGAAGATGACAATAGTGTCAAAATGGCTACATGAAGTCTCAAAGAAAAAATTAATTTCATCTGACACACAAAAAGAATTCCTGAAAAAGCTTAAAAAGGGTTTTAGCAAATTATAAAAGTAGAAGAAATATACAAAGATATACATATATATGTATGTATAGAAGATGTACAAAAATTTACTGAGGAAAATAACTCATTAAAAATAAAATTGGCTAAATAGAACAAGGAAGTACAAAAGTGCACTAAAGAAAATAATTCTGTAAAAACTTGAATCGAGCAAGTAGAAGCAAATGATCTATGGTCCAACTGTATGATGCAAGAATTATGGAGAACAATTTGGAACTATGTCCAAAGGGCTACAAAAATGTGTATGCTCTTTGACACAGCAATACCAAAGCTAGCTCTGTATCCCAAAGACATCCCAAAATGGGGAAAAATGTATTTGTACAAAAATATTTATGGCAGCTCTTTTCTGTGGTGGCTAAGAATTGGAAATTGAAAGGATAGTCTTAAAATTGGGGGAATGCCTAAACAAAGTGTGGTATATAATTGCAATGGAATATTATTGTGCTATAAGAAATGACAAGCAGGATGATTTCAGAAAAACCTGTAAAGACTTGCATGAACTGATACAAAGTTAAGTGAATAGAACTAAGAGAACCTCGTACCCTGTAACTGCAATATTGTTCAGTGAAGAACTGTGAATGATTTAGCTATTCTCAGCAGGACAATGATCCAAGACAATCCCAAAGGAGTAATGATGAAGCATACTATCCCATTCCAGAGAAGGAATTGATATTGTTAAAGCATGCTATTTTTCACTTTCTTTTTTTTCTGTTATTTGAGTCTTGTACAAAATAGCTCACATGGAAATGTTTTACATAATTGCACATGTATAATCTATATCTAATTGCTTAATGTCTCAAGGGGGTTGGAGGAAAGGGAGGAAGGGATAGAATTTGGAACTCAAAACTTAAAAAAAAATGTAAAATAAGAAAGTTTTGAGAAATGGAAAAACAAAAAAGAGATAACATGAGTTTGGGTTAAGTGGTCTCCAAGATTTCATCTAGCTCTAAAACTCTAATTCTCTGATTTTATTGACAGGACTTATAAAATTTATCCCCAAAGGGATCGTTTCCATCATAAAAAGGAAGCAAATCAATCTGTAATGTTTCTTATGATGCCTGCCACTGGAGGGGTTAGGGAAACTTATCATAGGCTAAAATTTGCATTTTAGAGAGAATAGAAAGATTCAAGACAAAAGTTCACCATTCAGGGAAAAGCCAGAAGTGAAAGCATATAATGATGAAACTAAAGTGATGTTCAGCTTTGCCATTCACCCTCTCTTGTGGGTTGGACCTACTCTGAATAACAACACACAGGGGATGGGGTAAGGAGAGGCAATGAATTCTATGTCCTGACCCTAGAAAATAGGCTCCCTAGACAATTATTCAATGTTTTCCACTTAAGAATAATTAAATAGAATAGGTGAAAGAGCAAAAAATATTAGGTTACCATTTTGTCTTGGCTTCATTCTTCATTCCTGTTATTATATAAATCCAGTATGAAAATGTCAGATTAGAGCTTTCCAGAGTGTGTGTGTGTGTGTGTGTGTATACACACACACACACACACACACACATATGCTTTCCTGAATACACACAAATACACATATTTATGTATGAAAGTACAGAGGGTAACCTTTGGACTCCTTGTTGTAGATTAATAGAAGCATCAATGGAAAACCTGTAGGCTGTTTTTAAAATCTAAATGAATGATTTATTTTAAGTAAAAGTGAACACTTTGATGATGAATATACATACACACAGAGATGCATACACATATACATACATACATATATACACATGAATCTGCTTATATTATGTGTATATATATATATATATATATATATATATATATATATATATATATATGCTTCATCTGTATATACACACAGACAATGTATGGCCAGAAAATTTTAATTGTGAGCCCTGTGAATTTAACCTTTCTGTAGTCTTCTTTGTGTTACATCTCATGTATTAAACACACTACAACACATTTGCACGGCATAAATACCTGGGGTACAAAATGATGGTTTACTTCCCATACTCTTTTTCTATTATTTGACCCAGGAGACAAACCTGTATTACAGACAATTGCTGTGGTTTAGCAAACAATTTGGAGAGTTTTATGACTCTTTGGGCATAATTCCAGGTTACTCTCCAAAAAGGCTGGACCAGTTCATAGTTTCACCAACAATTAATTAGTGCCCCGATTTTTCCATTTCTCCTCCAACATTTGTCACTTTCTCCTTCTATTATTTCAGTCAATCTGATAGGTATATAATGATATTTCAAGGTTGTTTTAATTTGTGTTTCCTTAATCAATAATGATTTAGAGCATTTTATATAACTATAAATTGTTTTGATTTATTCATTAGCATCTTCAGTTCATTTCACAGATAAGGAAAGTGAAGCAAAAAGAGTTAATTGACTTGCCCAGGATCACACAGCTAGTAAGGAATATATTGGAATTCAGGTTTTCCTGGCACTTTATCTACTAAGCCACCTTGCTGAGTGAGCCTGTATAAATCATTTAGTTTCTCTGTAATTTGCCTTATATGTGAAATAGGAATAATAATAGCATGTCTCTACCAGCACCTACCCCAGGGTTGTTGTGAGGATCAAATGACATATTATTTGTAAAGTATTTTGCAAGTCTTAAAGTACTATAAATGTTATTATTATAGGTGTTATTAATTTTTATTATTGTTATTTTTAATTCCAGTGCTAGCAAGCTCTATCTTTTAAGAAAGACATCCCTGTTTTCCAAATAGCAGACACTAGAAAAATTTCTATTGAATTTAATGGAATCAAGGTTAATTTAATTAGAATTTTTCCATATATGGAGTCAAAATTGGCCTTAATATAATCTCCTACTAGTAAGTGTCTGAGGACAGATTGGAAATGAAAATATTCTTTGTCTTCAAAGAGCTTACATCAAGAATCTAGAAGTCATTCATTGGTTCATTCTTCAGTAAACAATTGTTAAGCATCTACTATGAAACTGTGTCTTATCTAGCCCATTTCCAATTTGCTTCCACCTCTCCTATTCTCTATGATTTCTTAACTTAGGTATTATGGATACACCAATATAGAAGGCAGGTTATCCCTTTAGACTAAGCGGGATAATCCTCACTTCAACTCATTTCATTTAAAATATCATATTTTAAAATGTCAAATCCTTCTTAGCTAATGGGCCATACATAAACAGGTAGAAGGCCACATTTGACCTTCCTTTCACAGTTTGCTGACCTTTTCTTTAGATGAACTGACCATGCTTTGTGCCTTCCTACTTCTGTGATTTTACCTGCATTGTTCTTTCCATCTGGAATAATCTTCACCACTCCTTTAAGCTGATCTTAGCCTATTGACATCCTATTCCATATTTCAAGGCTTCACTCAAATGCCATTCCTTCATTAATTCCTTCCAGATATTTTCCCCAGCCTCTATCATTTGTATTTGATGTCACAGAACTTTATTCTTCTATAATGTATTTATATATTCTAATTTATTTTACATTTCTCTTTTATTATTTTCATTCCTACTGAAGTACAAACTTTCTGAGGGCAGGATGTATGCTTTATTTAGCCCTGCATTTTCCTTAGTTCTTAGTATCATGCACATTGAACATAGTAGATGCTTAACAATTGCTTACTGAAGAATGAACCAATGAATGACTTCCAGATTCTTGATGTAAGCTCTTTGAAGACAAGGAATATTTTCATTTCCAATCTGTCCTCAGACACTTACTAGCTGTATGACCCTGGGCAAGTCACTTAACCTCAATTGCCTCCAAAAATAAGGAGAAAAAGTTCATCACAATTTGTCTCCAGCTCAACTTCAGTTTTTGTAGTTTACATTTTAGTCACATTAAATGTCTATCTTATTTTGGATTTCTTTCCTATGCAGTATGCATTTCTTGTACCAAATTGACACATACTGTTTCTTTTCTGTTTGGTTGGTTTTTAGTCCCTAGCCCTGCTAAGAAAAGCTCCAGAAACCACAGTCTTGCTCTTTCATGTGGTGACAGTTAACTTGCCTCCTCCTAGAAATTCTAAGAGAGTTCTAACTTTTTAAATGCCTGTTTGGGAGTAAATTCACGAAGTTTGTATTTAGATTTTATTTGGTTATAAGTGATGTGGTTGGGCTAGTTTAGTCAGTGTCTTCTTGTGATTACTTCCATATGTGGAATATCCTAAATTCACCTGCTATAATGACTCCCAGACTGAAGGCCCTTCTCTGTAGTCAAGTCTTCTTTCTCAGAGAATCAGTAAATCATATTAATGAATGACAGCACACTGATTGAAAACCCCATAGTAGCTATTTTATTGATCAGAGATAACAGCAAATTGGACTTGAAACAAAAATGGAGACCTTCAAAGCATTGATCTCAGTGGCTATAGTTCCAAGAGGAATGAGAAAACAGCAGCCAGCAAAAAAAGGCTTTTTCTCCACCATTGCTATATATCATCTTTAGAAGCAAACATATCATTGTAAGAGCATTTCAGCATCTTAGAGAAGACAACTGACCCAAACAGAATCTAAATCTTTACATATATGTACCTCACCATTTTTTCTCAAATTAAAAACTTTGATCTTCATGTCTAGATTATGGCTTAAGTCTAGAACTGGTTGGTAATTACTATTATCAAAGTGTTGTCGAAAGTAACTATGGTCATTTACCCTTCATATTAATATGGTGGGGCAAGGCTAAGTATTCTGAACATTGGTTGATGTTTACATTAACAGGCTAATAATGGACTTTCCAGATTTCCCAGACCATATTGAATATGAGTCTTTGACTTTGGATGATTGTGATGCAAACATTAGCAGTTTGAACTTTGGACATAACATAGGACACACCATTAGAAAGTGAGGTACTTGAATTCAGGACTTTTTACTTTTGTTTTTGTTTTTAAACTTTCTTTGTATCCCCAGTGCTTAGCACAGTTTCTGGAACATAGTAAGCATTTAATAAATGCTGTTTGACTTACCTTGACACTACAAACTTGTATTTAGCTAATGCATAGTTAGCATAATATAAATATCTTCCCTGAAGTCCTACTCTGATACCACCAAGGGATCTTAAAGTTATGTTCGGAGAGGTTTATTACTAGAGACTTAACCAATAGGTGATAATTTATTTTTCTCCATAACAACTCATGAACGCTGTTGACTAAGGAATGGAGGAAGCTTCAATTTGTGCTGTTAGCATGAGTAGCTATGGCAGTGAATTTATGAATGCATGAAATATTTAAGGAAAAATAACCATATCATACATGAAAGTAATATTTATGTCCTACATAATTAATATCAAAACTTATATAAATTATATAAATATACCAATGACGTATAACTTCATTGTGTGGACATTTACCCCCGTGATTCAGATTACAACTTGATTGTGATTTATAGTCTTAGAGTGCTGCTAGAGGATCAGAGAGGTTAAATAGTTTATCCATGGTCTCGCAGCTAATGTCAGAGATGAGGTTTTCACTCATGTTGTCCTGACTCCATATCCAACCACCTCTGCTGTTTCTCTGTTGTATCCTAATAGGGAGGCAGCTAGGTGATGTAATGGATAGTGTTGTGCCTGGAGTCAGGAAGACCTGAGTTCCAGTCCATCTTCAGATGATTAGAAGTGTGACTCTGGGCAAGTTTCTTAATCTTTCCTTCGGTTTCCTAAACTCTAAAAAAGGGTACAATAATAACACAAACCTGCCTGGGTTGTGAGGATCATTGGAGATATTTGTAAAGTTTATTCCCTTTCTTCTACCCTTAGTAACCAGGGGAATTATTCAATACATTAAGCAGGAAAAACTCAGATCCTTAACTGTTAAGACAACCTTGTTTATAAGGGCTCTCTAGATTAGAACTATGAAAAGCCATTCCACACTGACCTGGATGGCAAAGTGCTTCATTTGTCTTCCCTTTGTTCTAGTTGTAAGAGTAGAATTACTTTTGAAGCTCTTTTGTCTCCATTGTTGTTTACTAGAGAGTAGGTTTTAGTTTTAGTCCTAGTTATTTTTAATTCATCTCTGCCTCTTGTTTCCTTCCTCAAAGGGTACAAAGCACTTTTGTTAATGGGATTAGAGCTACTGTATTAGATGCCAGCAATGGTCAACTAATTCCCTCAAGACTAAATCAAACCCAGCTTCATGGTGAGATGAAATATTGATTATTGCCGAGTTCTTCATAGCTTTATCCCCTCTGGATCCCTTTTCATGTCAGGAAAATGCCATTAGTATTTCTTTTCTCTACTTAAACTAGAAATAGGGAGAATTTTCCACAAAGGTAAGAAAAATACTACACATGGGAATACAATTTAAAATAAAAGGCTAGTCTGTGAAACAGCTGCTCTTTGACTATATAAAACTGTGGGGGTTGGGGGAAAATCCTGAAAATCCTTATGAGGAAAATATATTATCTGTATCATTTGTTTCCAATTATTTCACAGATTTCCTGGGAAGAAAGCATTTTGTAAATGTTACAGCACTATACAAATGTGAACTATTATCGTTTCTCTATATTTTTCATTATTTCTCTATAGTTAGTAATGGAGGGATGATTTTAGAAAAATTCACAAAAATTTAGAAAAAAATCACAAATTTGAATAGATCAAACCAATTAAGTTAATTAAATGCAAGTTAAACAACAACAACAACAAAAACCCTTCCTAAGGCACTCTCTGAGAATAGGCAGGAAGTAAAGTTTTTGAGTTGAAATGTACCGCTTTCCAGATATGATGAAAAGTACATCAAAAAATGAACAGAACTAACTTTTCAGGGAGAGTTTTGTTTTCTTCTCTGCCCTTAGGGATGGAAGGTGCTTCCTCCAGTACTCTCAACAATATCATTTCAGGCTTCAAATGTTGTCTTATTGAATCTTGCCTGAGACTGGTACATGTTGGAACAAACACAGCAGGGAAAGCAAATTCCCTAGATTAGAAATTTAGTCTGCCTATCAGATATGCTTTGCAGAAAGAGGTTTCATTTTTAAAGATAAACAAGGCTGGACTGAAATCTCAGTGATACTTTCAAAGTTGATGATAGATTTTTTTGCTCTTTATTTCAATAGTAAGTGTCACTGTGATGTCAGTTGGCAGGTGTGGAAATTGATTTTCACTGACAGGTATTACTTTTGAGTATTTTTGATCAATAAGACATGAAAGCATTTGGTTAGAATGTATGTATTTCTTCATTGCATTCAATTCCTCCCCTCCCTCCCTACCCACTGCCAAAATTCAACTAGATAAAGTGAAGGGGGTGGAGAAAGAGATGCTACATTTTTCTCTTACTACCTGCTCAGTAGAGTACTTGGTCTTCTAGCAATTTCCAGCCATATCCTCAATGCTACACCCTGCCCACACACACACATGCCCCACACACAACTGATGTAGAATGTGCATCACTTAAGGGCAATATGGCATCACTCATTGCATTTTTATCTGCAGCACTTCAAACACTTCCTGGCACAGAGTAGATGCTTAATAAATGGTTTTCCAACCATTGATCTGATCTAGAATAACCTATGTGTTTAGTCAATTTGTCAAGTCCCCTCCTCCTGATCCTTTCTAAAAACACTCATCTATCTTCCCCCTTTTACATGTAGCTCCCATGCCATTGCCCGCTGAGTTTATCCAGATTAAAGGTTCAACATTAAAAAATAGATGATATTTATATAGTGATTTAGTGGTTGAGATTCCCTGTGTTATTTCACTGGACTCTCACAATAACCTTGATAACAACCAATAATGCCGGTGCTACAGGTTTTTTTACCCACATTTTATGAAGAAAATGAAACTCCGAGAGATTAACTGACTTTCTTATGGTCACATGGCTAAGAAATTCTTGTGGGATTCCAACACAGGGCTTTCTGATGAGTCCAGTACCCTGTACACTGCACCAAATTATAATTTATCTTCTATGGTTTGAGCCACTGCTTTTCTCAGAACTTTTCAAGATCATCAAAACTCAGCTTATATATTATGGACATCATAATCATCATCATAATCATAAATTAAAAAAAATACTAGTTGTCCTTTGTTCTCAAAGAGGACTGACATGACATCACTATAATGAGGTCAAGGGATGGTGTGTCCAATTGGGGTAATCAGACCCATACAAGCTCAGAAGTCTATGGCAGATCAGGCAAGCTATATACATAGTGCTTGTTATCCTCCAGCCACTGTGCTAAGCATTTTATAATTACTATCTCATATGATCCTTACAACAACCTGAGAAGCAGATGCTATTATAATTTTTATTCATTTATTTTTATTTGTTTGTCTTTTTGGAGGGGGGAAGACAAGGCAATTGGAGTTAAATGACTTTCCCAAGGTCACACAGCTAGTAAGTGTTAAGTGTCTGAATTCTGATTTGAACTCAGTTCTTCCTGACTCCAGGGCTGGTGCTCTACTCACTGTGCCACCTAGCTGTCCCTATATACATACATATATATTTTTTATTTTACAGATGAGGAAACTGAGGTTAAATAATTTGCCCAAGGTCATAGAGACAGTGTTTAAGGACAGATTTGAGTTCAGTTCTTCCTGATTCCAGGTCCAACACTATCCACTGCACCACATATCTACCAGGAAACTAGGAAAGAATGATATAATGGTATAATGAAGTATTTAATTGGGACAAAATTGAATTGCAAAACAATAGGAAAAAAATCACCACATTCATTCCCATATGAATGTAGCTTCATCCTCATTTTCCATTGAAGTAGCCTATGAAGCCAGATTAGCCAGAAGGTAGCATCAAGAGTCATTCATGGAAATACCCTTTGCTTAACTTAGCCTATTGAGCATGACCCTCTGGGTGGAAATGTTGAATAGTTGCTTTGTTCTAAATGGTTACCAAAAAGTCAATGACTATCATTCCACCTCTCTCTGGAATAGTCCCAACTCTTTGTCTAGGAGTATGTGGATTTGAATATCTAGCCACAATATTAACTAGGAATGCTGCATATTGCTGGCCCAGGTCATATAAAAGAAATATGGATCAGTCCCTGGTACCCACAAAATATGTGAATTTCCACTTGAAGCATCTCTGGTATTTGTTGTCTCTTTTTGCTCCATGGGGTCTCAGGAACATGCCAGTGCTCTGGTGTCTTTGAATGTTGCTATTACAATCCCAGGCACTCTTTGATGAATTCATCTTGAAGTACACACAACTGGCTTCTCCTATTCTTCTCTGAGTCTCTGTCATGTTCTCAATAAGACTGTCCTCTGGCCAGGTAAAATTTTCATGGGAATTGAAGTTATGCAAACTTCAATCAGGCTTGTCATTGAAACTTCAGAGTCTCATGGGAAATATAGTTGGATGTGAAACAACTGTGACATATAGTTAGAGATATTCCTTTTGGGGACTTTGGGCCTATTCTTTAACTTCTGCCACTGGTTAATATTGGAATAATTACTATATCCTTTGAAGTAGAAGGTTCTTGTAGGTAAGGAAGGTATCAATTTATTCACTTTGCATACTGAATAGCCTGGTTGTTTAAGTTCAGTGATTACAAGCCTGAAATTAATGAGTCAGTTCCTGTATAGAGATTGAGAATATAAACTTAGAGAGAGCTAATAAATTATAAACTCCTGGGGCAGAGACAAGATGGCAGTGTAGAAACAGCACTTCCAAGGTGCTCTGCCCCACACCACCTCCAAACAATGTAAAAGGGGATTCTGAACAACTTCTGGAGCTCCAGCACCCACAGAACGACACAGAGAAGCTAACCTCCTGCTGAGGACAGCCCAGCAGCCCTGCAGGGAGCGGCCAGCACAGCGCTCTGGGAGCTGAGCCTAGGCCTGCGTGAGCCGTGGTTTTAGCTCTGGGGAGGCTGGGCCAGCAGCCAGCTGGAGGAACCCCAGAACACCAGCAGCTGTGGTGATTCCAGAATTATCAGCACAGATATGCCTAGGACAAAGTGAGAGGTTAGTGCCCTATGGACATTGGGACCAGTATTTGGGGAATGTGTCGGCTTCCTCCCCTGGGGGCAAAAAGCTGCTGAGGAAATGTGGCACAGTCACCATCTTGCAGCATCAGTGGCGGCTCCAGCTCCTGGTCTGTGAACTGTAGAGAGATCCAGCAATCAGACTGGGGGTTAATCTCTCTTGCTTTAACCTGCTTGGATCTGGATTTTGGTCTTGGGCGAGTTCTGGGGTGGGTATCCAATTTGCCAGAGCAGGTGGAGGCTTTACAGAAGCCACCCAACCTCTGGAAGTTGTGAAGACCCCAACATTCTTGATGGAAGCTCTCCTGTATGGTGGCAGAGTCCTACTGTGGCAAAAAGCCCCCAAATCA
Organism: Gymnobelideus leadbeateri; assembly: GCA_011680675.1. NCBI lineage: Eukaryota > Metazoa > Chordata > Mammalia > Diprotodontia > Petauridae > Gymnobelideus > Gymnobelideus leadbeateri. The sequence continues at coordinate 541,601 of WOXC01006490.1, forward strand.
AGTAATTAAGTGGCAATATGCCTAGGCAAAGGAAACAAAATAGACAGAAAAATGCAACTTTAGACTCCTATTTTGGGGGCAAAGAAGATCAAAGCATGGAACAGGAGGAGGACTGTGAGGTCAGAACTCCTGCACCAAGAGCCCCAAATGAAAATACAAGCTGGCTACAGGCCATAGAGGACCTTAAGTAGCAGATGAGAGAAGTGGGGGAAAATTTGGGAAGAGAAATGAGAAAGATGCAAGAAAAGTATGAAATGACAGTCAAAAGCCTGACTGAGGAAAATAACACCTTAAAAATAGACTAATTCAAATGGCAAAAGAGGCTCAGAAAGGCAATGAGGAGAAGCAAGCCTTAAAAAGCCAAATTTGCCAGATGGAAAAAGAATCTCAAAAGTTCACTGAGGAGATTCATTCCTTCAGAGTTAGAGCAAATGGAAGCTAGTGACTTTATGAGAAATCAAGATGCTGTTAAACAGATCCAAACAAATGAAAGAATAGAAGGCAATGTGAAATATCTCATGGGAAAAACTACTGACCTGGAAAATAGATCCAGGAGAGACAGTTTAAAAATTATTGGACTACCTGAAAGCCATGATCAAAGAAAGAACCTAGAAATCACCCTTCAAGAAATCCTCAAGGAAAATTGCCCTTATGTTTTAGACCCAGAGGGCAAAATAGAGGATGAAAGAATACACCGATCACCTCCTAAAAAAGACCCCAAAAAGAAAACTCCCAGGAATATTATAGCCAGGTTCCAGAATTCCCAGATCAAGGAGAAAATACTACAAGCAGCCAGGAAGAAATAATTTCAATGTTGTGGAAACATAATCAGAATAGCACAGGACCTGGCTTCTTCCACACTGAGGGATTGAAGGGCATGGAATATGATATTCCAGAGGGCAAAAGAGCTGGGATTGAAGCCAAGGGTCACCTACCCAGCAAAACTGAGTATTTTGTTTCAGGGGAAAATATGGTCATTCAGTGGAATAGAGGACTTTCAAGCATTCTTGAGGAAAAAACCAGAGTTGAATAGAAAACTTGACATCCTGGCACAAGAAGCAAGAGATGCCTGAGAAGGTAATCAGGGAAAAGAAATCAAAAGGAACTTATCAAAGTTGACCTATTTATATTCCTACATGGAAAAACAATAACTGTGACTGATGAAACCTTCCTCAGTATGAAAATAATGAAAGAAGGGTATATGGTCAGTTGAATACATATGTGAAGGTGTGTATATATGTTTACAGTTATACATGGATAGAGGGCATAGGTTGAATTTGTTGGGAAGGGAGGATACTTAAGGGGTGAAATTATGAGGTGAGAGAGGAAAGTGGCAAGAGGAGATGGGGAGAGACAGGGTAGGGTAAATTATCTCATGTAGAAGAAGCAAGCGGAAGTGGCTGCAGGGGAGGGGTAGAACAGTAACACAAAAAGGCAAAACCATATTCGCATTGAATTTGGCTCAGGGAGAGAATGACATACATACTAAATGGTATATCTCACCCTGCAGCAGAATAGGGGGAAGGGCGATGAGAGGAGGGATGATGGAGAGGAGGGTATTCTAGGGGGAGGGGAGGTTAGAAGTACCCACTATCAAAGAGGGACAGGATCAAAGTAGGGAATGGACCAGGTGGGGGGTGGGATGAGTGGGAGGGAATTATAACCAGCCTTTTACAATATATCTACTATGGAAATGTTTTGCATAGCTATACATGTACAACACATACTGAATTGCTTATCTTCCCAGAGGGAGTGGTTGACAAGGGAGGAAAGGAATGGATCTGAAATTCAAAGTCTTAAAATTAAATGTTTCAAATGTATATAAATACTATTATTAATACTATTTTGCATGCAATTGGGAGATAAGATTTTCAGGCATTGGGACTCAGAGATTCACCTTGCCCTAACGGCAAAGTCAAATTGGGTATAGGAGAAGATATGGGAGAGAGCAGATTGGATGAGGGGATATCTAGTGGGACTGCTATTCTGAGGTGGTGGGTAGGGAAAAAATGTGGAAAAAATTATAACTGAAAATCTGGCAGAAATGAATGATGTAAACCAGAAGTTAATAAAGCATTTGTTTAAAAAATAAATTATAAACTCCTTGAAGAAATGGATTTTTTTAGTCCTTTTTGTCCTTGGATTTCTATCCCCACATTCTGAATTTCCCTCATACCACAGTGTTTTGCATAAATGCTTAAATGAGTGGTAAATAACTACCTCCCAAGGCAGTTTATCATATCTTGAGAGAGTTTTTCTTTATATGGAGCCAAATAGGCCCTCATTGAATAGTTTTCTGCACTGTTTCTAGACTTGTGAGTGTTACTGAGGTGTTCTGAGAAGTCTACAGACATACAGACTTTGTTTCATTATATTTCATTGTGCCAGTAGATGGAATCCACAGAGGAATCTTGATCTTTGATTCATTTACTTATAGCAAGTGCTCTATAATAAATAAATCTCTGCAAAACAACACAAAATCAAGAAAAACAAAAACAAACAAAATAAAACCCAAAACCCAACAGAAAAAACAAAACAAAACCTGACAACCCAACACACACACACACACACACACACACACACACACACATCTCTCTGGTTCCTGTATATTTGAATAATTTGCTATGCTTAACACTGGAAGCTAATCTAATCTGTAGATAAACACTTTTATTTGTTCTCTGGCATATTTACTTGAGCTCCCTTCACTTTTCTCCATCTCAAATATCCCACCAATCCCCACCAGAAAAAGAAAACTTTCCCAAATTGTCAAATCATTCCCCCAAATAACCCCATTGGATTTTTGTTCCCTTATTTTTAAATTGAAGGGGTTGTACTAAGTAACCTCTAAAAGCCTTTCTCCCTCCAGGATCTGATGCAGTCAACTACAATCAATCAATAGGCGGCATCACAAGATGACTAAATAATTCCTTTTGCTTTTCAAGTTTGGAATGGCAGAAAGATTATGATTTTCAAAGATTCTAGATTCAAGTATTGCCTCTTTCATTTGCTACCTGTGTGACTTTGGAGAAATATATAGCACAGCTAACATTTATATAGCATTTACTATGTGCCAAGCACTGAGCTAGGCACTTTACAATTATTATCTCATTTGATCTTAACAACAGCCCTGGGAGGCAAGTGCTATTTTTTGTTGTTGTTGTTGAATTAAAAAAAAAAAAATATATATATATATATATATAATATATATTATATATAGTAAATATATATATATATATATATATATATATATATATATATTTACTTTTGTTTTATAACATTCAGTTCCACAGTTCCTTGAGTCTCAGATAGGTGAATTAATTTAATTGTCATTTTTATCATATTAGTTTGGCCTAAACATGAGCAACTGATGTTCTTCCGATTATTTAGATCTGACTTTATTTGTGTGAAAATTGTTTTGTAATTGTGTTCATACAAGTCCTGCATTTGTTTTGGCAGGTAGATTCCCAAATATTTTATAATGTCTACAGTAACTTCAAATGGAATTTCTCCTTCTATTTCTTGCTGTTTGATTTTTTTAGAAATATATAAGAATGCCGAGGATTTATATGGATTTATTTTATATCCTGCTACTTTGCCAAATTTATTTATTGTCTTAAGTAGTTGTTTACTTGATTCTCTAGGATTCTTTAAGTATATTACCATATCATCTGCAAAGAGTAATAGCTTAGTCTCTTCTTTGCCTAATTTGATTCCTTCAATTTATTTTTCTTCTCATTGCTACTGCTAACATTTCTAGTGCCAAATTGAATAAGAGGGGTGATAGTGGACATCCTTGTTTCACTCCTGATCTTATTGGAAATGCTTCTAGCTTATCTGAATTACATATGCTATGTGCTGATGGTTTTAGGTAGATGCTACTTATTATTTTAAAGAAAAATACATTTATTCCTATACTTTCTTTTGTCAAATGACTTTTCTGCCTCTATTGAGATAATCATATGGTTACTACTAGTTTTGTTTTTGATATGAACAATTATACTGATAGTCTTCCTAATACTGAAACATCTTTGCATTCCTGTAATAAATCCTACCTGATCAAAGTGCATTGTTCTCTTGATAAGTTGCTATACTGTTTTTGTTAATATTTTATTTAAAATTTATGCATCTATATTCATGAGGGAAATTGGTCTATAATTTTCTTTCTTCATTTTGTCTCTTCCTGATTTAGGTATCAGTACCATACTTGTCACATAGAAAGAATTTGGTAGAACTCCTTCTTCTTCAATTTTCCCAAGTAGCTTGTAGAGTATTGGAATAAATTGTTCTTTAAATGTTTAATAGAATTCTCTAGTAAATCCATATGGCCCTGGATATTTTTTTCTAGAGAGTTTGCTGATGGCTTCTTAGATTTCTTTTTCTGAGATGGGGTTATTTAAGTAATTTACTTCCTCTTCAGCTAATCTGGGAGCTTATAGTTTTGTAAATATTCATCCATTTCACTAAGATTGTCAAATTTATGTGCATATAATTTGGCAAAATAATTCCATATTATTTTTTTTAATTTCCTCTTCATTGGAAGTAGATTCACCATTTCCATTTTTGATATTGGTAATTTAGTTTTCTTCTTTCTTTTTTTATCATATTGACTAAAAAATATCGATTTTATTGTTTTTTTTTTTTGCATAAAACCAGCTCTTAGTTTTATTAATCAATTCAATAGTTTTCTTAATTTCAATTTTCTTAATTTCTCCTTTGGTTTTCAGTATTTCTAATTTAGTATTTAATTGGTGATTTTCAATTTGTTCTTTTTCTATTCAGTTGAACGCCCAATTTATTTACCTCCATTTTCTCTATTTTATTCATGTATGCATTCAGAGATATAAAACTTCCTCTAAGAACTGCTTTTTCTGTATCCCACAAATTTTCACATGTTGTCTCATTATTTGTCATTCTCTTGAATGAAGTTACTGTTTGTTTCTATAATTTCTTGTTTGATTCACTCATTCTTTAGGATTAAATTATTTAGTTTCTGATTAATTTTTAGTCTATCTTTCCAAGGACCTTCATTACATATAATTTTTATTGCATCATGATCTGTGAATGATGCATTTGATATTTTTTCCTTTCTGTACTTTATTGTGAGGTTTTTATGTTCTAGTACATGGTCAATTTTCATGTACGTGTCATGTACCACTGAGAAGGTATATTCCTTTTTATCCTCATTCAATTTTCTCCAGAGGTCTATTATATCTTCTCTTAACTTCTTTCTTGTTTATTTTGAGGTTATCAAGTTCAGAGAGGGCAAGATTGAAGTCCTCCATTAGTATTTTGCTATCTATTTCTTCCTCTAACTCCCTTAACTTCTCCTCTAGGGATTTGGAGGCTATACTGCTTTGTGCATATGTGTTTAGTAATGGTATTGCTTCATTTTTGTTGATGCCTTTTAGCAGGATATAGTTTCCTTCCTTATCTCTTTTAATTAGATCTATTTTTGCTTTTGCTTTTTCTGAGATAAGGATTGCTACCCCTGTTTTTTTTTTTTTACTTTAGCTGAAGCATAATATATTCTGCTCCAGCCTTTTACCTTTACCATGTATGTGGACCCTATTTCAAATGTGTTTCTTGTAGACAGCATATTGTAGGATTATGGTTTTTAATCCATTCTGCTATCTGCCTTCATTTTATGTGAGAGTTGAACCCATTCACATTCACAGTTATGATTACTCTCTGTGTCTTTCCCTCCATCCTATATCACCCATTTATGCTTTTATTTTTTTCCCTTCTCCATTCTCCTCCTTAAGAGTTTTCCTTTTGACCTCTGCCTCCCTCAGTATTCCCTCCCTGTACACTCCCTCCCTTTACCTATTATCCCCCCTTACTACTTCTTCCCTACCTTCTAACCACCCCTCCTTTTCCCCTCTTTCCCCTCCTACTGCCTGTAGGGCACTATAGATTTTTATACTTAAGGAAGTATGTTATTTCCTCCTTGAACTCCATCTGATGAGAGTAAATTTCATATAGTGCTCCTCTGCCTCTCTCCTTTCCCTCTACTGTAATGAGTTTTTGTGTCTTTTCCTGTTAGAATACTATATTTAACTGATTATGTTATTCCCTCCTTGAACAAAAACCAATGAGAGTAACATTCATATGACATTCATCTCCCTCCCTTCTTTCCCTCTATTATAGTATGTTTTATGCCTTTTTGTGTGGCATAATTTACCCTTTTCTGCCTAATCCTTTCCTTTTCTCCCATTACAATCCCATTGCACCCCTTAATAAGGTTTTTTATTATCAGGTTAGTTAATTTAAACCCACATCCTCTATCTATGTATATCCCTTTTAATTGTTACAATAATTATTCAATTCTCATTATTGACAGGCATTAGGTAGCTTTCCATATAGGGATGCAAACAGTTTGCTCTTATTTACAGACATAATAAAATTTATTTAAATTTCATGCATTATGGTAGCTACAGATGTAATCATATGAAACTGAAGGACAATAATTTTGCTCTGTCCATACAAAATAGCCTTATTAAGTTAAATGAATGGGAGGTTCCACAGTTACAAAGAAACAGAAATGGTTAAAATGTTTTTAAGTTTTAAATTTTTTTGAATGGAAATACAGTCACGGACTATTGCCTTTTCATTTCTGAGGGATGTTACAGGAAGGGGACTCTCCATTTTTTAAATACACGATTACATAGTATCTTATATTAGGGGAAAATATCATTCTAAAAAAAGTCAATTCTTGAAGAAATGGCAACACTAAAAATTAAATTAGAGGCTCCTAGTAATACTCTGAAAGTTTTCTTTCCATTTCTCATTCACCTTAAATTGGTTTTTAAGTCATAGTTATGGCAGATTGTTAACCTTCAACCTAAAAAGAACTACAATGCTGACATATGGCTCAAAAAATTAAATTTCAGTTTTAGATTCAAGAAAACTCAGCTTTCATGTTCAAAATGCTTCGATCACAAATTTAAACTGTGCTTGATTATACTTATCTCACTCCAAATAACAGTATGTGCAAATTCTTATGATCATAAATATTTGGTAGTTGATTTTCTCAATTCATATTTAGCTTTAAACAGCAAGGATTATCCAGCCTTCAAAGTTACCAAAACAGAGAGTGAACTGAGTAACTTGTAAGAACTGGCATTTTTCACTGATGCAGTTTTCAAACTCAATGCAGCTTCTATAAATATTAATAGAGGCACTTCATGCCAGATCTTGCAAGTTTTCTTTTTTTGTGAATTCCACTGATTTGATTGGTTACTAGATTTTTAGAGGGGAAAAATTTCATCATGTTTTACCTGTAAAACCATAGGATGTTGTTTGTAATTTCAAAACAATGTGTTTAAGAAATCAAGTAAACAAACCTAAATATTAATTTTGGCAGAAAATAAAACTGACATGAAGCTAATAAAGCAGTGTCATATTTGAACAAACATATTTTAGTCTTATGAACGCACTTAACCACCGAAAAGGGACAAAACTAGTTTTTTTTCCTTTAATAACAGCCTTCAACGTTGTTTGTAAATAAAAGCCTCATTTAAAACAGCAGGGGGGAAAGTTTAGAAAAGTCCAAGTAATAAAATGTACTGATTACTTGGTAAGTTAAAAAGCTAATGCAACAGTGTTACATCCAGATAAAAAACATTATTCAAAAGCAATTCAAATACCGAAAAAGATTTCAAATTGAATATTTTATTAACATGGTAGTTGTCTTTGTAACATGTGCACACACACTCGCACAGTCTGAATGATCTGCCTGGAAAAAAGATGTCTAAATATGCCCAAGGGGAAAATTAAAAATAAAAAATTCCTTTAGGTTTTCATTATTGTAGGCAATTATGTCCACATCACTTACAAAGCTATTGCCAAATCTGTCCAAGGAAGCAGAATTTGGGAGGAGAAAAAAAACTTTGGGGGAAATTCAACAGTGGCATAGCAGAGCTCTCAATATGAGAAAGATGACATAATGTGGACTTTTGCTGTGAAATTTGTCTTTGCAAAATATGGGGAGAAGTTTATCAATGGGCAGAAAATAAGAGAAGGCGGTGTGAAGTAGGCTTTTGCAGAGTCAATTTTCCTCACAGTATTGTGCAGGGTCATCAAGAAAAATGCTTAGTCCTTCTCTGGAACCAGTTTCAGAACTTTTCCAATTGCAATGGTCTTCCCCTCATCTCTTAATGTAAAACGACCCATCTGAGGGAAATCTTTGAAGGTCTCAAGGCAGATGGTTCCTGCTGTCCTTAAACGGGCAATGCATACTTGATCTTGTTTGACAAAACGTGGTCGTGTCTTACTTTTTTCTCCTGATTTTTTGTCTACCAAGCAGATTAAGGCTGTTATCTCGACTTCTTCGATACAGGTATGAATGTGCAGCACCGCATTATAACCTGGGCAGATGATGGATTTGTGCTCAATAATCACTATCTGGGCATCAAACGTGCGTCCAGAATGACAAAGATTATTAGGATCACAAAGTATGAATCCTGGAAGAATTTCTTCTTCTTCAATTCCCTTCAGTCTAATCTTGAGGTTTTCACCTGGGGCTACAGAATCAGTTTCTACATCATCAGAAAGGATTCCAAGAACTTCCACATTGTGCTTGTTTGGCATCATCACAAGCTGCTGTCCTTTACAAATAGAGCCCGATTCCAGCTTTCCCAGGACCACAGTGCCCATATCCTTGTATTTATCCACAATTGGCAACCTGATTGGTCCATCAACTGATCTATTGAAGTTTGGCAAATTATCCAGATATGGAATAAATGGTAACCCAATGTACCAAGGGCAGAAATCGGATTGCTCTTTAAGGTTTGCACCAGTCAATCCTGAGCAGGGCATGAAGTGTATATCCTTTTTGGGATTGAAACCAACCTTTTTCAAAAATGGCACCAACTTCTCTTTACATTCTTCATATCTTTCATTGCTCCAATTTACTGTTGGGTCATCCATCTTATTAATAAGCACTATTAAGTGTTTTACACCTGCTGTTTTTGCCAACATGGCATGTTCTCTTGTCTGTCCTCCTTTTTCAAACCCAGTTTCAAATTCTCCTTTCCGGGCAGAGATTACCAGAACAGCCAGATCAGCTTGAGAAGCACCACCAATCATGTTTGGGACAAAACTCTTGTGCCCGGGGGCGTCTAGGATGGTGAAGTGCTTCTTTTCTGTCTCAAAATAGGCTCTGCCCACTTCTACAGTTTTACCTTTGTCTCGTTCTTCCTGATTTGTATCTAAGGCCCATGACAAGTACCAAGTTTCTCTGTTTTTTTCTTTAGCTTCTCGTTCATATTTTTCAAGTGTTCTTTTGTCAACCATCCCAGTCAAATACATTATTTGTCCTCCAATAGTTGATTTACCAGCATCTACATGAGCAATGAATACTACGTTGACTTGTTCTTTTTTAGGTGCACCTGGAGGTGCTACCACAGATTTAGGTTTTGGTAATTCTTCTTCCTCCTCCATCATCATTTCTGGCACACTTTCCTCTGAAGGCCCCCCGTCTCCCAAAGAGCCACCCCTCGGCTCTGCTTCACTAGGTTCTTCTTTGTGCTCCCATGATTCTTCTGGGGACATTTCTGTCTCTCCATTTTCTACAACAGGTTCTGAAACTTCCATGCTAACAGCTGAATTTGAACCTTCATATAACACTGACTGTTCTTCTTGAGAAGGTTCCACAGGTGCCTTGGGGCCGGCGGGGCCTCCTGCTCCGTCTCCCTGAGCGGGGCGGTGGCGCCGGCTGGGGGCGGCGGCTGCTGGACCGGGCCCCGCAGGAAGGACGGCACGAACTCAGCGGCGTGGACGTTGGGCACGAAGGGCTTGGCGTTGACGTTGAGCTGCCGGCTGAAGGCCGCGCTGAGGTTCTGGGCCTCGGCCACAGCTGCTGGAGTGGCGGCGGCGGCCGGGGCCTGGGGCTTCCATGTCCGCCTGGTCCCAGCAGTCGGGCGCCGAGTCGCTGCTGCTGCTGCCACTGCTGCTCCCGCCGCCGCCGCCGCTGCCCGGATCCATGGTCGGGGAGAGAGCCGTGTGTGTGAAGGAGGGCGGGGAAATGGGGGAGGGGGAGAAGGGACTGGGGGCGAGCGGGGCTCTTATTTAATCACAAGTTATGTGAGTGTGTGTGTGTGTGCGCATGTATACACATGTGTATGTAGTGTGTGTGTGTGTGTGTGTGTGTGTGTGTGTGTGTGTGTTTTCCTTGTTTAACTTTTTATGTCTCTTTTAAGTCTTGTATTTGGAGACCAAAATTTCCATTGAGCTCTGGATTTTTCATCAGGAAGTCCTGGAAGTCCCTTGTTTCATTGAATGACCATCTCCTTGCCTGAAAGATTATGCTCAGTTTTGCTGGATAGTTCATCCTTGGTTGCACTCCAAGCTCTTTTGCCTTATGAAATATCATATTCCAGTCCCTCCAGTCTTCTAATGTAGAATCTCCTAGGTCATGTATGATCCTGACTGTTGTTCCACAATATTTGAATTTTTTTCTTTCTGACTGCTTACAGTAATTTTTCCTTGACCTGATAATTCTGGAATTTGCCTACAGTATTTCTTGGAGTTTTCAATTTGGGATCTCTTTCAGGAGGTGTCTGGTGAATTCTTTAAAGAACTATTTTACCCTCTGGTTCTAGGACCTCAGGGCAGCTTTCTTTGATAACTACTCGGAGTATGTTGTCCAGGCTTTTTCTTTTATCATGGCTTTCTGGTAGACCAATAATTCTTAGATTATCTCTCCTGGATATGTTCTGCAGGTCAGTTTTTCCAAAGAGATATTTTACAATTTCTTCTAACTTTTCAGTCTTTATGTTTTGTTTGACTGCTTCTTGATGCATCATAGAGTCATTAGCTTCAGTTTGACTGATTCTAATTTTTAACTAATTATTTTCCTCATTTAGTTTTTTAAGCTTCTTTCCATATGTTCAGATTTCATTTTTAGGGAGATATTTTCTCCAGATAGATTTTGAACCTCCCTTCCCAATTCAAAAAGTTTACTTTTTAAGAATTTCTTTTCTTCAGTGAGATTGTTTCCCTACTTTGTCAATTGCAATTTTAAAAGAACTGGTCAATTTGAAGTGTCAGATTCCCATAGTAATAGCTCCTACACAAGGCCTCTCACAAGGCCCCTCAGGGGGCCCCAGGAACCTAGCTTAAAGGTATGACCATTGTGAAACCTCGAGCTGCACCTGCCTTGTAACCAGTGTATGGGGCTGGACTAGATGGTTTCAAAAGTTCCTTCTGAGTCAACATTTATGATCATATGAATTGAAAAAAACAAAATAAAAAGAAGTTGTTTGACTATGGAAGAAAAAGGAAACTAAGGATACCAAAGACCAGCTCTGAGTAAGTTTCCTCTTTTGCTGTGGATTGTCTTTATCTCTCCCTAGTCTTTTGGGCTTGTTCTCAGTTTCATTAGCAACATTCACTGTTAAAGTCCCTCCCTGCAACCCCATGCCCTGTCACTAAGTATTAATTTTCTGAAGCACAGAATAACTTTCAGTCTATGATTCTGGGTACAAGAGTGTGCCTGCAATCCCTTCCTGAATGTTCAATTTCACAGCTACTTCATTGCCTTCTAATCACATTAATGGGTCTGTTGTGTGTGTGGTCAATGACACTGTCAGACTGTGGAAATACTGGTGACTCCCTCTGACAAGCCCAGGTCAGACTGATTTCTTGGGTCATCTAAGTTCTGAAAGCTGGTGAACTCCATGGAAAAGGAGGAACAGGTAGTTCACCCCAGAGTTACTTAATGAATTAACAAGCTGCTTTGACACCAACAGTGTCATAAGCATCAGACAAGATCTCTAGGGAAGGATGGGAAAAAATAAAATTCTCTAAAACATATAGGTAATGAATTATTGTGAGCGCTGTACACCAATACAGTAAGTCAAGGCATTGATCTAGTCCTTTCCATCAAAAATATCAGAAATTTCAGTTGTGTCATTTTACATGAACAGTGTGTCACCTGCCTATGTGACTTGGAAAATAAATGTGGTTTTTCACAAATCTTGTGGCCATTGTCTATAACCATAGGACACAAATGGCTGGTTTCTATTTCAATAAATCAAAGGAATAGATATAAGGGAATAAGGGAAACTATTTAGATGACTAGCTGGTTCCTAAACAGGATGGGGCATGTCATAATAAGAGGGAAGCATCTGGATTCAGCTGCCTTACTTATATTTGCATATGTAGATGATTATTTTAGGAGGCTGTTCATTTCAGTGTGGCATTTGGAAAGCATAGACCAAGGATCTAAGGATCTTTTTAGCCAAATTAGAATTTATTATATATTTCACAACTAAAGGGTTTCATCAATGCATCTCAAAGCCCGTCCATTTTTGGTATACTCATTTTTGTTTCAGGTCATATCAAGGAGTCTTTCTTAGAATATTAAATTGTTGTCAAAAGGAAAACATAAATCTTGGTGATGTGAGTTCAAGTGCATTTGAGATATGTACTAGTCATGAAAATGAAGTAAAAAAACACAGAAGGAAATAGGGGAGGAGGGAACAAGCATTTATTAAATGCCTATTATATGCTAAGCATGTTACAAATATCATTTCATTTGATCCTCACAAAACTGTGTAAGTTAGGTGCTATTAAAGCCTCCATTTTACAGCTGAGGAAACTGAGGCAAAGAGAAGTTAAATGAATTACTCAGGTTCACGCAACTAGTAAATGTCTGAGGCCACGTTTGAACTCAGGTCTTACTGACTATAGACCTAGCACTCTCTCCTCTGTGTCATCTAGCTGTCTTTGTGAGATATACACAGGGCTTTTTTCTCACCCAAATTACCCTTGACTTTGTTCATCTGTGAGTAGTCAACACAACAGGAAGTTAGAGTATCTTGGTGTAATGAAAATAACAAGAGATATGGACTCAGGAGAAACCTAGGTTTTAAGCCTGTCTCTCCCACTTGTTAGCTATGTGACCATGATTTAAACTGCCTCAGTTTCCATATCTGTAAAATGGGAGAATAATATTTACATTATGTACTTTTCTAGGGTTATTGTGAGGCAACTGCTTTGTCAGCCTTAAAGAATACATATGAACGTGAATATTTTATCATTTGTTAATCCCATTGATTTGCACCTGTGCCTATGATTCCTATGACTGGAAACACTCATCAGGAGTCTTCTAAAGATGGCTGATTGGCTATTTTACCTAGTTAATATTATTAACAAGTATTGATTTATGTAACTGTCAATAACAACACAGGGGCAGAGAATCAGTTTAATTTTGTTTGTAGTATTGGAGGGAAAGGTAAGGAAAGGTCTAAAGTATAAAGCCTTGTCTTGGACACCAGAAAGACTAATCTATCTTCTTTGTCCTTGAGTAAGACTGGCTACATTTCCCCCTTGAGGTTCTAGGTGTCCTCCAGGGGGATTGAAGGTGAATCTTCCTTTCAAGCCTTCATTATAAATGTGTTCCTCTACCTGCTAATCATGAATGACTAGTGCCCATGTTTATTTAACCAATTAACATCAATTATATTTTACTTAGAAGGTATACTAAGAACATAAATGCAAACAATTGCCCCCAGTACCTTGGAGGGAATACTCTCCTTTAAACCATTTCTGTCTTTAGGGAGAGTGGGTTTACTCCTAGCAGACTTTCTACATGGAGTGAGGACACACAAAGAAGAACTTAGCCAAAGAAATGAAGTCAAGCCAAGAGAGGGGGTCCAGCAAGGAGCAAGGGGTAGAGGCTAATTAATGCTCTTTGGAATGCTTCTGCAGCCAAAGGACTTGCCTACTGAGCACATAGTTTGCAAACCAGAATAGTCTCCAGTGTGTCTCCAGGTGCTCCAAAGTCTCCCACTTCTCATCATCACTACTTTTCTGGAGGTAGGCTCCCCAGTCTCTTCTACTTGGGGAAGAACATTAGCTGGACACGTGGATGCACTCTGCACAGCCTCATGGGACTGAACTTTTTGACCAGTTCTCTATTACAAATATAAGCTCCTTGAGGAAAGAGACCATCTGACTTCCTTATACTTGCTCACTATACTGCAAATGCTTCTCTGCCTGGTTTGAACTCCATAGAAGCCCCCCCCAGGTACAGATCACCACTTCTAATCTCACCATTGTGCTGCTAGTTAAAACCTTCACTGATGCCACTTCCCTCCCCATCCTCTTCCCTCTTTTTGGAAGGCTGGAGAGCAAAGTGCTAAACTTTTCCTGATGCCTTCCTTTAGAGATGACACACTTTGGGACTCACTCTACTCTCTATCTGCTGCTCTGCCTGGTTTCAAATCCACAGAACCAGAGGCCCCCTGGGAACAGCCTGGCTTCTTGCCCTCCCTGCCTTCTGTTGTGGATTGTCTCTCTGTCCACCCCCATTAAATTGTAAATTCCTTGAAGGCAGAGACTACATTTCATTTCTTTTAATTAATTATATCCCCATTGCTTTGTACAGTGCCTAGAACATAGGCACAAAATAATTGGGTTAGATTTTTTTTTCCTCACTCTTAGCACAATACCAGGTGTCTGGTAAGAGCTTAATAAATTATTTTGCATTCATTCACTCATTCCTAGATCTGGGAGATCTTTTGCCTATACATAGGCACCTCTAGCTCTAAGGCTTCTAGGGAAGTTCATTTAATTGCCCCCAGTAGTTCCTTTCATGAGCAGGAGAAAAGGAAGGGCAACACAGACCCCACCCGTTTTTTGACTGGGTTCCAATAGGGCCATCATTTAAGTGAAGAATGAGTAAGGAATATGAGATTCAGAGCTTCACTCTTCCTGCTATCACAAGGGGTGTACTTCAGAGATGGCTGTCACTAAAGTATCCCATGGCTTATGTGATTCCATCCAATGTTTTGTCACTGGAAGAGATCTCCAGCTGTTCATCACTGTGAAAGGTACATAATCTCTTTCTCTTCTAATTTTTAATGGTACAATTTTTAATATTAAGGTCACATAGCCATTTTGAAATTATTGTGGAATATGAAATCAGATATTGGTCTAAACCTAACTTCTGTAAGGCTACTTTTTTGTTTTCCCAACAAAGTCTTTCTTCCTAAATAAGTTATATTTTCAGGTATATTGAGAACTGGGTGAGTGAGTTACATTGTTTCTGATTTGCCCTCATTTACCCTGTCATATCTCTCTTTCAACTAATAGCAAAATGTTTTTAATGACTGCTACTTTATAATATAGTTTGAAGACTGGGAAGTAATATCCCTCTTTCATCCCTAACTTTTTTTTTCATTATTTCCCTGGATATTTTAGATTTTTTTCTCCTCTAAATACATTTTATTATTTTATTGAGTTCTGTAGAGGATACCTTTGAGATCTTGATTGATACAGCATGAAAACTGTAAATTAACTTTGTTAGTATTGTCATTTCTATTATATTGGCATGGCCTAGCCATGAAAGAACTGAATGTTCCTCCAGCTATTTAAATTGTTCTTTATTTCTTAAAGGAGCACTTTGTAATTGAATTTATACGAGTATTCTGTGTGCTTTAATAGATTGATCTCTAAATATTTTATGCACTTTGTAGTTATTTGGAATGGAATTTTCCTTTTTACTATCGCCTCTTCGATTTCATTATAGAAATTCTGTTGATATTAGTGTATTTATTTTGCAGACTGCAGCTTTGCTGACTCTATTGTTTCATTCCCAGTCAGTTCTCTCATTTCTTGGTGTGACTTTCCTTAGTGGATGCACATTTTTCTATTCTGCCAATTATTTCTTTTGTGTAGACCATTAATTCTGTTTTAATTTTATTTCTATCTTGAAAGATTCAGGACCATCCTGTGTGGTTTCATATTCTTAGAAAGTCGGAGTTCTTTTTCCTCCCTGGGTATTGATTCAGTTTTCCTTAGTCTTGCAATAGCTATTCAGAGATATTTGGAATAATCTAGATGCCCTGAAGTCTATATTCTCTTCCATCATTAATATCTTTCCTATTGGCTTATTAGTTTCTGTTCAGTTTTTTAAACTGAGTTTTCTTTTTCCTGAGATATTTGGTAATTTCAGTCCTGGTTTGTAACATTTGCTGATTCCTGAGGTGTAAATGCTTACACTGAAAATTTAACATTTGGCCCTGGAGAATCAGTATGAGTTGCCTCCAGCACATTCCTAGATGAAACTGACTACAGGTGGGTGTCAATCCCCTTTCCTTCAGGCCTGCCTTGCCTCAGTTCCTTACTTCTCTGTCACAAACTTCCAGCTTTCCTTTACATTTGCTTTCTCTGGGTTGTTGTGTGTGAGGGAAACTGAATTGAGTTCTGTTCCTTGTTGCCAAATAATGATGGGGTAAGGGAAGAGATGGTGATCTGTACTAGCAAGGACTATAGAAGCAACAAACTAATTGTTAAGTGAATCCCAGAGTTTTAGTGGAAGGGACCCATTGTTCAGCCCTGTCAGAGGGTAGGGACTGGTAGGGGGTGATAGGAATTAGAAACTGTCCTCTACTGCTATTTCATTAAATTGATTTCTCATTAGGGTTCTTGGTATCTTAGCCTTTGGAGACAGCTGCAATTAGTTTACCTTTTGGGAATAATTCCTATTTTGGAGAAATTATGAAGATTGGAAAAAATATTTAGTTTTTTTCATTTAATATTTTAGGTCAGTTAGAGTGACTAAAATAGGAAAGAATTTATGGTTATAGTATTGACATAATTATATTTTAATTACAAATTCTTCATTAAAAGATTGAGCCACTTATTTTGGAAAGCCACAGTTTGGTTATTTGCAAAAAAGGAACATGACTAGGTGAATTTTAAGGTTCTTTCAGCTCTAAGTCTATGATCCTATACATTTTCTGTACACAGATTCATCTCTCTCTCTCTCTCTCTCTCTCTCTCTCTCTCTCTCCTTTATCTAGAGAGAAATATATCATAGATTTAGGCTTGATATAAATAAAAGTGCCATAATGTAGTTATCCAAAAGTGAAAGGCTTCCTGGGGAGGTAATATGTATCTACTTACTAGAGATCCTCAGGCAACAACTCAACAAGCACTTGCTCTGGGTATATTGTAGAGGGGATTCACATTCAGATATCTCTTGACCTCTGGACCTCTTTTCTATCTTGTGTAAATGGAGACTCATCAGTTGGAACCCCATTCTCAGCATATTCCACAATGTGCCACAATGCGGCCAAACCACATTTAGAAACTTGATGAGCCTGCTTTGGAAAGTACTATTTTCTACTTGAGGGCATGTGAGCATGTGCAGTTATTCTATATGGTTGCTGTTCCAGAATTGAGTAAACAATGAAAAAGCACAAGTGAGCCTCTCGCCTATGATTGAGGATACAAGCGCTGTTGTACGCTTCTCGATGGGAAGAGACAGATAGCACTAGTGGCCTACTCTCCTTTATCAAGTCAGGTCACTGGTCCCAGCTCTCACTTTATAGCTTACAGCAGTTCTTGGCATCTGACTCACTCAGATGAAGAGGAGCACAGAGAGATGGAGGAGACAAACATACCTGCTTTAGCTGCTTAGTAGCTTTTGAATTCACACCCAGTTTTGGCTTTGTATCCAAGTAAAATTACATTCCTTCAGTATATGATGAAAGGAACAGAAGCTTACCAAAATGAACAGCAGAGTTCTCAGTAGATACCATCATGCCCTTCCAGAAGTAGGCTCACCAGGCCTTCCTATGTGATTTGGCATTAGAAAGCATACATGCATATGTTCTAAGGAAAGGGGTCCCATTGCTCAATCCCCATTGTAATTGTTAAGTGTATTAGGTAGTTTAGGTGCCTTTCTCTTATGTTCCTGGGGAGCTTTGGGTGCCAGACCATATTGTTCAATACCTAATACCTAAGATCTATGTTGCATAGATAATATAAATGGCCTTATTTCTGATGTACACACATCACAAAGTCAATGATGGTTCTGTCCTTGATGATACCTTCTAAACCAAGGCTTCTGTGCATGCATATCATGGACCCCTTAGTCTACTAATATCTATGGATGCCTCCTCTGAGTAATGTTTTATAAAATACACAAGATTACAAAGAACACCAATTTTACTGAAATATAGCCACCAAAATATTTTTTCAAAAGTTTACAGACCTCAGATTAAGAACCTCTAAGCCATTTACCACTCTCTCAGACAAATTTGTCAGAGACACTGAGACCTTACATATGATTAGAGATCTATGCATGTCTTCAGTATCCCAGGATGTAATCTCATTCCAATTAATTTAAACAAATATTTATTAGATGCTTACAATATACAAGGAACTGTGCTAATGCTGGTGAGACAAAGTAAAAAAATAACATAGTCTGCCTTCTAGGAGTGACAGATACAACATGCATGGGTTTCAGTAAAACTGTGGTATATCTATGATATTCCAATGTGGAAAAAAAGCAAAGAAAAGATGAAGAAAGGTCTCAGGTGGGATGTGATAGGCTGAACCATGCTTTGAAGAAAGTGCAGAGAACATTAGATGTCAAACTAGGAAATTCTGTTTCATGCTGGAAGCAATTGGAAGACTTTGAGTAGTATACTTAGTTAGTTCTCTCTTTTTGGATGATCAGTTTGAGAGCTAAGTGGAAATTGGATATGAGAGGGGGGAGACTGAGACTGAGTCAAAATAAATAGTTTCTTTTTTAAAGCGCTGGTGGGCTCATACAATTCTGGGGAAGAATCAGAGTAGCTTCTGCTCTGCTCCACTCCACCCACCCCCCGACCCCATACCACAGCTGTATGCCCAGTATCTGACAGGGGAAAGAGGAAGGAGAGGAGAAGGAAAGAAACCTCCTATTCATTCAGCTTTATGGAATCACCAGGTTTTCTTCAGGCTTCTTTGTTAAAAAGGAGAGAGGGGAAAAACATCTCATTGTGTTCCTTTTAACCATGATTCTGTTTTTAGTTATTTCTTTCTCACTGCAGAGGTATCTGTATGGCTGGGTTTTGCTCTATTCAATAACAAAACCTGAGTTTTGCTAATGTCTGAGTCAACTGAATTTAATTCTCCCAATGCTATCAGTATGTAGTAGAAGGGCTAACTTTATGTTAGTGAGAACTGATTAATAACATTCGTTAATATTGTTATTATCTGGGATTAATTGAGTATAGATAGGCTATTTGTAGATACTGAATTGTGTTATCTTAGTAAATGGAGCAATCAATTTGAAAACAGATGAGACTGAAAAGTAACTATAAAATACATTTTTATAAGAATAAAAGACAGCACCCCCACTGAATAATAATGTCAGGGGACACATTATTTTCTCCTCTATAAGTCTCAGTTTTCTCATCTGTAAAATGAGGGCAAATGAAAAGATGACAAGAATAACAGGAACAGTACAAGTGACAGTAACAGAAAAAGCAATCATGTTTATTTGTTCATAGAAAGAGGACTGTTTGTGATAGCGATTCTGCATTGAGTTATTGCCATCAAAAATTACATAAGGATTATCCTTAAGGACTTCAGATTTATTGATCTAATGCAGATTACATTAAATAATGACAGAAACTACCAAGACATCACTGCCTGATACAAAAAATTAGCACTTACCAGCTACTTACCAGAGTTCTACTGGGTGACTAGAATTATACCTCAGAAGCTTGCAATCTGTCATAACTGGAGAGAAGGCAAATCCTTGTATAATAAATATAAATTGCAGAATATCCTTGAGGGGAGACTATGTGGCACAGTGTATAGCACTGTTCCTGGAGTCAGGAGAACCTGAGTTCAAATCCAGCCTTAGACATTTAACACCTTCTATCTGCGTGACCTTGGGCAAGTCACTTATCTCCAATTGCCCTGCCTTCCACCCTCCAAAAAGAAGAAAAAAAATGTCCTTCAGAATTCTACAAATAAATTATATGGAAACCAGAGCAATATCACAGAAAAAAAAGAAAAAACAAAAACAAAAAACAAAAAACGTTGTTTCCTGACATACTAATGGATATGCATTTAAGAGCAGTTTTCATTAATATATTATTTATGTATTTTTACTTTTCAACAGTCATTTCCACAAGATTTTTAGTTACAAATTTTCTTCCTGTCTTTCTCCTACTCTCCACCCCAAGGTAGTGAACCTACTGAATACCCCTTCTCCCATTCTGCTCTCTCTTATATCCTTCTCCTTCCCCCCCCTCCCCAAACTTTCTAGTAGGGAAAAATGGATTTTTATACCCCAGTGCCTGTATATCTTATTTCCTGGTTGCATGCAAAAAACAATTTTTTAAACATTTGTTTTAAAAACTTTGATTTCCAGATTTTTTCCCTTCTTCCCTCCTCACCTACCCCCACTGGGAAGATAAGCAATTCAATATAGGTTGTATGTGTGTAGTTAAGTAAAATGGTTCCATGGTAGTTATATTGTGAAAGACTAACTATATTTCTTTCCATCCTATCCCGTCCACCACATATTCTGTTTTTTTACTTTGATCCTGTCCCTTTTCAAAGTGTTTGCTTCAAACTACCCTCTCGACAAATCTGTTCTCCTTTCTAGTATTCCTCCCTCTTATCCCCTTCCCCCTAATTTCCTGAAGGTTCAGATACCCAATTGAGTGTTTATGTTATTCCCTCCTTAAGCTAAATTCAATGAAATAAGGTTGACCCATTCCCTTTCACCTTCCTGCTCTTCCCGTCCATTGTAACAGTTTTCTCTAGCCTCTTTTATTTTTTTTTTTGTCCCAAGAATAAGGATTTTATTTTGCTTTTTAATGGTCTAAAGATTCAACAACTCATTTCTAACTCAGGAAAAAAAAATTACATGAACAAGAACGTGTTTGAGGATGGGGGGAGGGCAGTGTAGAAGGTACTGCCACACATCATTGTACTCATTGGGAACAAATACCAGCACAAGTCAGGCCTCTCCCCTCTCTTCCTACTCCAGAACAGCAACAGGAGAGGTAGCTTGGCCCGACTTTTTCCCCTAGCCCCTGGCACAAAGGGACAGCCAAGGCTGGGGTCACCAGGATCTGTGTAACCAGGCAGGCACCTAAAACTGTCAGCCCTGGGAATAGCCAGGGAATTCAGCAGCCCAGTGTCCCACAGCAGGCAGGCTGGGGGAACTAGTGGAACCATGCCTTCTAGTTCCCAGCTGTGCAGGGGGAGAGAAAAGAAAAACATTGTGTGGGGAGGGCAAACCCCAGTTGACCCCTGACAACCCCTGCCCCTGCCACTATGTTTGTGGGATACAACTCTACTGACAAGGTGAGCGCTGAGGCAGCAATCTGGTAGTCCCAGGGCCCAGTGGGATGAAGGAGGCATCCCCCGCATTGAAAGATGAAGCCTCCCAGGTTCATGGAGAAGGAAGCAGGCTGGGCCTCTGGAACCAGAGAGACCTGGGGAGCACGGGGTTGGGGACGGACACTCAAACACAGTCCTGGGGTCCAGGTTGGGGGAGAATCACACCCCTATCACATGTTTGTGCTCATCCGTGACTGGCTGTTGGCTGGTGTTAGTTCACCCTGGCTCCCTTCTCGAGGAGGAGACTTGACATGGATCTGGTTGCACAGCATGGCCACCCGAAGAATCATTGCTTTGGCACTGTGCTGGAATTCTTTGCCCATGAGCAGTGACTTCTCAAAGGTGATGCTGTGCTGGTCCACATCCCGGGCATACAGAATCTTGCTATGAGAATCAGTTCGAGCATTGATGAACCCATAAAGGATCAGCTGTGTTAGTTCATCTTCTAGTGCAGCCACAGTTGTATTGAAGGCAATAGCCATCTTACGCATGTTAGCAGAGACATAGGGACTAAAATACTGGATGAGGGCATGGTTTCGGATCTGGGTATAGAGGATCTTGACATGGTGGGCCAAATACATGTCCAGCAGCAAATTGTCCTTCATCTCATCCAGCATCTTTAGGCACGAGGCATATTTGGATTCATAGAATTTCAAGATGATGTCCCGAACCTGTGGTTCCAGCTCCAAGAACAATTTGAAGGAGCTGCTAGAGATGACATTGTGCTGTAGCTCTTGTCGATCAAAGGTGGCCAGGGCACAGAGACCACCTTATACAGCCACATTTACTGGGGGAGAGTAGCTCAGGGAAGTCACAGTGATCAAATGAAGCTAAGAGAAAGCACTTGGCTGCCTGCTTATACTTTCAAGCAGCCAACTCAGCCAAGCCTGCTGCACACTTGAGCTTGGTAAGAATGGCCTAGGTTTGGCTGTCCTTTTCCCCTTGCTCAGCAATCTCAGGATTTGACTCAGCTTTGCTGACATAGCTCAAGACATGAGACCAATTCTGCAAGTAGACTCTGAACTTGATTACGTTGAGGCACATATTGATGACATGTTTGGCGCTGGTGCAATAGTCTCGAGCCAGGGAGTAACACTTGAGGGCATTGCTGAGATCCCCACAATCAAGATAATGGTCACCCAGGTCATCATGCCCCCGTCTGATGCTCTCCTTAATGGAGTTCCCTTTGTAGTTCTTCAGGTCTGTATCCAGCTTCTCCAGTTTTAACAGTGCCTTCTTTCTTGTGGCTTCCACCCAGGCTGTGTCCAGGGATGGGGGTTCCACCCCTACCTCAGGGACAGCATCAGGAGCATTCTGTAGCTCTCTGGTAGCTTCAGAGAGCTTCTGGTGGATCTCCTCATAAACATCCACATTGAAGGTCCTCTGCACAAAGGACAGTGCCATCTTCATGGACTCTACCGGAAGCTGTGGGCAGTGCTCTGCGATAAACTGCAGCTGCTCAATGCGCATCAGTCCACTGTTACTGGATGCATATTGTTCTAGGTCCAGGGTAGGATTTTTCACCACATAGTTGATGTCTGGTGCATTCTGCTGATCCCCTTGAAGGTCGACATCAATCTGCATGGGTTCTACTGACCCCTCAACCACTGGATTCAAAGGGTTCCCTGTCACATCCTAAGCCATCCCATATCATCTGTCCTATACAGATGGAGCAGTAATGTTTGCAGTAGGAGTTACAGCCTCATAGAGCAGTGTACAGACCAACAGACTGGCACACAGGCTGAAGTCTCCGGCTATGCCAGGGAGGAAGAGGTCTGACCTACTCCTGCAAATTAAACACCTGAACCAGCAGCAGCATCTTCCTCCTACCACGAGGCAGCACCGTCCACATCTGTCTTGCCTATTTTATATGAGATAATTTATCCTATTCTATATCTCCCTTCCCCCTTCTCCCATTATGTTCCTCTCTCACCTCAATTTTATTTTTTAGATATCATCCCTTCCTATTCGACTGATCCTGTGCCCTCTGTCTGTGTATACATGTACACACATATACACGCATTCACATATGTATTTATACACATATATACCATCCAATACATATACGTATACATAAATATATGTGTGTATGTATACACACACATATTCCCTTCAACTATCCTCATACTGAGAAAAGACTCATGAGTTACAATGTACATAGTTCAACTTTAATAAGTTCCTTATGATTGCTTTTTCCTGTTTACCTTCTCATGCTTCTCCTATTGGAAAGTCAAATGTTCTGTTCAGCTCTGGTTTTTTCATCAAGAATGCTTGAAAAATTTTCTATTTCATTGAATGACCATATTTTCCCCTGAAGCATTATAATCACTTTTGCTGGTAAATGATTCTTGGTTTTAATCCTAGTTACTTTGACCTCTGGCTTATCATATCCTAAGCCCTTTGATACTTTTATGTAGAAGCAGCTAGATCTTGTGTTGTTCTGATTGTGTGTCCACCATACTCAAATTGTTCCTTTCTAACAGCTTGTAATATTTTCTCCTCAAAGTGGGAACTCTGGAATTTGGCTATAATATTCCTAGGAGTTTTCTTTTTGGGATCTTTTTCAAGAGGCAATCAGTGAATTCTTTCCATTTCTATTTTGCCCTCTGGTTGTAGAATATCAGGGCAATTTTCCCTGAGAATTTCTTGAAGGATGATTTTGAGGCTTTTTTTGTATCATAGTTTTCAGGTAGTCCAATAATTTTTAAATTATCTTTCCTGGATCTATTTCCCAGGTCAGTGGTTTTTTTTTTCCAATGAGATATTTCACATTGGCTTCTATTTTTTCATTTGTTTGCATCTGTTTTATAGTATCCTGGTTTCTCATAAAGTCATTAGTTTCCATTTGCTACAATCTAATTTTGAAGGAAGTATTCTCTTCAGTGAGTTTTCCAAATACCTTTTCCATCTGGCAATTTGGATTTTTAAGGAATTCTTCTCCTCATTAGCTTCTTGGGCCTCTTTTGCCATTTGAGTTAGTCATTTTTATTAACTTCTGTTTTACATCATTCATTTCCACCAGATTTTGAGTTACAATTATTTCCCCCCACCTGTTTTTCCCCTACCCACCCTCCTAGAATAGCAGTCCCACAAGATTTCGCTTCTTCCAATCTGCTCTCTCCCATATCTTCTCCCATACCCCCTTCGACTTTTCCATTAGAGGAAGGTGAATCTTTGTGTCCCAGTGCCTGCACATCTTATCTCCCAATTACAAGCAAAAGAGTATTAATGAAAGTATTTATATATATTTGAAACATTTAATCTTAAGACCTCGAATTTCAGATCCAGTTCCTTCCTCCCTTGTCATCCATTCCCTCTGGGGAGATAAGTAATTCAGTATGAGTTGTACATATCTAGCTATGCAAAACATTATCATAGTAGATATATTGTACAAGGTTGCTTATAATTCCTTCCCACTCATCCCACCCCCCACCTGGTCCATTCCCTACTTGATCCTCTCCCTCTTCTATAGTGGGTACTTCCAACCTCCCCTCCCCCCAAGGATGCCCTCCCATCCATCATCCCTCCTCTCATCCCCCTTCCCCCTATTCTGCTGCAGGTTGAGATATCCCATTTAGTATGTATATCATTCTCTCCCTGAACCAAATTCAATGAGAATGTGGTTTTGCCTTTTTGCCTTCCTATTCTTCCCCTAACTTGCAACCACTTCCCCTTGCTTATTCTACATGAGATAGTTTACCCTACCCTGTCTCTCCCCATCTCCTCTTGCCACTTTCCTCTCTCACCTCATAATTTCACCCCTTGAGTATTCTCCCTTCCCAACAAATTCAACCTATGCCCTCTATCCACATATAACTGTAACCATATACACACATTCACATATGTATTCATATGACCATACGCCCTTCTTCCATTATTTTCATACTGAGAAAGATTTTATCAGTCACAGTTATTGTTTTTCCATATAGGAATGTAAATAGTTCAACTTTGATAAGTTCCTTTTTATTTCTTTTCCCTGATTATCTTCTCAGGCATCTCTTGCTTCTTGTGTCTGGATGTCAAATTTTCTATTCAATTCTGGTTTTTTCCTCAAGAATGCTTGAAAGTCCTCTATTCCACTGAATGACCATATTTTCCCCTGAAACAAAATACTCAGTTTTGCTGGGTAGGTGACCCTTGGGTTCATTCCCAGCTCTTTTGCCCTCTGGAATATCATATTCCATGCCCTTCAGTCCCTCAGAGTAGAAGCTGCCAGGTCCTGGGCTATTCTGATTGTGTTTCCACAATATTGAAATTGTTTCTTCCTGGCTGCTTGTAGTATTTTCTCCTTGATCTGGGGATTCTGGAACCTGGCTATAATATTCCTGGGAGTTTTCTTTTTGGGATCTTTTTCAGGAGGTGATCTGTGGATTCTTTCAACCTCTATTTTGCCCTCTGGATCTAAAACATCACGGCAATTTTCCTTGAGAATTTCTTGAAGGGTGATTTCTAGGTTCTTTCTTTGATCATGGCTTTTGGGTAGTCCAATAAGCTGGAGCTGCCTCTGTAAACTACAAAATGGAGTGTCTCCTCAGTGGCTTCTAGCCCCCAGGGGAAGAAGCCGACATGTTCCCCAAATACTGGTCCCAAAGTCCATAGGGCACTAACCTCTCACTTTGTCCTAGGCATGTCTATGTTGATAATTCTGGAATTGCCACAGCTGCTGGTGTTCTGGGGTCCCTCCAGCCGGCTGATGGCCCTGCCACCCTGGGGCAAAAACCGAGACTCAGGCGGACCTGTGCTTGGCTCCCCGCCCACCGCGTGCTGTGCTGCAGGTGCTGCACTGGTCCTTCCTGCCGGGTTGCTGGGCTGTCCTCAGCGGGAGGTTAGCTTCTCTGTGTTGTTCTGTGGGTGCTGGGGCTCCAGAAATTGTTCAGAGTCCCCTTTTATATAGTTTGGAGGTAATCTGGGGGAAGAGTGGCTTGGACACGTTGTTTCTATTCCACCATCTTGGCTCCATGAGTTAGTCATTTTTAAGGTACTATTTTCTTCACTTTTTTTAGTCTCCTTTAGCAGGCTATTGACTTGCTTTTCATGATTTTCTTTTCAGTATCATTCTCCTTTATCTTCCCAATTTTTCCTCTACTTTTCTTACTTGATTTTCAAAATCCTTCTTGAGCTCCTCCGTGGCCTGTAATCAGTTCATATTTTTCTTAGAAGCTTTTGATGAAGGAGTTTTGACTTTGTTGTCTTCTTCTGGTTCCATGTGTTGATCCTTTTTGTTCCCAAAAAAGAATTCTATGGTGTGATTGTTCTTCCTCTGCTTGATCATCTTGCCAGCCAATTATTTGACTTTTCAGCTATTTGTCATGGTAGAACTATGCTTCCAGACTGAAGAGAACTGTGTCCCAAATCGATGGGGTTTTTGCAAATGTTGTCAGAGCTATGAAGAGGGCACCCTCTCTACAGCCACCACAACTCTGGCACACTAGCATTCCTCACTTCAGGGCCACCACCCAAGACTGTGACCAGATCCAAGCAGGTCAAAGCAAGAGTGATTACCCTCTGAATAGTTGCTTGTTCCCCCATACAAGCTATAGTCCAGGAGTTCTGGAGGCAGCCATGCAGCAGCAGCTGCAGCCACCATGCTGCTGCCTCCTCTTGCCAAAAAACCATGAAAAGCAAGTCAACAACCTGATTCTAGAAAATAACACCTTAAAGACTAGACTACTCAAATGGCAAAAGAGACCTAAAAAGCCAATGTGAAGAATAGGTGAATTCTTTCAATTTATATTTTGTCCTCTGGTTCTAAAATATCAGGGCAATTTTCCTTGAGAATTTCTTGAAGGATGATTTCTAGGTTTTTTTCCTCTTTGGCATTTATGGGTTGAGAAGTCTGGAAACTACCACTGTAGCCTGTTATTCACTCTCCTGAAATCTGCTCTGTCTGGTCTGTGCCACTGTTCAGTTCTGCTCCACATCTGGGCCTGTGTGGCTCATGCGGGACTATGCTTGTCTTCTAGCTCCATGGGATAGATCCTTCATGTTGGCCTGCCAGTCTGTCATTAGTGGAAGATTTCTTTCTCTCTGTTACTTTGGGGGTTCTGTAGCTCTAAAATTTGTTCAGAGTCAGATTTTACAGGTATTGGAGGTGGTTGGTGTGGGAGCTTAAGCAAGTTCCTGCTTTTACTCCACCATATTGCAAGAAAAACATTTCTAATTGATCTTGCCATATCAAATACTCATAACCTCCTATCTATGTGGATAACAGTGATCAAAATGTAGAGGACTGATAGATGAAATCTAAACTGTGTGGGAACACAATTCAGTATCTGTCATCTCCATCATCATCTATGCTACTGTAATTATCTCAAAGATGCTTTCAATGGACTTACAGAAGATGACTTTATGTGCCCATTGGCATTGTTCATTAGTTTCAATCCTGTCTGATTCTTCATGACCCCATTTGGGAATTAGCAAAGATACTGGAGTAGTTTGCCATTTCCTTCTCCACCTCCTTTTACACATGAAGAAACTGAGACAAAACAGGGTTAAGTGACTTGCCCAGGGTCACATAGCTAGTAAGTTTCTGAGGCCAGATTTCAAATCAGTAAGATGAAACTTTCTGACTCCAGGCCCTTTATTCTATCTACTGTGTCACCTGACCTTCCTATATGCCCATATTCAATTACATTTTATCCATCTGCAATCCATATACGGATTCCATATAATAGTCAGCATAAAACAATAAAAGCATGACAACAACTTGACTCAGTACTATTTCTGTCTGAACCTCATCGAAAAAAAGAGAGAGAATGATCAATAATTATAATCATTACAACAGCAAAATCACTTTTTATGATGCCCATTTTACAATAGATAAAACTGAGGCAAATATAGTTTAGATGCCTTGCCCTGCAGGGATCACCAACTAGTGAGTATCTGAGTCTTGATTTGAACTCAGGTTTTCCTGACTCTTGGACTGGAACTATATTCATTGTACCACTAACTACCCCTGTAATAACTTCTTTCTGTCTGCCACATTTTAATTTTTAATTGCCTACTGAGTTAGCACTTTGTAATATGTACCAAGTGAGCCTGTGCTGGGGGCAGTGGTGGTGGATAGGTGGTGGTCTTCTGAGATAAGGAGGAACAGTGCAGGGACACTTCTTACCACTGGGCTGGGCCTGGAAGGGCATAGACTGCTGGGCCAGCCTATTTCTGTGATGGGACCACCTCGAGTTTGTGTCTCCTTTCCTTTATATAAGGCTTTGCGAGGTTTTATAAGGCAGCTGGTGTCTTCTCTTCTTTCTGATAACTTAAGCATTGGGATCTTAGCTTCTGGAGTAGTTGTAGCAGTGTTAACAGAAGGAATTATGGCCAAGAAGGAAACAGGCATCCAGAGAGATGGAAACTACCAATCATGTATATCAAGAGATTTACTAGTGTCCTGAAGCTAAAGTTTAATGGGAGAAAAATACAGTTAGCACTAAAAGCACTGTTGCAATACCAGTTTTAATGTACAACTTTGGAATAGTAAAATGGATGCCAATGAATTTTTTAAAAGTTCCTGAATAAAAAACTCATAGAATATTAACAAAGCATAAGGTTCAACATTTCGAGGCAGCTGCAAAAATATTAGCATATCTGCTTCAAAAAGGAGGATAGGAGCCATTTGATGTTTTCAGACTACGTGATGAACAAGTTAGAAATATATAGAAATAGTTCAGGAATAAGAAGAACAAACAAATGTTGATATGATCGAAGGTAAGTGATATTGATTTGGTTCCAATGGAACCTATTAAATAGCAAAGATTCAATGACATAACCAAAAGAATCTTCTTGGGAAACATTCACATGAATTCAATCACAATGTACTGATACAGAGCATGAAACAATTCTTTGAAAAAACTGTATTTGTTTATAGAAGTAGAAGGGTTCATGATACTGATGTAGGATCTGGTCATTGTTATCAGGAGTTCATCTGTACCAAACCAAAAATTACTGATAGGCATTTTGTTCAGTTGTGTTCAACTCTTCACAACCCCATTGGGGTTTTCTTGGCAAAGATATTAGAGTGATTTGTCATTTCCTTCTTTACTTCATTTTACAGATAATAAAACTGAGGCCAACAGAGTTAACTAACTTGCCCAGAGTCACAGAGTTAATAAGTGTCTTGGTTCACATTTGAAATCATGAAAAAGGAATCTTTCTGAATATAGGTCTAACTAGCAATCTATCCACTGTACCATCTAGCTATCAGAAGTGTATCCTTCAGATTTCGGGAATAGGAGAGAGAAAGGAAGGATAACTGTCACTGAGGTATTTGGTTTGGATCAAGAGATTCAGTGGAGTAGACTTTGATGTTGAAGAAGTGTTGACACTTCTGAATTTTTGGTAGTTTGTCTTACCTGCAAATTTCCCAACCCATAGTTGTGATATACATATGCATATACATATACATATGTATGTATATATGTAAATATATATTATACATACATATATACATACACCCTTATGTATGTGTATATATGTGTATATATATATATATATACATATATATATATATATATATATATATATATGTATATTCACTTTTTATATACTTGTAGATGTGTAGCATGTCACCCAGTAGAATCTAAGCTCTTTAAGACTAGGATCTGGGGGCGGAGCCAAGATGGCGGAGTAGGAACAGCTCGTCCAAGCCTCTCTGCACCCAGATCCCCCCCAAACTATGTAAAAGGGGACTCTGAACAACTTCTGGAGCCCCAGCACCCACAGAACAACACAGAGAAGCTAACCTCCCGCTGAGGACAGCCCAGCAGCCCTGCAGAAAGGACCAGCGCAGTGGTCTGGGACCTGGCAGTGTGCAGCGCGCAGAGCGCAGGAGCAGAGCCGAGCCCAGGTCCGCATGAGCCGAGGTTTTAGCGCCAGGGCGGCAGGGCTAGCAGCCAGCTGGAGGAACCCCAGAACACCAGGAGCTGTGGCGAATCCAGAATTATCAACATAGACTTGCCTAGGACAAAGTAAGAGGTTAGTGTCCTATGGACTTTGGGACTGGTATTAGGGAATGCGTCAGCTCCCTCCCCTGGGGGCTAGAAGCCTCTGAGGACAAACGCCATTTTGTAGTTTTCAGAGGCAGGTCCCGCTCCCAGTCTGCAAATTTGTAGGGAGATCCAGCGATCAGTCTTGGGGGGTAATCGCTCTTGCTTTGACCTCCCTGGATGTGGATTGTGATCTAGAGTGGAAGTCGTGGGTGGGTTTACAGCTTGCCAGAAACGGAAGTTGCCCCCCACACGTTCCGGACGAAAATTCCTCTATCTGGCCTTAAAGCCATAGTGTGGCAACAAGGCCAAAAGTCAAGTAATTAAGCGGCAACATGCCAAGGCAAAGGAAACAGAAAAATGCAACCCTAGACTCCTATTTTGGGGGCATAGAGCGGGAAAAGGACTGTGAGGTCAGAAGTCCTGCTCCAAAAGCCCCAGGGGAAAACATGAGTGGGTTGCAGGCCATAGAGGACCTTAAGAAGGACTTTAAAATCAAATAAGAGAAGTGGAGGAAAAATTGGAAAGAGAAATGAGAAGGATGCAGGAAAAATATGAAATGAGGGTCAACAGCCTGACTGAGGAAAACAACACCTTAAAAAATAGACTAACTCAAATGGCAAAGGAGGCCCAAAAGGGCAATGAGGAGAAGAATGCTTAAAAAGTCGAATTTGCCAGATGGAAAAAGAATCTCAAAAGTTCACTGAAGAGATTCATTCCTTCAGAGTTAGACTGGAGCAAATGGAAGCTAATGACTTTATGAGAAATCAAGATGCTGTTAAGCAGATCCAAAGAAATGAAAGATTAGAAGGCAATGTGAAATATCTCATGGGAAAAACCACTGACCTGGAAAATAGATCAGGAGAGACAATTTAAAAATTATTGGACTACCTGAAAGCCATGATCAAAGAAAGAACCTAGAAATCACCCTTCAAGAAATTCTCAAGGAAAACTGCCCTGATGTTTTAGATCCAGAGGGCAAAATAGAGGATGAAAGAATCCACCGATCACCTCCTGAAAAAGATCCCAAAAAGAAAACTCCCAGGAATATTATAGCCAGGTTCCAGAATCCCCAGATCAAGGAGAAAATACTACAAGCAGCCAGGAAGAAACAACTTCAATATTGTGGAAACACAATCAGAATAACCCAGGACCTGGCAGCTTCTACACTGAGGGATCGAAGGGCATGGAATATGATATTCCAGAGGGCAAAATTACTGGGAATGAACCCAAGGGTCACCTACCCAGCAAAACTGAGTATTTTGTTTCAGGGGAAAATATGGTCATTCAGTGGAATAGAGGACTTTCAAGCATTCTTGAGGAAAAAACCATAATTGAATAGAAAATTTGACATCCAGACACAAGAAGCAAGAGATGCCTGAGAAGGTAATCAGGGAAAAGAAATAAAAGGAACTTATCAAAGTTGAACTATTTACATTCCTATATGGAAAAGCAATAACTGTGACTGATGATATCTTTCTCACTATGAAAATAATGGAAGAAGGGGGTGTGGTCATATGAATACATATGTGAATGTGTGTGTATATGGTTACAGTTATATATGGATAGAGGGCATAAGTTGATTTTGTTGGGAAGGGAGAATACTCAAGGGATGAAATTATGAGGTGAGAGGAAAGTGGCAAGAGGAGATGGGGAGAGACAGGGTAGGGTAAACTATCTCATGTAGAAGAAGCAAGGGGAAGTGGTTGCAAGGGAGGGGGAGAATAGGAAGGCAAAAAAGGCAAAACCACATTCTCATTGAATTTGGTTCAGGGAGAGAATGACATACATACTAAATGGGATATCTCAACCTGCAGCAGAATAGGGGGAAGGGGGATGAGAGGAGGGATGATGGATGGGAGGGCATCCTTGGGGTGTGGGGAGGTTGGAAGTACCCACTATAGAAGAGGGACAGGATCATGTAGGGAATGGACCAGGTGGGGGATGGGATGAGTGGGAGGGAATTATAAGCAGCCCTGTACAATATATCTACTATGATAATGTTTTGCATAGCTAGACATGTACAACATATACTGAATTACTTATCTCCCAAGAGGGAATGGGTGACAAGGGAGGAAGGAAATGGATCTGAAATTTGAGGTCGTAACATTACATGTTTCAAATATATATAAATACTATTATTAATACTCTTTTGCTTGTAATAGGGAGATAAGATGTGTAGGCATTGGGATGCAAAGACTCACCTTCCTCTAATGGAAAAGTCGATGGGGGTATGGGAGAAGGTATGGGAGAGAGCAGATTGGAGGAAGCGATATCTTGGGGGATTACTATTCTGGGAGGTTGGGTAGGGGAATAATGGGGGGAAAATGATTGTAACTCAAAATCTGGTGGAAATGAATGATGTAAAACAGAAGTTAATAAAGCATTTGTTTAAAAAAAAAAAGACTAGGATCTGTTTCATTTCTGACTTTGGAACCCCAGCATCTAACCATAGCACCTTATATATAGTAGGCCCTTCATTAATGTTTGGAGATCAATTGATTGAAAAACATGATAGCCAGGCCATATGGTGAGAGCTTTGAATATGACAATCTGAGGATTCCATTTATTTTTGTGCCCTTTTAAGAAAAGACAATGAAGAATGTCAGTGTGGTGTAATTGAAAGGACAAACATGAATTTTA
Organism: Gymnobelideus leadbeateri; assembly: GCA_011680675.1. Lineage (NCBI taxonomy): Eukaryota > Metazoa > Chordata > Mammalia > Diprotodontia > Petauridae > Gymnobelideus > Gymnobelideus leadbeateri. Next base: position 574,372 of record WOXC01006490.1, read on the forward strand.
AGCACTTGAGCTTAAGAACCAATTTTAGCCAAGGAGACTTAACCAGATTTGAAGGAAAAAGGAAAGAGATCATTTCAAACCCCAATGCAAATATCAGGACCCCCTAATTGTTAACTTATGAGAAGGCATGGGCAAAACTTACACAAGGTGCACAGACATGGACCTAAGAGGGTCCCTTCTATTGCTAATAATCTATAGTCTGTAGTCTGTCCTTTAAATAGTATGACTTTTATCTTTAAAACATTCTTTTTTCCTTATTTTTGCCCTGATCAAATAATTCTTCATTGCTTCAGTTCTTCAGGGAATGGTCTCAGTCTCCAGGATGTTATAATCTGCTATGGGATTATAAAATCATAGCTTTAGGGCTGAAAGGGACCATGTCATATGGACTGAGGACACATGGAATGGGAAGGACTTACTCAGGGTCACATAGTATTAAATAGTAGAGCTGGGTTTCAAGCCTAGATACTCTGACTTTGGATCCAATGCTCTTTGGGCAACACTGTTGCTTTTCCATGGTAGAAGGAACTTAGAATTGGAATCTGAAGAACAAACTTCAGGTCTTCTGCCTTTTAATAGGTTTGTGAACACAGGCAAATTAGTTATTCTCTTTACATCAAGATTTCCATAGGAGGGAGGGGGGAGAAAATGTTTTAGTCGAAAGAGTAATCTTCCAATCTCTTTATCAGTGGTGGTATGACATGGTAGATAAAGTATCATTTGGTCCTCAGTTTCCTCATCTGGAAAATAGGGACAATAATACCTGCAGTAACCATTTGACAGGCTTATATATATGTAAAGTACTTTGAAAATTTCAAGGTTTTTTATGACAGGGATGAGCTTGAGCCAGCTTGAACTGGCTTCAAAGAGCCAATTGTTAAATTATCAGTGAGGACATTTACACCTTTAAAACTGCCAAATAGTATAAATATTCTGGCCTTGATTTACTATTTCATTGATTGTCTACACTTAATACAAATGATGGAGAAAATATTAATAATATATATTAAATTTAAAGTGTGTCTTACATAATTTTTTTCAGAGAACCAGTTGTTAAACGTTTATCAGTCATTGCTGTTATAAATATAAATTACTATTATTACAAAAGAGGACATTGAGGTCCAAGAGGTTGTTATTTGGCCTATGTCTCATAATGAGCAGATCTTGAATTCAAACTGACTTTAGTGTTCTTTCCAAGAGTTGAGTATGAAAATGATTTGCATACTATAAAACACATAAATGTGAACTCAATATTATGCTTCTTCTCATTTTCCTCCTTCCCTAGATCACAGTAACATCTTATCATGATACAATCTTGAAATTCTTTAAATGCAAAGACAATCTGTGCCAAATATATTTAGAAGTTTTTCTAAACACTTTCCTTTTGGGTTCCTTTTGATATTTGATAGGATAAGCTATGTGGATCTTCCCTCATTTTTGTCATGGACCCCTTTTGTAGTATGATGTAGCCTATTGATCTCTTAGAATAATTTCTTATGAATAAAGTAAGATACATAGAATTACAGTGGAAACCAAGAATATTGAAGTAGAGTTGTTAAAATATGTATTTTTTAAAAAAGTTCACAGACCTCAGGTTAAGAATTTTTATTCTGGAGTGGCTAAGTGGTGCAGTGAATTAGAGCACTGGCCCTGGAGTCAAGAGGACTTGAGTTCAAATCTGGTCTCAGACACTTAAAATATTATTTATTGCTTTTTGGAGGGCAATTGGAGTTAAGTGACTTGCCCAAGGTCACACAGCTAGTAAGTGTTAAATGTCTGAGTCTGTATTTGAACTCAGGTCCTCCTGACTCCAGGGCTAGAGTTCACTGTACCGTCTAACCACCTCAAGGTCTCAGACACTTAAGACACATACACAAACTAGCTGGGTGACCCTAGGAAAGTCACTTAATCCCAATTGCCCTCTGAAAAGCAAAAAAAAAATTCTTATTCTAAGGCCTTTTACCTAAATGATTTAATTGTTTTGCAGCCTCTGAGATGCCCTGCTTTCAGCCTTGTGGATTGTTTAAAAAATTCCAGTAAGATTATATATTCATTTTTAAAATTCAGACATAATCATTCTTCTGTGCCCCTTCCATCTTCCCTTTATTTCCTGTAGACCTGACATTTACATTGATTTTAAAAATGATCTCCCGTTTCATTCTCTCAAATCTGGACTTTGAAAAAATTAAAAACAAAACAAAACAAAAACAAAGCCAGGTGGAATGAGATGTTTCTTCCATGGGTGAAGTATATTTGACTAAAACTGGTTCTTAAGCTCGAGTGCTTACAATTCATTTTTGTCCTTTTTATCAGTTCTAGCTGGTTGGCACTTAATATTTTGTTGGTGCCATACTGCTTGTAACTTAAACAAACAGGTGGGGTGATAAACCAAAGGGTCTTTTTTCAAAGCCTGCTGATTAAGATAATTGTAGGCAGATGTGTGGAGAGTTTAGAATCAGGATATTTGAAAGGTACAGTGTCATGCTCCAGGTACCTTCAGAGCTTCTCCTGTAGAAAATAGCATTGAATCCAATCAACTGTTGGTAGACAATTTAAGTTTAGCTTGCTCTCTCTTACCTCCTATCTAGATCACTCTTACTTAGGATACCTAGATTATATATCCCCTGAATCTATGCATGCATACATGGGTACATATTCACATTCCTGAACTGTTTTACATATATGCATTATATGTATATATATATATACATATAATGCATTTATGTATGTGTGTAGATAAATATTTAGATGTTATCTATTTATGGGAGCTAGGTGGTGTGGTAGATAGAGTGCTGGGCCTGGAGTCAGGAAGATTCATCTTTGTGAGTTCAAATCTGACCTCAGACACTACTAGAGTGATGTTGGGAAAGTCATTTAACTCAATTTCCTCACCTATAAAATGAGCTCAAGAATAAAATGGCAAACTGTTTCAGTATTTTTGCCAAGAAAACCCCAAAAGAGATCATAAAGACTAGAACTCAACTGAAACTAAATAACAACAACATTTAAAGAAGAACAGCCACTCATATGAATCTATTCCCCACCGCCCCTCTGGAAATCAGTAGCCCAAAGGCTTTATGCTGTGGATTAGGACCCAGGAGACCTAGGTTAGAATCCTAGCTCTGCTATTTTCTAGCTGCATAACTTGGGACAAGTTCTTCACTTTTTGCATCTCAAAGGCATTGGGCAACATGATACTCAGCATCATTCTAGTAGTAGATTATGATCCTGGGAAACTCTTACATCCAAACTCATGTTTGTAAAACCCTTTCTGGGCCCATCCAGAAGCAAGAGCAACAATCAAAAGAATGATAAAGAAAAAATAAACATTTCTTAGGTGATAATCATGTGTGAATAACTGTGCTAAGCACCAGGGACACAAATGTTGTTCACCCTTTGCACTTGAAGAGGACCATTGGCATCCAATGCTGGGCTCAAGGTACAGTTGTAATCCATTGTGGCTGATCAGACCTATATGAACTTGGAAGGTTCTACTATAGTTCAGGGACAGGTAGACTGAACATTTGGGTTGGAGATTTCTCTAGATTTGGGCATCTCATTTTTTTTTTTGTATGTGCTATTGCGATTATGCTTACTCATAAAGCAGATAGCCCATACTCACATAGATGTCACATTGTAATGAGGGTAGAAAATATATGTAGTGAGTCAGAAGAAAAGATTTCCTCATCCTTCAGGGTATAGAAGTGCCATAGTGATAACTAATGTTTAAATTGTTCTTTATAATAATAATAGTGATAGTAGTAGTGGTTAATGTTTATATGGCACTTCAAGATTGGCACAGCACTTTGTAAATACCTTCTTTTACAACAACCCTGGGGGGGTAGGTCCTTATATTAGCCTCATTTAAAAAGGAGAAAACTGAGGAAGGCAGAGTTTAAGTGATTTGACCAGGGTCACCTAGCTAGTAAGTATCTGAGGTTGGATGTGAACTATTTTCCTGACTCCAGGTCCAATAGTCTATCTACTTTGCTATCTAGCCACCTTAACTTAGCTATTTCAGACTTACCAAGTGCTTTATGCATACCAGTCCTTCAAATCCACACAACAATCTGATCCTCCAATCCTGTGTGTTTTGTGTTGTTTTGATCCCTATGTTAATAAATAAAGGGATTGAGCATGAGACAGATGAAGTGACTTGATTATATCCTGTGTTTGAGGCAGGATATGAACTCAGATCTTACTGACTCCAAGAATGTCCATTACAGATGCAAACTACTTAAGTGACTGATCCTGAGGGGGCAGAGATGTCCCTTAACTCTGAGAGACTTGTTAATGAAAAGATGTCCAGGTAAATACACAATGGGACTATGAGGTAATGAGACTAAAACTTTAAAAACAGTCAGTTTGTTTCTCTTGTGTATGTATAAAGAAGATATTTCAGTAGAATGTTGGATAAAATTGAGGAGTTTCCCAAACAACTTGAGGAAATTATGGTGTTCAAGCCATTATTAGTCCTTGATCAAATTTAAGAATTCTCTAATTAAGCTTCAGCAACTAGATGGCACAGTGGATAGAATCCCCAGTCTGATGTCAGGAACACTTGTTCAAACTTTAGATACTCACTAGCTGTGTGACTTGGCAAGTAATTTAACCATGCTTGCCTCAATTTCCTCATCTGAAAAATGAGCTAGAGAAGAATATGGCAAATGACTCCAGTATCTCTATCAAGAAAACCTCAAATGGGGTTACAAAGAGTTGGGCATGATTGAACAATAACCAATCAAGCTAATAAGATTACAGGGCTTCATTTAATGGCAACTAATAGGACATAGGAACTTCCTACTGCCTGGCTAACTGAAGATTAGCTATGCCTTCTCTTGACCTAGAAAAGAAAAAGAAAAAGCTGGCCACCACCCTCTAGAGCTCTTAAGTACTCATTCTTTGCCTTCTTTTCCTTTGAAAAGCAGCAAAAGAAGAAGTTCCCCACCAGGAATAGCAATAGCCAATTACTGAAGAAGGACATTGCAATGGAAGCCATGGGTTGGCAGGTGTGAGACAGGATCTCAAGGATAATCTTCCTGAAACCCAGTGTCCTATTTAGAGGAGGGATGATTTTTCAAATTCCCTAGGCAAAATGGTCTTATAATCCAGGCCTTTAGTCAGAGCAGAGAGATTTCCTGGGCAGCACCGGGTTTGGGCAATGGGCAATGCCAACTTTAAAAGTTCCCGATTTCATGATAAAGGGCACACAATCTCTTAGATTTTCTTCATGCTGCTCCTTGAGAAGGAAGAAGCCCACTGAAATGAATCTCATGCATCTTCCTAGTTAGAGATGAAAGACAATGAATTACTCATAAGATCTCATGTTTACAGGTGACAGAGGCCCCTAATGGGTAGACTAAATAGCTTTAAAGTCATCTTTTCTAGCTCCCTGATTTTACAAAAGAGGCAACTGGTTAACAGAAAGGTTAAGTTACTTGCCTCCTGGTTGAACAGGAAGTACATGATTGGGGTAGGATTTTAACTGTGTTTCTCTGACTCTATCCATTGATCTTTCTACTGGGTTTCATTCAATAACAGATTTCTTATGCAAGGATGGTTTTCCTGTTTATCAAGCTACATATCTTGTTTACTTTTTAGAGGGAGACCAAATTCCTGATCCTATTCTTAAACGTTGTTTAAAATTATGTAAAGTTAAGATTAAGGTTAAGGTTACTTAAGATTATGAAGGGATTTTAATGCCAGGATAAAGAACTTGAAACTCTATGATGTGTAGAATTCTTCCCTGGGAGTACAACAGTGTAGGCACTTGGGAGACATCAGACACAAAGAATCAGAATAGTTGGAAGGCACCATCAGTCTGCCACCATTCCATTTCTAGCAGCTTCTGGTGTTTTCAGACCAGGGCTTGGGCCTCTTTTCCCCAGCAGTTTTGGCAGGTCTGGAACACCTTTTGGCACACAGTTTTCTGGCTGCCACGTTCAAGAATGGAGGAGACTTTAATTGGCCTGCCCCACCTAGTCACATTCTTACCATCTGTTTAACTATAACTCACAAGAAACAGAAACAAAAATTCTCAGGGGTTGGCTTTCATATACACTCTGCTCTCTACCCCCCAAATAGATAGAAGTCAGAAAGATCTTAAATGAAGATATGGAAGGAAGGAAATAAGCATTTATCAAGTACCTACTATGTGCCAGACACCATGCTAAGTACTTTAAACATAGCATCTTACTTGATCTGCACAACAACCCTGGGAGGTATACTATTATTATCCCCATTTTCTAGTTCAGAAAACTGAAGTGGACAGAGGTTGAGTCCCTAGGGTTACATAGCTAGTAAGTGTCTGAGCCTGGATTTGAACTTAGATCATCCTAACTCCAGGCTCATTGCTCCACCTACTCTATCATCCAGTTGCCTAAGATGAGAGTTGTTCATAGAAGATGGTTTGCCTATAGCAAAAGTCAAAATTTATAAGGAAGATTTGACAAGGTGTACTTTCCTGAGATTTAATGCAGGGTCGACTCATTGGCTGTCTCATTAGATAGTATTGACCAGGGAGAAAAGAATCAGTTCTGTATTGAGGGATTACTGAAGGAGAAACTAAGAAAGGAGAAGAGAATGGAGTTACAGAATCAGTTTTTTGAGAGCTGGAAGCTAATTTAGTAGTTTATTAGCCACACATTCCAGGTTAGGAAACTGATCCAGATATTAAATAACTTGCTCAAAGTTAAACATTAAGTTAATTGCACAATTGGGATTAGAACCTAGGTCTTTTGATGCCTTGTCCAAGGTTCTTTCTATACCACAACATGAATGTGGAAGATAGTATAAAAAGAGGGAAAAGGGCCACAAAAAAGGAGAGATGCTCTCTACTAGTAATCTGCCAGGCAGGGTGAACTATATAGAGAGAGATCTGTAAAGAATAGTTCTGAACCTCTGACATGACACATAGATTATTTCAGGCAGCATGATATAGCAGAAAGAACTTAGATGTGGAGTGAGAAGACATGATTTTGAATCTCAGCTCTGCTATTTACTACCTATTGGATTCCGGGCAAAGTACTGCATAATAGCTGTCAATGATAATAATCTAACATTTATATAGCCCTTGGAGATTGCAAAATGCTATATAAATAATATCTTGTTTTATCCTGAAACTAACCCTGGGGGGCAGATTATTGTTCCCACCATACTTAGAAGCTATTGGATATGCTTATAGGGAAGGCTGAAATGTCAGTGAATAGAACAAAGACAGGAAAAGCATCTAAACTGGATAAAGTGTACATGGAGGACAGACACACACGTATACACACATGTATATATGTATATACATATGTAAGCATATAAATACACAGTATACACATACTATATATGTATAGCGTGTGTGTGTGTGTGTGTGTGTGTGTGTGTGTAGTAGATACTATACACAAGATCACAAGATACAGGTGCCACCAGTAAGAGGATTTTCAGAGATGAACATTCAAGAAACCTAAAGGAGGGGAAGACACTCGGATCATATTGATATAATGAAAAGAAGAATCATTAAAGTAGACCAAATGCACATCGAAAAAGGACTTCTGGGAAGTGACAGTTTTGAAAGTGTTAAGGGATGAATTGTCAAGATATCTGAGAGAATAAGATATCAAGACTTCAATAAGGAGAAGGGTGTGACTCCCAATCAAACTTAACCCAGTTACCACTTTTGTCTAGGATCCATACAATTAACCATAAAGCCCATCATAGTGGTGAGGGGTAAAGACATATTGTAGGTTGTGCCTAAGCCCAGAACTAATTAGGAAAAAAGCCATTCTAGACTCGAGACTCTGAAGGGGATTTCAATGGCTCCTGCCATTGTCATAAGAAGATTGTCATCATATCGGGAGAGAAGATAGGCTGGTGACAAGGTTGATGCTGTATATTTCTTCTTCAGTATCAAGCCATCTGGCTTTATTCTGGTGATAAAACCTTGTTATTCTTAGAACCACCATAGTTTTGCTTAATTCAGTGATAATTTCATATCTCTTTGCTAGAATATTCCTAAGTATTTGGGGGATGAAGGTGAAATTAAGCAAAGTAATTGCTCTACCAGACTCACTGTGGTACTTTAGGAGTGATACAATTTTTGTTTAGGTACTTAAATGTCCTTGGGAAAGGAGAGTTACCCTTCTGATAAAATGTAGGCTTTTCAAAATGAATCTTCTTAAATACTAAATTGTTTCCCCAAGATTCCTCTGTGCATTTTTATCCTCCATGTTCCTTCTCTATTCTATTTTGATCACATTATTCATTGCTAAACAAAAGAAGTAAATTGAAAGAAAACTCTTAAGCAATACAAAAGGAGAAAATTAGGGAGTAATTCCTTTGACAAACCAGAGTGAAGAAACAACTTCCTAGGTACAATAGCTCATTATAGCATATCTCAGTTCTTTGTGAATTTATTTATACTGTGGGTCAAAGCATAATCAAATAAAAAGTTCCAGTGAGGGAAGGGATCTCTGAGGCCATCTAGTCAGACCCCACTTATTCTACAGATTAGGTAATTGAGGCTCAGAGAGGTAAGTGATTTGCTCAAGGTCTATTATAAACAGATAGGAATTTTCAAGCGCATGATTTGAACTCAGGTCCTGACTCTGGAGTCAGTGTTTGTTTAGTACCATAGATCTAATACTTATAAGGACGTTAGACTCCCTTGAATATATCCTTCTTGCTTTTCATGTAACAGTGACTACTATGACCCCACACCACCTGAAGGTCATTTATTATTATATTTTATCATTAATAATACATTGTTATTTATTATTAATTATTTAATAATGTATTATTAATATATTATAACATATAATATATACCATATACAATATATTAATATAATAGAAATAATAAATTATTATTAATTAGTAATACAAAATTAATAAATAATACATTATTATTACATAAATATATTACATTTCACCTCTCCACAGGGCTCTCTGGTACCCTTGAGGTGGGTTGGTTGATGTCTAAATTCTGTGGTCAACTCAAGTCCCCACAAGTTCTATTCATCCAATTTTAGGGGGTCCACAGAGTCCCATTTCAATTTAGCCCCTAAACACTAATATTTCTTCAAAAATATATTAGGTTCAAAAGATATAGCAAGAACCAACATACTAATATTCTTCCGCAAACACCTGGGAAGCTTAGTCTCTCCATTGCCTAAATCTCTGGGGAGGGAAGAAAGATGAATTTCCAGCTTAACTCTGTTTCTGTACAGCATAGCCTCACCAAGTTCCAAGTCTAAAGCCCCCTGGGCTTGGTCCTGGTACCCTGGTTTCTCAGGGCTTTCTTGCTGGGCTGGCAGAAATATTGGATGTTGGACCCTGGTTCCAAGTTACCCATGGTTCATGCTCCAGTGTCTAACGACTATACTTCCTGAGCCTAAGACTGAAAAAGAAAAGAAAACAAGGTAGGTGACACTTAGCTCATGGTGCTCATGCTCTCGTTGAACACTTTATCACTGGAGGTTGGAGTGTGTGTGTGTGTGTGTGTGTGTGTGTGTGTGTGTGTGTGTGTGTGTGAAAGAGAGAAAAAGACAGACAGACAGCCATAGACAAACAAACAGACAGACTCCTACTCTGGTACTTTTTTTTTTTAAACAAATGCTTTATTAACTTCTGTTTTACATCATTCATTTCCGCCAGATTTTGAGTTAGAATCATTTTCCCCCCATTATTCCCCTACCCAACCTCCCAGAATAGTAATCCCACAAGATATCGCTTCCTCCAATCTGCTCTCTCCCATACCTTCTCCCATACCCCCATCGGCTTTTCCATTAGAGGAAGGTGAGTCTTTGCATCCCAATGCCTGCACATCTTATTTCCCTATTACAAGCAAAAGAGTATTAATAATAGTATTTATATATATTTGAAACATTTAATGTTACGACCTCAAATTACAGATCCATTTCCTTCCTCCCTTGTTGCCCATTCCCTCTTGGGAGATAAGTAATTCAGTATATGTTGTACATGTCTAGCTATGCAAAACATTATCATAGTAGATATATTGTACAAGGCTGTTATAATTCCCTCCCACTCATCCCACCCCCCACCAGGTCCATTCCCTACATGATCCTGTCCCTCTTTTATAGTGGGTACTTCCAACCTCCCCTCACCCCAAGGATGCCCTCCTATCCATCATCCCTCCTCCCATCCCCCTTCCCCCTATCCTGCTGCAGGTTGAGATATCCCATTTAGTTTGTATGTCATTTTCTCCCTGAACCAAATTCAATGTGAATGTGGTTTTGCCTTTTTAGCCTTCCTTATTCTCCCCCTCTTTTGCAACCACTTCCCCTTGCTTCTTCTACATGGGATAGTTTACACTACCCTGTCTCTCCCCATCTCCTCTTGCCACTTTCCTCTCTCACCTCATAATTTCATCCCTTTAGTATTCTCCCTTCCCAACAAATTCAACTTGTGCCCTCTATCCATATATAACTGTAACCATATACACACACATTCACATATGTATTCATATGACCACACCCTCTTCTTCCATTATTTTCATAGTGAGAAAGATATCATCAGTCACAGATATTGCTTTTCCATATAAGAATGTAAATAGTTCAACTTTGATAAGTTCCTTTTGATTTCTTTTCCCTGATTACCTTCTCAGGCATCTCTTACTTCTTGTGTCTGGATGTCAAATTTTCTATTCAACTCTGGTTTTTTCCTCAAGAATGCTTGAAAGTCCTCTATTCCACTGAATGACCATATTTTCCCCTGAAACAAAATACTCAGTTTGCTGGGTAGGTGACCCTTGGGTTCATTCCCAGTTCTTTTGCCCTCTGGAATATCATATTCCATGCCCTTCGATCCCTCAGTGTAGAAGCTGCCAGGTCCTGGCTATTCTGATTGTGTTTCCACAATATTGAAATTGTTTCTTCCTGGCTGCTTGTAGTATTTTCTCCTTGATCTGGGGATTCTGGAACCTGGCTATAATATTCCTGGGAGTTTTCTTTTGGGGATCTTTTTCAGGAGGTGATCTGTGGATTCTTTCAACCTCTATTTTGCCCTCTGGGTCTAAAACATCAGGGCAATTTTCCTTGAGAATTTCTTGAAGGGTGATTTCTAGGTTCTTTCTTTGATCATGGCTTTCAGGTAGTCCAATAATTTTTAAATTGTCTCTCCTGGATCTATTTTCCAGGTCAGTGATTTTTCCCATGAGATATTTCACATTGCCTTCTAATCTTTCATTTGTTTGGATCTGCTTAACAGCATCTTGATTTCTCATAAAGTCATTAGCTTCCATTTGCTCCAGTCTAACTCTGAAGGAATGAATCTCCTCAGTGAACTTTTGAGATTCTTTTTCCATCTGGCAAATTCGACTTTTTAAGGCATTCTTCTCCTCATTGCCCTTTTGGGCCACCTTTGCCATTTGAGTTAGTCTATTTTTTAAGGTGTTGTTTTCCTCAATCAGGCTGTTGACCCTCATTTCATACTTTTCCTGCAAAAGCCGTAAACCCACCCATGACTTCCACCCTAGATCACAATCCAGATCCAGGGAGGTTAAAGCAAGAGCGATTACCCCCCAAGACTGATCGCTGGATCTCCCTACAAATTTGCAGGCTGGGAGTGGGAGCTGCCTCTGAAAACTACAAAATGGCATTTGTCCTCAGCGGCTTCTAGCCCCCAGGGGAGGGAGCCGATGCATTCCCTAATCCCAGTCCCAAAGTCCATAGGACACTAACCTCTTACTTTGTCCTAGGCAAGTCTATGTTGATAATTCTGGAGTCGCCACAGCTCCTAGTGTTCTGGGGTTCCTCCTGGCTGCTGGCCCTGCCGCCCTGGGGCTAAAACCTCGGCTCATGCGGACCTGGGCTCGGCTCGGCTCCTGCGCTCTGCGCTCTACACGCTGCCACGTCGCAGACCGCTGCTCTGGTCCTTCCTGCAGGGCTGCTGGGCTGACCTCAGCGGGAGGTTAGCTTCTCTGTGTCATTCTGTGGGTGCTGGGGCTCCAGAAGTTGTTCAGAGTCCCCTTTTACATAGTTTGGGGGGAATCTGGGGGCAGAGTGGCTTGGATGAGCTGTTTCTACTCCGCCATCTTGGCTCCACCCCCCACTCTGGTACTTTTTAAGACAGCCCACTCTGACTACACAGCCAATGGAAAGAGCCTCTTCCCACTGATGAGGCATTGCCTATACAGAAAGTGTTCTGGGCATGGGCATGTGCCAAGACCCTCTTGCATCCTTATAAATTGAAGACAGTTAATATTACTCTCAGAAGGTCACATCCTGGAATTAAATCCAGATTTCCTGATTGTAAATCCAAGCATCTTTCCACCAAATTACTTAGTCATGCATGGATGTCTGGTTGTTCAAATGTAAAATAATGGAGTTATGCAAAATGGCTTCGAAGATCTCTCAACTTCTAATATTTTGAAAGCTTAAGGTTCTATTATATGGGTGAGGGTCAATTGAATAGTTTAATCCATTACAATTGAAATAACAAACTAGATACTATATAGTGTTACCTTTACTACATGAGAATACATTTATTGAATCAGTTGATCAGAGATTTGTAATAGGTGAGGACAAGACCTCAATATTGTGCTCAATCAATAAATCAGAGATGGTAAATTAATGTATGTACTAATGTACCCTATTGGTTATCTGTAAAATAACGAGCCAAACTGAAAATCATTTTTTGAGTGTCTAGAAGCTGAGAGGAGTGAACAATTAGAGTGAAGCCCTCAAGAGGAAATTGCTGAGGCTGAGGAGAAGAACTTCTCTTTCTTTCCTCCTCCCTTGACCAAAGATAGCATTTTTAACTTTGGAGTATCAGAGGATTTGAACTTCTAATTATTGTCCTAGCAGCATCCTAGGAATTGCAATGATTGATGGCAGTTTTCATTCGGATACAAGGACAAACTTTACACTGAGGAAAGGGTACTTCACAACTTTTATAAGGAGCCTAGCCAAACTTATTTACCCAAAAGAAGCATTTTGGATCTTTGAAGTAGAGAAAACAATTCATCTATAATGCTATATGCTCTAATTTTGAGTCCTTTTGTCTTGTGCTTTTTGTTCTGGTAGGAGAGTTCATCATAGACTTTCTAATTGTTTTCCTGTACTGATTTAGTATCTCTATATTCGCTCCCCCCCTTTTTAAACTATTTGATTTTGACTGATTGATTACATTCAAGTGAAAATTATTGGATGAACACACTAGTTGGGCTTCATGAGTTGTATATGTCTTCTTGAGTATCAAGACACTAAAAAAGACCCTCCCCAACCCCTCTAGACCTCTTAGGGGGAAATATAGCTAGCTTTGCTATGTGGATCAGACTTGATAGTTGTAGAATAGGTTGGGAGAAGACTCCACAGTTAGAGTATGGACTATACTACTATCTTGATTCCTTTGTAGTAAGAAGGGAAAGTCCATAAAACTATAAACTTTGTTATCACTCGACACTCATGTTATAATGACTCTTACTAGTAATGCATTTACCTTTATGATGTGCATGAATCTTCCAGGGCTAGAGGGCATGGACCCTAAAGATATTAGTGCCCAAATCTTGAATTATTTTTCTTTTTTTTTTCTTCTTGGTATACGTAGTTATAATTTATACACACATTAATGTATATATGTATGTATATGTATGCATATATACATGGATGTACACACAGAACATATGTGTATGCACATGAAGACACATGCATGCACATACATATGCATATACATATATACATACATATACACATACACATACATATATGCTTTTTTGCGAATAGAATATAAGCTTCTGAAGCAAAAGGACTATGTCTTTCTTATCTTTGTATCTGTAGCTCTTAGCAAAATGTTTCTTGATTGATCATTGATACACTGTTCTCTTTTGCCCTACATCCTCTCTACCCAAGTAAAAAATGTCTAAAATGAAATAATTTTCTTCCATTAAAATTCAGGCTCACTGGTATTAATGTGCTTATTATTAAGCAGTGAATGTCTCTAATTTTTAACCTCTGCATCCAAACCTTTTCTCCAGGTATGAGAAGGATATAAAATTACAGCAGCCTCAAGATCAAGGCAATGCCCTGTATATTCTGTAATAGGTAGGGGAACTATGCCTAGAAGCAGTGAGGACAGGCTGTATATCTGCAACCAACTGGTTACAGGCCATGGAGGAACTAAAGAAGGATTTTGAAAATCAAGTAAGAAAAGTAGAGGAAAAATTGGGAAGAGAAATGAGAATGATGCAAGAAAATCATGAAAAGTGAATCAACAGCCTGATAAAGGAGACCCAAAAACACCCTTAAGAAAATAACACCTTAGACTAACTCAAATGGCAAAAGAGGCCCAAAAAAGCCAATAAGGAGAAGAATGCTTTAAAAAGCCAAATTTGCCAGATGGAAAAGGAATTTCAAAAACTCACTGAAGAGAATAACTTCTTCAAAATTAGATTGGAGCAACTGGAAGCTAATGGATGTATGAGAAATCAAGATACTATGAAACAGATCCAAACAAATGAAAAAAATAGAAGGCAATGTGAAATATCTCACTGGAAAAGCCATTGACCTGGAAAATAGGTCCAGGAGAGATAATTTAAAAAATATTGATCTACCTGAGAGCCATCATCAAAAAAAGAGTCTAGATACCATCTTTCAAGAAATTATCAAGGGTCGGCTAGATGGCACAGTGAGTAAGAGCACTGGTCTCAGAGTTGGGATGACCCAAGATCAAATCCGGCCTCAGAAAATGAGCACCCACGCATAAATAATGACTAGCCTTGTAACCTTGAGCAAGTTACTTAACCCCAATTGCTTTATAAAAAAAAAGAAATTATCAAGCAAAATTTCCCTGATATTTTAGAACCAGAGGACAAAATAGAAATTGAAAGAATTTACTGATCATCTCTTGAAAAAGATCCCAAAAAGAAAACTAGGAATATTATAGCCAAATTCCAGAGTTCTCAGGTCAAGAAGAAAATACTGCAAGCAGTCAGGAAGAAACAATTTTGAGTATTGTGGAAACACAATCAGTATAACACAAGACCTAGCAGCTTCTACATTAAGGGATCAAAGGGCTTGGAAGATGATATTCCAGAGGTCAGAGGAGCTAGGAATAAAACCAAGAATCACCTACCATGGAAAACTGAGTATAATGCTTCAGGGGAAAATTCAATGAAATAGAGGACTTTCAAGCATTCTTGATGAAAAAACCTGAGCTGAACAGAAAATTTGACTTTCAAATACAAGAAGCAAGAGAAATATGAGAAGGTAACCAGGAAAAAAGAAATCATAATGAACTTATTAAAGTTGAACTATTTATATTCCTACATGGAAAAATCATAATTATAATTCATAAGACTTTTCTTGGTATTAGGATGGCTGAAGGAAATATATATGTATACATACATACATATATATATGTATATATAGGAGGATGTATGTATATATATATATATATGTGAGTATGGGCATTTGTATATGGGCTCATGTATACATAGTGAGAGGGCATGGGATGAGTTGAATAGGTAGGGATGATATCTAAAATATAAAATTAAGAAGTCAGAACGGAATTCATTGGGAGAAGAAGAAAAGGAGCAACAGATTAGGGTAAATTATCTCTTATGAAAGAGGCAAGAGAAAAATATCACAGTGGAGGAGAAGAGCAAGAAGGTGAAAGGGAATGGGACAACCTGATTCTTATTGAATTTGACCTAAGGAGGGAATAACATACATACTCAATTGGGTATCTTATCCTAGAGAAAATAGGGGGGTAGGGGATAAGAGGGGGTAGGGAGGGCAGATTGGGGGAGAAGATAGTTAGAAGGAAACATTTTTGAAAAGGGATAGGGTCAAAGGAGAAAATAGAATAAGTGGGGGGGGGGCAGGATAGGATGGAGGGAAATATAGTTAGTCTTTCACAATATAACTATTATGGAAACGATTTGGGTAACTACACATGTACAACCTGTATTGGATTGCTTATTTTCCCAGTGGAGGTGGGTGAAGAGGAAAGACGGGAAAAAATCTGGAACTCATGGTTTTAAAAACAAATGTTTAAAAATTGGTTTTTTACATGCAACTGGGTGATAAGATATACAGGTACTGGGGTATGGAAACCCATCTTGCCATACTAGAAAATTAAGGGGGTGAAGGGGGTCGAGATAGGAGATTGGGAGAAGGGGTATTCAGTAGGCTTGCTATTTTGGGGTGTTGGTAGGGGAAAGACAGGGAGAGAAAAAATTGTAACTCACAATCTTCTGGAAATGAATGCTGAAAACTAAAAATAATAAATAAAACAAAATTAATGTCTAAACAACTAGCTGCTGGTAAAATGGCCAATCTGGGGTCCATGATCTTCTTGCTGGCTGTATATCCTCTACAATAGTCCTAAAATGATTTTTTAAAGTTCCTCCACTATTGTTATCCAGCTTCTGAACTATGGAACTTCCAGAGTTCTTGAACTCATTAGAATGACTCTAAGCCTGGACACATCCAATTCAACATATATGTGTATTTGCCAAATATCAGGAAAAAAATACCCTCACAAAAATGTAACCTAGACTGTATCCCAGGTAGGATATTTTCTTTAAACAGCATGTGCTCATTGCTACATGGAGGTAAGGGAAAAGAATTGGATCAGTGCTCTTCTCTCAACCTCCTTTCAGGAAGTAACTTAAAATAGCCCTGACATGAAAGAGAATTTGAGGAATTGAGTAGGAACAGATGGCCTTTCCTATACCTAAATCACATTGTACACTGAATATGTTTTTACTTATCCCTCTTTGGGGAGACTTTAGAAAGTGAGTTTCTCACTTTAATACATCTACCTCATCATCAGATCTTCTAGTTCCATATCATCTTGAAGTACAAGACCTTTAAAATTAAGCCACACATGGCAGGCAGTAGTCCCTAAAATATCTCCACTGTCAACCAAAGCTTATAATAACTTCTCTTAGGGTGCTTCATCAGATGACCTCTCTAGGGTAGTTCAACCACTGTATAGATAGAATGAAACAATGGTTTCTATCCTCAAAGACCTTAAGTTCTACTTAGGGGATGCAACATATGGAACAGGAAGCATATACATGATAATTTAAGAAAAGAGAGAAATGCTAACAAAGGAATAAGGAAAATCTTTTAAGAGGAAATGACACAGGGACCAAAGCTTTATGGAAGTTAGGGTTCATGAGTGTCAGAAATGTGGAGAAATTACAAACAGGGGAAAGCCAATGCAAAGCTACTAAAGCAGGAAGGAGATAATGCCGAATTAAAGAAACAGAAAATAAGCTAATTTTGCTATAACATAGAGTACATGAAGGAGATTATACAATGAAAAGCTCATCTGGGTTTATTGTGAAGGACTTGAAATGCCAAGCTGAGGATCCTTATCAAGTTCATTAAGACAGGTACTTATGTAGATAGATTAAGCAGGAATATAGAGAAGGTCAGTGTGGAATATTACAGGATGCTTCCCACTGTGACATTGAATATACTGGTATCTGTACTAAATTCTTGCAGACGTAGCTGTCACAGGATAGGAGGCTGAGGAAACTAGCCTTTCAGGTCATTATATGCTCATTCTGGCTCTGGTTGTCTATTAAAAACTCTTTGGAACTATAGAAAAATGACACAATGAAATAGAAGAACGTGTCTCTTATTTTTAGATTCTTAGCTGCTGCTATTGGAGGAGTCATTACATTTTTAGGAAGCAGAGTGCTTTCCAGGTTGGGAATTGAATCATGCCCTTGAAAACTGTTACAATCTGGGAGAAAGGAGCTAAATAAATCAAGTAACCAATATTCATTGATTGCTCTGGAAAAGGCTCAGTGCGGGATTCAGAGATATTAGATGAATTGCCCCAAATTATTCAACTACTTAAGTGCCAGAGCTGGAACATAGGTCTTCTGATTATAAGACTAAGCCTCCTTTTAGATGATATTGAACTTTCTTTTCAAGTGTCCCTTCTCCCTGATTTTGGATTGAGTTCACTGTTTGCCCAGGATTAAAGTACAGAAGTACAGTGGGGATTCACAGGGCTGATCCCATGTAAAGTAGCAACCATCCGGTGTTGCAATTAATAGTGGAGCCCCTGTCCTAAGGGCCATTGGTTTGGGACTCTCTTCTCATTGGTAGAGATGAAAGCCCTGCCCTGAGTGAGAAATGGGTAGAGTTGGGAAGAGAGCAGGAGAGCTCTGCCTTTTGCAGTTTCTTTAGGATTTCACAAGCTTTAAGGCACTTCAGGAACTTCTAGCTGATAGCTTTGAGAAGGAAGATGAAAGAGGCCAATCCCTCTTCAGGCTGCTGAAGGAAAAGACTCTGGGAAGGTGGGAGAAGAGCTCTCAGCCTCCACCATGTCCCTATCACGAGATGCTACTCTAGAGATTTCAGGGAGTTTCCACTTAGGGAAGACTTAGTGACACACACACACTCTCTCTCTCTCTCTCTCTCTCTCTCTCTTTCTCTCGCTTTAGATGAATTATCTCATTTAGATGAATTATATCTTAAAGGGAGAGCTCCTTCATTCTGTATTGTCTGGTATATATTCTCCTGTATATACCTTCTCTGATTTCTGTTTTTTTATTTATTTATTTTTTTTAAGCAATTGGGGTTAAGTAACTTGCTCAAGGTTACACGGCTAGTCATTATTTGTGTGGGTGGTCATTTTCTGAGGCGGGATCTGATCTCGGGTCATCCCAACTCCGAGGCTGGCGCTCTTACTCACTGCGCCACCTAGCTGCCCCTTTAGGGCAATTGGGGTTAAGTAACTTGCCCAAGGTTACACGGCTAGGTTTTCGTTTGTGTAGATTAAGTGTAGGAGGCCGGCTCTGAACTCAGGTCCTTCTGACTCCAGGGCCGGCGCTCTATTCACTGCGCCACCTAGCCGCCCCTGATTTCTGTTTTGCTATAATTTGGATGTCAGTTTCTTCGTTGTTCACTATATAGGTTCATTATGGAACTGTTCTTTGATGGAAAAGGTGTCATGCCTTGCAAATTTAGCTTGGGTTCTTCCTTTCCCCCAATAAAAAGAAACAGCAATCAGAAGTTAGATTGAACCCAATCATATCTCCTAGATTAATGATATTTAATTGTCCAGATAGATATAATTCTAGCCCTTTACCCCCTATCTTTAAGGGGAGCAGAGTGGCTTCTAGCCCCAACCTCCTTCTTCCTTTCTTGGCAGTAATGAAAGTCTCCCTCAGAAAATAGTGAAGGAATAAGAGGCTAGAGATGTCTTTTCTGCCTTCTTTTGAACAAAACACATATACTTTCACTCTACCAGCAGAGGATACCCTCTCTTGCCATACTAGTCCCCTCACAACCTATTCTCCCTACACACAGGGCCTATTCATTACATAGGCATTCAGTAAATGTTTATGAATTGAATTGTCTATATATGAGGGTCCCTACCCAATAGCAAAGGATGACTAGGAGATCTTGAACCTGTATTATCAACAGAAAAATGGTACATTTGGAGAAAAAAAGAAAGTCAGAAAGTGAGATTGTTTCAGAGAGGATATGATGAGATTCATCTTAAATATGATTACTTTGAGGAGGCAGTGGGACATAAAAATAAATGTTCAGCAGGCAGTTCAAAATGTAGGAATAACAATGATGGACAAGTTGAGGTTGGATATGAAGATATGAGAGACATCCAAATAGTACTGACAGTTGACATTGTCACAGTGAATGGATAAGTTCTTCCTGGTTAAAAAAGCAAGAATAGAACTGAGTCCTGAAACTTAGGGAATTACCACATTTAGAGGTGGGAAAAGAAGAAAAAGATCACCCAAGGAACAGATAAGTAGGGAGAGAATCAGCATAGTACCAAGTCATGGAATTAAGAAAAAGGGGACTTATTGAAAGCTGAAGTGAATTTAAGGACAGAGTAGAAAGAATAAGTAGCTTTGTATAAGTAGGCCCAGGTTTTAAGACTAGTTCTGCTACTTAATACCAGTGTTACCTTGGGCAATTCACTTACCTTTTCTGAGCTCCAGTTTTCTTATCTATGAGATATAGATTTTAACTAGACCATCTTTACGGTCTCCTTCATCTCTAAATCCTATGAAATTCCTGGAAAACAATTTAATACAGAGTGGGGGTGGAGCCAAGATGACAGAATAAAAGTAGGGAGTTGCTTGAACCCTCACCAAACCTCTCCCATTACCCCTAAAAATGACTATAAAGGGACAGCTAGGTGGCACAGTGAATAGAGCACCAGCCCTGGAGTCAGGAGGACCTGAGTTCAAATTCGGCCTCAGACACTTAAAACAAACAAACAAACAAAACTAGCCCAGAACCCCAGAACACCAGAAGCTGTGGCGGTTCCAGAATTATCAACATAGACATGCCTAGGACAAAGTGAGAGGTTAGTGCCCTATGGACTTTGGGACCAGTATTTGGGGAATCCCAATCGGCTTCCTTCCCTGGGGGCTAGAAGCTGCTGAGGAGACATGCCATTTTGTAGTTTTCAGAGGCAGTTCCAGCTCCTGGCCTGTGAACTGTAGGGAGATCCAGCAATCAGTCTTGGGGGGTAATCGCTCTTGCTTTAACCTCCCTGGATCTGGATTGTGATCTGTGGTGGAGGTCGTGGGTTGGTTTCCAGCTTGCCAGAAATGGAAGTTGCCCCCCCCCCCCCCACGTTCAGGACGAAAATTCCCATCTGGTGCCAGGCCATACTGTGGCAACAAGCCCAAAAGTCAAGTAATTAAGTGGCAACATGCCAAGGCAAAGGAAACAAATTAAACAGAAAATGCAACCTTAGACTCCTACTTTGGGGGCAAAGAGGATCGAAGCATAGAGCGAGAGGAGGGCTGTGAGGTCAGAAGTCCTGCTCCAAAAGCCCCAGGGGAAAATATGAGCGGGTTGCAGGCCATAGAGGACCTTAAGAAGGACTTTAAAAATCAAATAAGAGAAGTGGAGGAAAAATTGGGAAGAGAAGTGAGAAGGATGCAGGGAAAGTATGAAATGAGGGTCAACAGCCTGACTGAGGAAAACAACACCTTAAAAAATAGACTAACTCAAATGGCAAAGGAGGCCCAAAAGAGCAATGAGGAGAAGAATGCCTTAAAAAAGTCGAATTTTCCAGATGGAAAAAGAATCTGAAAATTTCACTGAGGAGATTCATTCCTTCAGAGTTAGACTGGAGCAAATGGAAGTTAATGACTTTATGAGAAATCAAGATACTGTTAAGCAGATCCAAACAAATGAAAGATTAGAAGGCAATGTGAAATATCTCATGGGAAAAACCACTGACCTGGAAAATAGATCCAGGAGAGACAATTTAAAAATTATTGGACTACCTGAAAGCCATGATCAAAGAAAGAACCTAGAAAAGAGGAGTGGTGTGTGGTCTGGCCCCAGCCTTGGAGCAGTGGAGGTGGTGGTAGTGCCCAGCAGCAACAGAAGTAGTGGCTGCTTCTAGAACTCTTGGCCCACAGAGAGTGGTGGATCGAGGGGCTGATCAGAGAGCGACTGCAGGGATCTCTTTGCTGGTGCTCAGGCAGGATTCTCTTGCTTTGCCCTGCTTGATCTGGATTGTAGTCTTGGTTGGTGGTTTTGTGGTGAGAAGGAGTCCTGGTGTGGTATAGGTTGTGGCAGCAGTAGAGAGGGAATCCTCCTCACAGTTCTAAGGCAGAAAAGAGTGCTTGGGGTCACTAACAGACCAGAAAGCAGGCCAGGAGGGGAGTAAACACCTCTCCACCTTGCAAGAGCTGAAAACTTACAGGTCCCTGGAAGTATCTCTGAAAATAGCTGAATGAAACTCCTGAAACTTGGGATAGTACACCCACACCCACCTCCGCTAAAACCAGATTCCTACATCGACAAAGAGTTAGAAAGTCAAGTATTTGACTGAGAAGAAAAGCAAACAGCATAAAAAACATAAAAGACCTCAGACTCTAGAATCTTACTCTGTTGTCAGAACATACAGTCAGAGGAAGAAAACAAAGTCAAGGCTTATACAGCAAAAACCTCCAAGAAAAATATGAATTGGTCGCAGGCAATGGAATACTCAAAAAGGGTTTTGAAAATCAAATAAGAGAAGTAGAGGAAAAATTGGGAAGATAAATGAGAGTGATAAAAGAAAATCATGACAAAATGCAGCTTGCCAAAGGAGACCCAAAAAATACTGAAGAAAGAATTAGTACAGAGAAAGAACCATTTGATTTATTAATAAATAAGTCTTTGGTAACCTTCTAGAGAGGAGTTTCAGTGGAGTGATGAGGATGAAAGTCAGATTACAGAATAGGAAAGAAAAATTGAGATAGAAATGATTGTGAGTATAGATCATTCAACTGTGAAGTTTGGCAATGAGAAGTAGAAGATTAATAGCACAATAGTTAGGTGGAGCAGTGTGAAAGTTTTTTCCAAGATAGTAAAGGAAGCCTGTTTTAAGATAGAGGGGAAGGAGGCAGTGAACAGAAAGAAATTAAAGATGTTAAAAGGAGAGCTATCTTTTTTTTTAACAGGGACAGGTTAGCTTTTATTCTACTTTATAGAAAATGAAGGCACAAAAGACTGAAAGAACCTATAAAATTGTATAAAATACTTAAAAGTTCACAACACTGTGTAACTAAAACAATTATCCTCTCTCTTTGATAGATAAAAATTTCCCATAGGATTACATATAGTGTATAGAATAGTATTCCTAGTGTGTAGTTTGGACTTTAACTCTTCCCCCCTCCAGTCCCCAAAAGGGAAACGAACTTTGGGTTACTTGACAGACAAATCCCTTCAATAAGGGTAAAAGTGAATAAGAATGAGGAGCAGATGTCTTGGTTTTAGTTTTTTGTTCTTAATTCTTTGTCCATGTGTGATTTGGGATGGCATGTTTGTTATCTTTCTCTCCCCCAACAGGTATGGAGGAGTTAATTGAGAGAACAGATTTGCAAAGGCAGTAGTAAGGTATGGAAAGGAAAGATAAGTGGAGGAGTTATCCTTGGAAGAAGGATGTACACCTTTTCTACCTGAGCTACAAACTAAAAATGGATTGCCACTTTAGAGCCAGAAAGTCTTTAGAACCTCTTTAACTTAACTTCTTTATTTTATAAATGAAGAAATGGAGACCCATGTTAAGAGAACCAAAATTTGAATGATGAAATATTCATCAATCTTTCCATTGGATCACTCTGTTTAGATGAATGTAAAAACATAAATTTTGAGATGAAGATGGGATTTGATGAGGTAACATATTTTATGACGTTCATCTTCTCAAAATAATAGAATGCAAAATCATTAGCTTAGGGAAGAGAGGAAGGAGAGGTTAGGAAGCTGAGAGTAGAGACAGTTGAAATAGGCATTGTGGGCATGAGGGTATCAAAAAGATATATGTAAAAGGGATGCCAAATAGTTGTCAGGGTTCAGCAGACATTTGAAAATATGATATTAGAGTTTGTTAGGCCAGTCAAGTTCCACGATGAATAATGCATTTCAACAAAACTCTGTCAATCAAATAAAAGAGGAAAAAATTATGGTAAGTAGTTTGTACAAGGAAACTTCTGTGGTTATTCAAGATTTATTGTGGTGTGCTAGACCACCTCATTATTTTTTAAAAATTATTTTAATAGTATTTATTTTTTTCAATTTCATATAAAATAATTTTTCCATATTGATTTTTTAAGCAATTGGGGTTAAGTAACTTGCTTAAGGTTACATGGCCAGTCATTATTTACGTGTGGGTGCTCATTTTCTGAGGCTGGGTTGTCCCAACTCCGGGGCCGGTGCTCTTACTGACTGTGCCACCTAGACGCCCCTCCACATTCATTTTTTGAAAAATTTTCAGTTCCAAGTTTTTTTTTCTTTCCTCTATCTAACCCCTCTGACCAAGACACCAAGCAATCTGGTATAGGTTATTTATTTGCAATCACTTAAAACATATTTCCACATTAGTCATGTTGTGATAAAAAAGAAAAAGAAAAAAGGGGAAAAAACCACAAAACCCCCCCAAAAGTAAAAATAGCATGCTTTGATCTGCATTCAGAATCCATGAGTTCTTTCTCTGGATGTGGATAGCATTTTCTATCATGAGTCTTGGAATTGTCTTGGTTCATTGTATTGCTGAGAAGAGTTAAGTCAAGCATAGTTGATTATCCCACAATGTTATTGTTACTGTGTAAAATGTTCTCCTGTTTCTACTTACTTCATGTGGCATCAGTTCATATAAGTCTTTCCAGGTTTTTCTGAAATCTAGCTGCTTATCATTTCTTATGGAACAATAAATTTTCATTACATTCATATACCACAACTTGTTCAGCCAATCCCCAACTGATGGGCATTCCTTTAATTTCTAATTCTTTGTCACCACAAAGAGCTACCATAAATATTTTTGTGGATGTAGGTCCTTTACTCTTTTTTTATGATCTCTTTGGGACACAGACCTAGTAGTGGTATTGCTAGATCAAAGGTTATGCACAATTTGATTGCCCTTTGTGCATAGTTCCAAATTGTTCTCTAGAATGGCTGGATCAACTTACAACTCCATCAACAATGCATTCGTTTCTCAATTTTCCCACATCTCCAATATTTCTTATTTTACTCTTCTGTCATATTAGCTAATCAAAGAGGTATGAGATGGTTCATCAGAGTTGTTTTAATTTGTCTTTCTCTAATCAATAGTAATTTAGATAATTTTTTTTTTTCATATGACTATTGGTAGCTTTCATTTCTTTGCCTTTAAAATTGTCCGAGGATATTACATAGTAAAACATGGTGATTTCAATGAACTATATGCTTGATTTTGTTGTCAAGAAGGCCTTGGTTCAAATTCTACCTATGAAACAAAGTAGTTGGGCAAATAATTTTATTTTCTCCATCTTCAGCTTCCTCATCTTTGAGGATGATAGCTGTAGTACCTACATCACAGGGGTATTATGAGGATCAAATGAGGAAATATATATAAAGTGATATGCAGACTTCAAGGAACTATATAAATGTTAGTTGTTAATGCAATTGTCATTGCAGTTGTGATTTGTTGGTATTATTTCTTCTTTTTCTCCTCCTCCTCTTCCTCTTCCTCATTGTCATTATTACTATTATCTTTTTTTCTCATCTTTTAAAGAGATTTTAGAGAGAAAAAGTCCCAGAAGCAACTCTACTGATATTCTTTAAAATTTGATTATCTGTAGATTATTACCAAGAATGATAAAATCACTGTTTTTCATAATTGAATAAAAGTTTTGGCATTTGCTCGCATCTTCTGAAGGCTCATTTAGAGTATCTGAAGGAGAATTCTCATAGCAGACAGGATGATGGGGACAGTATATACCTTACCCTATTCCCCTATGATTGTGTTTTTCTTCTTCTAAGTCTTATAATTTGAAAGTCCTTAATTCTATATAGCTTTGTGGCTTATACATATTTGGTATGGCAACAGTTATGAAAATATTGTCCAAAAATTTTATGAATTAATGTAATGTCCAAGTAATTGTACGTAATATGTCTACCTTTGATAATGGACTTGTTTGAGTACAATTTTCTGTGGAATTCTTAAGCATATATTGAGGCTTGGGTTTGTAATGTGGGGATTTGTCACCTGTTAGTTTATGGAAGATAGCAAACCATAGGGATCATAGGCTCATGTAGCTATAGCTTAAAGAGATATCAGAAACCATCCATTTGTTTTACAGATGAGGGAATGAGACCCAAAGATGTTAAGTGCCTTGATTAAGGTCAAACACCTAGTAAATATCAGAGGTAAGATAGGAATTTAGGTCTTCCTGACACCACATTAAACACTCTATCCACTACACTACAAGAAGCTGAGAATGACATCAAGATTGTGAACAAAGATGATAAGAAGGATGATGGTGGCTTTGATAGAAAAAAAATAAATGCAGAAGTAGATTTTCAGGGAAAGATATGAAGTTCTTGATCTAAGTTGGGAAATCTGTTTAAGCTTTTGTTATTATATAATAATGGTGCATAAGGAAAACATGCATAATTTTAGTCCATTTCAAGTGTACTCAGGATTTTGCTTACTTTAGTGGTCAGAGATATTTTTACAGAAGCATTTTAGCCATAAAAGTATTGGTATTTCCAGTAGAATTCAGTGAATTTTTCCTTCTTTTCTTTTTTTTTCTTTTTTTTTATTTATATATATTTGAAACATTTAATGTTACGACCTTGAATTTCAGATCCATTTCCTTCCTCCCTTGTCACCCATTCCTTCTTGGGATATAAGTAATTCAGTATATGTTGTACATGTCTAGCTATGCAAAACATTATCATAGTAGATATATTGTACAAGGCTGCTTATAATTCCCTCCCACTCATCCCACTCCCCACCTGGTCCATTTCCTACATGATCCTGTCCCTCTTCTATAGTGGGTACTTCCAACCTCCCCTCCCCCCAAGGATGCCCTCCCATCCATCATCCCTCCTCTCATCCCCCTTCCCGCTATCCTGCTGCAGGTTGAGATATCCCATTTAGTATGTATGTCATTTTCTCCCTGAACCAAATTCAATGTGAATGTGGTTTTGCCTTTTTAGCCTTCCTTATTCTCCCCCTCCTTTGCACCCACTTCCCTACATGAGATAGTTTACCCTACCATGTCTCTCCCCATCTCCTCTTGCCACTTTCCTCTCTCACCTCATAATTTCATCCCTTGAGTATTCTCCCTTCCCAACAAATTCAACCTATGCCCTCTATCCATATATAACTGTAACCATATACGCACACATTCACATATGTATTCATATGACCACACCCCCTTCTTCCATTATTTTCATAGTGAGAAAGATATCATCAGTCACAGTTATTGCTTTTCCATATAGGAATGTAAATAGTTCAACTTTGATAAGTTCCTTTTGATTTCTTTTCCTGATTACCTTCTCAGGCATCTCTTCCTTCTTGTGTCTGGATGTCAAATTTTCTATTCAATTCTGGTTTTTTCCTCAAGAATGCTTGAAAGTCCTCTATTCCACTGAATGACCATATTTCCCCCTGAAACAAAATACTCAGTTTTGCTGGGTAGGTGACCCTTTGGTTCATTCTCAGTTCTTTTGCCCTCTGGAATATCATATTCCATGCCCTTCGATCCCTCAGGGTAGAAGCTGCCAGGTCCTGGGCTATTCTGATTGTGTTTCCACAATATTGAAATTGTTTCTTCCTGGCCGCTTGTAGTATTTTCTCCTTGATCTGGGGATTCTGGAACCTGGCTATAATATTTCTGGGAGTTTTCTTTTTGGGATCTTTTTCAGGAGGTGATTGGTGGATTCTTTCAACCTCTATTTTGCCCTCTGGATCTAAAACATCAGGCAGTTTTCCTTGAGAATTTCTTGAAGGGTGATTTCTAGGTTCTTTCCTTGATCATGGCTTTCAGGTAGTCCAATAATTTTTAAATTGTCTCTCCTGGATCTATTCTCCAGTCAGTGGTTTTTCCCATGAGATATTTCACATTGCCTTCTAATCTTTCATTTGTTTGGATCTGCTTAACAGCATCTTGATTTCTCATAAAGTCATTAGCTTCCATTTGCTCCAGTCTAACTCTGAAGGAATGAATCTCCTCAGTGAACTTTGAGATTCTTTTTCCATCTGGCAAATTCGACTTTTTAAGGCATTCTTCTCCTCATTGCCCTTTTGGGCCTCCTTTGCCATTTGAGTTAGTCTATTTTTTAAGGTGTTGTTTTCTCAGTCAGGCTGTTGACCCTCATTTCATACTTTTCCTGCATCCTTCTCATTTCTCTTTCCAATTTTTCCTCCACTTCTCTTATTTGATTTTTAAAGTCCTTCTTAAGGTCCTCTATGGCCTGCAACCCACTCATGTTTTCCCCTGGGGCTTTTGGAGCAGGACTTCTGACCTCACAGTCCTTTTCCCGCTCTCTGCCCCCAAAATAGGAGTCTAGGGTTGCATTTTTCTGTTTCCTTTGCCTTGGCATGTTGCCACTTAATTGCTTGACTTTTGGGCTTGTTGCCACACTATGGCTTTAAGGCCAGCTAGAGGAATTTTCACCCCGAACGTGTGGGGGGCAACTTCCATTTCTGGCAAGCTGTAAACCCACCCACAACTTCCACCCTAGATCACAATCTAGATCCAGGGAGGTTAAAGCAAGAGCAATTACCCCCCAAGACTGATCGCTGGATCTCCCCACGATTTGTAGGCTGGGAGCCGGAAATGCCTCTGAAAACTACAAAATGGCGTGTCTCCTCAGCGGCTTCTAGCTCCCAGGGGAGGGAGCTGACGCATTCCCCAAATACAGGTCCCAAAGTCCATAGGACACTAACCTCTTACTTTGTCCTAGGCAAGTCTATGTTGATAATTCTGGCGTCTCCACAGTTCTTGGTGTTCTGGGGTTCCTCCAGCCGGCTGCTGGCCCTGCCGCCCTGGGGCTAAAACCTCGGCTCACGTGGACCTGGGCCCGGCTCGGCTCCTGCGCTCTGCGCGCTGCCGGCTCCCAGACCACTGCGCTGGTCCTTCCTGCAGGGTGCTGGGCTGTCCTCAGCGGGAGGTTAGCTTCTCTGTGTCGTTCTGTGGGTGCTGGGGCTCCAGAAGTTTTTCAGAGTCCTTTTTTACATAGTTTGTGGAGAATCTGGGGGCAGAGAGGCTTGGACAAGCTGTTTCTACTCCGCCATCTTGGCTCTGCCATTTTGCCTTCTTTTCATACCAGAACATAGAGTCACTTGTTTTCCTGTTCAACGTCAATAGTTTTGAGTAGGTAAAGCTTTCAATTCTATGCTGCCCCCTTCTGTCTTTTTTGTCTTATAAACCATTCTACCACATTTACTGAGATGTTACCATAGTTTCAACAAAGCCCAATTCACCAGTGTTTCAGATTGCCAAGTCCTTATGGCTACATTAGGAATCTTGGGACAAATGAAACCCTAACTGCCTCTCATTAAGGCATCTAGGTAGGATAATAGATAGAACACTGAACCTGAAGTCAAGACGACCTGAGTTCAAATTGAACATCAGATACTTGCTAGCTATGTGACTATGGGCAAGTAAGTTACCTAACCGCTGTTTGCCTCAGTTTCCTCATCTAACATCAGAGTAATAACATCTACTTTCAAGGGTTCTTGTGATGATAAAAGAAATACTGTATTTGTAAAGTTCTTTGAAAATGCCAGCTATGATTATTCTTAATCCAGCAAGATCACATAAGCATTGAAGCCAAACGTCATCAATATCCTGACCCTGAGATATCTCCCTCTCTCTGATGGAGGGTGGAGACCTCTCCTCCCAGAACCTCTGTCTAAGGAGCGAGTCCAGGTCAGTGATTACTTTGTTTTTCTCAAGACTATATTTCTCCATCATTCTATCAAAGACGGGTACCTTCTCCTCTCTCTTTCCTACTTTTCTGCTTCCTCTACTTTTGTCTTCTCCAATCTGATTGTAAACTCCTGGAAGGCAGAGACTTCCTTTTTCAATTTTTTTTTGTATTTTTAGCACTAATAGGTAGTTAATACATGTTAGTGACTTATTTTCCCATACTGCCCTTCCTTTGCTTGCCTTATTTTTTCATCTTTACATCTTCCTTATTCTCGCCATATCTACACAGATGAAGGATTGAGATTTGAGGGAGCCATTGCTGCTGTTGTTATTATTAATTGGAGCAGTGAAAATAGCTATAATAATATCATTATTATTAATATTACAGGATCATTCTTGTTACCAGAATATTATTATTATTATTACCATAATTAAATCAGTGTATTATTATTATTATTATTATTAACAATTGCTTTATTAACTTCTGGTTTACATCATTCATTTAGGCCAGATTTTGAGTTACTTTTCCCCATTTTTCCTCTACCCATCATCCCAGAATAGCAGTCCCACAAGATAACCCCTCATCCTATCTGCTTTCTACCATATCATCTCCCATACCCCCTTCGACATTTCAATTAGAGCAAGGTGGATCTCTGTGCCACAATGCCTGCACATCTTATCTCCCAATTACATGCAAAAGAGTATTAGTAATAGTATTTATAGATTTGAAACATTTAATTTTAAGACCTCGAAATTCAGATCCATCCCCTTCCTCCCTTGTCACCCATTCCCTCTGGGAAGATAAGTAATTCAGTATGTGTTGAACATGTATAGCTATGCAGAAGATTACCATAGTAGATATATTGTAAAAGGCTGCTTATAATTCCCTCCCACCCATCCCACCCCCACCTGGTCCATTCCTTACTTTGATCCTGTCCCTCTTTGAGACTGGGTATCTCCAACCTCCCCTCCCCCTAGAATGCCCTCCCCTCCATCATCCTCCCTTTCACCCCCACTTCCCCCTACTCTCCTGCAGGGTGAAATATCCCATTTAGTATGTATGTCATTCTCTCCCTGAGCCAAATTCAATGAGAATATGGTTTTGCCTTTTTGCCTTCCTGTTCTTCCCCACCCCTGCAACAACTTCCCCTTGTTTCTTCTACATGAGATAGTTTACCCTACCCTGTCTCTCCTCATCTCCTCTTGCCACTTTCCTCTCTCACCTCATAATTTCACCCCTCAAGTATCATCCCTTCCCAATAAATTCAGCCTATGCCCTCTATACATGTATAACTGTAAACATATATACATACATTCACATATGTATTCATATGCCCATATACCGTTCTTCCATTATTTTCATACTGAGAAAAGTTTCATCAGTCACAGTTATTGTTTTTCCATGTAGGAATGTAAATAGGTCAACTTTGATAAGTTCCTTTTGATTTCTTTTCCCTGATTGCCTTCTCAGGAATCTCTTGCTTCTTGTGTCTGGATGTCAAATTTTCTATTCAACTCTGGTTTTTTCTTCAAGAATGCTTGAAAGTCCTCTATTCCACTGAATGACCATATTTTCCCCTGAAACAAAATACTCAGTTTTGCTGGGTAGATGACCCTTGGCTTCAATCCCAGCTCTTTTGCCCTCTGGAATATCATATTCCATGCCCTTCGATCCCTCAGTGTAGAAGCTGCCAGGTCCTGTGTTATTCTGATTGTGTTTCCACAATATGGAAATTGTTTCTTTCTGGTTCTTGTAGTATTTTATCCTTGATCTGGGAATTCTGGAACCTGGCTATAATATTCCTGGGAGTTTTCTTTTTGGGATCTTTTTCAGGAGGTGATCTGTGGATTCTTTCAACCTCTATTTTGCCCTCTGGATCTAAAACATCAGGGCAATTTTCCTTGAGAATTTCTTGAAGGGTGATTTCTAGGTTCTTTCTTTGATCATGGCTTTCAGGTAGTCCAATAATTTTAAAATTATCTCTCCTGGATCTATTTTCCAGGTCAGTGTTTTTCCCATGAGATATTTCACATTGCCTTCTATTCTTTCATGTGTTTGGATCTATTTCTTTTTTGGATCATCTTCATTTCTCATAAAGTCATTAGCTTCCATTTGCTCCAGTCTAACTCTGAAGGAATGAATCTCCTCAGTGAGTTTTTGAGATTCTTTTTCCATCTGTCAAATTTGGGTTTTTAAGGCATTCTTCTCCTCATTGCCCTTATGGGCCTCCTTTGCCATTTGAGTTAGTCTATTTTTTAAGGTGTTATTTTCCTCAGACAGGCTGTTGACCCTCATTTCATACTTTTCCTGCGTCCTTCTCATTTCTCTTTCCAATTTTTCCTCCACTTCTCTTATTTGATTTTTAAAGTCCTTCTTAAGGTCCTCTATGGCCTACAACCTGCTCATGTTTTACCCTGGGGCTTTTGGAGCAGGACTTCTGACCTCACAGTCTTCCTCTTTGCCCCCAAAGTAGGAGTCTAGGGTTGCATTTTTCTGTTTAATTTGTTTCCTTTGCCTTGGCATGTTGCCACTTAATTACTTGACTTTTTGGTTTGTTGCCACAGTAGGACTCTGCCACCAGACAGGGGAGCTTCTGTCCCAAATGTTTGGGTCTTCACAACTTCCAGTTCTGGCAAGCTGGATACCCACCCCACAATCTCCACCCCAGACCACAATTCAGATCCAGGGAGGTTAAAGCAGGAGTGATTTCCCCCCAAGACTTATTGCTGCATTACTCTACATTTCGCAGGCTAAGAGCTGGATCTGCCACTGATGCTGCAAATGGCCTCTGTGCCGCATTTCCTCAGCATCTTTTCACCCCCAGGGGAGGAAGCTGAGGGTTCCCCAAATACTGGTCCCAAAGTTCATAGGGCACTAACCTCTCACTTTGTCCTAGGCATGTCTGTGTTGATAATTCTGGAATCACCAAAGCTACTGATGTTCTGTACTGGCGCCCTTCAGCTGGCTGCTGGCCCGGCCTCCCTGTGGCTAAAACCGGGGCTCACTGGCACCTGGGCTCAGCTCTCCTCCTCTGGGCTCTTGGCCTTTCCTCCAGGGCTGCTGGGCTCTCCTCGGGAGGAGGTTAGCTTCTCTGTGTCATTCTGTGGTTGCTGGGGCTCGAGAAGTTGTTCAGAGTCCCCTTTTACATGATTTGGAGGTGATCTGGGGAAGAGCACCTTGGCTGTGCTGTTTCTACTCTGCCATCTTGGCTGTGCCGCAGTATATTATTATTATTATCATCCTCTTCAGTGATTTACTATGACATTCGATTACTAAAGTATGCTATATTTAGTTGATTTTCCTGGGAATATATCTTTAGGTTTTTGCCATGATGCTTGTATTTGGCCAAAGAGGTGACTTCTGTAGAGTTTTCATAGACTTTTTTAATTGGCAGAAAGAACTCTATACTGCACACTCAGGTTACCATAGTGATTTCCCTTTGACTTCCAACTAGGACTTGCTATTTCCTCCATGTGTGTGAAAGATAGAGGAGGGGAAATATTTGAAAAAAGAGCTGAATTTAACAAAGGAACAATTTGGGCTTTTGTCCTCTGGATTCTTTAAGTGTCTTGCCATGTCAAGAAGAGAACTCATACCAAGGACCTTGTAACAAGACTCATTCTTAGTTCAATACTTAAAGGACCTTGACTCTTTCAGTGTGACTGTTCCCTCCTTTAAATCATATTGGCACTTCTATATACATTAGTGAATATTTTAATGAGTTACTATGCCACAAGAAGTTTCATCATCTAGTGGCCAGCCTTTTGCTATTGATTATGCTTCTCTCATATTATCATTTCTCACTACTGAGGCTAAGATGACTGATTTACTTCCCATTACTTAACCATAACGTGAAACATTTT
Organism: Gymnobelideus leadbeateri; assembly: GCA_011680675.1. NCBI lineage: Eukaryota > Metazoa > Chordata > Mammalia > Diprotodontia > Petauridae > Gymnobelideus > Gymnobelideus leadbeateri. Next base: position 607,384 of record WOXC01006490.1, read on the forward strand.
TATCTTGGTAGAAGTCACATGTTGGGGGGGCGGAGCCAAGATGGCAGAATAGAAACAGCACTTCCACTTTGCTCCAGCCCACCCCACTTCAAAATCATGTAAAAGGTGGACTCTGAACAACCTCTGGAGCTCCAGCACCTATAGAATGCCACAGAGAATATAACCCCCCACTGAGAACAGCCTGGCAGCATGGCAGGAAACAGCCAGCACTGGAAGTGCACTGGAAGCCCACAGCCCAGCACTCTGGGAGCAGAGCCCAGGACCTCTTGAATCAGGTTTTATTCCCAAGTTGGCTGATCCAGCAGCTGGCTAGAGGTACCACAGAACACCAGCAGCTGTGGCTTTTCTAGAATTTCCAACACAAAGTGAGAGGTTAGTGCCTTATGGATTTTGGGACCAGTATTTAGGAACTTGTCGGCTTCTTCCCCTGGGGGCTAGAAGCAGTGAGGAGATGTGGCACAGATGGCATTTTGCATCTTCAGTTGCAGCTTTAGCTTGTGGCCTGTGAATTGCAGGTGGATTCAGCAATCAGTCTGGGGGATAATCGCTCTTACTTTAACCTCCCTGGATCTGGATTGTGGTCTGGGGTGGAGGCCTTGGTTGTGTATCCAGCTTGCCAGAGTGTGTGGGGGCTTCAGGGAGGGCACCCAACTAATACCTCCAGCAGTTGAGAAGACCCCAACATTTGGGACAGAAGCTCCCCTGTTTGGTGGCAGAGTCCTACTGTGGCAACAAGACAAAAAATAAAGTAATTAAGTGGCAACATGCCTAGGCAAAGGAAACAAAATAAACAGAAAAATTCATCATTAGACTTCTATTTTGGGGGCAAAGAGGATCAAAGCATGGAACAGGAGGAGGACTGTGAGGTCAGAACTCCTGCACCAAAAGCCCCAAATGAAAATATGAGTGGGTTACGGGCCATAGAGGACCTTAAGAAGGATCTTAAAAACCAAATAAGTTTAGGAAAATTTGGAAAGAGAAATGAGAAGGATGCAGGAAAAGTATGAAATGAGAATCAACAGGCTGACTGAGGAAAATAACATCTTAAAAAAAAATACTAACTCAAGTGGCCAAAGAGGCCCAAAAAGGCAATGAGGAGAAGAATGCCTTAAAAAGCCAACTTTGCCAGATGGGAAAAGAAGCTCAAAAGCTCACCGAGGAGATTCATTCCTTCAGAATTAGACTGGAGCAAATGGAAGCTAGTGACTTTATGAGAAATCAAGACACTGTTAAACAGATCCAAGCAACTGAAAGGATAGAAGGCAATGTGAAATATTTCATAGGAAAAACCACTGACCTGGAAAATAGATCCAGGAGTGATTATTTAAAAATTATTGGACTACCTGAAAGCCATGTTCAAAGAAAGAACCTAGAAATCACCCTTCAAGAAATTCTCAAGGAAAATTGCCCTGATGTTTTAGACCCAGAGAGAAAAATAGAGGTTGAAAGAATCCACAGATTAGCTCCTGAAAAAGATCCCAAAAAGAAAACTCCTAGGAATATTATAGCCAGGTTCCAGAATTCCCAGATCAAGGAGAAAATACTCCAAGCAGCCAGGAAGAAACAATTTTAATATTGTGGAAACGAAATCAGAATAGCACAGGACCTGGCAGCTTCTACCTTGAGGGATCGAAGGGCATGGAATATTATATTCCAGAGGGAAAAAGAGCTGGGATTGAAGCCAAGGGTCACCTACCCAGTAAATCTGAGTATTTTGTTTCAGGGGAAATATGGTCATTCAGTGGAAGAGAGGACTTTCAATCATTCTTGAGAAAAAAACCAGAGTTGAATAGAAAATTTGACATTCAGACACAAGAAGCAAGAGAAGCTTGAGAAGGTAATCAGGAAAAAGAAATCAAAAGGAACTTATCAAAGTTGACCTATTTACATTCCTACATGGAAAAACAATAACTGTGACTGAAGAAACCTTTCTCAGTATGAAAATAATTGAAGAAGGTTATATGGGCATATGGATATAGATGTGAATGTGTGTATATATGTTTACAGGTATACATGGATAGAGGGCACAGGTTGAATTTATTGGGAAGGGATGATACTTAAGGGGCGAAGTTAAGAGTTGAGAGAGGAATGTGGCAAGAGGAGATGTGGAGAGATGGGGGTGGGGGTAAACTATCTCATGTAGAAGAGGCAAGGGGAAGTAGTCACAAGGGAGGAGCAGAACAGGGAGGCAAAAAGGCAAAACCATGTTCTCATTGAGTTTGGCTCAGGTTGAGAATGACATACATATGAAATCGCATATCTCACCCTGCAAAAGAGAAGGGAAGAGGGGGATGGGAAGGGGGATGATGGAGGGGAGGGCATGCCAGGCGGAGTGGAGGTTGGAGGCACCCTTTTGAAAAGGCAAAGGATCCAATTAGGGAATGGACCAGGTTGGGGGTGGGATGGTGGGAGGGAAATATAGTCAGTCATTTACAATATATCTACTATGGTAATGTTTTGCAGAGGTATACATGTACAACATATTGTATTGCTTATCTTCCCAGCAGGATTTTGTGAAAAAGGGACAAAGTGAATAGATCTGGGATTCGAAGTTTTAAAATTAAATGTTTCAAATATATATATATATATATATATACATATATATGTAAATACTATTATTAATACTATTTTGCATGTAATTGGGAGATAAGATGTGCAGGCATTGGGGCACAGAGATTTACCTTGCCCTAATGGAAAAATCGAAGGAGGTATGGGGGAAGATATGGGAGAGAACAGATTGGATGAGGGGATATACTGTGGGACTGCTATGCTGGGGTGGTGGGTAGGGGAAAAATGGGGAAAAAGTGTAACTCAAAATCTGGCCGAAATGAATGATGTAAACCAGAAGTTAATAAAGCATTTGGGGATAAGAAAAAAAAAAGAATAACTACAGACTAATAAATAATTTTGAGTATAAAAAAAAAGAAGTCACTTATGCTTGCATTCTGCTAGTATGTTTCCTCAGTATGTAAGGTTTCTATGTTAGTAGAGAAGCTATATTCCTAGAAAAATAAAACTTCCCATAAGAAGAGATCACAAAATATCTTTGAGTAGTCCTTCTGCTTTCATCACCTGATGCTTCAGAAAGTTTTTGTTTCCTTTAATACAGCTATTTAAAAAATGTCTGCAATTTAATCTCAGTTCCTCTGGTTCTTTTATATGTTTAAGGTACTGCCTCCTTAAGCCACCTTGTTGACTGACTGATATTCACAGGAGGGCTTAAGAAATACAGCATAATTAATCATACTGTTCTCACTAAAAAGAATAATAGCAAATAGAAAAAAAAAGGATTTGTACAATTAATAAAGTGAAATCTTTAGAAATTGTTTATTTTAACTTCATTTCTTATTTAATATCTGTTTTATATATGTTTCATAATGTAGTACATTAGTGTAGCAGTATGTGTACATAACTCATAAATAAGCAAAATATTTTATTTTGAGGAGCCCACTCTCAAAGCAGTTTGGAGAACATTGGCCTAAGGCACTGAGGGTTTAAGGAATTTGCTCATAGTCACGCAGCTCACAGGTGTCAGGGACCAGCCTGCTGTAAACCAAGCTACCTCTTATCAGCTTCTTATGTTGAACTGAGATCTGTCTCCTTGCAGATTATATTCACTACTTCTAGTCCTGTCTGAAGTAACAGAGTGATGAAAAAGTGTTTCTAAATACAAATGTACTTTTTCTGAGGTTTTAAAGATAGTAATTGAGATCTCTGGTCTTGGAGACTCGGTGGAAAGAGTATTAGAATTGGAGTCTGGAAGACTTGTCTTAGAATCCTGCCTCAGATACTTACTGGCTATGTAAAATTGGATAAGTCGCTTATTCTTTCTTATCCTCAGGCTCTGCAACTGTAGAATGGGGATAACAATAGTACTTACCCTCCCAGGGTTATTATGAGTATTAAATAAGAATACATATATTGATATATGTGTATAACATATATACACACCCATATGTACACACATGCATATATATTTATGACACTATGTAAGACATATATTTATATATGTGTGTATGTATGTGCACACACACACACATATATATATACACATATATAGTTTATATGTATGACATTGTAAATGTTAAATCACCATTTTAATACTAGCTGTATTTTTTTATTATGTCTCCACTGTACACCTGGATTCCTCTCGTGACATATGGGGGAGAAAGGGAAAGAAGCATTCAGAACAAGAACAGGATATCAGTAAGCTACTTGCTCCTGTAATTATTGCTTCATCTGGCTGTTGATGAGAAGGTTCTGGATGCCTTTGGCTGAGTTATTTTTCTGATCTGTACAGACAACTTTGTGAATCCCACACAAGAGCCTCTCCACAGAATCTTGGGACTGAGACAGCATGGAGGGCTCTGAGGATGACTGGAAAAAAAATCTTGTGAAGGTAGCTGTCTTCAACTGAGCCACCAGCTCATTTTCCCTCCTGAAGGCTTGGTCTTTTTTCTGCTCTTAGTAAGCTGGTGCCTACTCTCAGGGGCAAGTCTAATGGGCTGAGGATTATAGTTTTCTCTCCCCACTACCTCCCCCCAGCCTTGCTTCCTTGAGCCCTGGTGGCTCTGAAGAGAGATTAATTAATTTCTTTGAGCAAGCCCCAGTTGCTCATTCTTATAGAGCTGGGAATGGAAGCCTGCTGCTGCAGAACTGAGCTTGTCTGCTACATAGATGCAGTTATTTCCTCAGCTCCCAACTCAGAGCTTTTGCATGTGTCACTGGTATCACCTTATTGATGACCAATCTCTGGTCATTAAGCTGTACTTCTACTGCCTTAGTCCACCTTAATATGCTATAATCCAGAATAATTGGCTAATAGTTCAGAAGGTCTCATATCCTATACAACATATCCCATACTAAAAGGTAATATTTACTAGAGTGCAGGGGTCATTCATAATCACTTTATTTTGAATATTTCATTTTTATCTTAATAATTTTTTGTTCCTTTGAGTGGGATTCTCCAAAACACAGGGCTTCTTGAAACAGAGTGCCTGTATAGATACCCCATTTATCTACATCTAAAATTGGTGCTCTGTGTGTCTAAATGCTCCATGAGGTATATATGAACGTGATGCTTGGAGACACCCAACACCAATGTTGTTGTTTAGTTACTTCAATTGTATCCGACTTTTTGTGACCTCATTTGGGACTTTCTTGACTAAGATACTGGAGTGGCTTGCCTTTTCCTTCTCTAACTCATTTTATAAATGAGGAAACTGAGGGAAACCAGGCTTCTTCAGAGTCATAAAATGATTTGGTGTCTGAGACCTGATTTGAACTCAAATCTTCCTGACCCTAGGTCCTGCATTGTATTCACTGGACCACCTAGCTCCTCATGTACCTGTTGTCCCCAGATTAAAGAAGAGTAATCAATGTTTTGCTTCAAATAATCCTTCAAATGAGAAAAGACAACTATGTTGTCACTCTTTGCCTCCATTCTTTCTTCTACAATACAGTTACAACCAGGGGGGGCATACGCCTGTACAGTTATACCCCAGGGGACAAGCAAGCTATCATATTTTTAAAAGGTGGATTGGGGACATTAAACTCACCCCTATTTAAACTGTTAGTAAAGGCAAGGAGTCAGCTGCAAATATGCATCAAGTAATACTTGCCATGAAGCTAAAAATCTTTGTTGAAGGCATATAAATAGAGCAGAAAAATATTCAATTCCATTTTTACATTCTTATCAGAATGACCCAAATGCAGATATCCAAATGTGGAAGAATCAACAAAGTTTATTTTGGACTTATTTATTATGTTGTATTTAATAACCAGTCCCTCATTCTGTTCTAGTGGAATTTTAATAGGACCCAGAGACAGCCTTAAAGTGATTCACATTCTGTATCTTTATTGTGACATCTGTTTGCTTTTTAATATGCAAGTTGGTCTGGAAGGCATCCTCCTTCTGTGGTAGTGAATTTCACAATGGGTGAAACACATTGTGTTTTTTTTTTTTTACCACAGTCATTAAGGGGGCTACCTAGACCCTGTTTCTATTATGACAAGTCCAAATCTAATACTGCAGCAGTTTATTATCACATTTAAGCATCAGTTTTACCTGGAGCAACATTTTTTTTAAATACGTTTTTTTGAGTGAGGCAGCTCTGCTGTAATTTGACAAATATATTGATAACAATCTTTGCACGGTGTTGGGAAAATGGAGCAAGGAAATGTTTGCCTTTGTGGTCAGGGAGGCTTAAAATGTGACAGGGAAAATTCTAACAGGTGGTGGCATGCATACCGTAAGCCTGGAGCAGATTGTATCCCTATGCTATTATCCCCCCTGGGCCTCGATGTTGGGGACTTCTTCTTTTGCTGCTCCTCTGCTAGACTTTAAATCATTTACAATCATATTCTTCCTTTCTTTCCTCCCATTGATTTGTTAAATAACATTTTAAGGCTATTCAAAATGAGTCATTAATTAAAAAATGTATTCATGTCATAGATTCAATTAAAACAGAAAAAAAATAACCTCATGCCCAAGGGAGGGAGAAGTGTACTTTAAAAATCAAACTTTTGAAGTAAAAATTTTATAAAATGATTAGAACAAGAAATTAAGAAAACAGAGCCCAGAAGAGTCTTGGAGGGGCATACAAGGGCATTTGGTTATAGAGGTTTAATTCACTTTAAGCATCTGCTTTGTGTCAGGTACTACTTTGTGAACTGGGGCTACAAAGTAAAAAAAAAATGTCCCTGACCTGAACATTTGAAAGGATAAATCAAGACAGAATAATTTGAAGGTGAAAAGGTCACTAAAACTAGGGAAATAAGAAAAGGATTTTTTTCCCAATGAGGAATTGTCTGAAATGAGCTTTGAGCAAAGATGAAGAACCTAAGATGTAGAGGTAAAGAGGGTTTTCATTCCAGGATTAGGTGAATAGTCCATGCCTTTGAATATGGAGGAGAGATTAAATATCTGGCATAAAGTAGGAACTTAATAAATGCTTATTGACTGACTGATTATATATATATATATATATATATATATATATATATATATATATATATATATATATATATTTTTATATCTTGTTCCTTACAACTATCCTGTGATGTAGGTACAATTTTGTGCCCATTTTTCTAGTTGTGTTCAACTCTTCATGACCCCATTTGAGGTTTTCTTGGTAAATATATTTGAGTGGCTTTACATTTCTTTCTCTAGCCCATTTTGCAGATGAGGAAACTAAGGAAAATAGGGGTAAATGACTTGCCCAGGGTCACACAGCTAAGTGTCTGAGGCCAGATTAGAACTCAAGAACATGAGTCTTCCTGACTCCAGCCCTAGTGCTCTGCTCACCCCTATGCCACCTGGATTCCCCTTGTGTCTGCTTTACAGGTAAGGAAGATGAGATGCAAACAGGTTAACTGACTTGCCCCGGGTAACATAACTAATCCTGCATGAGGCAGGATTTTGACATAAATTCAATTCTTTATCCTTCAGAAGTTGTAAGCCAGATCCTAGGATTGTAAAAAGAACTAGACTATTCTAATGTCCAGAATGTGACTATAATAAGACTCTGGATAAAACAAAATATAGATGGAGGGAGCCTAAAAGAAAGAGAGGTTGTTGAGTAGGGGGATAGATGTAACTTACTTTGTAATTTATCTTTTTTCCTTAAAGTCAGTAAAAACAAATTTTGTTTTAAATTTGTAATTTTACATACTAGAAATTGTAATTAAAAGAAATCCTTCTACAATTTTTTCATACAATAACAAATTGGTAAATACATACATACAGTAACAAATTGGTAAATACATACATAAAGTAACAAATTGGTAAAGATCTAAATTCATCTTTTTTTTTAAACAAATGCTTTCTTAACTTCTGTTTTACATCATTCATTTCCGCCAGATTTTGAGTTACAATCATTTTCCCCCCATTATTCCCCTACCCAACCTCTCAGAATAGTAGTCCCACAAGATATCACTTCCTCCAGTCTGCTCTCTCCCATACCTTCTCCCATACCCCCATCGACTTTTCCATTAGAGGAAGGTGAATCTTTGTGTCCCAATGCCTGCACATCTTATCTCCCTATTACAAGTGGAAGAGTATTAATAATAGTATTTATATATATTTGAAACATTTAATCTTAAGACCTCGAATTTCAGATCCATTTCCTTCCTCCCTTGTCACCCATTCCTTCTTGGGAGATAAGTAATTCAGTATATGGTGTACATGTCTAGCTATGCAAAACATTATCATAGTAGATATATTGTACAAGGCTGTTTATAATTCCCTCCCACTCATCCCACCCCCCACCTGGTCCATTCCCTACATGATCCTGTCCCTCTTCTATAGTGGGTACTTCCAACCTCCCCTCACCCCAAGAATGCCCTCCCATCCATCATCCCTCCTCTCATCCCCCTTCCCCCTATCCTGCTGTAGGTTGAGATATCCCATTTAGTATGTATGTCATTTTCTCCCTGAACTAAATTCAATGTGAATGTGGTTTTGCCTTTTTAGCCTTCCTTATTCTCCCCCTCCTTTGCAACCACTTCCCCTTGCTTCTTCTACATGGGATAGTTTACCCTACCCTGTCTCTCCCCATCTCCTCTTGCCACTTTCCTCTCTCACCTCATAATTTCACCCCTTGATTATTCTCCCTTCCCAACAAATTCAACCTATGCCCTCTATCCATATATAACTGTAACCATATACACACACATTCACACATGTATTCATATGACCACACCCCCTTCTTCCATTATTTTCATAGTGAGAAAGATATCATCAGTCACAGATATTGCTTTTCCATATAGGAATGTAAATAGTTCAACTTTGATAAGTTCCTTTTGATTTCTTTTCCCTGATTACCTTCTCAGGCATCTCTTGCTTCTTGCGTCTGGATGTCAAATTTTCTATTCAATTCTGTTTTTTTCCTCAAGAATGCTTGAAAGTCCTCTATTCCACTGAATGACCATATTTTCCCTGAAACAAAATACTCAGTTTTGCTGGGTAGGTGACCCTTGGGTTCATTCCCAGTTCTTTTGCCCTCTGGAATATCATATTCCATGCCCTTCGATCCCTCAGTGTAGAAGCTGCCAGGTCCTGGGCTATTCTGATTGTGTTTCCACAATATTGAAATTGTTTATTCCTGGCTGCTTGAAGTATTTTCTCCTTGATCTGGGGATTCTGGAACCTGGCTATAATATTTCTGGGAGCTTTCTTTTTGGGATCTTTTTCAGGAGGTGATCGGTGGATTCTTTCAACCTCTATTTTGCCCTCTGGATCTAAAACATCAGGGCAGTTTTCCTTGAGAATTTCTTGAAGGGTGATTTCTAGGTTCTTTCTTTGATCATGGCTTTTAGGTAGTCCAATAATTTTTAAATTGTCTCTCCTGGATCTATTTTCCAGGTCAGTGGTTCTTCCCATGAGATATTTCACATTGCCTTCTAATCTTTCATTTGTTTGGATCTGCTTAACAGTATCTTGATTTCTCATAAAGTCATTAGCTTCCATTTGCTCCAGTCTAACTTTGAAGGAATGAATCTCCTCAGTGAACTTTTGAGATTCTTTTTCCATCTGGCAAATTCGACTTTTTAAGGCATTCTTCTCCTCATTGCCCTTTTTGGGCCTCCTTTGCCATTTGAGTTAGTCTATTTTTTAAGGTGTTGTTTTCCTCAGTCAGGCTGTTGACCCTCATTTCATACTTTTCCTGCATCCTTCTCATTTCTCTTTCTAATTTTCCTCCACTTCTCTTATTTGATTTTTAAAGTCCTCCTTAAGGTCCTCTATGGCCTGCAACCCACTCATGTTTTCCCCTGGGGCTTTTGGAGCAGGACTTCTGACCTCACAGTCCTTTTCCCGCTCTATGCCCCCAAAATAGGAGTCTAGGTTGCATTTTTCTGTTTCCTTTGCCTTGGCATGTTGCCACTTAATTACTTGACTTTTGGGCTTGTTGCCACACTATGGCTTTAAGGCCAGATAGAGGAATTTTCGTCCCGAACGTGTGGGGGGCAACTTCCGTTTCTGGCAAGCTGTAACCCACCCACGACTTCCACCCTAGATCACAATCCAGATCCAGGGAGGTTAAAGCAAGAGCGATTACTCCCCAAGACTGATCGCTGGATCTCCCTACAATTCGCAGGCCAGGAGCTGGAGCTGCCTCTGAAAACTACAAAATGGCATGTCTCCTCAGTGGCTTCTAGCCCCCAGGGGAGGGAGCTGACGCATTCCCCAAATACAGGTCCCAAAGTCCATAGGACACCAACCTCTTACTTTGTCCTAGGCATGTCTATGTTGATAATTCTGGAGTTGCCACAGCTCCCGGTGTTCTGGGGTTCCTCCAGCTGGCTGCTGGCCCTGCCGCCCTGGGGCTAAAACCTCGGCTCACGCGGACCTGGGCTCGGCTCAGCTGGGCTCCTGCGCTCTGCGCTCTGCGCGTTGCCGGCTCCCAGACCGCTGCGCTGGTCCTTCCTGCAGGGCTGCTGGGCTGTCCTCAGCGGGAGGTTAGCTTCTCTGTGTCGTTCTGTGGGTGCTGGGGCTCCAGAAGTTGTTCACAGTCCTTTTTTACATAGTTTGTGGGGAATCTGGGGGCAGAGAGGCTTGGAAGAGCTGTTTCTACTCCGCCATCTTGGCTCCGCCCCTAAATTCATCTTTTGTGCAAATACTGATTTGCCCCCATGTTGCTTCAAGTGAGGAACTCATGCATCCAGTTTAATATGGTGCTCTGAAGTTTATGAAGTATTTTCTTCAAAATAACCCTGTAAGATATGTAATGCAAGAAAGATTATCCAATTTTTCAGATGAAGAAACAGTCGTAGAAAGATGAAATGACTTCCCCAGAGACAAAGAGCCTCTGTTTGTTCCACCCTTTAAGTATTTTATCAAAGATACTCAGACCATTGGTACAAAAGAGAACTTCGTGAACATTTGTTCTAATCTTCCACTTTTTACAAATGAGGAAAAAGAGAGAGAGAGTGATATGGTTTGTTAATGGTTACCCAGTTATTTAGAGTTATTTGGAGACAGAACCAATACTGGAATCCACATTGGGGGGGCTAAAAGAACTACTCACAGTCCCACTCTGATGATGGCTTGAGTCTCCGACCTGGGCCGGTTCTCCTCTACCTAAGGCAATCTACTTTTATCCACCACCCCCATCAACATATTAGTGCTGAATTCGGTGCAGACATCCAATTGGCTTAGCTCATTGCAACTCAAACACCAGAACTCAAGGGAGACACCAACTTCAGGTAACTGTCATCATGCCCAGATTTGATTGTGATTTGAAAGATATTCAAATAAAAATAGATCTCTAATTTCACTGTTAATAATACTCTCTCCAACATGAAATCCATTACCTATCTTTGTCTGCCTATTCTATGCAACTCTTGTCTATTATTTGTCATTGTCATAGAAAGTACACCCAATGTACTTGGGGCATTCATTACTATCACTTAAATCCATGAAATGGAACATATGAAATCTTTTTTTATTTTTTTTTATCTTTTTTAGATTTTAGTTAACATCATTCCTTTCCACAAGATTTTGAGTTACAAATATTCTCCCCATTTTCCCTCTACCAACCACCCCAAAATAGTGATCCCACTGAATATCCCTTCCCCCATCTGCTCTCTCCTATATCTTCTCCCATCTCCCCTCCAATTTTCCAATAGGGCATTGTGGATCTCTATGCCCCAGTGACTGTATATCTTATTTCCCAGTTACATGTAAAATAATAATAATAATAATATATGCATATATATTTATAAACATTTGATTTTAAAACTTTGAATTCCAGATTATTTCCCTTCCTCCCTCTTCACCCACCCTTACTAGGAAGATAAGCAATTCAATATAGGCTGTATATGTGTAGCCATGCAAAATATTTCCATAGTGAACATATTGTGAAAGGCTATATCTCTATGCCCCAGTGCCCATATACCTTATTTCCCAGTTACATGTAAAATAATAATTATATATATATGCATATATATATACATATATATATGCATATATATATATATACATATATATATATATATATATATATATTTGGTTTTAAAACTTTAAATTTGAGATTCTTTCTCTTCCTCCCTCATCATCCACCCTTTATATATGTATATATATATATATGTACATTTCTATTCCCTTCAACTATTCTCATACTGAGTAAAAAGTTTCATAAGTTACAATGATTGTTTTTCCATGTAGTAATATAACTAGCTCAACTTTGATAAGTTCCTTATGATTTATTTTCTCTGTTTTTTCTCATTCCAATCTTGCTTCTTGTATCTGAATGACAAATTATCTATTCAACTCTGGCTTTTTGATCATGAATGCTTGAAAGTCCTCTATTCCATTGAATGATCACATTTTCCCCTGAAACATGATACTCAGTTTTGCTGGGTAGGTCATTCTTTTTTTTTTTTTTTTTCAAACAAACAAGTAGTGAGGATTTATTACACAGACGTGCTACACTTAGCCACAGAGAAAACAATCAGTCCGGAATGACAGAGTCCCATGGCACAAAGTCAGGAGTCAGCTAAGTGCAATCTGCATGAAATGATAGCATGGTCTCTTGTCAGAGAGGTGTCAGATGGTGGAGCTGGTGGAGTCCTCTCCAAGCTGGGTGATGTCTCTCCTGAGAATGTCACCAAGGGTCATTCCATAGCTGCTCCCGTGGCCTCCGTGGTCAGCACAGTGCTTACTTTGACCTCTGCCTCATCTTTCTCCTCTTGCGTTTCAGCCTACGCATTCGCTTCTTCCTCCACTTGGCTCTCATGGCGCAATGGAAGTCACTCGACAAGATGGCGCTAAGAAGAAGAGAGAGGTGGGTAGGTCATTCTTGGTTTTAATCCCAGCTCCCTTGACCTCCTGAATATCATATTCCAAGCCTTTCAATCCCTCATAGTAGAAGCTGTTATATCCTGTGTTATCCTGATTGTCTTTCCACAATATTCAAATTGTTTCTTCCTGGCTGCTTGTACTATTTTCTCCTTGGTCTGGGAATTCTGGAACCTGGCTATAATATTTCTAGGAGTTTTCTTTTTGGGATCTTTTTCAGGAGGGGATTGGTGAATCCTTTCAACCTCTATTTTGGCCTCTGGTTCTAAAACATCAGGACAATTTTCCTTGAGAATTTCTTGAAGGATGTTTTCTATGATCTTTTTTTATCATTGCTTTCCAGTAGTCCAATAATTTTTAAATTCTCTCTCCTGGATCTATTTTCCAGGTCAGTGGTTTTTCTAATGAGATAGACATTTCACATTGCCTTTGATTTCTCTCAAAGTCACTAGCTTCCATTTTCTCCAATCTAGTTCTGAAGGAATCATTCTCTTCAGTGAGCTTTTGAGATTCTTTTTCCATCTGGCAAATTTGGTTTTTTAAGGCATTCTTCTCCTAATTAGTTTTTTGAGCATCTTTTGCCATTTGAGTTAGTCTATTTCTTTCTTTCTTTTTTTGTTGCTTTTAAACAAATGTTTTATTAACTTCTGGTTTACATCATTCATTTCCACCAGATTTTGAGTTACAATTTTTCCCCTATTTTCCCCCTACCCACCACCCTAGGATAGCAGTCCCACAAGATATCCCCTCATCCAATCTGCTCTCTCCCATATCTTCTCCCATACCCCCTTCGACTTTTTAATTAGAGCAAGGTGAGACTCTGTGGCCCAATGCCGGCACATCTTATCTCCCAATTACATGCAAAATAGTATTAATAATAATATATATATATATATATTTGAAATATTTAATTTTAAAACCTCGAATTTCAGATCCATTTCCTTCCTCCTTTGTCTCCCATTTCCTCAGGGAAAGTAAGTAATTCAGTATGTGTTGTACATGTATAGCTATGCAAAACATTACCATAGTAGATATATTGTAAAAGGCTGCTTATAAGTGCCTCCCATGCATCCCACCCCACCCCCCCGCCCCGGTCCAGTCCCTATTTTGATCCTGTCCCTCTTTGGTAGTGGGTACTTCCAACTTCCCCTGCCCCCAGAATGCCTTCCCCTCCATCATCCCCCCTATCATCCCCCTTCCCCCTACTCTTCTGCAGGGTGAGATATCCCATTTAGTATGTATGTATTCCTCCACTTCTCTTATTTGATTTTTAAAGTTCTTCTTAAGTTCCTCTATGGCCTGTAATCTACTCATATTTTCCTTTGGGTTTTTGGAGCAGGATTTCTGACCTCACAGTCCTCTTCCTGTGTCATGCTTCAATCCTCTTTGCCCCAAAATAGGAGTTTAATGTTGCATTCTTCTGTTTATTTTGTTTCCTTTGCATTGGCATGTTGCCACTTAATTACTTGACTTTTGGGCTTGTTGCCACAGTAGGACTCTGCCACCAGACAGGGGAGCTTTCATCCCAAAGATGGGGTCTTCACAGCTTCCATTTCTGGCAAGCTGGATACCCACCCCACGACCTCCACCCCAGACCACAATCCAGGTCCAGGGGGGTCAAAGCAAGAGCGATTACCCCCCAACACTGATCTTAGGATCTCCCTACAGTTCGCAGGTCAGGAGCTGGTGCTGCCACTGAAAACTGCAAAATGGAGTGTCTCCTCATCGGCTTCTAACCCCTAGGGGAGGAAGCCGATGCTTTTCCCAAATACTGGTCCCAAAGTTCATAGTGCACTAACCTCTCACTTTGTCCTAGTCATGTCTGTGTTGATAATTCTGGAATCATCGCAGCTACTGGTCTTCTGGGCTCCCTCCAGCTGGCTGCTGGCCTGGCCTTCCTGGAGCTGAAACCATGGCTCATGTGGACCTGGGCTTGGCTCTCCACACACTGGGCTGTTGGCTCCCAGAGCACTGTGCTGGCCCTTCCTGCAGGACTGCTGGGCTGTCCTCAGTGGGTGGTTAGCTTCTCTGTGTCGTTCTGTGGGTGCAGGGGCTCCAGAAGTTGTTCATAGTCCCCTTTTACATAGTTTTGAGGTGATCTGGAGGGAGAGCACCTTGGATGTACTGTTTCTACTCCACCATCTTGGCTTGGCCCTTCATTGAGTTAGTCCATTTCTTAAGGTGTTATTTTCTTCAGTCAGGTTTTTGACTCCCATTTCATAATTTTCTTGCATTGTTCTCATTTCTCTTCCCAATTTTTCTTCCACTTCTCTTATTGGGTTTTCAAATCCCCTCTTCAGCTCCTCTGTGGCCTGTAACCAGTTCCTATTTTTCTTGGAAGCTTTTGGTACAGGAATTCTGATTCTGCTGTCTACCTCCTGTTCCATGCTTCGATCCTTTTTATCACCAAAGTAGGAGTGTAAAGTTAGATTGCTCTGCTTGCTTTGCTTCCTTTGCTTGCTTATGTTGCTAGTCAGTTACTTGACTTTTGAGCTATTTGCCACAATAGAACTTTGCTACCAGAGAGGGTAGGTTTTTCCCAAATTGTGGGGGTTTTGTAGCTGCTGGGTGACCTCTTTGAAGCCTCCACATCCTTTGGCAAACTGGTCATTCCCCCCCAGACCTCCAGCCTAGACCACATGATCCAAGGAGGTTAAAGACAAAGTGATTACCCCTCAGGCTCGTTGCTTGGTCCCACTACAATAAGTAGCCGGAGCTGAAGCATCCATGTGGCAGTGGTTGCATGTCTGCTGCACTTCAGCTTCTTCTCCCTCCAGGGAACAAAACTTGAACAATACTCCTGAACTCCTGGTTCCCAAATTCCATACTGCACTGACCTCTTACTTTGTCGTTAGCATCTATAGGTTGATAATTCTGGACATCCCCACAGCTGCTGGTGATTGGAAGTCCCTCCAGCCTGGGGCTTTTTGTGGCCACCCTGATGCTAAATCCTCTGGCTCACACTGGGCTCGACTCCCAGAGTGCTGCACTGGTCCCTTACTGAGGGCCTTCTGAACTGCCTTCAATGGGAATTTAGCTTCTCTCTGTCATTTTGTGGGTTCTGTAAATTCAACGTTTGTTTATAGTCATTTTTCACATGAATTGGAGGAGGTGGAAGCGGGAGCCAAATGGAAGTCCTGTTTCTACTCTGCCATCTTGACTCCAAACATATGAATTCTTATACAACCATATCCCATATTTTTGATCACATGTTTCTTTGATTGAGCCTTCAACTGTCTCTAATTAATATGCTATATTCTTCATATTATTGAATACAGAGTCAGCTAGGTGGTATAATCAGTAAAGTACCAGAATTAGAGTTTTGTTATCTGAGTTAAAATCCAGCCACAAACACTAGTTGTGTGACAATGGGCAAGTAACTTAGCTGCTTTCTGTCTCAACTGTAAAATGGGGGTCATAATAACATCTGTCTCCTAGGGTTTTTGTGAAGATCAAATGAGATAATATTTGTAACAAACTTAACAATATACTTGGGACATAGCAGGAACTTAATAAATTCCTGTCTCCTCTTTCCTTTCCTTTTGAGAAAAGAACCCCAGACCTCTCCCATGTCCAAGTGCAGTGCTCTCTTCAACCCACCACATTGCTTCGCTAGTAGTATTCTAATGCTTAATATACAGAGAAATGGGGAAGTTAAGTCACAGGGAGTTAAACTAATTTGACTAAGTTTGCACAGCAATTGTTAATCAATGACTAGATTTATTCAATATCTATAATGCATATAATTTATTCAGGCTTGTGTTAACTATTGTTTGGGATTAAACTCTAAGTTTAAGACAGAGTAAGACATTTTCTTACCCAAAAGGTCATAAAAAACCTAAAGAAACAACTGTTCTCTCTCCCAAACTTATGTAGTTTGAAGTAGGATTTTAATTATTTTCTTTCACTTTTGTTTTCTTCTTAAGTCAGTAAAACCTGCATCACTTTACTTATTGACTCCCCAAAATATCCTATCTAAAATCTTAGAAAATGGAGAATTCAATGAAGCAGAACACACACGCACAAACACACACACACACACACACACACACACACACACACACACATATGGCCTGGAGCCAAGCCCTGGCCAACATGAGTTGGAGGTTTTAGCCCAGGGTGGCCAGACCAGTCACCTGCCGGAGGGACTCCAAAACAACAGCAGCTGTGGTGTTTCCAGAATTACCAACACAAAGTGAGAGGTTATTGCCTTATGGACCTTGGGCCTGGTTGGGAGAGCGTGTTGGCCTCTTTCTTTGTGGGCAAGAAACCACGGATTAGCTTATGCACAGCCGCCATGTTGCAGCTTCAGCTCCTGGCCTGCAGAGTGTAGGGGGATTCGGTGATCAGTCTGGGGGGGGGGGTAATTGCTCTTGCTTTAACCCACTTGGATCTGGATTGCTGTCTGTGGTTGAGATCTTAGGGTGTGTGACCAGCTTGCCAGAGCGTGTGGAGGCTTCAGAGAGGGCACCCAGTAATACCTCGGGCAGCTGAGAAAACCCCAGAGTTTGGGACTGAAGTGCCCTTGGCTGGTGGCAGAGTTCTACTGTGGCAACAAGCCCAAAAGTCAAGTAATTGAGTGGCAACATGCCTAGGCAAGGGAAAGAAAATAAAGAGAAAAATCCAACATGAGACTCCTATTTTGGGGGCAAAGAGGGTTGCATGGAAGCATGGAAGAGGAGGAGGACTGTGAGGTCAGAACTCCTGCACCAAAAGCCCCAAATGAAAATATGAGCTGGTTATAGGCCATAGAGGACCTTAAGAAGCAGATAACAAAAGTAGAGGAAAAATTGTAAAGAGAAATGACAAAGATGCAAGAAAAGTATGAAATGAGAGTCAACAGCCTGACTGAGGGAAATAACACCTTAAAAATAGTCTAACTCAAAGGGCAAACGAGGCTCAAAAAGGCAACGAGGATAAAAATGCCTTAAAAAGTCAAATTTGCCAGATAGAACAAGAATCTCAAAAGCTCAATGAGGAGAATCAGTCCTTCAGAATTAGACTGAACTAAATGGAAGCTAGTGACTTTATAACAAATCAAGATGCTGTTAAACAGATCCAAACAAATGAAAGAATAGAAGGCAATGTGAAATATCTCATGGGAAAAACACTGACCTGGAAAATAGATTCAGGAGAGATAATTTAAAAATTATTGGACTGCCTGAAAACCATGATCAAAGAAAGAACCTAGAAATCATCCTTCAAGAAATTCTCCAGGAAACTTTCCCTAATGTTTTACAATGAGAGGGCCAAATAGAGTTGAAAGAATCCACAGACCACCTCCTGAAAAAGATCCCAAAAAGAAAAGTCCTAGGAATGTAATAGCAAGTTTCCAGAATTACCAGATCAAGGAGAAAATATTACAAGCAGCCAAGAAGAAGCAATTTGAGTACCATGGAAACACAATCAATATAACACAGGATCTGGCAGCTTCTATCATGAGGGATTGAAAGGCTTGGAATATGATATTCTGGAGGGCAAAGGAGCTGGGATTAAAACCAAGGATCACCTACCCAGCAAAACTGAGTATCATGTTTCAGTGGAAAATATGATGATTCAGTGGAATAGAGGACTTTCAGGCATTCTTGATGAAAAAACTAGAGTTGAATAGAACATTTGACATTCAGACACAAGAAGCAAGAGATGCTTGAGAAAGTAATCAGGGAAAAGAAATCAAAAGGAACTTATCAAAGTTGAACTATTTACACTCCTACATGGAAAAATGATAACTGTAACTGAAGAAACCTTTCTCATTATGAAAATAGTTGAAGAAGGGTATATGGGCATATGAATACATATGTGAATGTGTATATATGTACATATATACATGTTTACATATATACATATGTTTATAGGTATACATAGATAGAGGGCACGTGTTGAATTCAATAGAAAGGTATGATACTTAAAAGATGAAATCAAGAGGTGAGAGAGGAATATAACAAGAGGAAATGGCGAGAGAGAGTATAGGGTAAACTATCTCATATAGAAGAGGGAAGGGAAATGATTACAAGGTAGGGGAAGAACAGGAAGGCTAAAAGGCAAAGCCTTATTCTCATTGAATTTGGATCAGGGACAGAGTGACATGCATACTAAATATTTTATCCCACCCCAGAGGAGAGTAGGAGAGAAGGGGATTAGAATGGGGAGGATAGAAGGGAGGATAGGCTAGGGGGGAGGGAAGTTGGAAACATCCACTTTTGAAAAGGGTCAGGATCAAAGTGGGGAATAGACCAAGTGGGATGTGGGATAGGAAGGAGGGATATATAGTCAGTCTGTTACAATATATCTACTATGGTAATTTTTTGCATAGCTACACATGTACAACATATACTGAATTGCTTATCTTCCCAGTAAGGGTGGGTGACAAGGGAGAAAGGAATGAATCTGGAATTCAAAATTTTAAAATCAAATGTTTAAAAATATATAAATACTATTATTAATATTATTTTACACATAATTGGGAAATAAGATATACAGGCATTGGGGCACAGAGATTCACCTTGCCCTACTGAAAAAGTCGAAGGGGGTATGGGAGAAGATATGGGAGAGAGCAGATGGAGTGAGGGGATATATATTGTGGGACTGCTATTTTGGGGTAGGGGTAGGGAAAAATGGGGAAAAACTGTAACTCAAAATCTGATGGAAATGCATGATATAAAACAGAAGCTAATAAAGCATTTAAAATAAATAATGAAAAAGTTTGAAATAGGTCAGAATTACCAAAATGCGATATAGAGAGGTATCGTATTGTAAGAATGACACTGATAGACGTGCTTTGTTTTACAAACCTTTTATTTGTAAAAGATACAGTATCTGTGAAAGACCATAAGATGAAATATGTCTATATGATTGTAAACTAGAGGAGGAAAGGACCACAGAGGTCATTTTTCCTAACCCCTTTATTTTCTAGATGCAGAAACTGAGGCCCCAAGAAGTTATGGGACTTGCAGCAAGGAAGCAACTCATCACTTGGCCATGACTATGCTGAATTCAATAATGACTTCAGAGGAATGAACACAGTAGTAACTGTGTTAAACCCAAGCCCTCTTTCTGGATGTTTTAAGGTGATAGAAGGCAGAGTATACCCCAGGTTTGGGGGAATTGTTACTTCTCTTCTTGCTAAATTTTCTGAGTAAATATTCCTTTTTAAAAAACTTAAAAATATTTTCTGTACCTTGGATTTTTACAAAATGTAAATAATGTTAATGAAATTGTTAAATTCCATAGCTTAAGATCAATCAACTGATTTTTCAATTTAATAATATTGGTTTGTCTTTCTCAAACCTCTTACCTTCTTAATGGAGGTGGGGGGACAAAAGGAGGGAAAGAATTTGAAACTCAAAATTTGAAAAAAATATTAAAATTGTATTTACATGTGATTGGTAGAAAATAAAATATTAAATAAATGGGAAAAAACAGGCAGCTTTTAAAATGAAAAATTTTGGAATAAACCTATGGATCCAATTCCACATCCACTCAATTAAAATACATCCAATGCATTAGAATACAAAGGAAGGGAATTCTCCCCTCCTCCAATCCAAAACCCAACCATTTTACTATTTGTTCTTAACCCATAGAATTCTGCCTTTTGTTGGTAAACCCCATTCTTAGACTGCCATTCTTCCTAGATTCTGGATGGCTCTCCTCTATTCAGAGCTGGTGAGAAATCATCCCCTTTTTTGCCTGATTTAGAAAATACACATGTGCTATCCTGCTATAACACTCCATATACTATAGCTTGGCTGGCCCTGGTACTGGAATTACCAACAGTAGGATAATTTTATTATCCTAGAAGATCTTCTTTCATTTAGTAGGTTTCTCCAAATTCAACACATCTCTATACAGCTTTGTTATAAGTAAAACAACAACTGGCTGATCAGAGAGGCTATGTGTGTGGTGTTAGCACAGACATATGCACATGTATTTTGGGGCTTCTATCTGCCTTGAAGAATATCTGAAAAGGCTTTGGGAGGTACATATACATAGGTGTATATATATATACACATATATATATATATATATGTGTATATATATATTAGTACATATTCAGTACATATATATAACGTATAAATATTGATTGCTGTTATTTTTACTATAATATCATGATATTTCCATTTTCTTCAATTCATGTTCTTTCCCCAATATTCTTCTAAGATGACCAGACCTTGAAATTATCCCCTCTAGTCTAAAGCATTTCCGTTCATAAGGGAGTGTGTAGCTGGCAATTTTCTC
Source organism: Gymnobelideus leadbeateri (assembly GCA_011680675.1). NCBI lineage: Eukaryota > Metazoa > Chordata > Mammalia > Diprotodontia > Petauridae > Gymnobelideus > Gymnobelideus leadbeateri. The sequence goes on from WOXC01006490.1 coordinate 628,418, forward strand.
TTCTCCACCTATCAAAAAATACCCAGTAGGATATTAGAAATATTTCATAATTCAGAAGGTTTAGAAAAGTCAAGAAGTAAAAATATAAGGGATAAAAAGAAATCCACCAAAATGTATTGGGCTGGATTGCTATTATTAACTGTATTAAAAAAAAAAAAACAGACAGTGGTGGCCGTGAATCTGTTGCAAAGCCTATATTTTATAGACATCTTTAGAGTGGAATGTATTTGAAGAATCATTTTAGTATAATTACACTTAAACTTGACTGGCAGAAGCAGCTCCTCAATTACTTGCATTAAAATCTGACATATTGGGAAGCTCAGCTAGCATCATGCTAACATCCTAGAAATAGAGGAAGAAATGAATTTATCCACATGACAGGAATATTTTATGGCTGTCTTATTCAGCATTTGTCTTGCCTTTTCTGCATATGGTTAGATAAATTAGACCCTTCTAGATTGGTATCCCCTAAGCTTTAACTACACATTTCGCCAAATAAGGAAAACAGCACAAAATCCACCCCCGAATCAATATTTTGAGACACTTTATTTAATGGGGACAAAGAAGGATAATATAGGACACAAGGGAACTTGAGGTGGAGAGAGACCAGGAAACATTAAACCATGGCAAAGAAACTAAGTCCCTGGGAAACTGGTCCCAGAGGAGGAAGGGAGTTTACCTATAATATGATTGCCAGACTTTGGGATGAAGAAACACACCATTTGGTGGTCTTTTACTTTATTCTTGCTAACTAGGTGCTAAGCAAAGTTGAGTCTATGTTTCTGAAATGGTTCAAATGCTACTAGAGTCCTTTCAATTTGTATACTCTGGAGACAAGGCCCTAGTTGCCCATCCTAAAACATCTCTCTTGTGATGTTTGGAACCAAAAAAGAATGTTGTGCTGGCAGGTTCCAACAATTACAAGGTAGGAATCATCTGCTTACTTTGTTTGGGTTGTTATTGTCTAATGAAATCATTTATTAGTGGGCCTACAAAATATCCTTGCCCTTAGTGCTTATAATGTCAATGAGCCATTGTAATATCTTCCTAATAGTCTCCTGCTATTAGTAAATATATCAAAATCCTTGAGTTAGTAAGGCTGAAAGATACAGTCTGGACCATTTCACAGTAGTCCCATTTACAACCCATCTATCAAATGGGCTGCTTTAGAAGTATTCACTTACCTGTTACTCCATGGGCAGGGTCCTAGGCTCTAACAACCTTCATCCATTCTAAAAGAAGTCTTACTATCTCCACTCTTTCCACAATTAAAGTTTCTCTTCCTTCTCTGAGTTTCATAAGATGTGGTACTAGAAATACATTATATGCCTCTAATGGGGAGAAGGGAATGACTCAATGCACGAATCAGTCTTTTGAAAGTCAGATGTCAAAGCTTTAAGTTTGGAAAGAAAGGAATTCTGAGTCAGACTAACACAAGGGTGAGACTGGGGGTGGGGACTAGGGATAGGTTTAGGGAAGAAATACACATAGAATATTCCTCCTCCCCAGTCAGAAAAAGCGGATAGCTAAACGTTCTAGCAATGCCTTCCTGATTTGGGGACCATGTTAACCATAGCAATCATATTGGAATTATCTCTTCCTTTGAACCCACCCTGAATCCACACTTCCACATTTCTATCAAGGATACTACCATTTTTCCAATGACCCAATTTTCGAACTTGGAGTTGTGTTTGACGCTTTACATCAAGGGTGGGAAAACTGTGATTTCAATAACACCTGTGGCCCTCTAGGTGCTGAAGTACAACCCTTTGAGTTTAGGGTTAGGCAAAAGGCAGCACTTGAGGACCTAGAGGGTCACATGTGGCCTTGAGGCAGCAGGTTTCCCACCTCTGCCTCATGTCATATCAATTGCTAAGTTTTGTCAATTATACCTTCATAACATCTGTCCCTTTCTCCCCATTCACATGGCCACTGTAATTCAGGGCCTTCCTACTCTTACTGGACAATTACCATTACTACTTAATTGGTCTTCCTGCCTGAAGTTTCTGACTACTCTAATTCATTTTCCACATAGCTTCCAAAGTCTTATTCCTAAAAGCACAGGTCTAACCATTATCACTCCCTTGCATAATCAACTTCAATGGCTCCTTATTATTTCATGAGATCAAATACAAATTAGTCTTCTGAGCAATTAGGGTCTTGGTTCCAGCCTACAGTTTTAGCTTTATTATATGTGACTGCCCTTTACACACTCTACAATATAGTCAAACTGGGTTTTTTTGTTTGTTTGTTTTTTTCACCCATGATATTCTACCCTCTGAAACTTTGAACAAGTTCCTCATGCCTGGAATACACTCCCTTCTCTCCTTTGTTTCTTAGAACCCCTAGTTTCCTTCAAATCTCAGTATATATAAATGTCACATTAGAACTGAACTTTCTTGATACTCTAGATACTAAATTCTCTACCTCTCCCAAAATTGTATGGTATTTATTATTTCATATCTCTATCTCTATCTACTTATATGTCTATATGTTTCTTCAAAAGAATGTAAGCTCCAAGAAGGAAAACATTGATTCATTTGTATGTTTGTATCTCCAGCACCCAACATGGTACCTGACATATGCTAATCACCTCAAAACACTTATTGATTCATTTATTGCTTATATGGGATAGTATGAGACCAATGAAAACTCACAGTCATCTGTATGGAAATGAGCTTGCCAGTGGGTGGTGTAGTTTTTGTTTTGGAGTGTGAGGGAGATAAAGATCTGCCCTTCTAGAAAACCATTGAGTGAGAGTTGGGTTCTAGTACAACCCTGTGATTTACTTAAATTTCCAGAACTGTGGATGGATAAGTGATTAATCTAACTCTGTGCTTGTATTTTGTGTTGTATGTGTTGTGTGTGAGTGAGTGAGACTGGGGGAGAGATAGATAGATAGATAGATAGATAGATAGATAGATAGATAGATAGATAGATAGAGTGAGAGAGCCATAGTGCCTATAATTAGACAGTCATGGTTATAAAATCCTGAGACCAGAAGGAACATTAAAGGTAATCTAGTCTAATTTTCCCATTTTACAGAAGAAGAAACTAAAGGTCAGGAATGGAAAAGGACTTCTATTAGCTCATATGGCTAATGAATGGGAGAGCTAGATATGAACCCTCTGTTGCTGATTTCTAATCCTATGTTCTTTTCTTTTTTTTCTAAATTAAATCATGTTGTATGTCACACTATTTCCTTTAGATTTTAGAATAAGTGGCTGAATGTCTTAAGAATAAGAGAGTTTAAGGACATTTAGAAAGAAAAGAAATAATCACTGAAAGATAGTATGACAATTAAGAACAGGTCATCACAGAATATCCTTATTTTATTTGCTAACAGAATTACTTGATGTGTAGATCAAGGAAATGATATAGAATATTAACCAATTTATATTTCATCACATATTTGATTACATTTCTCATGTTATTTTTGTGATTAAGAATGAATGATACCAGCTAGAAGTCAGTACAGTCAGAGTCTGAGTTGGCTGAATGGCAAGACCCAGCCCCCAAAGTAGTCATTAATGGGTTGATGTCAGCTCAAGGAGAGGTCTCTATTGTAGTGCTCTAGGGATCTTTTCATGGTTTTGTTCTGTTAAACATTTTTAACAATGATGTGAATAAAGGCACAGATGGCAAGCATATCAAATTTACAGATGGCATAAAGCTTGGAGAGACAGCTGTGGCACTGGATGATTCAGTCAGGGTACAAAAACATTTTCAACAGAACAGAATAATTGCATAAATCTATTAAGATTGAATTATTTGTATGAGGAACAATTTTATGATAACTATAAATATTAAAAAGTGGAACAAGCTGCCTTGGTAATCAGGAGAGTACCTATCAACAAAAATCATGTAACTTCTGCCTGCCTCAGTTTCCTCAACTAAAATGAGGATAATAATCACACTTACTTCACATAGATATGAGGATTAAATGAAGCATCTTATTTTAATTGTTTTTTTAAGGGCTTAGCACAGGGTCTGGTATATTATAAATGTTAAATAATGCTGTTATTGTAATCACTATTAGTACTAGTCATGGTGGTGGTGATGGTGACAGTGGCTGTAGTAGTAGTAGTAGTAGTAGTAGTAGTAGTAGTAGTAGTAGTAGTAGTAGTAGTAGTAAGAGGTCCATACTGCATTTGTGTTCAGAAAACCGGGATTCAACTTTGATCTTAATGAGTTACCAGCTGGCAAATTGAAGTAAGAAGTCTAAATGAATGACCACTTGAGAAAAAGAGTACAAATGGAAAAAACACTGTACTGAACTTGAGAGTCAGATGATCTGCCTGAGTTTGACTAAATTTTGATCGTTATTAATTATGTGATCTGAGGAAATGTCTCTTATGAGGTCTTCATCTGTGTCTTGCCATCTCTATTAGGCACCTAATTAGTGCAGTGGATGGCGTGTTAGACTTGGAGTCAGCTGCCTTAGACACTCACTAGCTGTGTGACCCCTTGGGCAAATCATTTCACTTTGTTCAGTCTCAGGTTTATCATTTATTAAGTGGGGGTAGCACTTAATAGTAGCACTTACTTCACAGGGTTGTTGTGGGGATCAAATGAGATGATACATGTAAAGGGCTTTCCAAACCTTAAAGCACTATATTATTTTAGTCATTTTTCAGTCATGTCCTATTCTTCATGACCCCATTTGGTGTTTACTTGGCAAAGATATTTGAGTGGTTTGCCATTTTCTTCTCTGTCTAATTTTATGGAGGAAGACACTCAGGCAAGAAGGGTTAAGTGACTTGCCCAGGGTCTTACAACTACTAATTATCTGAGGCCAGATTTGATTTCAGGAAGATGAGTTTTCTGTGCTTATTGGATTAAGGGACATGTACTGGATATGTAACTGATATTTATTTAGATTACACACACACACACACACATATATATGTATATAAAATGATATATATACATATATATATATATAAATCATATATTGGATTAAATGATATAATGGGTATGATGGTGCTTTATTAAATATCCATTGCTATACAAATATAAGATATTGCTATAATATCATCATGCTTCTTTTTCCAAGTGTTAGGTAATATTACTCACAGAACATTAACTGGGTCAAGATAATAAGAGCTTCACCGCAGGGCAGCTATTTCTCAGGGTTCATATGAGGCCTAAATGAGATATGCGGAAAAGGCTTCAAAAACATTCAAGTGCTATATAAATACCAGCTATTATTTTAAAGGAAATAGGATGACCCTGCAAACCCAGAAAAATGCTAAGGCTAGGAAACAGATTATCCTAAGAATTTACTTGCAAACAACTCTCAAAGAGCAAAGTATTGGAAAATATAGTGTGCCTTTGGAAAGAACAAGTTCTGACAGACTAATTGTGGGTGCCTGGATGAATGTAGGTGGGAGGGATAATAGGATAATTTTTTTTCCACAGATAAGGCTTCTATAATGCAAAATACTGCACTGCTGAAAAGTACCAAAGTTATTAGAGCAGGAAAAGTTTGATTAAGATTTTTTTTTTATTCAAAGAATAAACAAGGGCATAAAGAGTATGAACAAAGTAGAATTGGAGAAAGAAAAATGAATTCTCACTATCCTCCTATTTCATTCTTACTCATGAGATACTGTACTTGCAAAGCCTCACAAAAATATTGACTGGGGTATTATGTTACAGATTCATGTTATCTCAAGTTAACTGTGCCCTCACTACAGTAATACAGTCCTTTTAATCCTCCCTGATTCTTGTTAACGTTTTGTTTTTTCCTTTTTGGATGGGGGACAGTAGGGCAATTGGGGTTAAATGACTTGCCCAAGTTAACATGGCTAGTCTTGTGTTAAGTATCTGAGGTAATATTTGAACTCAGGTCCTCCTGACTCCAGGGCTGGTGCTCTAGTCACTGCTCCACCTAGGAAGCCCTAAATGAAATCTTTGTTTGTTTGTTTGTTTTTCTACCTCCCTGATTCTTTATCTCACTTTCTGCAGAAGCTGTTCCATACTTCCCTCCTCTGGCTTCCTCCCTCTTTCCCTCTAGCTGAGAATCTTTTCTCTTACTTTGTTGATAAAACTGATGCCATTTCATCAGGTACCTGTGCTTTCTGAGCTGTTTACTCTCTCCTTTTCTGCTCTCATTTTGCTTTTCTTTCTTTTTTCTCCTCTTCTTCCTCCTCTTTCTTCTCCACCTTCTCTTCTTTCTCTGCTTCTTCCTCATCTGCTTCTTCCTTTTTCTCTTCCTCCTCATCCTTCTCCTTGATATGCCCATCCACCTATTAGTTTCCCATGGTAGGGAGATATATCAAAGGACATAGTGGGGATGATATGATGGTACCACATTCTTTCCCCAATAAAAAATTATATCCCCTCCAAATTACACAGGAATGCACTTGAACTATGGCAGCTAGGTGGTACAGTAGATAGAGTGCCAGGCTTGGCAGGAAGACTCATATTCAAATCTGGTCTCAGACACTTAGAAGTTGTGTGACCCTGGGCCAGTCACTTAACCCTGTTTGCCTTAGTTTCTCAACTATAAAATTAGCTAGAGAAGGAAATGCCAAACCACTCCAGTATCTTTGCTAAGGAAATCCAAATGGGGTCATAAAGAGTCAGATATGACTGAAAGCAACCGAAAAACTCCACTTGAACATCAGTGAATATACCTCATGAAAACCATACAAATATATATTCAAAGGTATATGTTATCTACATAACATATTGCATATGCAGGTACCTAATTCATGATGGTCACACTACATTTAAATGCAGCTAGTGTTGGTGAATTCAAGCAACAGGGACCAACAAAATAACAATTACATTAAAACAGCATTTTATGATCAGAAATGTATTTATAAATGTATTAGATAGATAGGTATACAATTTGATCCTGACAACAACCCAATGAGCTACATCCTATTTTATGGCCATTTCAAGAATTCAAAAACGTGAATCTGACAGATTTTGTGATACCAAACTCAGGTGACTTACGTAGTATATATCTGTCTGTGGTGGAATGCAAGCTCAGGTCTTCTAGAATAATTCCAGTTCTCTTTTCATCAATACCAGGCTGCTTCTTATAGTCAGTAGCTTATATCACAATATTGTATACAATGAACTAAGGGCACAGATTTCATCCTATACTTAACACTAACAATACATGACATATTACATCCATTTACAGTAATAGTATTGCCTTGTTTTTCTATTTATCCCCTCTCTGCTTACTGCAGTGTAAGTGTACCTAGCACTTAATAAATGCTTTTGAAATTAATTCATAGAGGATGTGCAGCATTATTTGAAAAATCATAGTATAGCAAGGAAACAGCCAACACAGTTCATGTATAGCTCACATGTTATGTTATGTTACATATGTTTCATTAAATACAATTTCAATGTTACCCTCATGTACAAAGTACCCATTACATGTACCCCAATTGGCATCATTTGGTTACACATACAACCACTTCTTTTATTCTACCTAGAGAATCACAAAAAAATAATGGGTCTGACACTGTATTTCCTGAACTTGAGGATGGCTGAAGGCAACACAGCTATCAGTATCCAAAGAACCAGTGGTTTGCTAAATTCCATTCTTCCTAGATTTCAAACTCTCTACCTCAACAAGAGGTATGGGTAGCAAACATAAATATTTCTTTCATAAACCTTGGCTGTATAGGCTTTCTGTATCCTGGTTCAGTATACTTATGAATACTCTATGACACTCTCATTCACCACTATATATCTATTATTTCTTTCCAAATATAAAATTTCTATTCATACAAACTTCAAAAGCATGCACCATCTCCAAAGAGGCAACATAATATGGTTAATGCTTTCCTTTAAACTCATCTAGCCTAAATCTCATACTTCTTATGGATATCTACTGCCATTTTGAAGCAGGTAAAATCTATTTCTTTCTGAGCTCAAATGTCCTCTCTTAACTAGTGCCCAAAGTCATGGGAATAAATTGATGCAATCAATTAAGCAATAATTATCTATCATGTGCCTATTATGTGCCAAACACAATACTAGATGCTGGGGATACAAATGCAAAGAAGGAAACATTTCCTACTTTCAAGGAAAGTACATTCCAATAGGATCAAACGTTAATAAGTCTTCATTATTTTTTAACACTTCCTTTTTTTAAAAAATATGAACTTGTCATCAGCAAAAATTACCACTCAAATGAACAAACAAGATCTCCCTGAGAGAATTCAATGTGAAACTGTGAACTTCTGTTATGTACTGTTTGTTTGAAAAGAAGTATTATTTAGCAAGTTAGCAACAGCATTTAACACATCTTTAGAAAGCGTGTTCACAAATCTCCCAAAGATCTCTAAATGGTGTTGAAAGGGTTTGGGTAGGTTGATTTGTCTTGACCTTCTGCTAAGGATTCTTCTCAGCTAAAGATCTCTAAATGGCGTTGAAAGGGTTTGGGTATGTTGATTTGTCTTGACCTTCTGCTAAGGATTCTTCCCAGCTATATGCCCATAAGTGAAATCTTGGAGTGGCTTGGCAATGATACCATAATTTTACACAAATTTTTTTACCAAATGCTCAAAATCTTTGTTAAAAAAAAGATTCTTTGGATAAGGCCAGCTGGCAGATAGTTTTATCTTCTCTGGAACTGTACTTAATTCTTGATGAGATATTATATGATCCATATAATTGACAAAGACCATTTGTCACTGTCAGTTGTCAGCTGAAAACTTTAAATAAGCACTTCTAGCCATATATTGCTTTCATTAAATCTTTTCTTAAGTTCTTTCCAAAAACAACATGGTATTTTAATTTGGTTCAGGACAGAGGTCCCCAAACTTATTTGGCCTACCATCCCCTTTTCAAAAAAAAGAAAAGAAAAGAAAAGAAAAGGAAAGAAAAGAAAATTACTCATTGGCCCCATGGAAATAGTTAACCCTTTTATGTTTGTTTGTTTGGTATTTTACACATACCATTACTTTCTGGTTGTGGTTCATGTCTCTGACCGCTTTTTCCTTTGATTCCTTGTAAAACAGAAGTATCTCTCTCTGCTCCTTTGAAGAGGTCAGGTTCCACAGGTGTGAAACATTAAATATGATGTCAGACTTTTCCAAGGTGTTGATCAGTTTACTGAATATTTTTGTCTCTTCTTCCTCCATTTTTCTTTTTTAAAAAATCATCCTTATATAACACACTTTTCCAATAATTATCTTGTTTTTGAGACTAAGGCTGATAGAATGGCCCCTGATATCTATGTGGTTTCTTTTCCTGTGACCTTATAGAATTTATTTTGGGGGAAAAGTTATGAATTCAATCACAATCACATGAAGCCCTGTTAACATGCAGAGATTGGGCTCTTGGCCTAAGTTTACACTTATCTCTGTCTCTAACAAAATTAACCAAAGCACAGCATACAGAGTGACATCTTTCTCTTGTGTTCTGCATCAGGTAAGCCACATTTGAAAAAGTTTTTACTTCTGGGTGCCACAGGAAGATAATAGAAGGTGATAAGGATAGTAGAAGTAATGGAAACCATACTAAGTGTAAGTCAGTCAACAAGCATATGATTAGCTTTTATTTTGTGACAAGCAGTGTGCTAATGGCTGGGAATACAAATACAAACAGAAAGAGAGACAGCCAGTAAAGGAAAAGGATAGGTAAAGAGGCGGGGTCACAGGGAGGGAATACTGAGGAAATCGGTGGTCAAAAGGAAAACTCTTAAGGAGATGAAAGGAGAAAGAAAAAAAAACATTAAAAGGGATGGGAATAGGATGGAGGGAAAGACATAAATAGTAATCATGAACTCTCCCATAAAACAGAGATGAATAGCAGAATGCATTAAAAACCATAATCCTACCGTATGCTGTCTACAAGAAACACATTTCAAACAAGGGCATATGCACAGGGTAAAGGTAAAAGGCTAGAGTAAAATGTATTATGCTTCAGTTAAGTAAAAGAAGCAAGGGTACCAATACTTATCTCAGATAAAGCAAAAGCAAAAATAGAAAAATTTAAAAGAGATAAGGAAGGAAAATATATCCTGCTAAAAGGCACCATCGAGAATGAAGCAATATCATTAAGTAACATATATGCACCAAGTGGTATAGCATCCAGATTCCTAGAGGAGAAGTTAAGGGAATTAGAGGAAGAAATAGATAGCGAAACTATACTAGTGGGGGACTCTCTGAACCTGATAAAGCAAACATCAAAATAAGCAAGAAAGAAGTTAAGGAGGCAAATATAATTTTATAGGGGCTAAATATGATAGATCACTGGAGAAAACTGAATGGGGATAAAAATGAATAGACCTCAGCAGTATGTGGCACATACACAAAATTTGACCATGTGCTAGGGCATAAAAACCTCACAATTCAGTGCAGAAAGGCAGAAATAATAAATGCATCACTCTCAGATCATGATGCAATAAAAATCATATGCAATAAAGGGCCATGGAAAGATAGACTGAAACTAATTGGAAACTAAATAATTTAATCCTAAAGAATGAATAGGCCACACAATAAATTATAGAAACAGTCAGTAACTTCATTCAAGAGAATGACAATAATGAGAGAATATACCAAAACTTGAGGGATACAGCAAAGGCAGTTCTCAGGGGAAGTTTTATATCCCTGAGTGCATACATGAACAAATTAGAGAAAAGGGAGGTCAATGAATTGGGCATGCAATTGAAAAAGCTAGAAAAAGAGCAAATTGAAAATCCCCAAATAAATACTAAATTAGAAATAATGAAAACCAAAGGAGAGATAATAAAATAGGAATTATGGAAACTATTGAATTAAAAAATAAAACTAAAAGCTGGTTTTATGAAAAAAAAATTAGTAGACACTCAGCCAACATGATAAAAAAAGAAAGAAGAAAACCAAATTACGAGTATCAAAAATGAAGAGGGTGAATCTACCTCCAATGAAGAGGAAAGCAAAACAATAATTAGGAATTATTTTGCCAAATTGTAGGCACATAAATTTTACAATCAGTAAAATAGATGATTATTTACAAAAATATAAGTTGCCCAGACTAACTGAAGAGGAAGTAAATTACTTAAATAACCCCATCTCAGAAAAAGAAATCTAACAAGCTATCAGCGAACTCCCTAGAAAAAAATTCTCCAGGGCCAGATGGATTTATTAGTGAATTCTATCAAACATTTAAAGAACAATTAATTCCAATACTCCATAAATTATTTTGGAAAATCAGTGAAGAAAGAGTCCTATCAAATTCTTTTTATGACACAAATATGCTACTGATTTCTAAATCAGAAAGATAAAACAGAGAAAGAAAATTGTAGACCAATTTCCCTCATGAATATAGATGCAAAAAATTTAAGTTAAATATTAGCAAAAGACTACAGCAACTTATCACAAGAATAATACAATTTGATCAGATAGGATTTATTCCAGGAATGCAAGGATGGTTTAATATTAGGAAAACCATCAGTATAATTGATTATATTAACAATAAAACTAGCAGAAACCACATGATTATCTTAATAGATGCAGAAAAGGCTTTTAAAAATACAACATCCATTCCTATTAAAAACACTAGAAAGTATCAAAATGAATGGAGGCTTCCTTAAAATAATAAGCATCATCTATTTGAAGCCATCAGCAAGTATTATATGTAATGGCGATGAGGTAAAAGCATTTCCAATAAGATCAGGGGTGAAACAAGGATGTCCACTATCACCCCTCTTATTCAAAATGGTATTAGACATGTTAGCAGTAGCAATTAGAGAAGAAAAAGAAATCAAAGGAATCAAATTAAGCAAAGAAGAGACCAAGCTATCACTCTTTGTAGACACTTTGATGATATACTTAGAGAATCCTAGAGAATCAAGTAAAAAAGTACTTAAGACAACAAATAAATTTGGCAAAGTTTCAGGATACAAAATAAACCAACATAAATCCTTGGCATTACTATACATTTATTTTTTCTTTTTTTGCATTTTTTGAGAGCAATTGGGGTTAAATAACTTGCCCAAGGTCACACGGCTAGGTTTTTGTTTGTGTGTGTTAAGTGTCTGAGGCCGGGTCTGAATTCAGGTCCTTCTGACTCCAGGGCCAGCGCTCTACTCACTGTGCCTCCTAGCCACCCCCATTTCTATATATTTATAATGAAATCCAACAGCAAGAGATAGAGTTACTGTAGACATTATAAAATATTTGGGAATCTACTTGCCAAAGCAAACCCAGGACCTGTATTAGCACAAGTCAAAAACACTTTTCACACAAATAAAGTCAGATCTAACTAATTGGAACAAAAAAACAAAAACAAAAACATCAATTGCTCATGGCTGGGTGGAGCTAATATAATAAAAATGGCAATTTTACCTAAATTAAATTTTATATTTAGTGCCATACCAATAAATCTACCAAAATTACTTCATAGGGCTAGAAAAAAATAGTAACAAAATTCATTTGGAATAACAAATGGTCCAGAATATCAAGTGGATTAATGAAAAGAAATGCTAGGGAAGGTGGTCTGGCCATACCAGATTTAATCTGTGTTATAAAGCAGGAGTCATCAAAACTATTTGGTACTGGCTGAGTAATAGAGTAACGGATCAATGGAATACATTAGGTACAAGAGACTCAGTAGTCAATGACGATAGTAATCTACTGTTTGATCAACCCAAAGACCCCAGTTTTGAGGATAAGGACTCACTATTTGATAAAAACTGCTGGGAAAACTGGAATATAGTATGACAGAAACTGGGCATAGACCATTATCTAACACTGTATACCAAAATCAAGTCTCAATGAGTGTATGATCTAGTTATAAATGCTGATACTGTAAGTAATTTGAGAAAGCAAGGAATAGATTATCTGTCAGATTTATGGAGAAGGGAAGACTTTATGACCAGATAAGAATTAGAGAGCATTATGAAATGAAAAATGGATAATTATGATTACATTAAATTGAAAAGTTTCTCTACAAACAAGGCCAATATAACTAAGATTAAGAGGGAAGTGGAAAATTGCCAAAGAATTTTTATAACCAATGTCTCTGATAAAGGACTCATTTCTAAAATATACAGAGAATTGAGTCAAATCTATAAGAATACAAATCTTTCCCCAGTTGATAAATTGTTAAAGAATATGAATATACAGTTTTCAGAGGAAGAAATTAAAGATATCTATAAGCATAATAAAATGCTCTAAATCACTACTGATTAGGGAAATGTGAATCAAAACAACTCTGAGGTATCACATCTCACTGGTCAGATTGGCTAAGATGACAAAAAAACGAGAATTAAAATGCTGGAGAGGATGTGGAAAAATTGGAACACTAATGCATTGTTGGTTGAGTTGTGAACTGATTCAGCCATGATGGAGAGCAATATGGAGCTATGCCCAATGGGTTATAAATAATTTCATGCCCTTTGACCCAGCAATACCACTTCTACAGTTGTATCCCAAAGAGATCATAGAATTGGGAGGAAAATCCATATATACAAAAATATTTATGACAGCTCTTTTTGTGGTGGCACAGAATTGGAAATGAAGGGGATGCTCATCAACTGGGGAATGGCTAAACAAGTTGTGGTATAGGAATGTAATGGAATACTATAGTGCTATAAGAAATGAGTAGCAGACGGACTCCATCTTTACCTGGAGAGGCTTATATGAACTGACGCTAAGTGAGAAGAGCAGAACCAGGAGAAAATTGTATACAATAACAGGCACAACATATGTGTGATGACCAACTTTGATATATTGGACTCTTCTCAGCAATGCAGGGTTATAAGTCACTCCAAAAGCCTCACGATTGATAGAGTTGTCTACATTCAGAAAAAGAACTAGAAAGAATAGAGTTTGGATGCAGATTGAACCAAACTACCTCCTCTCTTTCTTTTTCTTGTTTGGTTTTGTTTTCTCTTTGCCATTGTTTGTTCCATTCATTACAGTCCTTCTTTATAACCTGACTAATTTATTTTTTTTTCAGGAAAGCTCCATTTATTCCTATGTACTCTAGTATTTTTAATTACATTTTTCCCCCATTTTTTCCCTACCCACCATCCCAGAACAGCAGTCCCACAAGATATCGCTTCCTCCAATCTGCTCTCTCCCCTATCTTCTCCCATACCCCCTTCGACTTTTCCATTAGAGAAGGTGAATCTTTGTGTCCCAATGCCTGCACATCTTATCTACCAATTACAAGCAAAAGAGTATAAATAATAGTATTTATATATATTTGAAACATTTAATCTTAAGACCTTGAATTTCAGATCCATTTCTTTCCTCCCTTGTCACCCATTCCCTCTGGGGATATAAGTAATTCAGTATGAGTTGTACATGTCTAGCTATGCAAAACATTATCATAGTAGATATATTGTACAAGGCTGCTTATAATTCCCTCCCACCCATCCCAGCCCCACCTGGTCCATTCCCTACTTGATCCTGTCCCACTTCTATAGAGGGTACTTCCAACCTCCCCTCCCCCCAAGAATGCCCTCCCATCCATCCTCCCTCCTCTCATCCTCCTTCCCCTATTCTGTTGCAGGTTGAGATATCCCATTTAGTATGTATGTCATTCTCTCCCTGAACCAAATTCAATGAGAATGTGGTTTTGCCTTTTTGCCTTCCTATTCTTCCCCTCCCCTGCAGCCACTTCCCCTTGCTTCTTCTACATGAGATAGTTTACCCTACCCTTTCTCTCCCCATCTCCTCTTACCACTTGCCTCTCTCACCTCATAATTTCACCCCTTAAGTATCATCCCTTCCCAATAAATTCAAACAATGCCCTCTATCCATGTATAAGTGTAAACATATATACACACATTCACATATGTATTCAAATGACCACACACACTTCTTCCATTATTTTCATACTGAGAGAGGTTTCATCAGTCACAGTTATTGCTTTTCCATGTAGGAATGTAAATAGGTCAATGTTGATAAGTTCCTTTTGATTTCTTTTCCCTGATTACCTTCCTTCTCAGACATCTCTTGCTTCTTGTGTTTGGATGTCAAATTTTCTATTCAACTCTGGTTTTTTCCTCAGGAATGCTTGAAAGTCCTCTATTCCACTGATTGACCATATTTTCCCCTGAAACAAAATACTAAGTTTTGCTGGGTAGGTGACCCTTGGGTTCATTCCCAGCTCTTTTGCCCTCTGGAATATCATATTCCATGCCCTTCTATCCCTCAATGTAGAAGCTGCCAGGTCCTGTGCTTTTCTGATTGTGTTTCCACAATATGGAAATTGTTTCTTCCTGGCTGCTTGTAGTATTTTCTCCTTCATCTGGGGATTCTGGAACTTGGCTATAATATTCCTGGGAGTTTTCTTTTTGGGATCTTTTTCAGGAGGCAATCGGTGGATTCTTTCATTCTCTATTTTGCCCCCTGGGTCTAAAACATCAGGGCAATTTTCCTTGAGAATTTCTGGAAGGGTGATTTCTAGGTTCTTTCTTTGATCATGGATTTGGGGTAGTCCAATAATTTTTAAATTGTCTCTCCTGGATCTATTTTCCATGTCAGTGGTTTTTCCCATGAGATATTTCACATTGCCTTCTATTCTTTCATTTGTTTGGATCTGTTTAACAGCATCTTGATTTCTCATAAAGTCATTAGCTTCCATTTGCTCCAGTCTTACTTTGAAGGAATGAATCTTCTCAGTGAGCTTTTGAGATTCTTTTTCCATCTGGCAAATTCGGCTTTTTAAGGCATTCTTCTCCTCATTGTCCTTTTGGGCCTCCTTTGCCATTTGAATTAGTCTACTTTTTAAGGTTGTTTTCCTCAGTCAGGCTGTTGACCCTCATTTCATACATTTCCTGCATCCTTCTCATTTCTCTTTCCAATTTTTCCTCCACTTCTCTTATTTGATTTTTAAAGTCCTTCTTAAGGTTCTCTATGGCCTGTAACCCACTCATATTTTCCTTTGGGGCTTTTGGAGCAGGATTTCTGACCTCACAGTCCTCCTCCTGTTCTATGCTTCGATCCTCTTTGCCCCCAAAATAGGAGTCTAATGTTGCATTTTTCTGTTTAATTTGTTTCCTTTGCCTTGGCATGTTGCCACTTAATTACTTGACTTTCAGGCTTATTGCCACAGTAGGACTCTGCCACCAGACAGGGGAGCTTCTGTCCCAAACATGTGGGGGGAAAACTTCCATTTCTGGCAAGCTGGATATCCACCCCACCAACTACCCCCAGACCACAATTGAGATCCAGGGAGGTTAAAGCAAGAGTGATTACCCCCCAAGACTGATTGCTGGATCTCCCTACAGTTCGCAGGCTAGGAGCTGGAGCTGCCACTGAAAACTACAAAATGGCGTGTCTCCTCAGTGGCTTCTAGCCCCCAGGGGAAGAAGCCGACGCATTCCCCAAATTCTGGTCCCAAAGTTCATAGGGCACTAACTTCTCACTTTGTCCTAGCCATGTCTGTGTTGATAATTCTGGAATCTCCACAGCTGTTGGTGTTCTGGGGTCCCTCCAGCCTGCTGCTTGCCTGGCCTCCCTGGGGCTCAAACTGGGGCTCACTGGGACCTGGGCTTGGTTCTCTGCCCGCTGCACTGCTGGCTCCCAGAGTGCTGTGCTGGTCTTTCCTGCAGGGCTGCTGGGCTATCCTCAGCGGGAGGTTAGCTTCTCTGTTTCGTTCTGTGCGTGCTGGGGCTCCAGAAGTTTTTTAGAGTCCCCTTTTACATAGTTTGGAGGTGATCTGGGGGGAGAGTGCCTTGGACATGCTGTTTCTACTCTGCCATCTTGGCTCGGCCAACCTGACTAATTTCTTTTTCTTTTTTTTGTGTGTCTTATCAGGCATAGTTCAATTTATTTGTTTACAAAAAAAAAATCTATGTGGTTGCCACAGCAGCTGCCTGGGTCCTCTGGACAGACACTCGAGTGTGAGTCTTCACAAGATGGTCGGTGTATTCCCGATAAGGAGATTTAGTGAAAACAGTCTCCTTCCATAGGTCTGGGGTTAGATAGCTGTATGTTTTGGAGATGGCATGAAAGGTAGCTTTAGCGAAGTTGCCCAGAGTGGCAGTACAGCCTCTTGCAGAAGTGTAGCACTCATCAATTCCAGCCATCATCAGGAGCTTTTTAGGTGCAGGAGCTGAGACAATGCCAGTTCCTCTAGGGGCGGGGATCAGGCACACCAAAATGACCCACATCGCCCAGTGACCTTGCAGGGTACTGTGTGAGGCTTGCCAATTTTGTTCCCCCAGTAGCCACGTCTCACAGGAACAATGTACAGCTTGGCCATAATGATAGCACCCCGAATAGCTGTGGCCACTTCCTTGGAGCACTTGACACCCAAACCAACATGGCCATTGTAGTCACCAATGGCCACAAAAGCCTTGAACCTGGTATGTTGTCCAGCTTTAGTTTGTTTCTGAATAGGCATGATCTTCAAAACCTCATCTTTCAGTGAAGATCCCAGGAAGAAATCTATGATCTCAGACTCCTTGATAGGAAGCGAGAAAAGATAGATCTCTTCCAAAGACTTGATCTTCATGTCCTTGACTAACTGGCCCAGCTTAGTGACAGGAACCCACTCCTTGTCTTCAGCCTTTCCTCCCTAGGCCCCGGCCTTGACCATGGCCCCGGCCTTGACCTTGGCCCCCACTGCCGAAGCCACTGTGGAAGCCTCCCCGCCTCCAACACACCGGGGCCCCCGGGGCCTCCCGCACCCCCTGAAACACCAGTGTCATCTGCCATTTGGTGTTCACCAGAAGTAGAAGCCAACCTTACTAATTTTTAATGTGAAAGTATTTGCAGATCCTATACTTGATTGCATGCTGCTATGGGGGGAAGGAGAGAGAAGGAGGGGGAGAAAATTTGAAACTCAAGGGGTTGTGGAACTGAATCTTGTAAACTAAAAGTAAACAAACAAATTAATAAAGATAAAAATAATTAATTAATTAATTAATTAAAAGAGAGAGAGAGAGAGAGAGAGAGAGAGAGAGAGAGAGAGAGAGAGAGAGAGAGAGAGAGACAAGGAGCTTACATTCTACTGGGGGACAACACATAAAAGGAAACTGGGTATATGAGGAGGTACCAGACAAAGAGGCATGGTAGTAAAAGTCCTGTGAAGATGAATCAGTAGTGTAGCCTGGAGAGAAATGACACTTTTGGCCTACATCTCCTCCTTAAATGGGAAGTTCTACAAGAAACTAATCAGTAACAACATGAGGCCTCAATAAAAATAGTACTTCAAGTGTGAGAAGTTGTCCAGGAATGGAGTGAGTTTCCGAGTTGAAGAGGTTTGTATGACATGGTAGGGAAAGTCCTGTGTAGATGAGTCAATGATGAAATTTGGAAAGAAATAAAGGAACTGATGTTGTTTATTCTGGAAGAGAAATTGATATAATTTTGCTTAGTCACATTTTTCTTTCATATTTGACTCTTCATGACCCTTTTTGGGTTTTTCTTGGCAAAGATGCTGAAATGGTTTACCTTTTTCTTCTCCATCTCATTTTATAGATGAGGAAACTGAGGCAGAGTTAAGAAACATCCCAAGGATCACATAGCTAGTAATTTTCTGAGGCTGGATTTGAACTAGGAAGAGGAGTTTTCCTGACTCTAGACCTGGCAGTCTTTCCATTTTGCCACCTAGCTATGCCTATAGAAGGACTTCATAGTTTTTTTCGAGTATTGTGTATGTGCACACACACATAGCATGTATAGATAGATAGATATTAAATATTCATTCTATAAAAATACATTTATCAAGTACTTATTGTATATAAATAACCTTGTTAAATGTCAAGGTGAGGTATGTTTGGATAAGATACAGTAGATGCCCCCAAAATGGTTATTAAAGGGGGAAAACACAAACATATTGCTAGGATATGTAATATAACACAAACACAGAATTTCAGAGTTAGAAAAAAACTCCTTCTATATTACTGACAAGTCTTCATTGATCTTCCCCCTGAAGATTTCCAGTATTGGAGAACTCATTAAGAGCAATCTATTTGCTTTTTGGATAGAACTAATAATTATGTCTTCGTATACAAATTGCAACCTGCCTCTGGAATTTCCAACCTAGTTCTGTCCTCCCTCTGTCCTGGTAGAGTCTTCTATATTCTGTTTTTTAAAATTTATTTATTTTTAGTTTTCAACATTCATTTCCACAAGATTTTGTATTACAAATTTTCTCCCTATCTTTACCCTACCCCCCCACAGATATCAAGCCTACTGAATACCCTTTCCCCCAATCTGCCCTCTCTTATATCCTCCCCCACACCTCCTTCTAAGTTTCTAGTAGGGCAAAATGAATTTCTAGACCCCAGTGACAGTATATCTTATTTCCCAACTTCATGTATTCCGTTTTTCCTTCCTCTACCCCTCTCCCTGGGAAGACAAGCCATTCAATATATATTGTACATTTGTAGTTATGCAAACATTTCAATAGTAGTTATATTGTGAAAGACTAACTATATTTCCCTCCATCCTATCCCATCCCCCACTTATTCTATTTCCTACTTCGACCCTGTCCTTTTTCACAAGTGTTTGCTTCCAACTACCCTCTGCCCCAAACTGCCCTCCCTTCTATCATCCCCCCTTCTAGTCCCTTCCCTCCTACTTTCCTGTAGGGTAAGATACACAATTGAATGTGTATATGTTATTACCTCCTTAAGACAGATTAAACTATAGTAAGGTTCACCCATTCCCTTTTGCCTTTCTGTTCTTCCCACAGTTTTCCCTTGCCTCTTTTATATGAGATAATTTATCCTATTCTATGTCTCCCTTTCCCTTTCCAATATATTCCTCTCTCACCTCTTAATTTTATTTTTTAGATATCATCTCTTCTTATTCAACTGATCCTGTGCCCTCTGTCCATGTATATATATGTACACACATATACACACACTCACATATATATTTATACACACACCCTCCTATACATATAGATATGTGTGTATGTATGTACTCATATATATATATATATATATATATATACATATATGTATATTTCTTTCAACTATCTTCATACTGAGAAAAGACTCATGAGTTACAATTATTGTTTTTCCATATAAGAATGTAAATATTTCAACTTTAATAAGTTCCTTATGATTTCTTTTTCCTGTTTACCTTCGCATGCTTCTCTTGCTTCTTCTATTGGAAAGTCAATTTTCAGTTCAGCTCTAGTTTTCTCATCAAGGATACTTGAAAGTCCTCTATTTCATTAAATGACCATATTTTCCCGTTAACCATTATACTCAGTTTTGCTGGTAGGTGATTCTTGGTTTTACTCTTAGCTCCTTTGACCTCTGGAATATCTAGAAGCAGCTAGATCTTGTGTTATCCTGATTGTGTTTCCACAATATTCAAATTGTTTCATCCTGACAGCTTGTAATACTTTCTCCTTGACCTGGGAACTCAGGGTATAATATTCATAAGAGTTTTCTTTTGGGGATCTTTTTCAAGAGGAAATTGGTGAATTCTTCCCATTTCTATTTTGCCCTCTGGTTCTAGAATATCAGGGCAATTTTTCTTGTGAATTTCTTGAAGGATGGGTCGTCAAGTTTGATTGGAATATGGAGTGGGTGGAGACAAGGAACACGAACCTATAGGGTCATCCTAAAGTGAAAACTCCAACCAATAGGAAAAAGTGGGGTATCATTGCTGACTTCAAAAATCTGAAGGGTTGTTATAGTTATTATGGTAACTGCTGGACTCGGATTGAGCTTTGGGGGAAAATGGAACTTTATTGTGAGTGTGTAAGACATCATTCTACCCTGGATAAGTCCTGTTTTCATGATGAATTTAAGGAGCAGGAAGGGTAGTTTATATTGCCAGTGAATGCAAAATTACCTGCAATCCTTGTCACCCTTGGGATAGAGTTGATGACAAGGGTATAATAGCTTTACTAGCAAAGAGCACAATTAATCCAAATAAATCTTCAGTGCATGTGAAATGACACAGTTGCAGTTGTGTAGCCTGCATCATCTTCCTTTTATTCCTGTTTTTCTGAATCCTGTGCCATGACACTGGCCTAATGGGAAGGCACACTGGTGGGTGGGGGAATTGGGGTAAAGGTAGAAGTGAAGGCAGTGACAATTGTGGAAAGGCTATCTGTCTCCATTCTACCCTCCCCAAGGCATATCATGTACTGTGGCTATACTTGGACTCCCTGCCTTGCCTCTCTCTACTCTTATCTATCCACCATACAGCTGCGAAAATAAATTTTCTTATGTTCAGATCTGATCATGTGAACCTTAGAAATGCTAATGCTTCCCTGTTGTTTCTGGAATAAAATATATTGACTTCTCTACTTGACTTTTAAGGTTCTTTATAGTCTAATCCCAGCATATCTTCCAACTTCTTTAGACCCTACTCCCCTTTCTGTGCATTGTAGTCTAGTCAAATGAGCCATCTCTGTGTTTCTCATACATATCCCTCCATCTCCTTTCTTTGCATCTCACACCTGGCATGTACTCTCTTATCACTTTTGCATAATAGAATCTCTCCCTTCCTTCCAAAGTCAATTCAAGTAACATGCTGTACAAAAAGTCCTTCCTAGTCTCCCTCAATTACTACAGCGCTTCCTCTCTAACTACTCTATACTTAACTTCTCTATATTCTATATTTATTTTGTAAATATTCTGTATATACTCATAAGTGCATATGTCCTCCAATAGAATATAAGCTCCTTGAGAGCTGGGGTTGCTTCATTATATTGTCTTTGTGTCCTAAATGCCCAGCACAGTGCCTTGCACATAATAGTGTTTAATAACTGCTTGTATACTCATTGACTATTTGATACTCACCCTGGATTAGCAGATCATCTTATTGGAAAGTTGAATCTAATTACTTAGAAGCAATTCAGGCTGTATATCTATTAGTGTAAACGATTTTGGACTCTGTCCCATTCTCTAGGGTGCATTTTAGGGCCCCAGATGATAAAGTTTCATCAAAACACTCCTTCCCTTGCTCTGGAGGAGTTGGTACAATTGTTCATAGGCTTGGAAAGCAGGTACATAATTTGCAACCTGTGGTTGCTCAAATAGTGTCATGATAAGCATAGTGTATTTACATAATAGAAACTGTTTCCCCAGTTTGACAATTCCTTTCTGAGCCTGTTAGAGTATTCCCATCTATCTGTACAGGGCATCGGGCAGCAGTGCTGGTCCCTGTGCACTAATATTTAAAATTTGGATACACACACTTGGCTAGCAAGTTAAGTTCAAATGACTTTTGTGATAAGAACATGAGGCACTATGGAATATGCTGTTCTTTTAATGGAAAAGGGAAGTGCCTGCTGGGGAATTATGAGCAATTGTGGGATAGCCTTATCTCATGTGACATGTGTTTACTGCCATATTAAGACTCTTACCAGGAGGACATCTGCTAATAGCCAATATAAATGAATTCCACTAATTGAGAACGCTCCTTGACTTGCAAGAGTTGATGCTAATGGAAATCTTTCTGAAAAGACTTAAATGAGAATTTAATGGACCACTTACTACAGCATTCTGTGTCTGAGGATTTGGTGACCTTAACTGATATGGACAAGCAGCTGAATGACCATCCAGAATAGAGGAAGATGCATGAAGCTCAAGACAAGGAAAGCTGTCTGGAGTCCCTGGAGGAGTAGAAAAGTCTTTTCCCATGCACCTAAATGTTGGTTGGATATTTTAGTACCCAGATAGTAAATAGTGATGTTCTCCTGATTATACTCTTATTATCTACCCTGACAATGCCATTGGGTTTAGGATAAGTTCCAACAAAATGAACCTATGAAAGGTTCATGAGGGGGGTCACTGGGACGGAAGGGGAAGGTTTTATGGAAATGCCAGTGTCTCAGAATATGACCACACTTGTCTCATGAAAACCAGAGTTTTTGATGAGGTACAATTGACCTGGTGCTACAGGCAAAAACCAACCATGGAAGGATAGCCATCAGTGGCAAGAAATCCATTTGGGGGATGTGACAAATTTGGGCTTGTCTTGTGCACACACTCAAAGGAGTATTTGACATGATCTAGTGTCCAAGATGAGCCAGAAAGTCATAAGTCCTGCTTGACTCCTGGACCTCAAAGAATTTTTTTTTCTAAAACTTACACATCACAAGCCTTGCTTCCTCTGGAGCTCATGTCCTTTCCCTGAATTTGGCCCACAGGAGGTGATTCTTTTTTTTTTTTTAGCAGTAATTATTTTTTTAATTAAATAAATTATTTAATTAAACAAATTATTATGCTTTTTTTAATTAAACAAATTCTTTATTAACTTCATTTCCACCAGATTATGAGTTACATTTTTCCCCCATTTTTCCCTACCCACCACCCCTGAATAGGAGTCCCACTAGATATCCCCTCATCCAATCTGCTCTCTCCCATATCTTCTCCCATACCCCCTTCGACTTTGCCATTAGGGCAAGGTGAATCTCTGAGCCCCACTGCCTGGACATCTTATGAAACATTTAATTTAAAAACTTCGATTTTCAGATCCATTCCCTTTCTCCCTTGTCACCCACTCCCTCTGAGAAGATAAGCAATTCAGTATGTGTTGTACATGTATATCTAAGCAAAACATTACCATAGTAGATATATTGTAAAAGACTGCTTATATTTCCCTCCCACCTGTCTCACCTCCCACCTTGTCCATTCCCTACTTTGATCCTGTCCCTCTTTGATAGTGGGTACTTCTAACCTCCCCTCTCCTCAGAATGCCCTCCCCTCCATCATCCTCCCTCTCATCCCCCTTTCCCCTACTCAGGAGAGTGAGTGAGGGTAAGATATTCCATTTAGTATGTATGTGATTCTCTCCTTGAGCCAACTTGAATGAGAATATGCTTTTGCCTTTTTGCCTTCCTGTTCTTCCCCTCCCCTGCAACTACTTCCCCTTGCCTCTACTACATGAGGTAGTTTGCCCTACCCTGTCTCTCTCCATCTCCTCCTGCCACTTTCCTCTCTCACCTATTGACTTCACCCCTTAAGAATCATCCCTTCCTTGGGGCGGCTAGGTGGCACAGCAAGCAGAGAACCAGCCCTGGAGCCAGAAGGACCCGAGCTCGGATCTGGCCCCAGACACAAACAAACAAACAAAAACCCAGCCACGTGAACCTGGGCAAGTCACCCAACCCCAATTGTCCTCCAAAAAAAAAATCATCACCCCTTCCCATCAAATTCAACCTGTGCCCTCTATCCATGTATACCTGTGAACATATGCCATGTACCCTTCTTCAATTATTTTCATAATGAGAAAGGTTTCATCAAACACAGTTATTGTTTTTCCATGTAGGACTGTAAATAGTCCAACTTTGATAAGTTCCTTTTAATTTCTTTTCCTTGATTACCTTCTCAAGCTTCTCTTGCTTCTTGTGTCTGAATGTCAAATTTTCTATTCAACTCTGGTTTTTTCATCAAGAATGCTTGAAAGTCCTCTATTCCACTGAATGACCATATTTTCCCTGAAACAAAATACTCAGTTTTGCTGGGTAGGTGACCCTTGGGTTCATTCTCAGTTCTTTTGCCCTCTGGAATATCATATTCCATGCCCTTTGATCCCTCAGTGTAGAAGCTGCCAGGTCCTGGGCTATTCTGATTGTGTTTCCACAATATTGAAATTGTTTCTTCCTGGCTGCTTGTAGTATTTTCTCCTTGATCTGGGGATTCTGGAACCTGGCTATAATATTCCTGGGAGTTTTCTTTTTGGGATCTTTTTCAGGAGGTGATCGGTGGATTCTTTCAACCTCTATTTTGCCCTCTGGATCTAAAACATCAGGGCAGTTTTCCTTGAGAATTTCTTAAAGGATGATTTCTAGGTTCTTTCTTTGATCATGGCTTTCAGGTAGTCCAATAATTTTTAAATTGTCTCTCCTGGATCTATTTTCCAGGTCAGTGGTTTTTCCCATGAGATATTTCACATTGCCTTCTATTCTTTCATTTGTTTGGATCTGTTTAAAAGCATCTTGATTTCTCATAAAGTCACTAGCTTCCATTTGCTCCAGTCTAACTCTGAATGAATGAATCTCCTCGGTGAGCTTTTGAGATTCTTTTTCCATCTGGCAAATTCGACTTTTTAAGGCATTCTTCTCCTCATTGCCTTTCTGAGCCTCTTTTGCCATTTGAGTTAGTCTATTTTTTAAGGTGTTATTTTCCTCAGTCAGGCTGTTGACTGTCATTTCATACTTTTCTTGCATCTTTTTCATTTCTCTTCCCAAATTTTCCCCCACTTCTCTTATCTGCTTCTTAAGGTCCTCTATGGCCTGTAGCCAGCTTGTATTTTCATTTGGGGCTTTTGGTGCAGGAGTTCTGACCTCACAGTCCTCCTCTATGCTTTGATCCTCTTTGCCCCTAAAATAGGAGTCCAATGTTGAACTTTTCTGTTTATTTTGTTTCGTTTGTCTAGGCATATTGCCACTTAATTACTTGATTTTTGGGCTTGTTGCCACAGTAGGACTCTGCCACCAGACAGGGGAGCTTCCGCCCAAACGTGGGGTCTTCACAACTTCTGCCAGTTGGGTGGCCTCTGTAAAGCCTCCACCCACTCTGGCAAGTTGGATACCCACCCCAAACTTCCTCCCCAGACCTCAATCCAGATCCAGGGAGTTTAAAGCAAAAGCGATTAACCCCCAGACTGATTGCTGGATCTTCCTACAGTTCGCAGACCAGGAGCTAGAGCCACTACTGACACTGCAAAATGGCTTCTGTGCAGCTGTTTCTTCAGTAGCTTTTTGCCCCCAGGGGAGGAAGCCATGTTTTCCCCAAATACTGGTCCCAAAGTCCATAGGGCACTAACCTCTCACTTTGTCCTAGGCATATCTGTGCTGATAATTCTGGAATCACCACAATTGCTGGTGGTCTGGGGTTCCACCAGCTGGCTGAAGGCCCGGCCGCCCTGGGGCTAAAACCGTGGACCTGGGCTCAGCTCTGCGGGCTGAGCTGTCAGTTCCCAGCGCGTTGTGCTGCCTGCTCTCAGAGTGCTGTGCTGGCTGCTCCCTGCAGGGCTGCTGGGCTCTCCTCAGCAGGAGGTTAACTTCTCTGTGCCGTTCTGTGGGTGCTGTGGCTCCAGAAGGTGTTTGGAGCTCCCTTTCACATTGTTTGAAATTTGTGTGGGGCAGAGCACATTCAGGAGGTGATTCTTCAAATGCACAGTTTCTGTAGCAGGGTCGTGAATACAGGGGAAGGATACAACATGAATCCTCCTACTATCACTATGGAAACCCGGGAGTTTGGCTTACAAGGGTGAGAAGACACACTTAGTAGATAAACATTTTAAAATTGTTCCCTGAGTTTGAAGGTTTCAAAAATGGAAGAAAGTACAGGATTTCTCCTGTATCTCCTATTGGAAAACTCTTAAAGAACAAAAAAGGCAGGGGAATGATTGAAGCGGTCATTAGCACCAAGTGGGCCTATATGGGAATATTTAGAAGAAAGGAATATAAAAAGAAGACTTAATGGACATAGAACCACTCAGTAAGATACACAGTTAGTTACAGAGACCTTAGGGATGGTGATTTACCAAGAGCAATAGTTTGTAGATGCTACAGAGAGGATGTTGATGTCATTGCTGTAGAACTTATTTAATAATATTTGGCATTTATATAGTACTTTAAGGTTTGCAAAGTATCATATTCTGTCTAATTTTATTCTCATAAAAATCTCTATGATTTAGGTGATACTGTTATTCTCATTTTACAGGTGAGGAAACTAAGACTGAGAAAAGTTAAATGACTCTCCTAGGGTTACACACCCAATAAGTGCCTGAAGTAGAATTTGAAGTCAGGTCATCCTGACTCCAGGACTGGTGTTCTACCTACTGTGTCCTTAGCTGCCTCCCTTATGTATCTATTGGGAAACCAAGTGATACCCTTTTTCTAAGAGGGGAAAGAGCAATAAATGATAACTTGGTGAATCCAGTCTCACTGTCCCTCCCTGTAAAGGCAAGCTGTGTTCTGAGTAATTGTGCCACATTTCCAATGCTAGAAAGTAATATTGAGTTGTAGTATTTAAAGAGAAGAAATAAGGGCTGTTATTATCGATCGATATGATTGGACATAGCCATGTTGCTTTTGAGTAGAATTGGTTTATTATATGGGAAAGGAACTGATTTAAGTAAGCCATTGGTGTTCAGGACAGGATCCAGCTGCATTTGGGCAGGTAGCTGGTGGAATCTTGCTTTTTACATTCCCATCTGGTGTGCTGACCTACTTGGAAGGTGATGGGCAGGAAGTGGTCAGTTGTATTATGTCAACCCCTCCTTTTCCTTCCCTTCATTCTATTACCCAAATCATGTACCTCATGAATTTTAACTATGCTTTGTGCCCCTATGATCGAAGGGTTCATTTTTCAAAAGGGTAAGCCTGGATTGATGCAACAATTATGATGTTGTATAGCCTGCATATCTGTAAACATAATCAGAGACTAATGGAATGCCATTTATCACTTAAAAAGTATATTTTTAAAACCCAAATTTTGCAATTTAATCACTAATAACTAGCATTTATAAAGTACTCTAAGATTAGCGAAACAGTTTGAAAATATTTTATCCTCATAACAACAAGAATTAAGCACCATTATTATTCCCATTTTACAGATGAGGAAACTGAGGCAGGCAGAAGTTAAGTGAAATGCTCATGGTGACATAGTTAGTAAGTGTTTGAAGTTGGTTTTGAATTCAGGACTTCCTAACTACTGGTCTAGCCCTTCACCTACTGAGCTACCTAGCTTTTTTTCAATTAAATGAAAAAGAAATGTTGCTTTATTTGCATGGCACCCAAAAGCAGAACTAGGAGCAATTCAGGGAGGGGGAATGGAGTTTCAGTTTCAGTTTAGAGAAAACTCTTTTAGGATTAGAACTTTTCTAAAGTTGAATCAGCTTTCTGTATTAGGTAATGTGTTTCCATACCACTGGAGAACTTTAATTGCAATAGGGATGATCATTTGTAAGGGACTTTGTAGAGAGGCTACCTATGTAAGGTTAAATTCACAGAATAATAGAATTCATCTGAAGCTTTCTCTATGAAATATAAGATGGGGGAATATTTGCACAGACAGGAGAAATTATGTTTGTGTTAAAATTATTTGACATGAAGGGTGCAACTCTTGCCAAGTTTTCGCCAGTGACCCAAGGGTTAGATGGATTTTGTTCTGGTCAACTCCCTATGAAACTACAATGTGATCAATGTATCCCTGGAAAACAAGAAGGAAAAAGACTTCAATGCATATGAGATATTTCCAACTGAACCAAGCTAATGTCAACATATCCCCTAGTAATGACTTTTCTATAGATATAAAAGTGCTGTATCCTTATAATTTTCTAGCTTAGAAAGAACAGAGAAGAAATAACATGAGGGTTTTTTTGTGGCTATTCTTTTGGGAGATGAAAATTGGCCTTAGTACCCAGGAGAATGTCACTACTGATTGTAGGGACTGATTTTGTGTTTTCTGTAGGTAGTGTTACCAGTCTTTTCAATATATCTTTTGAAAATTATCTGGCAAAGCAGTAGAAGTCAATAATGAAGAAAAATATAAGATAAATGGTCAAATACCTGTATGGAATTATTTTCAGCACTAAATAAAATAGGTTATCAATCATGTTAGTGAGTACTATGAAAAACCATAAATATATTATGCACAATATGATTTCTGAAAATTTATTTTAAGAGTAAATATATTTACAATAAAAAAGACTTTGCATTTCTCCTGAAAGTCTCTTTCTGGACTAAGCTATTATTTTTTTTTTTTATTTAAACAATCATAGATATAAAGCTAGAAGGAACCCCAGAGACCATCCAATCCAAATTCTTCATTTCTCGAATGAGAAAACAGGCCCAGGGAGGTTAAATACCTTACCTTGAATCACACAGTAGGTGTCTGCATTAGGATTTGAATCCAGGTCCTCTCACTTTAGACTCACTGCTTTTATTCCCATTGTATTACTCCACTTTAAATATTGTCTGGCCTCTCATAAATCGCTTATGTAGTATCTACGCCATATATTCAAGATCTTCCTCTAAACATTTTGACATTTTGTGGGTACCAGTACAGCCCCTTATCTCTTACATTCTGCCCTCTTACTAAATTTTCCTTCACTCAAGACCTTGATATAGCAGGTATGGAATTAAAGAACTATTGCCTAACATGAAGCCACACCTTTCATACCTATTTATCCGTTAGCCCTCATTCTTTCTACCTAACCATCTATCTCATTTTTCTGGTCATATGTCATCTAGAATAGATGAACTCTTTTATACCACTGGTGCAAATCTCAAATAGAAATGGGAATCACTAAATGATACTTAAGGATTCCTGCAGCAGACACATTGACTTAGCCACATATTAACATTATTTATGATTCCGTTGTATTTTTTTTGTCAATTACTTGATCTGTTAGCTGGCATTCAGTTTGATACCTCTAATTTACATGTCTTCTTCAATGCTAGTTATCATTGGTAATATACTCTATCATTTTCCCATTCAGCTTATGCCCCTCTCCCCATTCATTTTTGGGTCACTATCAATGTTGTTTCTTCTGAAATCATGGCATTCACTGATGTGGAACCATAAAATCTCCTTTAAAGAATATTGGTGTTAAAAAGATGAGGATTTGTGTTGAGTTGTAGTCCTTAACCACCTATTACTGGTACAGGGAGGCTAGGGGTGGTGGGGGTGCCCAGCTAGCCATTATCCTCCTCACTCTGTAGATGACAGTATAGGAGATCTTTTTTGTTTTTTTGTTTGTTTGTTTTGGGTTGTTTTTTTTTTCTGGTTTTTGGAGGGCAATTGGGGTTAAGTAACTTGCCCAACGTCACAAGGCTAGGTTTTTGTTTGTGTGCGTTAAGTGTCTGAGGTCTGATCTGAACTCAGGTCCTTCTGACTCCAGGGCCAGCGCTCTACTCACTGTGCCACCTAGCCACCCCAGGAGATCTTTTTTTTTAAACTTTATTTTTAATTTATGGGACAAAACAAGAATTTCCATAACAAAGTACAATAAAAAGATGATAGCACATGAAACTGCAAACTTACTATACTATGCACAATTTGCTATTCCTTTTAAATATACAAGAAAAATATCATGTAAATTTCTTTTTTGCTTCTCTCCCCCCTCTAGATATGGCTACCATCTGATCCAAATAGGTATAGGTATATATCAATCTAGCTATACACACACATGCATACAATATATACACAGATATGTATATATAAGTATGCATTTGTGTGTATATATGCATACATATATGTGTGTAAAATTATTCTACACATACTTGTATTTATCAATTCTTTTTCTGGATGCAGATCTCATCTTTATTCATATGTCCCATATAATTCTAAAATCAAGATTGCTTTTATTTTATACAAAGTTCTCTTGGTTCTGCTCATTTTGCTTATCATTTCATGCAAATCTTTCTGTGAGTTTCTCCAAACTCATTGTGCTCATCATTTCTTATAGCATAGTAGCATTCCATCACAAAGATATGGCACAACTTGTTTAGCCATTCCCCACTTAATGAACATGACAGTATGGGAATTTTTGTCTATAAGGATAATAAAAGGGTCAAAACATTTAGGCTCCTTAAAAGCACCATGGGATTTCCCAAATATAATTCCATTTCCTATCCTTTTCCTCTGTATATGTACTGTGCCTGCTGTTGTTCATCCTTCCTTTTTCAAAGCCTGCATATATGAACAGAAGTATGGAGCCAAAGGGCCACCCATTAAACCATATGACATAATTGTGGCCACATGAATTTTTAATTGATAACAAAGACAAAACTGACTTTTTGTCCCATGTTGTCAATTTACCTTCTGTGTAACTTGCTTTGCCCAGTCTGCAAAGGAGATAGAGATCCTATTTAATAATACAAAGAGACCCACCAAAATCTATTAAACTATTATCTGGAACCAGAGCTGACTTCAGACCAAAAGCCAAAACTGTAAAAGAGGGATAGAGCTACAAAAGTTTCCAGTGAAAAGTAAGCTCATGTGGGGTTTTGAGACCACCCAACTGCCTGACCTTCCCAAATATGTCAGGCCTGACAATGAGTCTACATGTCACTCAAATAGGCTTAATCCAGAACTCAGTCAATCTTAGGATATAGGATATCTTCTAAAGTGGACCAGAATTAGATACTTTCCCCTATGGTCAGGCATTTAACAATTAATTTTTTGAGTCTCACTTAAAGAAGACTGGGTATTCTCAAATCAGCTTCTCTAGAACAGTACTTCTTAAACTGTGGGTTGTGAACCCATATGGGGTTGTGAAAAATTTGGCAACAGTAAAAGGTTTCTGAAAATGCAACTACCAAAACAATTAACAATCAAATGTGTAAGGAATCAGTGGAGTTTCTGACAGTGTTGTGGTGTTACATCAGACAACTTAACTGCAGCCTTGGTTCTGAACACAAAGCATGCACACTTTGCACTGTGCAAGCCCTCAGGCTACAAACTCAAAAAGGGGTTGGGAGCGGGAAAATTTTAAGAAGCCCTGTTCTACAATACATCTCCAACACCTTTAAAATACCACTGGAACCCATTTCTTACCATTGTAATACTAGTTGCTTGGGTTCATCTCACATCTGCCAACTTTGCACCATCCCCACTATAATTATCTCCCTATCAGTCTATTAGAAGGAACTTCTACCAGCAGTTTGCCAAAGGAGAGCTGACTCTTCTCTGTGCTTTTATCCTCTAGCAGATAATTGGCTGCTAGGGAGAAAAGTCGTGAGTGAATGGTTGTTGTTCCAACTGTTCTACTTGTAGAAGTCCTTGCCTGGATAGTCAGACTTTCTAGTACAGAGGAGTGTGCTGTGATCTGTGATTAAGTTTCTCATGCCTGTTATGACTACCCCCCTGGGCGTTCTCTATGACACACAACAAATTAGTGGCAGAGCTTAGCACTATATTACTGAAGATGTCACCAACCTTCCAGATCTTCCACTCTCTTTAAAATATCCTGCATCAAACTAGCCTAACAGGCAGAATGCAAGAATAAAAGATAGAGGCAGGGGAATAAACATTGTTGCTCATGCCAACTTGTTTTGATGGACTGTACATATTTTTTTGTAGGGAGGGTTTCTCTCCTGGTGAACAGGAGGAAGGGTGTCAATGAAAATGAGCTGTTAATTACTTAGGAGGCCTTGCTCCAAAACAAGGGTATTTGAAGTGTGGATATGCATGACATTAAACAAGAAATCTTCCAGATGCCTGAAGTAGAACAGGTATAAAGAAAAAAAAATAGGAGCTCATTTTCTGTTTTTGTCTTTTTGGAGGGGGGAAGGCAGGGCAATTGGGGTTAAGTGACTTGACTAAGGTCACACACCTCGCAAGTGTTAAGTGTCTGAGTCCAGTTTTGAACACAGGTTTTCCTGACTCTAGGGCTGGTACTCTATTCACTGAGCCACCTAGCTGCCCCAGCTTCTCATTTCTTACTGCCCATTTACAATCTGTGATTCCTTTTACACTCCATGTTCTGTATGATTTTATCAGCTAGAAAGTGACTTCTGGGTCTGTCTACACCAAGAAGAGAGACTCTCTTCGTTTTTGTTTGCTTTTTGGAGGGCAATTGGGGTTAAGTGACTTGCCCAAGGTCACATGGCTAGTTTTTGTGTTAAGTGTCTGATGCTGGATTTGAACAAGAGACTGTCTTGATGACTCTCTATACCAATCATTTGGGATGATATCAATTGCTACATTATCTTCTTATCTCTTTTGAAAAATGTTTTATTGATACTTTTGATTTTTTATATTCCTGTGAGTCCACACATTCCCCTCTCCCACTTGAAAGCCTCCCTCATACTGAAAGGCAGCAATCCACATCAGAGTCCACAAGCATTCTCTACCAAGATGAGGAAAAATGTTTCATCAGTTCTCTGGAAGAAGGATTGGTCCTTTCATTTAGTCTTAATTTTGAGATCTCTTAATGGAATTTTTCTTTGTAATTGTAGTAATTGGATACAATATTCTTTTGGTTTGGTTCTCTTCTCTCTGTCAGTTCATATATTTGTCCTTGATTTTCTGAATTCCTAGAATTTGTTGTTTCTTATGGCTCAGAGTAATTACTTGCATTCATATACCAGGGTATTTTCATCCATCCCTCAAATAATGTGTATAGGGACCAGCTTATTTGCATTATCTTTTTATGTGACTGACAACCCCCCCCCCATCCCCTATAGACATCATCCCTAGAAGCACACACACACACACACACACACACACACACACACACACACACACACACACATTTTTAGGATAGGCTATTACATAAATTAAGTGCTCAGCAAAGTAAAAAAGATAACTGATTTTGAGGGCAGCATGTATGTAGAAGTGTTGCTTTGATAATTATACTTTAATTTATTTTTTAATGTTCATATTTTCCCACTAATTAAATTTTTTCATATAAATTCTGAAGGTTACATCAAGAGTTTTTTATGACTTAATTCATCATACCCATCAACTTGCCAACAATAGCATTTGTTGACTTCCCCAATCTCTGATTTACTTATGCTCGAAACAAAGACAAAGAGTAGAGCACAACCAGGTTTAAAAAAAAAAAAAAGATTGATTAGGATATAGGGATATCTTCTAATAAGCACAAAAATAATCTGCAATACTATCTGCCACATTGACCCTAAGGCTAATGGGGTGCTAACATTTTAATTTTAAACTGCTAGACTTTTTTTTTTTAAAGCAATTGGGGTTAAGTAACTTGCTCAAGGTTACAGGGCTAGTCATTATTTATGCGTGGGTGCTCATTTTCTGAGGCCAGATCTGATCTCGGGTCATCCCAACTCCGAGGCCGGCGCTCTTACTCACTGTGCCACCTAGCTGCCCCTTTAGGGCAATTGGGGTTAAGTAACTTGCCCAAGGTTACACGGCTAGGTTTTTTTGTTTGTGTGGATTAAGTGTTGGAGGCCGGCTCCGAACTCAGGTCCTTCTGATTCCAGGGCCGGCGCTCTATTCACTGCACCACCTAGCCGCCCTAGACTTATTTTTAATACAATCTTTAAAAAGCAAAGGCAAAATCTTCAAAGGTAATAAGACCAGGGCCTACTTCCTGATGACCTAAAAGGTTTTCCTTTACAATGTCTCTTCTCCTGCCCTCAAGGAGCTCATTATCTAATAATTGGGGATACATGAAATAATATGAAATAAAATATATTTAATTAAAATATATGCATATATACAGAGAGAGAGGAGAGAGAGAGAGAGAGAGAGAGAGAGAGAGAGAGAGAGAGAGAGAGAGGGAGAGAGAGAGAGAGAGAGAAACTATATACAAGATAAACAGGAAATAATTCACAGAGGGATGGCCTTAGAATTAATTGGGTTTCAGGGAAGACTCCTATAGAGGGTGTGATTTTCGTTAGGATTTAAAGAAAGTCTTGGAGGTCAGTAGTTGTAGCAGAGGAGACACATGTTCCAGGAATGGTGAATAGCCAGAGAGAATACTTGGACCTGAGAGGTGGAGTATCTTATTCATGCAATAAGAAAAAAAATAAAGTATGGCAAATACATCAAGAAGTCAGTAGAACATACTCTAGAAAGTCAAAATCAGGCCCAGTTTGGGAGAAAAGTGAAATTCAGAAACATCAACATCAAAGTTTATAAAGGATAGCGGCATAAAGCTAACAACTCCCCAATTCCTAGTCAGGAAGAAATCCTAAGATTCATGTGTTTGTTTGTATCTTGTAGGTCCTTCACTTTGGGTATTGTGCTAGTAAACTATGCTTTTAATCTAAGCTGAGTCATGGAGTTAAACTACCACTTACACAGCTGTTTAGAGTACTAAATGTGTCCAGGAGAAGAATGCCTGATGCTTGGGCTATTTAACAATAAACAGGTCAAAACACCAGGGAGTGCATTGTGCAAAAAGCCCTGTTGAAGCAGCAGATGGATTTGATGACCCCAAAGTTCATTTCTCATCTCTCACTGCTGTGATTCTACCATAGGGCATATGGCACTAATAAACTTCAATTATGCTGAATAAAAATTATAATAATAAGATAAAAAAGCTGTCTCTCCTCTGATGCTTTTTGACAGTGTCAGTAACTAATAAGCCCTTGAAACTGGAATGGGCAGATTGGATTTTGGACTGTGTTAATCCTTGACATTGTATCTTTTGGAAAAGCAGGGCAGCTACAGAGAAGAGAGTGACCATATGTATTATCTGAATCACAGGCTGGAGTTCCCTTTAAGACATGGATAAATGACAAAATTGATCCCCACATCAGTTGGGCCTTAGAAGGAAAATGATTTTGAAATTTTTCCATTATTAGCTTTTTCAAGTAGAGTATTTAGAGCTGATTGGACCAAAGAAAAGGCTCTTCTTATCATCTTATGGATTTCTAGCCATATCTTACTTATCAAAATTCTTAGCACTAAGAAGGTGTTGAAGTAGCAAAAAAAATATAAGTTCCTATCATATCCCTAGAGTGATTATTTCACTTCAGGAGAAGAGACGTTGTGAAGGAAAACCTTCTAGGTCGTCAGGAAGTAGTTAGGCCCTGGTCTTATTACCTTTGAAGATTTTGCTTTTTAAATATTGTATTAAAAATAAGTCTAGCAGTTTAAAATTAAAATGTTAGCACCCCATTAGCCTTAGGGTCAATGTGGCAGATAGTATTGTAGATTATTTTTGTGCTTATTATAAGTACTTGAGTCTCATATTCATTAAATGCTAAGAATTCATTGGTTTATGCAGAATCTATTTAAATAGAAATGGTTTGGTTATAGGTTTTGATTTCTATTTAGTAAAATCTAATGATTTCCTATTGCCTTTAGAATAAAATATTATATATATATATATATATATATATATATATATGTATACACACACACACACACGTATACACATACACACATACTTTTTCTCAGTCTTTTTTTTTTTATTTGTTTCTTACTCTTCATGATCCAATTCCTAATTCTTTTTTTATTAAACAAATGCTTTATTAACTTCTGGTTTACATCATTCATTTCCACCAGATTTTGAGTTACAAATTTTCCCCCATTTTTCCCTACCCACCACCCCAGAACAGCAGTCCCATTAGATATCCCCTCATCGAATCTGCTCTCTCCCATATCCTCTCCCATACCCCCTTTGACTTTGCCATTAGGGCAAGGTGAATCTCTGAACCCCAATGCCTGGACATCTTATAAAACATTTAATTTTAAAACTTTGATTTTCAGATCCATTCCCTTCCTCCCTTGTCACCCACTCCCTCCGAGACGATAAGCAATTCAGTATGTGTTGTACATGTATAGCTATGCAAAACATTACAATAGTAGATATATTGTAAAAGACTGCTTATATTTCCCTCCCACCCATCTCACCTCCCACCTGGTCCATTCCCTACTTTGATCCTGTCCCTCTTTTATAGTGGGTACTTCCAACCTCTCCTCCACCCAGAATGCCCTCCCCTCCATCATCCCTCCTCTCATCCCCCTTCCCCCTACTCTCCTGCAGGGTGAGATATCCCATTTAGTATGTATGTGATTCTCTCCTTGAGCCAACTTCAATGAGAATATGCTTTTGCCTTTTTGCCTTCCTGTTCTTCCCCTCCCCTGCAACTACTTCCCCTTGCCTCTTCTATGTGAGATAGTTTACCCTACCCTGTCTCTCTCCATCTCCTCTTGCCACTTTCCTCTCACACCTCTTAACTTCACCCCTTAAGAATCATCCCTTCCCATCAAATTTAACCTGTGCCCTCTATCCATGTATACCTGTAAACATATACCCATATACCCTTCTTCAATTATTTTCATAATGAGAAAGGATTCATCAGACACAGTTATTGTTTTTCCATGTAGGAATGTAAATAGTTCAACTTTGATAAGTTCCTTTTGATTTCTTTTCCCTGATTACCTTCTCAAGCTTCTCTTGCTTCCTGTGTCTGAATGTCAACTTTTCTATTCAACTCTAGTTTTTTTCTCAAGAATGCTCGAAAGTCCTCTATTCCACTGAATGACAATATTTTTCCCTGAAACAAGATACTCAGTTTTTCTGGGTAGGTGACCCTTGACTTCAATCCCAGCTCTTTTGCCCTCTGGAATATCATATTCCATACCCTTCAATCCCTCAGTGTAGAAGCTGCCAGGTCCTGGGCTATTCTGATTGTGTTTCCACAATATTGAAATTGTTTCTTCCTGGCTGCTTGTAGTATTTTCTCCTTGATCTGGGAGTTTTGGAACCTGGCTATAATATTCCTAGGAGTTTTCTTTTTGGGATCTTTTTCAGGAGGTGATCGATGGATTCTTTCAACCTCTATTTCCCCCACTGGGTCTAAAACATCGGGGCAATTTTTGTTGAAAATTTATTTAAGGATGATTTCTAGGTTCTTTCTTTGATCATCACTTTCAGGTAGTCCAATAATTTTTAAATTATCTCTCCTGGATCTATTTTCCAGGTCAATGGTTTTTCCCATGAGATATTTCACATTGCCTTCTATTCTTTCATTTGTTTGGATCTGTTTAACAGTATCTTGATTTCTCATAAAGTCACTAGCTTCCATTTGCTCCAGTCTAACTCTGAAGGAATGAATCTCCTCAGTGAGCTATTGAGATTCTTTTTCCATCTGGCAAATTCGACTTTTTAAGGCATTCTTTTCCTCATTGCCTTTCTGAGCCTTTTTTGCCATTTGAGGTAGTCTATTTTTTAAGGTGTTATTTTCCTCAGTCAGGCTGTTGACTGTCATTTCATACTTTTCTTGCATCTTTATCATTTCTCTTCCCAATTTTCCCCCACTTCTCTTATCTGCCTCTTAAGGTCCTCTATGGCCTATAGCCAGCTTGTATTTTCATTTGGGGCTTTTGGTGCAGGAGTTCTGACCTCACAGTCCTCCTCCATGCTTTGATCCTCTTTGCCCCTAAAATAGGAGTCCAATGTTTAATTTATCTGTTTGTTTTGTTTCTTTTGCCTAGGCATGTTGTCACTTAATTACTTGATTTTTGGGCTTGTTGCCACAGTAGGACTCTGCCACCAGATAGGAGAGCTTCCGCCCAAATGTGGGGTCTTCCACAACTTCTGCAAGTTGGGTGACCTCTATAAAGCTTCCACACACTCTGGCAAGCTGGATACCCACCCCAAACTCCCTCCCCCACCCCAGACCACAATCCAGTTCCAGGCTGTTTAAAGCAAGAGTGATTAACCCCCGGACTGATTCCTGGGTCTCCCTACAGTTTGCAGACCAGGAGCTAGAGCTGCCACTGACGCTGCAAAATGGTTTCTGTGCCTCGTTTCTTCAGCAGCTGTTCGCCCCCAGGGGATGAAGCCAACACATTCCCCAAATGCTGGTCCCAAAGTCCATAGAGCACTAACGTTTCACTTTGTCCTAGGCATATCTGTGCTGATAATTCTGGAATCGCCACAGCTGCTGGTGTTCTGGGGTCCCTCCAGCCTGCTGCTGGCCCAGCCACCCTAGAGCTAAAACTGCGCCTCAAGTGGGTCTGGGCTCAGCTTCCAGAGCGCTGCTCTGTTGGGTCCCAGCAAGCTGTGCTGCTTGCTCTCAGAGTCCTGCGCCGCTCCCTGTGGGGCTGCTGGTTCTCCTCACCAGGAGGTTAGCTTCTCTGTGTAGTTCTGTGGGTTCTGGGGCTCCAGAAGTTGTTCAGAGTACCCTTTTACATTGTTTGTCAGTTGTGTGGAGCAGAGCACCTTGGAAGTGCTGTTTCTACTCCGCCATCTTGGCTCTGCTCCCAATTCCTAATTCTTGGCAAATATCCTGGAATGATTTGCTATTTCCTTCTATAGCTCACTTTACAGATGAAGAAACTGAGACAAACAGGGTTAAGTGACTTGCCCAGGGCCACACAGCTAGTAAGTGTCTGAGATCAGATTTGAACTCAGGAAGACTCATATTCATGATTTCAGACCTGGCATTCTATCCACTGAGCTACCTACCTGGATATGTATGTCTATATGTATGTCTATATATATGTATATATATGTATGTGTGTACACACATTTGTATAGGTGATGCATAACACATATATGTTTCTGTGCATTTTGTGTAGTGTATGTATCTATGTGTATTCCATTTTTTGGTTGTTTTAGTTGCTTTTCAGTCAAGTCTGATTCTTCATGCAACTATTTGGGATTTTCTTGGCAAAGATACTGCAGTGATGTTCCATTTCCTTCTCTATCCACTGAACCACTTAACTGCCCAAATATATTCCGATAGACTCAGGTAAAAGCAGTCCTAAAGGCAGTCAAAAAACTGTGCAGGAAGAGAAAATGCAAATTAAAACCATTACCTGGGAGGGTAAAAGCCACATGTAGAGAGGGCAAAGGCTGCCAGCAAGGAAGTTTCTTGAATTTTCAGGAGCTCCCTGATCAAATCTTCAAAAATCTCTTTTATATTCTTGACAAAAAACCCTACCTCTGAGTCCCAGATCAATCCACCTAAAAGCAGTTAATTTAAGCTGTTCTAGGCCTGGACCTCAACTTCCTTGCTTGTAGGGGTATGGGTGGTTTTAAGACTCCCATTTCCACCAGTATCCTCATCTATGACATAAAGCATTCATGACTAGTTATCTGCTATGATTTAGAGATAACTTTTGATTCATTTGCTGTTGCATTGAATACTCTTTGAATTCCTTGCCAATTCTAAAATTCTGTGATTCTTTGGTATTGTGTGTTATTTTTCTTCTGTCTTGGTAAATTTAAGGGATGAATCCTATGGGTGTTTTGGGGACTGTATAATCTACCTAGTCAAAGAAATTGACCTGTTTCAGAACCCTTTTTGCTTACCATTTTGTTTTCCTTAATACTATTTTTAATTTTTTTTGTTCTTATGTAACCTTCATTTCCAATTATATCTTTCCTCCATCCAAAGAATAAAAAAGAAGAAAAAAAAACATTTTGGTAAAATTAAACAATATTTGCTATGAATCTGACAATACAAAGAATGTTTCATATACATAGTCCCCTACTTCTGCAAGGATTATCCAGTGTGTAGATTCATTTTCTCATTTAAATTATTGTAATCATTATGCTTATTTTTCCTGGTTCTACTTCATTCACTTTGTATTAGTTCCTATAAAACTTACCTCTATTTTTCATTTTCATTATTTATTAGCACAGTGATTTACTCAAGTAAATTTTTTTATCCCTTCTCAAATCAGTGAGTATACTCTTTGTTTCCTGTTCTTTTTTACCACAAAAAATGAGACTATAAATATGTTGGTATTTATGGGAACTTTCTTTTAATTTTTAAATCCAAGGAATATATGCCTAGTAGTAGATTTTCTTAGAATGAAAATTTTAGTTACTTTTTAAACATAACTCCAAATTGCTATCTAAAAATTTTAGGCCAATTCACAGCTCTACCAAAAGTGAATTCGAATACCATAATAAATTTCTCAAAGGAAATTACTTTGGGAATGACTTCATAGAACTCAGTTCTTCAATATTCTACAGCAATCTTCCATATTAAAATGATAGCTAGAATTTACATGATACTTCAAGATTTGCAAAGATTTAGAAATATCTCATCTCATGCTTGTAGCATAGGAAGGTAGGTGCTATTATTATCCACATTTTACAGAAGAGGAAACTGAAGCATGCATAGGTGAAGTGATTTGCCCAGGGTCACACATTTGATGCATATCTGAGATAGGACTTGAATTCAGGTTTTCCTAACTCTAGGGCCAGCCCTCTACATTGTACCACTTAGTTTACACTTCAGTTTTCACAAAGCTTACAAAAGAAGTCTTAAAGTAAGACCAGACAGAACTAAACATCATTGAATATAGGTATCTTGGTGCCCTCAGCATGTTAGTAATTACTCCAAGGTTTTGATGTTTCTGGATATCTCACACACTCACTTTGCTACCTTGTTTTCCTCCATATGAGAGGGTTCTGCTAGATAGAATCTTTGTGTTATGAAGTCCAATGTCAGCAAATGGCAGTTCTTTAATGATACTGATTGGTGGAGAGAGAACATACACATTATATTGTAGATTGCAATTATATTGGCAATTTAATTTTTTTTCTTTTGCTGGATTTAAATGATCCCTAATATTAAGAAAAGTTTGGAGGAACTTACAGTGCCGGAAAACAGAACTGAAAATCCTGGAGATTGCATAGCAGTAGGACAGACTGAAGTCACATCTTAAGTGGTGTGGGTACCTCAAAAGGATCTAAAGAAAATGTAGCAGGGGCGGCTAGGTGGCGCAGTGAATAGAGCGCCAGCCCTGGAATCAGAAGGACCTGAGTTCGGAGCCAGCCTCCAACACTTAATCCACACAAAACAAAAACCTAGCCGTGTAACCTTGGGCAAGTTACTTAACCCCAATTGCCCTAAAGGGGCGGCTAGGTGGCGCAGTGAGTAAGAGCGTAGGCCTCGGAGTTGGGATGACCCGAGATCAGATCTGGCCTCAGAAAATGAGCACCCACGCATAAATAATGACTAGCCGTGTAACCTTGAGCAAGTTACTTAACCCCAATTGCTTAAAAAAAAAAAATGTAGCCCTAGAAAGGCTTGAAAATACATGGGAGGAAAAAGGGACCAGAGTCCGAACTGGAAATTGCTGAAGAGAGGCAAAAAAGGAAAGATCTTGAGGTTAAAGGCTATGATTGGAAAGAAAAGAACTGACAATAATAAAATAGAAGTGATTGACACATTTGTGAAATTTCTTGTTTGGCCAGAGACCAAACTTAAACCTGATGCTAGTGACTAATGTATATTTTAAGGTCAAGTGTAGAAAAACCCAAGTTATCAGATATTCAGCCTTTGCCTGAGATTCCTAATGAAAGGGAACTCAGTATGCCCTGAGGCAGCCCATTTCATTTTTGAATAGTTCTAATTGCTAGGATGCTTTT
The DNA here is from genome assembly GCA_011680675.1 of Gymnobelideus leadbeateri. Lineage (NCBI taxonomy): Eukaryota > Metazoa > Chordata > Mammalia > Diprotodontia > Petauridae > Gymnobelideus > Gymnobelideus leadbeateri. The sequence goes on from WOXC01006490.1 coordinate 670,096, forward strand.
CCTAACCTCCAGTGGAAATCTGCCTTTCTGCAACACCCACTCATGGTTTCTAGTCTTACCATTTGAGACCCAAGCAAAAGAAGTTCAATACTTTATATAAGGTATCTTAGCGCAGCTTTTAGCTATGTATTTGAGGATACCCAACATGTTTACCTTTTGATTTTTACTTCAGTTAATCCTAACTTGGAAGAATTCTCTCCCCCTTCCCCGTCTAATTTTCCTTTTCTGGAATGGGACCAGCTTCTCCATGTCTTTCTTAAAATGTAGTGCTACAAACAGAATCTGATATTCTACAGATGATCTGACATGGACAGAGTGTAATGGGACTATCAATACTTTTGCTCTGGACACTAGGCTCCCATTAATTCAGCTTGTTTATATTATCTATAGAAATGAGGCATGCATCACAACTAGTGAAGACTAAAATTAAAGTTAGGCATAGAGGAACCTCTTGAGAGGCAAAAAATTCCTTTCTTTCTCCCTTTGCCTCTCCCTTTCTATTTTGTTTTCACTCTCCTCTCCCTCCATCTATTGAGGTGGCAAACTATTTTTTGCTGTGAATTACCTGTACATCAGGCCTTCTGGAAGACAAATATGAATAGCATATATGTTCTTCATTCTGCAATAAGGTAGAAACAATCAAAATTTGAAGATGTGACTGCAGTAAGTAGAGTCTACATCACTGGCCACCTGTAAAAATAAATAACCAAGCATTTATTAAATGTCAGCTATATCATAATGGTTTTTTCATCGTAATTTAGACTTTGACCTACCTGAAGGGGCTATACCTAGTGATTTTTCTGGGATTTTTTTTCTGGTATTATTTAATTTCATATCCCTAAGACTTTTGGATTGGTGAGGAGAACTCCATTCTTTGGAATATTGAATACAAATAGGTTTTCCTTGATCCATCCTTTTTTGACAGCCACACTATAACACTTGCATCTCTCTTTTTTAAGAACAAGGCAATGGTTTTGTTGAATGGCCAAATATATTGGGGTATCTGAATGTAATGTGTTAGCACTGTGTAAAACCATAACAAAGACAAATGTGAATAATAAGATGTGAATGAGAGATGTGGGAAGACAAATGAACTAGTGCAAAGTGAGAGGAGCAGAAGAAAGAAAACAATGTACACATTATCTATAATGATATAATTGGAAAGAAAAAAAATCAAAAGAAAACTATCTAATTCTGATTATACGTGTCATGTAAAAAGCAACTCTAGGGGCTGCTTATTGTCTATAGAATCATATATGAAATCTTTTAGTTTTCTTTTATACCACTATCATCTGATTCCTTCATACTTTTTCTGCTTTTCCTGTCTACCTTTCCACTCTTCTTATATCTTACTCACCTTCATATACCCTTTGATCCAGTGATACTAGATTTCTTGCTTTTCTTTGAACATATTGCACCATCTCTTGACTCTAGGCATTTTCATTGGCCATCTCCCATGCGTGGAATTTTCTCCTTCCTCATCTCCAACTTCTGGCTTTCCTAACTTTCTTTAAGTTTCAGCTGACTTTTATTTTTCTTTTTTGGTGTTATAGTTCTTCACACTTACATTATTGTAGTTACTGTTTATATTATATTCTTGTCTCTGCTTACTTCACTTTGCATCAGTTTGAATAGATCTTTCCTATGATTCCCTGTTCTCATTACACATCATTTCTTTTCTTTTTTTTTTTTTGGCACTCTGACTTAATTTATTAGCCAAGGGCAGGCCTGGCCCCTTAGGTGCTCTTGGCGGGGCGGGTCTGCTTCTTCTTCACCACCACTGGCTTCTGACTCAGAAGGATGGCGCTGGCCCTGCACAGAGTGGCCATGCAAAGATCTTTGCGGTACTTATTCTTGTGGCTGATGTGCCGCATGCTGTTAAGTGTGGCCCGGGCATTTTTGTTGATGGTAGTCCTGACGTAGGAGGTGGCAGGCTTCCTCTGACCTGCCCACCGCTTCAGCACCACCACGATGCCCTTGCCGTCGGCCGCCGGCTCGATGCCCACTGTCTTCCGGTGGATCATCCCGTTGTAGCGGAACGAGTTTCGGGCCTTGAGGTTGTCGGGCTCGGTGCTGTACGTCTGCTTGTTGTGCTTGATGAGGAAGCTGGAGCAGTTCCAAAGGACCATCCATTGCAGGTGGGCAGAAATGGCGGGGGTGCTGCTCTCACAGAGGCTCCCGGAGATGGAAAGGAGCCACACATCATTTCTTACAGCACAGTAGTATTGTATCAAATTCATGTGGCACAATTTGTTTAGCCATTCCATGCTTGCTGGGCTCTATACTTCCCCCCACCCCATCCCTGTCTTCATTCTTAGCTATCATGAACAGTGCTAATGTAAATATTTTGGAGTATATTTATTGATGTCTTCCTTTGGATATAAGCCCAGTAATGGAGTCTCTGGTTCAAAGCATATGGGCATTTTATTCCCCTTATTTGCATAATTGTAAATTTTTTCTAAGGTTATATTACTTCGTAACTCTGCCAACAATATAGTAGTGTGCCTATTTTCCCACAACCCCTCAAATAAGGGTTGCCATTTTTGTCATTTCCACCAATTTTCAGGGTTGGAATTGAAACCTCAGGGTTATTTTAATTTGCATTTCTCTGTTATTCATGATTTGGAGCATTTTTTATGTGGTTGTAAATTCAGTTATTTTGAGGAGTTTGTTCATAGCCTTTGTTTAAGGGATGTCTCTCTCAGCATAGTAGTGGAAAAGAGGAGGAGTATTAGGAAACAGATATGATACAAAAAAATGAAAGACAGTGCCACAGATACTAGATTTGGAGGTAAGTACTTGGGTTCACAGGCCAGGTAGCTGGCACAGTGGATAGAATGCTGAGCCATTAAAATTTGAGTTCAAATCTGGACTCAGGCACTTACTACGTGTGTCACCCTGGGCAAGTCACTGTACCCTGTTTGCCTCAGTTTCCTCATCTGTAAAAGTGAGCTGGAGAAGGAAACTGTAAACCACTCTAATACCTTTGCCAAAAACAACCAACCAACCAACCAAACAAAAATACCCAAATGGGTTCCCAAAGAGTCAGAAACAATTGATAAGACTGAATAACATCTAGGTTCACTTCATGGCTCTTTTACTAGCTACTTTAGTAAATGACTTTATTTTGCTGAGCCTCTGTTCATGAGTAGGCTAGTCTAGATCATTTTTAAGGTCCTTTCCAATCTATGACCCTTGCTGGCCTGACCTCCCCATTATCATTCCTGAAGAATTTTAGATTTCATAAATGCTGCTCTTCATGCCTTTTCATGAAAAAATATTTGTTTTTAAATATACTTTATGGAAATCACTGTAAACATCAAAGATGCTCACTATTACTTCATAAAAGGACAAACATATCAGTGATTATTTTTCAATAAATGAAATTGTTTCATCATCTGCCTCGTTGTTTGGCAGTTTGGTACCCATTTCAACATAGTTCCTATCTGTTGTTTCCTGAATCTACATTCTGAATCTTTGGAATAGTAGGCTTTATTTAAGTGGCTAATATTATCTTTCCATTGCCAATATTTATGTAGGAGTTAAATGATCTCTCAGTTAACATACAGATAATTCTTGATATACAAAGTAGAAATTCTTCTCTACCCACAGACTAATTTCTCTTTATATTCCAGACCTTTTTTCCAAACCCTATGCTCTTCTGCGGAGCCCACAATGAGTTATGTGTGTCCCTGGGAAATGGATATATTGAGGATCTAGATATTTAACATTGCTATACTTTGAAGGAATTGTCTAATCATCTCTGATTTCAATTAGGTTTCCTGAAATCCTTTGCCATAATTTTAGTTACAGATCAATTACCTATGTAGAGTCATAGAGTTAATAGAAGTCAGAGCTAGGAACGAACTTGGAGATAATATAATGCAATTCCCTCTCTTTACAGACAAGAAAATGAGGAGATACAGTATTGGATTTACTCAGTTCACATAATTTTTGGTTATACAATTGGCTAGTAGTCGATGCCATTAGTTTGCATTCTTCTGGATGCCTAAATACTATTTGAAATCCTTCCCCTGGCAATCTGGGAATCTAGATGCTTTGGGAACTTGGGGTGGTAGAGTCAAGTACAGTATAAACTGAGTTTGATAGAAACTTTAATTGTCAATTATCAATATCATGGTTGGCCTTCTGCACAGATAATATAAAGAGATGCTTACATGGAAGGGTTTTGGACAGGGAGAAATGCTAGAAAAGTCACCTAAGTTTATACGTTTATACACACACACACATATGGATATATATATATATATATATATATATATATATATATATACACATACATACATACTACACACACTCACACACTCATTTATTTGTTTGTTTGTACACACATACATATCAGTTTCTAGATAAGGTTGAGATATGTAGGTATGACCTTATTAGGCAGGAAGAGAGAGGAAGGGTGGGTAGGAAGCATATACAACCTTCTATAATTGTGCCCTATGGATTTCAGACACTCCCAGAACATTTTTTTTTAACTCTTACCATCTCCTTGTTCAGTTTCCCTAAGTGTGTCTAGCACGGTGATGAGCAAAATTGTCAAATTGTTAGAATGATTGATTGTTAGCCATGATAGCCCTTCCAAGAGAGAAGGGAAAACTGGAAGCTTTTTTGCCTGCTGGTATAGAAACTTATACTTAAACAGGGTGCCTCCCTCCACAGAGAATATCTGTTTTCCTTGTAATGATCATTTGAAAATAGTGTCATGTCCTTTACCAACATGCAAATATTTATCTATTAGCTGCTCTGCCAGACCTTAACAATTTGTACATTCTGAGTAGTTTAGGGATTGTTTTCAGACAATATAAAATTCTATTTGCATTTCCCTAGTCTTAAAAACCAAGTAAACAAAGACCTGTTCTCTATTTTGCATTCATGCAGCATGTGTGTGCATGTGTATTTGTGTGCGCATGGGGGACTTTTGTATGCCTCTATTGTTAGTGATAGTATTTCTGCACTAGCAGTTTTGCTTCTGATGTGGAGGAGGTAAGAATCTATACATCCAGCATGGTGACATTGAGATAATTTATTAAACAATATCCACTGTAATAGGTGAAAAGTCACTTGTCCTTGGAATCTCTTCTCGGAAGCTTCAAATGCACATGTCGCAACTAGGCTGTTATAGGAATTTGTTAGTCCATCTCATATGATTGGCCTTGCACCAGGAATGAATTCCAAAGCACAATTCACAGCAAGAGGGGAAATTGGAGCTTCAAAGTACAATTAACCCATGAGAGTTAAAATCAACCTGAGTTTCTCTAGTTTCAAATAGAAATGTGAAAAAATAAATTCTGGTGTCAGTGGGGTAGCCAGGCTTATTTCTGTGTTAATCTGCTGCTCTCACCAGCTGTGAATTAAAATCATAACACACGACTTTATTATCACTGTCTCATGCTGGATTTTGGGGAAACTTACTCCCTTACTATAGAAAGAGGGACAAAGTGCCTGTGCCAGGCATGGCCAGGCACATGCTGACAAGAGACCCAGGTTGCTAAGGAAGAAGCCTGTCAGGGTCCTCTTTTCTTGCTAGTGGATTCAGATGCTTTTATTTCAGTGTGGTCTGGATAGAAAATGTTGAGCCTTTCCTGATGTCTTCCATTTCCAAAATGGAGAAGGTTCATGGATTGTTCCATGATTGAGATGGGCTTTATGTAGAATGGAACTTTTCTATCTCTCTTCTTTTAGAAGAGAAGCCTTTTAGACTTGGACAAAGAATTTCTTTCTTTTTTTTTTTTTGAATTAATTTATTGGTTTAGTTTTAGTTAACAAGATTCAATTCCATAGTTCCTTGATTTTCAAATTTCCTTTCCCTCCCTCCCCCCACCCCCCACAACAGCATATAGTCCAGTATAGGATCTGCAAATACTTTCATATTAGACGTTAATCCAATGACAAAGGTGTATTGTACTATGTGGGATCAAAAATGGTAATGAAGAAATAAAACCAAACAATGAAAAGAAAAAGATCAATTAGTTTGCTTCCATCAGGATTCAAGATCAGTCCTTTCTAGTTATTTCTCTGGATGTAGGCATCTCTCTCCTTCACGAGTCTTTCAGGATTGACTCATATCACTGCATTGCTGAAAAGAGACCAGTCTGTCATAGTTGATCATCACACATATGTTGTGTTTGTGATTGTATATAAATTTCTCCTGATTCTACTCATTTCACTCAGCATCAGTTTGTATAAGCCTCTCCAGGTAAATATGAAAACTGTCTCCTTGTTTCTTATAGCACAATAATATTCCATTACTGGAAGAATTTCTTAAATATAATGATAAGCAGTTAGATTTGAACTCATATCTCCCTGATTGCAGAGATCATGATCTTTTTTTTTTTTTACTGCACCACCCAGATGTTTCTGTGAGCATCATGCCATATGAGCATCCCTTGAGAGAATTTGGGATGTTTAGCCTAAAATAATGTCCAAGGAGTAAATGATAGGTGTCTACAAGGATATGAAGGAGTCTCTTTTTAAGAGAAATTAAATATTTGAAGTCTGGTTCTAGAAGTTAGGATTTGTAATAGGTAGACATTGCAAAGTGGCAGATTTCATTCAGGTCATCATAAGAGAAAACTTCCTAACAGGTAGAAATATTGATAACAGGGGTGGGATGCTTCAGGAGGTAGTGAGTCCCCCTCACTGGGAATTTTAAGGCAAAGTCTGTACGGCCACTTGTGGGATAGAAGAGACATTAGTTTTCCAGTATAAGTTCAGCTAGATAGCTTGCAAAGTCCCTTCCCATTTAGATTCTGATAAATCCTTCTCAGCCACTATTGTTCAAAGAAAATAATTTTCTCTCTTTATAGACAATTGCTATTCCTCCAACACACTTTTATTTTTTGTTGCTGTCATTGTTGGGGCTATTGAAGTTCACTTGGCATCTCTCAGCATCTTGTTGCACTTGAAAGAGAATAGATTAACTACAATAGCAATAATAGAATTTATATAGTGCTTAAAAGTTTGCAAAGTGTTTTACAAATATCTCATTTAATCCTTACAAGAACCATTATAAGCAAGTGCTACTATTATCCATATTCAAGAGGAATGAGTAAATTGAGTAGACAGAAGTTAAGTGACTTGTTCAGAGTCACACTAAGTGTCAGAGACTGCACTTGAATTCATCATCCTTACTCTGTGTTCAGGATTGTTATCCATTGCATCACCTAGAAGAAAACATGAAGGTCAAAGGCTAAGCAAGACTCTTTCAGCAACCACAGTATAGAATTAACACCTAAATAAACATGGTGTGTATGTGTGTGTGTGTGTGTGTGTGTGTCTGTCTGTCTGTCTGTCTGTATACATTATAGAGAGACCCCAGTTCAGGGCTCATTGATAGGATAGCTCTCAGAAATACACTTTCCTATTCAGGGCATCATTTACCTAGGACCTCCTCTATCATATGGAAGCATTTGACTGTTTTCTTAGGACCCTGGTTATTTCACATTACCCCACCCTTCTACCATTGTGTATGACCTATATTCAGTACAAACCTCCCTGGTATCCTTTACATAGCCTTAAAATATTATCTCAAGGAACAATGGGTGGATATTGGAAAGAAGTGGATTTCAACTCAATGTAGGAAAAAACTTGCTAGCAATCAAACTATTTTGTGGAGCTAATGAGTTCCTTATTTCCTGAGATCATCAAGTGAAAGATACCTAATCAGATTCAGGTTGGATTAGATGTCCTTGATTCTATTATAAGAGATACAAAGCTCTTTGCCATAAGGTAATACAATAGAGCGCTAGACTTGGAGGCAGGATGTTGGATTCAAATCTCACCTTGGATGCTTTTTAGTTTAATTATCATTAGTGGGGCAGTAGACCTTTATATGCCTCAGTTTTGTAAAATTGGGATAAAATACCTTTAATAACTGCCTTACAAATTTGTTATGATGCTTAAATAGAATAATGCATGTAAAACACTTTGCATAACATTAAATTATATTTTCACATCAGTTATTACTATTGTTGTTGGTGGTTTATTATTGTTTTTTGCTGCAATATTTCTCTTATTCTAACTAAAATCACAGTTTCAGTTGGGGAAAGGCTATTTGTGAGTAGATTTTTGTTTGTTTTTATATCCAATGCATTTTGTTTCAAGGATTGGTACCATGAAGGAATTGAAAGTCAAGACTGAAGTCACAAGAGAACCCAGTTTTTTGCAGGTATATTGACAACTGTAATTCCATAGAGCACATTCAGGCTTCTGACATTCACTCATAACTTAGATTAGTGTTAATGGAAGTTACATCCATGTAGCAAGTAAGAAAAATCCCCTTAGGGGAATAAACTGTTTCTCCCTAGGACTACAGTAATTAGGAAAGGGAAACGTTTTGAAGAAGTAAGTATTTACTAATGATTTGGAGAGTGTCTTCCTGGGTAAGCCAAAAACACATTAAGGATAAGGGAGACTGGGAGGGAGTGAAGAAGGGAGGGGGGGAGAGAGAGAGAGAGAGAGAGAGAGAGAGAGAGAGAGAGAGAGAGAGAGAGAGAGAATCAGGACTTGCAGAGAGTCTATTAAATTAACATTCTGCTAACAGCACAGCTTCCTGATGGGAATGTAGAAGCATGGCTCACATACTGACCCATGTACTCTTCCTAGTGTCAATACTACATGTGCAGCCAAAAGGGAAAGAAATATTTTTTTAAAGCAGTGGTTTCTCACATTGGTCAGCTTCTCCAAGGTATTATTTCCCAATTTAAAATTCTCTTTGTTTTTCCATATCTGAAGTAAACTATTATTCTGATAACTTCCTGGGGAATGCATTCAGTATTAAAATATGATCCACAGAATGAAGATTTTACATTCCTAAAGCTATGGAACTTGGAAACACTTCTATGGTGAGGCACAGAGCTGATCATTTATTCATTCATGCAGGAAAGATGTCATGTCATCCCTATTCTCAAAAACTTTTAGTGTCTAATGCAGTGGTTGAGTTGTGAACCAATCCAACCATTCTGGAGAGCAATTTTGAACTATGCCCAAAGTGGCAATCTGTGCTTACCCTTTGATTAAGCAATACCACAACTCAACCAAAGAGATTATAAATATGGGAAAGGACCTATATATACAAAAATATTTGTAGCAGCTCATTTTGTATTGGCAAAGAATTGGTAATTGAGGAAATACCCATCAGTTAGGGAATGACTGAACAAGTTGTGGTATATAAATGTAATGGAATACTGTTGTGCTGCAAGAAATGATGTGCAGGTAGATTTCAGAAGAAAAAAAACCAGGAAAGATTTATATGAACTGATGCTCAGTGAAGTAAGCAGGACCAAAAGGGCATTGCACATTGTAACAGTAACACTGTGTGATGATCAGGTATGATTGACTTAATTCTTCTCAGCAATACAATGATCCAAGACAATTCCAAATTCTCATGATGGAAAATGCTATCCACATCCAGAGAAAGAACTATGGAGTCTGAATGCAGATAGAAGCATATTATTTTTACTTTTTTGTGACTTTTTTCCTTTTGTTCTTTTTCTTCTTTCACAACATGATTAAAATGTGAACATATGTTTCCATGATTGCAAAAGTAAAACTGTATCACTGTTGTCTTGGGGAGAGGGGGAGGGAAAGGAGGGAGGGAAAAATTTTAAACTCAAAATCTTACAAAAATGAACGTTGAAAACTATCTTTACATGAATTTGGGAAAAATTAGACTTTTTAAAAAAGACTTTAGTCTCTTATTACCATCTGTAGAGTAAATACTAGAGATTTCTAGAGCTGGGAGGAATTGCATAAGTCATACCCAGACTTAAATAAAAATCCCTCTTATGGAATCCCCAATAAAGATTGTTCAGCCTTTATTTGGAAGAACTATGCTAAGAGGATACCCATCAACTTGTAAGGTAACTCATTCCATTTTCAGATAGCTTTTTCCCCCATTAAACCTTACATCAAGTTTCCCCTTTGCAACTTTGACTCATTGTGCCTGGTTCTGCCCACTCAATTCAAACATAACAAATCTAATTTTATTTCCATGTGATAGTCCTTTAGACCAATGGAGATAACATTTCTATTTAATGGAAGTCTTCTCCACACTTAATATCCCCATTTTTTTCAACTACTTTTCAAATTACTTGTTTTTCTTCCCAAAGTTGCTGATTTAATTTTCTTTCCCTTTCCTGCATGTCTGGTTGAGAACTCTCACTATTGTATATCTGCTTACTCTTTTGAGCTCAATTAAAAATGTCACCTTCACTAGGAGGTATTTGTCACCCTCTTTCCATAGTTATGACCTTGTCTCTCAGGCTTCACATGATGCTTTGTTTTGCAATTCTAATATATGTATCATTTAATATTGTGTATTATAGCAATCTATATGGATGTTTTATCACTGTACTATTCCTTCAGGAGGTTCTTTGGATATAGCAGCAGTGCCTTGTTTAACATTTATACCTTCTCTAGTGCTTGGCACTGTGCTATGTACATAATGCACACATGAGAAATATGTACTGAATGACCTTGGCCCCTTTTTGATAGTTTGGGAGTTTGGAAAGGACTTCTTTGGGCTGTGTTTCTGTCTGGGATGTCTTTTTGTCTAGCATGGCAACTCTCTATGAATCCCATCCCAATCCCCAGGGTTGAAATATAGGGTTCTTATTAGAGAGTAAAGGAAAATATGTTACATATATGTACCTTTTAGTCCCTTACTTCCAGGAGGTGTCGTGTCTTACCAAGAGGAAGAAGAAAAAGAAAAAAAAAGTACTTTCTTCAAATTTTCTCACACAAGATAATGTGTGTGTTGATGACACTAAGTTGTAATTCATATTTATATAGTGCTTTCAAGTTTATAGACTAATTTTCTCACAATAATTTAATGAGGTTGGCAGTATCAATATCATTATTCCCATGCTATGGATGAGGAAATTGAATCTCTGAGTAGTTGAATGACTTGGCCAGGGGCACATAGTTACATGAAAGCCAGTACAAAAAATATAGATCTTCCCATTCCTAAACCCTCTCTCCTTCTTCTGTAGTTTTCTGCCTTCTGATAAACAACTGTGTTTACACATGGATATTAATCTTTCTACCATGGAAGTGTTTTCTCAATTCTTACATTTCTCATTTTTCACCTTTGTATTATTTATTGCAGTCAGGTGTGGCAGATTCCATGTAGCAAGTGAGAAAAATTCCCTTGGAGGTATAAACAGTTTCTCCCTAGGACTATAGTATTTAGGAAATGGAAATATTTCAAAGAAGTCAGTATTTAGCAATGATTTTGAGAGGTTCTTCCTGGGCATAGACAAAGCCTGAGAGAGAGACAGAGAGAGAGAGACAGAGACAGAGACAGAGACAGAGACAGAGAGACATAGAGAGAGAGACAGAGACATAGAGAGAAAGAGAGAGACAGAGAGAGAAACAGAGAGACAGAGACAGAGAGACAGAAATAGAGACAGAGAGGTGGGGAGGGAAAGGGAAAGATGAACAAATCAGGACTTGGAGAAAGTCTATTTAATTAACATTATGCCAAAAGGACAGTTTTCTCATGGGAATGTAGAAGCATGGTTTACATACTAACCCATGTACTGTTCCTGGTATCAGTACTACATGTACAGCCAAAAGGGAAAGAAAATATAAAGAATTTAAAAAGTGGTATACTGGGGGTAATGCCAGTTGGATCCTTTTGGATTTTCTTTCCCAGAAATTCAAGTTAAGTTAACTTAGTCTTTAAAGACTCAGTTATTGCACCTGTAAAATGAGAATAATGATATCTGCCCAAAATGACTTATGGTAAAGTAATGGGGATAGAATGAAATAATGTATATAAGCCAATAGTCAGTGTTTGTGCCATTATGTCAAAACCCTATAAGTGAAGAATTATTATTCAAAAACCTCTACTCTCCCCTACCCTCAATAAAATAACAGTGGGCAGCTAGGTAGCACAGTGGATAGAGTACTGGACATGGAGTAAGGAGGGTTTGAGTTCAAATCTAGTCTCAGACACTTACTAGTTGTGTGATCCTGGACAAGTTACTTAACCCCAATTGCCTCTCTCCCCCACAAAATAAAATAAAAACCTCTATATACTTTATATCTAAATAAACTCAGTGTGTTTGAGGGTGTAATAAGAAAGAAAATTGAACAAATTCCACCCCAAGTCAAACCTTCATCAACTCTCACCTACAGAATTATAATAGCCTCTAAATTGCCTCTTTATTTCTCTCCTAAAATAATCTTCCTAAGGCACATGGTTGATCATATTTTCCTTCCTTGAAGTTTTTTCTCTGGCCTCTTCTCCCTTGGTGCTAACTCCCCCAGGCACTCTTGATATATGAGTTGGAATTCTTTCAGTTCTCATCACGGCCCTATAAACTAACACATAATTCCTGCAAAATAGCAAGAGCAACAAATATAAACAACAACAATACAGGATGGGGGTGGAACTACTGACCTTTCTAACATATTCATGCTCTATGCCTCAGTTGTTGCTTTTTTTGTAGAATCATAGAACTTTAAGGGAGATAAACTATATGAAGCAAAGATGATCAATATAATTATAAGAAATTACAAAAATTGTTTGGAAATTTTGGAATTACAGGTAAAATGAAGAACAGTAGAATCTCCAGGACAGTGCCAAGGAAAACTTCAAGTATAACTCACATGGAATTGCAATCATCAAGATTACAATATGAGTTTAAAAAAAATACTCTTGAGAACTGCTGACAAGACAGTTAACTTATGAAGCAATGCAAATTTAAATTAAGGAAGACTACTGAGTGATGAATGAAAGAAAAGATTGAAATATGATAAAAAGCCTATAGGAAGATCCATGTAAAGATAACTTTTTCAGTGCCTACACAATGTTTGACACATAGCAGGCGCTTAAGAAATTCTTGTTGACTTGTAGTTAATCCTGCAAATAACCTTATATTTCTAAATAAAGTCTTTGAAAAAGATCAATGACTCTAATAATTCATCTTGGGAAAGGTAGAGATGAACAAAGTCTTCAAAAATTAACCTGAGCAAACAATAACAACTTTAAAGAGGATAAATAAGTCCTTGTAATATGAAAAGCTAAAGGTATGTGATTAACTTTGGTTATATCCACCTCTATTTCTATAGTGTCTTATCATTTTTCAGTGACCTTTACCCTCCCAGAATCCAGTCTTTTTTGTACTTGTTTATATTCTCTTTTAGCACTGCCAGAACAAATCACATTCATATAAAACTTTAAAGAGTTAGAACATACTTTCATATCTATCATCTTCTTTAATCCTTACAACAATTAGGTCAAGGAGTAATACTTCCACTTTTTTCAGAGGAGAAATGCAAACTTTTGGAAGGTAAGAGGACTTGTCTAGTACCACAGTAAATGGCAGGTCCAATTCTTGAACCCATAATTTCTGGATTGATAACTTTTCTATTACATTGACTTATCTTTCAGTCACACAGATGATTAAGCACATAATTCATATCCATGTCAAAAGCAGACCTTCATGTAGACATAAAAATTTTATTACAAATGAAAAATTCATCAATAGTGAAATTTCAGTAATCAGTAGGAAGATATACTCTTGGACAACAAGGAAATGGTTGTTCCAGCACCCCACAAATCATACTGCTTGGGCAACTGTACTTAGGGAGCATACCATCTATGTATATGGTTTATTGCTCAGGATAAAGTAGCCTATCTCTAAAATTAATTTTATAAAATTAACAGTAGAAGGGGGAAATGTACAGAAAGCAGAATCCTGAAAAAATGAACCATCCAACTTACCAATACTGAAAATCCTCTGGGCAAATCTCTCCTCATACGTGTGTATGTAAAATGAAGGATTAAAATCACTAATATCAATGACTCCAGATCTTCCTGAAAATTACTTGGCTTTACTCCAGGAATCTCAGTAAATGTGACCTTTGACAAAATAGAGAGGCATGTTTTGAGAAATAATATTTTATTTTTTGAGAGGGAATATTTTATTGTGAAAAAGTATTAGATTTTAATATATGAAGGAGCATTTTTTGTCAACATTTCATGTTTAAAGACTGATTTTCAGAGGCCTGGAGGTTGACGCTGCAGTGTGCAGACCGAGCCTGGATGCCACAGCATGCAGACTGAGGGCCAGGCAAGGCCTGATTAACATGGTGGCAAGTTGACCCACCAACCACAAGGGCCATTGGCCGGGCCTATCACTGCAGGGCTGGGAATGGATAGAGTAGGGTAAGAATCAAATGCAGGGCCCCTGACAGGGGGCAGCAACTACTCCTGGGACTACCAATCCACAGCCCAGACATTAAATAAACCTAGTCCCGGACTTCCCAGGGACCAGGGTGGCAGAGTGAACCTTGGCTACTCCAATCCCCCCTCTGACCCTGAAAACATAATAATTATCGCCCCAGGGCAAAACCTTAAACAGTAAAGGTTTGGGAATTCTAGAGGAAGGATGGGGCTAGGGCCCTGCTTCAAAATGGGTAGAAAGCAGAAAAACAAAGACTCAGGAGTCCTTCTATTGTGAGAGGGAGGAACCAAATTCAGGGGGAGACAGTGTTGACTCCACACCCACAACTGAAGCCTCAACAGGGAACTGTTCTCAAGCACAGAAAGCATTCTTAGAGGAGCTCAAAAGGAACTTTGAAAGCCAAATTAGAGAAATCGAAGATAAAGTGAACAATTCTTTTAAAATCAAAATTTCAAAATTACAAAAAAAAAAACATTATGATGAAGAAAATAGCTCCTTAAAAAGAAAAAATGTGTGATATGGAAAAGAAGCTCCAAAAACTAACAGAGGAAAATAACTCGCTAAAAACTAGAATCAACCAAATTGAAGCGAATAACTCTATGAGGAACCAAGAATTATTCAAATAAAACTTCAAGAATGAAAAATTAGAAAAAGAGGTAAAATATCTCAATGGAAAATTAACTGACCTGGAAAACAGATTCAGGAGAGATAATCTGAGAATCATAGGCCTTCAGGAAAATCATGATGAAAACATTTTCCTGGACAACATTTTCCAAGAGCTCATCAAGGAAAACTGCTCTGAGATACTAGAACTTGAGGGTGAAATAGAAATCTAGAGAATCCACCAGACACCTGAAATAGATCCCAAATTGAAAAGTTCTTGAAATGTTGTGGCCAAACTCCAGAACTACTGGGTAAAGGAGAAAATACTTCAATTGGCCAGAAAGAAACAATTAAAATATCATGGAACCACAATGAGGATCACACAGGATTTGGCAGCCTCTAAAAGATAAGAGGAAGAGGAATACAATTTTTCTCAAAGCAAAAGATCTTGGGTTACAACCAAAGATCACCTACCCAGCAAAACTGAACATATTCTTCTGGGCAAGGAGTGTTGTGAAGAGAATAAGAGAGAGACTGAGATCTGGGCTTAGATAAATTTAGATGTGGATTTATTGATCAAGTACACAACTGCCCGGAGTATACACTCAAATCAGGCCACCATGTATTGGGGTACAGGCAAGGCTTATAATGGCAAAACCAAGAAAAACCACAATTGGGGAGGGGAGCTAGTGCAAACAAGGACATACAGAAGACAAGAACAGCCATTGGTTGGATCTATAGCTCAGGGCTAATTTGGGAATCATGGAGCAAGGGTATAAGGACATGACTGGTGTCCTTCCTAGAACAAAGTGGAGGGTACAGGGTGAAGGGCATTTCCAGAGCAGGCTGGGGTCATGGAACAGGTCAGGGTAATGTTCTGGGTGAAGGGTGTGGGGGACCCTGCTTGGTCAGCATTCTGAGTGGGGGACCTTGCTGGGTCAGCATCCCAGAACAGGGTGGTCTCTTGCATGGGATTGACTTGCCCCATGATCTCTATACAGGCTTGCACTGTAACCCTTGTATGAAATGCTGTTTCAAGGCTTACTGATTTAGGGAAGTTCTAACTCAGGGAAAGATAAGGGAACAGGGGACTTTATGCCTTGGGTGTTTCACTTTTACTCAGGACTATGCCTTTAAGCTGTTACAAGTAGTTACAGGATTTAAGATAGAGACAAAGACAAATATAAAGGGGCTTAATGGTGGCTTAATGGTGGGCTCCAAATCAGGTGGCATGTGTTTTGGGTTACCTTACAACAGGAGGAGATGGTCATTCAATGATATAACAGATTTCCAGACCTTCCTGATGAAAAAAACAGAGCTCAATGGAAAATTCAACCTCCAATTACGAGATACAAGAAAGACATAGAAAGGTAAACAAAGAAAACACACAGACACACACAGACACACACACACACACCCTGATATTTAATAAGAGTAAATGGTTTATAGACAAGTAGAAGGCATGAGCATAAATTACACAAAATAACGATTAAAAAAATTATTAAGAGCTACAAAGGGACTGCAATGGAAGAAGAGGAAAGAATGAAGTGGAAAAGGGTAAATTATGCCACACAAAGAGGCATAAAAACAATATAGCAGAGGGAAAGAAGAGAGTGAGATGAGTATTATATGAGCTATTCCCTCATTGGTTTTGGTGCAAGGAAGGAATAACACAACCAGTTAAGCATAGGACTCTATTTGAGAAGAGAAATAAAACATATCATAATAGAGGGAAAGAGGGGAGGAAGAGGAGCTTTGCACGAGTTTTGTTCTTGTCACTCTTGGTGTGAAGAAGAAATAACCTAGTACATTGGGTATAAATATATCCTACAGGCAGTAGGAGGGGAAAAGGGCTAAGAAAAGGGGGGTTGATTAGAAGGGAGGAAGAAGTAAGGGGTAGGGGGGAGGAAAGGGAAGGGGGCTGATAAGAAGGGAATACTGAGGGAGGTGGTGGTCAAAAGGAAAACTCTTAAGGAGGGGAAAGGAGAAGGGGAGATTTGAAGATCCTATACCTGATTGTATGCCGCCTTGGTTGTGGGGGGAGGGGATGGAGGGGGAGAAAATTTGAAACTCAAAGAACTGGGAAACTGAATCTTGTAAACTCAAAGTAAATGAACAAATTAATAAAGACAAAAAAAAAAAAGACTGATTTTCCCACAACAGCCTAGGTAGAAAAACAGTATTGCAATTTCCATGTTTTAAACTTAGCTGTTGAGATTTAAAACTTTGAACTAGTACAGTGGCTGTCATGATGGGCTTGAAGTTAAGAAGAGCTAAAATGTAACCCTTATTTAAGCTATGTGACCTTGGGTAAGTCATCGAATTTCACAGGACCTTAGTTTCCTCATCCATTAAAGAGAGATAATAGTACCTTTCTCAAAGAGGCTTTGTGAAGATCAGATAAAATAATATATGCTGTATAGCCCTTTGTGGATCTTAAAAGGACATATAAATGCCAGTTAGCTATTGGATGACTTACAAAGTTAGCATGCAAAATCCAGATATTCTCACTGCATTTGGCAAAATATTTTGAAATAGGGAGGCAGGCTACAAGAAAGAACTCATCATTCTGGAATATCATCCCTGATAAAATGTTACAGTTTAATATGCAAAGAGACACTTATCAACATTTCATGTTAATCAAGTAATTAATATTTAAATCTACAAAATTAATACTTAAATAAAACTTTTTTTTTTATTTTGACAATGAGATTTTCAATGTCAATCCATGTTGGCAAAAACTGCTGAATGGCAGAGGAGGAATTTTGTCATCTGTCAGAAGGTACTATAAAAAGCAGGAAGGCCAGCTTGATGAACCAGTGCTGACTGGGACTTCCTGTTAGTGACTCAGAAGACCACTAGGAGGTGAGGAGAAGGCCAGCATGATTGAACCTGGAGGAAACAAGAAATCAAAATGGAAAGCTAAAAGTCATTCTTTCACTGAAAGCCTGGGGACAGTCAATGTTGCTACTTGTTTTATGTGAAAAAGAATACATGGGAACTGCCAGAAAGACAGTCTTTAAACACAAAGATTAATAGATTTCAAACTACACTTTGTCCCCAGAGCACGACTCCATACAGATAAATTTCATGAAAGAGTAGGAATATGATTTCATTGAACTTTAGAATGCCTATTTTTGTAAGGAAACTTAAAAATTAATTGACCCTTTTTATAGATGAATACACTGAGGCTGAGAAGTAATGTGAGATGCCCAAGGTATTAAGTAGCAATAAGAGCAGAACATGTTGATCTATATTTTTCCTCTTGAAAAAAGATTGGATGGTAACAGTTGTCTTTCTTTTGTAAGAAAACCTAGAAAAAGGCATAGAACTCAGCAAATACTTGACCAATTGAAAAAAAATGAAGAAATGTTAGCTAAGAAACTAAAATTTAGGAATTCTTGACCCCAGAACTAACCCTACAACCCTACACTGACTCACTGTGTACTCATGTGTAGAGGCCTGACCATGTAACAGAGGTTTGTTTCTTAATTTCTAAAAAAGTGATAACACTGAAAGAAGACAATAAATGTACCATTCCAAAAGCTGGCAGGTTCTCACTTAAGGTAGGCTTGGATGGTTTGTATGAGTATCAGAATAAGCTGGGGTTGACAGCTAATCATATTGGGAGGTGGGTCATCAATCTCATGGGCAATAGGGGAAAAGTAAGTGTCCAGATTGGAGTGAGATAGGGTTTGCACTAGATAAGAACTAGAGTCTGAGTAGGGATGATTTAGAGAGATGGGATCCAGGGGATGATACCAGGGCTGAGTTTCATCATGGTTTTCCTGGATTTGCCATGTTCAGTCTTTTGTAGTCAGATACATATTTTAATGTTTGGGGAAGTTCCCTCTAAATTAGCTACAGGGCAATAGCATGCTGCCACTGGGAAGATTGTTCTGTATGGAAGAAACCATTTCTAAAAAGGGGTGGAAAAGAATAAATGGTGTTGAAATGGGAATAGGCTATTCAGTGTCACAGAATAGATTATTTCCTTTCACTAGAGGATTTTCCTAAAGTAAGAGGGTTATGGACCAAGACAGTAGTAACTCTGGGTTAGCTTGAAATAATCCCTATACCACCAGCCAGGGTTGTTGTGAGCTAAGACATGCAATAGATGCCAAGCATTTGGGTTAACTTTGCTTCTGGGCATATTGACCTGAAACCCACTTATGTATGTCTTGAGCAAGGCATATATAAGGGCTGCTCTATGGTTTGAACAAGGAGGTACTGAGACCCCATGGAATCTCTTTTGGGGTGCTTTTATCCACTGGTCTGCTGAGGTTTGCCAAGTATGTTTGCTGTAAATTAATAGTTTCTTAAAACCCCCATACTCTAGGTGATACATTCCAATTAATAAGAATTCCCTTCCAGGATGGAAGCTAGTTCTTACAAATTCTCCTAAGGAAATATGGGTTCAACTTCAGAATCTGATATGCAAACAATCAGATCCAGGGATGCAAAAAAAAAAAAAAAAGTACGGGGGTTGGGGGGAAGCACCACATAAGTTAATCTAAGTTAAAATTAAAGTTCTGGCTCTCTTACTGGCTGTTTGACCTTGCCTTTCTGTCCATTTACTGACTAAATTTCGAAGTCTACAAATTGAGGATGAGGATATCAGTTCTGCCTAGTATGTTTTAGTTGGCTTGATGACCAATGGAGACAATGGATGTGAGAGTGTATTGCAAATTGTCAAGTAATAAACAGATAAGACTAAGGTATTACTATTATGAAGTCCATCAGAACATATAATGTATTGCTGTTATTCTTGTTATTATGATTGACACTGAATGATATATCTGGATGAGGCTTCTGGATCCTCCCTCCTCTGAAAAGTGCACATCTGATTTAATTACTTGTGCCACATTTAGCAATTTCCCAAGGAGTGTTTGCCACAACCATCTACTCACTGGCTCTATTGGTCTCTTTAATATTTATGGCTTTTGTACTTGTGCCTCCTACTGGTGGAATTGCATAAAGTTTGGATTTAAAGTCAATCTCATCAAAATAGAATTATGAATTTGATTTTCTTTCTTTTTTTTTTTTTAGGGCAATTGGGGTTAAGTGACTTACCCAAGGTCACACAGCTAGTTTGTGTGCGTGTGCGTGTGCGTGTGCGTGTGTGTGTGTGTGTGTGTGTGTGTGTGTGTGTTAAGTGTCTGAGGCCAGATCCGAGCCCAGGTCCTCCTGACTCCAGAGCCGGTGCTCTATTCACTGTGCCCCCTAGCTGCCACTATGAATTTATTTTTCTGAACCTGTCAGGAAGGGAAAGTCAAACTATTTTTTTGGCCTCTAATTACTCATTTTCTGGATATTAAATTTATAATTTTATTTTTAATGAGCAAGCATTTCTTTTCTCTTTTGCCCCCCAGTAAAGAAGCAGAAAAGACAAAACCCTCTTAAAAATATGCAGTCAAGCAAAACAAATACCTATACTATGTCCAAAAATGTGTTTCTCATTGTGAATATTTAGTCCATCACCACTTTGTCATAAGGTAATGAACAGTCATCACCAGTCCTGGAATTCTTGGTGGATCATTGCATTTATTAGAGTTCTTAAGTCTTGCAAATATATTTTCAAATTTTTTTACAATGTAAATTTTTTCCCTGATTCTTCTTACTTTACTCTGCATCATTGCATACACATATTCTTAGATTTCTCTGAAACCATCCCCTTGATTGTTTCTCATACATAACAGTATTCCTTTTTTTGGAGGGCAATTAGGGTTAAGTGACTTGTCCAAGGTCACATGGCTAGTTTTTGGGTTAAGTGTCTGAGGCTGGATCGGATCCCAGGTCCTCCCGACTCCAAGGCTGGTGCTCTATTCACTTCGACACCTAGCCACCCCAACATAACACTATTCCAATACATTCAAATGCCATTAAGGATTTGTGTCTCTATAGGACGTTTTCCTTTGATCTCTTTTGGGGTATAGGACTATTAATAATATTGCTGAATCAAAGAATATGAACAGTTATATAGAGATTTCCTAATAAATGCTTCTTGATTGAATAATAAACAGCTTAGCTATTGGCACAATTTATTTGTTTTACCTTGATTTGTGTTCCTAATGAAAGTGCTTATCCTTGAAAATGTAATTCCTCTACATTGAAAAAAAATGTTTCTCATCATTTGCCAGTTCGATGGCGTAGAAAACCTGCATGAAGCTTTGATTTGTATATGTGTTAGCATGGCATTTTGCCAACAGAACAAGGCTTCTTCATCTCAAATGAGCAGCAAAATAATGCAGAGTACTCAGGGAGTTGCTGTGAAAGACATGCATGTAATAAATTCCCTGCTTTGCCCATCTTCTCTCACTTTTAAAATGAGGGTTAGGGAAGCAACTGAGAAAGAAATACTTTTTGGTGGCTGCTTTAGTCATTCATAGAAAAGATCAAACATGGCTATGGGGAAGAATTTGTTTTGAAGTAGCAGCTTTGATTGTTTTCTTTCTCTGGGACTCAGTTTTATCTCCTGTAAAAATAGGGGTGAATCAAAGCAGGAGTTCACCATTTTTGTCATAGATAAATTGGCAGAAGATTGTTTTTAAATACATTAAGTAAACTATTTAGGATTGCAAAGGAAATAAATTATACCAAAATAATTATTTTTATATCTTTATCTCTATGTTTGTGAATTCCAGCTTAAGAATGCCTAAGACAGAATGTCTGTAAAGTCTCTCCAATATCTAATATATCATGCCACTCTTATTCTAGTTTTCCAAGTAAGAATAAACCTTGGCCCCACAGGCACACAAGAGGACCAAAGCTTACCCTGAGTCCAAGCAGTTTTGGATCTACATAACTATGACCTAGCCCAAAACTCACGTTTTTGTCTAGAGGGATATGTGGGAGCCTGTTAAATGTATTCTAGGATGTAGAAGAGCTCTAGGTAGAGAATTATGCAGGTGTATCAGTCTAGGACCCAGTGAGAAAAGGGAACAAAGACAATCCATGGTGACCTCTTCTTATTGAGTTTATGATCTCTGTGTTCGCTGCTTTATTTTCTAAATGATTGCTAGCATTACATTATTTTAGAGTTTTGTTGGGGAAGGAAGCTAAGTGGGCAATAACCTGTAGTTTGAAGAATGTATTTTCATTCCTCGCCCCCAATCAGGACACTTATTCTTCTCTAGTTCTGTGGTGCTTCTCTTCTCCAGGAGATTTCTAAGATCACTCTTGTCTGCTCAGGAATCTCACCCAACAGTCCTTTCAATAACTGAGAATATTGGCTTATCTGGGTCAAATGACTTGAATTCCTCAAGAGCAGTTAAGCATTCCATTACTATTGTCTTCCTTATCTTGAATCTCCACTCCCTATTAGCCCTGGCTTTGTTGTTCTATTCTTTCCATTCACAGATAATCCTCCTCCCTAGAGAAAAAAGGAGAAGAAGAGCTGAGTGGTGTTATCTAATCTCCATGTATAATAATTACACCATCTAGTTAGGAAATATAATTTCCAGGATGGAGGCTCCTTTTCTTTTCACCTGATATAGATCCTTTCCAATCTTTTTTATTGTTCTTAGTCTTCCTTGCTAACTGTAATTCATTCAGTGTTAACACTTGGCCATTGTCCTCTCCTCTCCTCTCCTCCCCTCTTCTCCTCCCCTCCCCTCCCCTCCCCTCCCCTCTCCTCTCCCCTTCCCTCCCCTCCTCCCCTCCCCTCCCCTCTCCTCTCCTCTCCTCTCCTTTCCTCTTCCCTCTCCCCTCCCCTCCCCTCTCCTCCCCTCTCTTCTCCTCTCCTCTCCCCTTCTCTCCTCTCCTCTCCTCT